>JBBBDQ010000950.1:3582500-4282500 GCA_037127315.1 Ascarosepion bandense
ATTTCAGTCTTTTCGGTCTCTATCTATCTATCTATCTATCTATATATCTATTTCAGTCTTTTCGGTCTTTATCTATCTATCTATCTATCTATATATCTATTTCAGTCTTTTCGGTCTCTATCTATCTATCTATCTATCTATATATCTATTTCAGTTTTTTCGGTCTCTATCTATCTATCTATCTATCTATCTATTTCAGTCTTTTCTGTCTCTATCTATCTATCTATCTATCTATCTATTTCAGTCTTTTCAGTCTCTATCTATCTATCTATCTATTTCAGTCTTTTCATCTCTATCTATCTATCTATCTATCTATCTATCTATCTATTTCAGTCTTTTCAGTCTCTATCTATCTATCTATCTATCTATCTATTTAAGTCTTTTCAGTCTCTATCTATCTATCTATCTATTTAAGTCTTTTCACTATCTATCTATCTATCTATCTATTTAAGTCTTTTCAGTATATATATATATATATATATATATATATATATATATATTTAAGTATTTTCAGTATCTATCTATCTATCTATCTATCTATATATATATATATATATATTTACGTCTTTTCAGTATCTATCTATCTATCTATATATATATATATATATATATATTTACGTCTTTTCAGTATCTATCTATCTATCTATCTATCTATCTACATATCTATCTATCTATCTATCTGCAAGTATATATTAGGTTGTTACAAAAATAAAAGCCAATTTCTTGAAAAATTAAATGTAGAAATGTTGGAATTAGTTAGAATTGGAGCCTTGACTATCTTTGTCCCTCTGCCATCAATTGACGAGATTATTTATTCATCGTTGATAAAAAGTTATTGGCAGCAATGCAACGAAATCTTTGAAACTTGCTTCAACCTCTGGTTCGAACCTAAAAGTTTTACCATTTGAAAATGTGCTTACGTGCTTAAAAATGATAAACAATTGGGTGAAAGATCAGGAGATTATAAAGAACTAGCAGTATAACCCGGCGTTGCTCGAGTGTAATGAATGCTTTAAAATTAATCCATGGTCCTGGAGCTCAGACTCAGCCGAAAGAATATTTGTGTGAAGTTTGTTGAGAATCGGATAAAAATTGTGGATTTTTTATAAAGAACATACAGACAGATAAATAGTCACACACACAAACATCTTGCCTTATATATATATATATATATATATATATATATATATATATATATTTTAATTCAGATACTTCAATCCAAGGGAAAAAAGCAGGAAGATAAATTCCAAAAAAACCGATCCTAATTAATATTAAAAATGGTACAGGAAGAGAGCTCCATGTAATAAAATATTACAGAGCAAATATATATTAAAAAAGGATTAATTCAAAGATGTTGAATGGCCATTTCGATATGAAGATCCCCACGGGGGACAACACATCACCTCAGCAACAGAAAAATCCTTTCTTCCATTTTCTGAAAGGATTTTTCTGTTGCTGAGGTGATGTGTTGTCCCCCGTGGGAGTCTTCATATCGAAATGGCCATTCAACATCTTTGAATTAATCCTTTTTTAATATATATATATATATATATATATATATATATATAGTATCGATTTTCTGCGTTATTGTAAGAACTGCAACCTTGAAACTTCTGAATATCGTTTCTTATGTCTTTGTGTATGAGTGTATCAAATTTGATTAAAATCGGACCGCTCCTTCTAAAACCCGATTTTTTCGATTATCGATTTTCGATATTTATCGGGGGTACCTCGACACAAAACCTAGCTAAGAACACTCGCAAACGCTTATAATACAACTGTGTAAATTTTCAAGAAAATCGATTTAGCCGTTTCGGAGTCTATAGGTAACGGACACACACACACACACACACACAAAGTTCTATTTTTAAATAAGTTTAGATTTGGTAAACTCCCATATGCCAAATCTGTAAGCTTTTTACAGCGTCATTCTTACAAGATATGACCGTGCATTATCGTGGAATGGGTTAAGACCACATCGATTCATTAATGTAAGTCTCATTTTTTGCAGGCGTGCATGCATTTAGGTAATTTGATTTCATTAAAGCTCTGCATTAATTTTCTGATTGGTTCCAGAAAGCTATAGTGGATAACACCAATTGCAGACCACTAGACAGTCCCTATAATCTTTTGTTGATGCAACTTTGGCTTTAGGAAATGTTTGTGGGGGTTCATCACAATCAAACCATTGACCTGATCGTTTACGATTATCATAAAGTATCCACTTTTTATCACAAGTGATTATTTGGTCAAGAAAGGGATCATTGGTATTAAGCAAAAAGAACATCGAGCACACTTCAAAACGCCTAAGGATTTGATTTTCATTGAGATCATAAGGAACCCAATTATCGAGCTTTGTCACCTTACCAATACTTTGCAAATGGCGTGAGATTGTTTTAGTGCTGACTGAGACATTTCTCTGGCACCTTGACATAGGATTTGCTCCACAACTGCTTGTAAAACTTCGTTTTCAAGATTGCATGACCGTCCTCTACCTTCTTCATCTTCAAGGCTCTCATCACCAGTAGAGAATTTCTAAAACCACCAACGCACTATCTGATCACTTATGGATCCATCTCCCCCTGCTCTGTTGATATTGGCAGAAGTTGGTAGGCACTGTACCCAAGTTTGAATTCATGCAAGTAAAATAAACGAAGATCATATTTTGTAATGTTCATATAGATAAGCTTCTATGCTTCAAGAATATTTCTGTCTGAAAATAATTTCTAAAATTATTAAAGAAAAGAACGTTAATTATTATGTATACCAAAATTCACATAATAAACACCGTGAAAACTATGTTAAAATGTCTCTTAAAAACACGACACTTGGAGCTGCCATCACTTTTGTATAAACCTAATACATACCGTGATAGCTTAGCTATGGCACAGAGTTGCAAGTAGAGAACACCCAGTGAGGATCGAACTCACTACACAGTTGTAATGATTCTAGAGATACAAGCTTGCTAACCATTACACCACCTCGAGGTGCCCAGGAAGATAATGACATATGAATGATAAGATTTATGCAAAACTAATTGTTCTTGCTAACTAGTGAGTAATTGAATACTCACTAGTAATTGAATACTCACTAGTATCACTTGAATCACTTGAATCTCATTGGATTATTTAACTCACTAGTAATTGAATACTCACTAAAATTCATTGGATTATTTAAATCTCATTGGATTATTTAAATCTAATCTCATTGGATTATTTAACTCACTAGTAATTGAATACTCACTAAAATTCATTGGATTATTTAAATCTAATCTCATTGGATTATTTAACTCACTAGTAATTGAATACTCACTAAAATTCATTGGATTATTTAAATCTCATTGGATTATTTAAATCTAATCTCATTGGATTATTTAAATCTAATCTCATTGGATTATTTAACTCACTAGTAATTGAATACTCACTAAAATTCATTGGATTATTTAAATCTCATTGGATTATTTAAATCTAATCTCATTGGATTATTTAACTCACTAGTAATTGAATACTCACTAAAATTCATTGGATTATTTAAATCTCATTGGATTATTTAAATCTAATCTCATTGGATTATTTAACTCACTAGTAATTGAATACTCACTAAAATTTTTCTTTTCTTGTGATATGTGCCCAGGAAGATAATGACATGAATGATAAGATTTATGCAAAACTAATTGTTCTTGCTAACTAGTGAGTAATTGAATACTCACTAGTAATTGAATACTCACTAGTATCACTTGAATCACTTGAATCTCATTGGATTATTTAACTCACTAGTAATTGAATACTCACTAAAATTCATTGGATTATTTAAATCTCATTGGATTATTTAAATCTAATCTCATTGGATTATTTAACTCACTAGTAATTGAATACTCACTAAAATTCATTGGATTATTTAAATCTAATCTCATTGGATTATTTAACTCACTAGTAATTGAATACTCACTAAAATTCATTGGATTATTTAAATCTCATTGGATTATTTAAATCTAATCTCATTGGATTATTTAACTCACTAGTAATTGAATACTCACTAAAATTCATTGGATTATTTAAATCTCATTGGATTATTTAAATCTAATCTCATTGGATTATTTAACTCACTAGTAATTGAATACTCACTAAAATTCATTGGATTATTTAAATCTCATTGGATTATTTAAATCTAATCTCATTGGATTATTTAACTCACTAGTAATTGAATACTCACTAAAATTTTTCTTTTCTTGTGATATGTGCCCAGGAAGATAATGACATGAATGATAAGATTTATGCAAAACTAATTGTTCTTGCTAACTAGTGAGTAATTGAATACTCACTAGTAATTGAATACTCACTAGTATCACTTGAATCACTTGAATCTCATTGGATTATTTAACTCACTAGTAATTGAATACTCACTAAAATTCATTGGATTATTTAAATCTAATCTCATTGGATTATTTAACTCACTAGTAATTGAATATTCACTAAAATTTTTCTTTTCTTGTGATATGTGCCCAGGAAGATAATGACATGAATGATAAGATTTATGCAAAACTAATTGTTCTTGCTAACTAGTGAGTAATTGAATACTCACTATAATTGAATACTCACTAGTAATCACTTGAATCACTTGAATCTCATTGGATTATTTAACTCACTAGTAATTGAATACTCACTAAAATTCATTGGATTATTTAAATCTAATCTCATTGGATTATTTAACTCACTAGTAATTGAATATTCACTAAAATTTTTCTTTTCTTGTGATATGTGCCCAGGAAGATAATGACATGAATGATAAGATTTATGCAAAACTAATTGTTCTTGCTAACTAGTGAGTAATTGAATACTCACTAGTAATTGAATACTCACTAGTATCACTTGAATCACTTGAATCTCATTGGATTATTTAACTCACTAGTAATTGAATACTCACTAAAATTCATTGGATTATTTAAATCTAATCTCATTGGATTATTTAACTCACTAGTAATTGAATATTCACTAAAATTTTTCTTTTCTTGTGATATGTGCCCAGGAAGATAATGACATGAATGATAAGATTTATGCAAAACTAACTGTTCTTGCTAACTAGTCACCTGACATAAATTCTGAAGACAATCATGATCCCCATTACGTCATTAACGTTTCAGTTGCATTCTATTTGGCTCCGTTTCGTTCGTTTTGTTGCGTTGATTACCAGTACAACCGTTTTTTCTTAAGGCAAGTGACGTATCTACAAAAACATGTATTCTTATTTCTAGTAGTATGCCGCCGTGGGTCAGGGTTGACCATGGGTAGCACCCTAGTTGTCTACTTGGATGGAGCATCGGCGTCTGTGATGGTAGAAGCCGATGCGGGAGTGACAGTCTTTTTTTTTTACAGAGGCTGCATTTATGTTTTGTTTCTGGTTTGTCGAAGCTGTCACTTTGCTTTCTGCCAACCCCACTCTCCATGGCGACTTGTGTCAGTTGCTCCTCCCTTGATTTGGGCCAGGGTTCCTCTCCATTTAAACCGGTTGACAGATACGCTCTCCCGTAATCCCGTGTTGATGCCCACAGCTTTCATGTCGGGTTTTATGATGTCACGATGCCGCATCTGTGGCCGCACAGTGGGTCTTCTTCTAGAGGCCAGCTCACCTTAAAAGGAGGTATTTTGGAATGTGACCGTCTGGCATACGGTGGACATGGCCTAGCAAGCGGAGTCTGCGCTGTTTAAGGAGCCTGCACATGGTGGGTAGATCCGCACGAGACCTGACCTTAGTGGTGGGCACCTTGTCTTTCCATGAGATTCCCAATATGCGTCGGATACTTTTCACGTGGTAGGTGTTCAGACGCCTCTCTTGCCTGGCGTACGTGGTCCATGTCTCGCTGCCGTATAGCAAGCGTTGTACACTGCCATCTTTGAATTCTTTTAGATTTCTTATATTTGTATGCTATTTTTAAATATAATTTGAAGGAGACTGACAAAATGTGAAAATATTATTGAACATTGTTTTTTCTTTCGCTTTTCCTAAATAGAGTTGTTCTTTAAATGTATTATTATTATTATTATTATTATTATTTTGTCATTTTTCATCATATTTTGATTTCTGCTATGGTCGCAATACCTACCAAGTCTGCAGGAAAACCTAAGGTAGGTCGTGGTATGTTGTTATGGCTCCATTTTATGTTTTTTTTCTATCTTCCCCATCATCCCTAGCGTTACATAGACAAAGTTCTCCTTAGTGTGTGGGCTGTACTTAACAAGACAACTTTTTGTATATCTCTTAAGCTGGGGTTTCAATGTATTGTTTTGTTCCATTTTTTATCATTCCAAGTGCACCTACTATCACTGGCACGATTCTTGTTTTCAATTTCCACATTTTTTCTATTTCAATTTCCAGGTCTTTATATTTTGACAATTTTTCGAATTCCTTGGTTGCTATGTTACAATCCGCTGGACAAGCCATATTAATTAATAAGCAAGTTTTTTCTTTTTGGTTTTTAACAATAATGTCCGGTCTATTTGCTTTAATTTTTCTGTTTGTTTAGATGGTGTAATCCGATAGAATGGTGACATCTTTTATTTCTGTAACCGGTGCTGGGTGATGTTCATACCAGAGTTTGTTTACATATTTTCCATAGTGTTTGCACATTGTCCAATGTAAATATTGCCCCACTCTATCGTGACGATTTTTATATTCATTTGGGGCAAATACAGAACATTCTGAGATTAGATAGTCTATTATTATTGTTGTTGTTGTTGTTGTTTTGTTTGCTTTTCGTCGCAAAAGTTACCGACGCATCTCAACCAGAGACTTCTAGAGACAACAATCTTATCTTTTTTTATTAGAAGATGCAAGAAAATGAACTGCCTTGCAACCAGAAAGAAAATATATGTAATTATAGTCAATGAATCGAGATTTATATTTATAAGGTGTGAGAAAAATCCATGGGCATGATATTTTGCAGCTCATATTGTTATTGCTATTTATGTCGGTGTTGTCGCTTTTTGTTGTATTTTTGATGGGTACTATGGTAGTGAATGCAAGTTGAATTCCTTGCATTCACTTACGCATAAGTACCCTTGGAAAAGGTATTAATCCGTCTCTTCCCTCCAGTTATGGGTAAAATAATAGGACAGATTGGCTGGTAACCAGTCTACCGCAGAAAGCAATGGCAACCTACTGCGGAATAATCTTCTGCCCAGTCAGTCATGTCTCCTTCGAGACATGATCGCCAAAGCGTGTATCACGTATGGCACTCAACTGACAGACTGACTGACTGATTATGGTAGGTAAAACTACAGCAAATGTTTTAATTATATTTTACTAGCAGTATAACCCGGTGTTGCTCGGGTGTAATGAAAGCTTTAAAACTAATCTATGGTCCTGGAGCTCAGACTCTTTGGACGTTGGCATGAAAGACTAAAAAGCAATAGTTGTTTCCAGTCAAAGCGAAACCGCATATTGAAAGAAAAATGAATGAATGTAAGTAAAATTTTGATTTGCTGGTATTGATATAAAATTTTCTGCACTACTGTAAGAACTGCAACCTTGAAACTTCTGAATATCGTTTCTTATGTCTTTGTCTATGAGTGTATCAAATTTGATTAAAATCGGACCACTCCTTCTATAACCCGATTTTTTCGATTATCGATTTTCAATATTTATCGGGGGTACCTCGGCACAAAACCTAGCTAAGAACACTCGCAGACGCTTATAGTACAACTATGTAAATTTTCTAGAAAATCGTTTCAGCCGTTTCGGAGTCTATAGGTAACGGACACACACACACACACACACACACACACACACACACACACACACACACATACACAGACAAAGTTCCATTTATAAATAAGTTTAGATTTAGATATTTTAGCATATTTTATGATCTTTTGGATACATTGTTTCTCTATGATTTTGATTTAGTTTTTTCTTTTAAGAATTGGAACTGTTCCTAGTGTTGCAACTATTACTGGAATGACAGTCAGGCTGATAATTGTATAATATATACGATAAGGACCAAAACATTTGGTATAATTTCCGAATTTTCAGATAAATTTCAGTCATGGAAACAATGTTAACAGAATTGTTATGAATTAAAAATTGTTATGGCAAAAACTTGTCAGACGTGTTAGTGAACTTATACCTGAGAATAAAAACCAAAAATATAACTCAAATAGTTTATGACCTGAAAGTATTTAATGCGTCTTATAAGTTTTCTATAACTGACTGGTCACTGCGCGTCCCCGATAATACTCGAGTTGAACCATATTGCGGCGAAATGTGTCGTCTCTACTTTCACGTAGGCGTTCTTGTTACTATGGCAACGTTTAGCTGTCGGTTTGCATGCGTCAATGAGTTTCTCGATTTAATCATCACATCATATTGTACCTTATATAGAAAAAAGCGATTAGCATATCCGGAATTAGATACTGAGAAAAAGACATGGCGTACTTACTGGACACAGCTGATTACACAACAAAGTGGTTAAATTTAATTAGAATCGTTGCATTCTAAGAGTTTCAGTTTAAAAAAAGAGAAGGAAAAATAATCCCACATACACTCACATACACACACATGTTATATTTAACTTTACATATAATATTATAAATACTCCCACAAAGACATGCATGCGCATAAACACATACATATACACATGAATACACACATATGCATACATACATATGTGTGTGTGCGTGTGTGTGTTTCAAATATGTTCTGTTAAATAATATAGGATCGAAAATATTTGGGTAAAACATTACGGCGCCTTCCTTGATGAATTTCATCTTAACATCAAGAAACTGGTTAGATTAGTTTAGTTTAGTTGTTTGTTTTACCTGCATATCAACCTTTTGGGGCCATTTAATGTTGAAGAATTTGTTTGGTTTTTGTTTACTGCCTGTTGATGTTTTGTGAATCTATTGCTGTCGGAATATAAGTAGAGGTGTTGTGATTTGATGTGTGATGGTTATATGCTATCTTCTTTTGGAACTATATTTTTTATATAATTTTGTTGCTTTTAGAAATTCTAAAAGGTCATTTGTGTCAGCGTTATTGATGTGTCTTTCATATTGTTTTCTTAATAGTATCTTAATCGCATTTGTTCAAGATCTATGCAGCTTGTTAGTATATGTATATGTGTAGAGCTCCTGACATGGAATGCAAATTGGTGCCTTCTCAACTTTTAGTAGGTGTGAATGGATGACAGTGGTGAGGCCTATTTGAAGTCTAGTCTTTACTACTTCTCATTTTCTTGACATTTTCTTCTTGAAAATGTTAACATCTATCCATTTTTTAAAATAGGTTTAATTTTGTAGAGACTTATTTTTGCAGGAGTCCCACAACTCTTGCCATTTGGTCGTAATAAAGTTGTTGATTAGGGGTTTGTAATCTGGGTGAGGTACTTTCATATCACTAATGTTAATGCTTAATGATCTTTTAGCTGTTATGTCTACTTTTTCGTTTTCTCTGAGACCAATGTGGCTGGGAATCTAGCATAAAATAATGCTTTTGTTTGGGGTGATGAGGTTGATTCTTTGTAGGAGATTGAGGATCAGAGGGTTATTTAGGTTTTTGTTTTTAGTGCCATTTGCACTGATAATGAGTTTGAAAATATATATTTGTTGAGGATGTTCAAGGATGAGGCCTAAAGCTAAGTTTATGGCTGTAGCTTCAGCACTGAAAATTGATGTATTCTCTGGTATGCGTTTTTGGAGTGTGAATTTGTTAAAGATGGCTGCACTTCCTACTTTATTCATGTCTTTAGAGCCGTGTGTGTAAATTTGTGTCCAGTTGGGATCTTGTTCTAGGATGTTATTTAAATTATCAATGTTCGTCTTTCACTTCACGTTCTTCTAATTAATCTTTTTACTCTTACGTAGCCCCCTGCACATCAGTGACATTACCACCTTGCTCGGGGTGATACGATTAAAAAAAGTTGAGGGATGTGTATTAGATTTGGAGTGTTTTGTTAATTTTAGAATGATTTCTGATTGTTTTAGTAGCCAAGATGGGTGTTCAGTTCAGCGAGTTTGGATTTGTGAATACTGCTTGTGTCAATTAGTCAGTCAGTCAGTTAAGAGCCATGCGCGATACACGCTTTGGGCGATCATGTCTCGAAAGAGACATGACTGACTGGGCAGAAGGTTATCCCACAGTAGGTTGCCATTGCTTTCTGCGGTAGACTAATTGCCAACCAAGGCTATAGAACCCAATCTGTCCTATTATTTAAACCATAACTGGAGGGAAGACACTGATTAATACCTTTGCGCGTAAGTGAATGCAAGGAATTCAATTGGAATTCGAACTCGGTTCCCCGATTTCTTGCTCCGAGCCGATATCCACTGCGCCACCACGAACATCTGTTGTGTCAATTAGACAGTTTGCAAAAGAAGTGTTCCATTTGTAGACCGAATGTTTTTATGGCATTTTCCCCTGTCAAATATAGTTTTTGTTTTCAGGATGGAAGATACAGTGGAAGGTGGGATTGGTAGGACATGAATAAAGTTTGATGTAATATTGGAGTGCTAGTTTTTTCCGTCTTAGGGAGAGTGGACATTATTGGGCCTCTGCATATAGACTGTTTACAGAAGAGTTGAAAGCTCCTAATGCTAATCTCAGTCCTTGATTATGTATGGTTTCCAATTCTCTGAAATATGACATTCTGGTAGATCTATAGATGACGCAGCCATAATCCAGTTTCGATCGAATTAAAGCTCTATAAAGTTTTTTTAAGACTTGTCAATCTGCTCCCCAGTTAATGTTGGCAATCACTCTCATAAGTTGGATTGTTTTGTTGCATTTGATTTTGATATATTGTATGTGTGGCATGTAGGTTAGCTTTTTGTCGAAGATAATACCTAGGAATTTGTGTTTAAAGGGTTGGAGAACGAGAAAAGATTATTTTAAAAATAAATAGACATATCTATATTATTCAATGAAACATGTCTGAATAAAGATATACTACCTAAATATACCTAATTGTGTTTATATATATATATATATATATATATATATATATATATATATATATATATATATATATATAAACACTGTAATACTGAGAGGTTCTCAGTATCGAAAATAAAAGTAAACCCTCTTCTTTGGACCCTCTTCTTTGGACCCTCTTCATCGTCAGGTCGAGAACTTTTCGAAACTCTGATGTACATTATATATATATATATATATATATATATATATATATATATATATAATCTTAGTGATAGTAAGAACCAGAAGAATAACAGCCCATAGTTCGTAGCTTTTACTTTTTAACATACGCTCGATACGTAGTAGAGCAATATTTGTAGTAATATTCTTATGATTGCCGTTTATAATAAAAACATTTATCGCTTCACAAAAGCTGTCGTTTTTCGATGCTATATCACCACATCAGACGTTAGAAGTGCGTGAGATATCAGGTATATCGCATGATGAGCTTCGTGATAAAGCAGCGAAACACGACAGCTCTTGTGCAGCGGAAAAAATTATAAACTCCATTAATAAGAATACTCCTACAAATATATATATATATATATATATATATATATATATATATTAAGCTATCACACCATGATTGAGCACCCGGTCGGGTTTTAATCCTGAGTAAAAGCAATCGAAAGTCTGGCCATAATAATGAGCTGTGATACAGCGAAACAGATCTGTCTGCGGATGACTATATATATATATATATATATATATATATATATATATATATGAATAAAGACAAAAGGAAAACTTTTCTCTACCGACAAATTTCGTTCTCTGGCGGATTTTTCCCAGGCAAATGTAAGGATTTTATTTGACAACAGATATTCATAATCAAAAATAAAAACGTCGTTAATTTTTCAATTTTCTCAAATTTAAGAACAGCTAATAAATATTTACAAAAATAAGTAAAAAAATTCACTATAAACTACGGAAGGTGCTAAGTGATGTAATTTAATGTCTAATAAACGAATCTGAGTAAATGCTTTTATTTCTGTTAGTTAATGTTTTAGTGTAATTATTATGTATTATTTTAGGTATGATTTAGCTGATTTCTTTTCATTTTTAATTTGTTTTATAGTCATTTATAATTGTTTGTTTTTAATTGTTTTCTTTTATATTCATTTTTAATTTGTTTTATAGTCATTTTAATTGTTTGTTTTTTAATTGTCTTGTTTTATATTCATTTTTAATTTGTTTTATAGTCATTTTCAATTACTTATCTGTTCATTGTTTTGTTTTATATTCATTTTTAATTTGTTTTATAGTCATTTCTAATTGTTTGTTTTTTAATTGTTTTGTTTTAATGTTCATTTTTAATTTGTTTTATAGTCATTTTTAATTGTTTGTTTTTTAATTGTTTTATGTTATATTCATTTTTAATTTGTTTTATAGTCATTTTCAATTATTTATCTTTTAATTGTTTTGTTTTATATTCATTTTTAATTTGTTTTATAGTCATTTTCAATTGTCTAATAATTGTTTTGTTTTATATTCATTTTTAATTTGTTTTATAGTCATTTTCAATTATTTATCTTTTAATTGTTTTGTTTTATATTCATTTTTAATTTGTTTTATAGTCATTTTTAATTGTTTGTTTTTTAATTGTTTTGTTTTATATTCATTTTCAATTTGTTTTATAATCATTTTTAATTGTTTGTTTTTTAATGGTCTTATTTAATATTCATTTTTAATTTGTTTTATAGTCATTTTCAATTACTTATCTTTTAATTGTTTTGTTTTATATTCATATTTAATTTGTTCTATAGTCATTTTTAATTGTTTGTTATTAAATTCATTTGTTATATATTCATTTTTAATTTGTTTTATAGTCATTTTCAATTATTTATCTTTAAATTGTTTTGTTTTATATTCATTTTTAATTTGTTTATAGTCGTTTTTAATTGTTTGTTTTTTAATTGTTTTGTTTTATATTCATTTTTTTCTTTGTTGTATAGACATTTTCAATTACTTATCTAATAATTGTTTTGTTTTATATTCATTATTAATTTGTTTTACAGTCATTTTTAATTGTTTCTTTTTAATTGTTTTGTTTTATATTCATTTTTAATTTGTTTTATAGTCATTTTCAATTATTTATCTTTTAATTGTTTTGTTTTATATTCACTTTTAATTTGTTTTATAGTCATTTTTAATTGTTTGTTTTGTAATTGTTTTGTTTTATATTCATTTTTAATTTGTTTTATAGTCATTTACTATTATTTATCTTTTCATTGTTTTGTTTTATATTCATATTTAATTTGTTCTATCGTCATTTTTAATTGTTTGTTTTAAATTCTTTTGTTCTATATTCATTTTTAATTTGTTTTATATTCATTTTTAATTTGTTTTATAGTCATTTTCAATTGTTTGTTTTTAAATTGTTTTGTTTTATATTCATTTTTAATTTGTTTTATAGTCATTTTCAATTATTTATCTATTAATTGTTTTGTTTTATATTCACTTTTAATTTGTTTTATAGTCATTTTTAATTGCTTGTTTTTTAATTGTTTTGATTTATATTTATTTTTAATTTGTTTTATAGTCATATTCAATTATCATCTTTTAATTGTTTTGTTTTATATTCACTTTAATTTGTTTTATAGTCATATTTAATTGTTTGTTTCTTAATTGTTTTGTTTTATATTCACTTGTAATTTGTTTTATAGTCATTTTTAATTGTTTGTTGTTTAATTGTTTTCTGTTATATTCATTTTTACTTTGTTTCATAGTCGTTTTTAATTGTTTGTTTTTTAATTGTTTTCTTTTATATTCAATTTAATTTGTTTTATAGTCATTTTCAATCACTTATCTAATAATTGTTTTGTTTTATATTCATTTTTAATTTGTTTTATAGTCATATTTCTTTGTTTGTTTTTTAATGGTTTTGTTTTATATTCATTTTTAATTTGTTTTATAGTCATTTTCAATTATTTATCTTTTAATTGTTTTGCTTTATATTCATTTTTAATTTGTTTTATCGTCATTTTTTTTAATTGTTTTGTTTTATCGTCATTTTTAATTTGTTTTTATATTCATTTTCAATTTGTTTTATAGTCATTTTCAATCACTTATCTAATAATTGTTTTGTTTTATATTCATTTTTAATTTGTTTTATAGTCATTTTTCTTTGTTTGTTTTTTAATTGTTTTGTTTTATAGTCATTTTTAATTTGTTTTATAGTTATTTTCAATTATTTATCTTTTAATTGATTTGTTTTATATTCATTTTTAATTTGTTTTACAGTCATTTTTAATTGTTTGTTTCTTAATTGTTTTGTTTATATTCATTTTTAATTTGTTTTATAGTTATTTTGATTGTTTGTTTTTTAATTGTTTTTTATATTCATTTTTAATTTGTTTTATATTTATTTTTAATTGTTTGTTTTTAAATTCTTTTGTTTTATATTCATTTTTAATTTGTTTTATAGTCATTTTCAATTACTTATCTGTTCATTGTTTTGTTTTATATTCATTTTTAATTAGTTTTATAGTCATTTATAATTGTTTGTTTTTTAATTGTTTTGTTTTAATGTTCATTTTTAATTTGTTTTATAGTCATTTTTAATTGTTTGTTTTTTAATTGTTTTGTTTTATATTCACTTTGAATTTGTTTTAAAATCATTTTCAATAGTTTGATTTTTAATTGTTTTGTTTTATATTCATTTTTAATTTGTTTTATGGTCATTTTTAATTGTTTGCCTTGTAATTGTTTTATTTTATATTCATTTTTAATTTCTTTTATAGTCATTTTCAAAACTTATCTTAATTGTTTTGTTTTATATTCATTTTTAATTTATTTTATAGTCATTTTGAATTATTTATCTTTTAATTGTTTTGTATTTTATTCATTTTTAATTTGTTTTATAGTTATTTTCAATTGTTTGTTTTTAAATTGTTTTGTTTTATATTCATTTTTAATTTGTTTTATAGTCCTTTTTAATTGTTTGTTTTTTGTTTTGTTTTATATTCATTTTTAATTTGTTTTATAGTCATTTTTAATTGTTTGTTTTTTAATTGTTTTGTTTTATATTCATTTTTAATTTGTTTTATAGTCATTTTTAATTGTTTATCTTTTAATTGTTTTGTTTTTTATTCATTTTTAATTTGTTTTATAATCATTTTTAATTGTTTGTTTGTTAATTGTTTTGTTTTATATTCACTTTAAAATTGTTTTAAAATCATTTTCAATTGTTTGATTTTTAATTGTTTTGTTTTATATTCATTTTTAATTTATTAATAGTCATTTTTAACTGTTTGTTTTGTAATTGTTTTATATTCATTTTTAATTTGTTTTATAGTCATTTTCAATTGTTTGTTGTGTAATTGTTTTGTTTTATATTCATTTTAAATTTGTTTTATAGTCACTTTTAATTCTTTGTTTTTTAATTGTTTTCTTTTATATTCTCTTTAAAATTGTTTTAAAATCATTTTCAATTGTTTGATTTTTAATTGTTTTGTTTTATATTCATTTTTAATTTGTTTTATAGTCATTTTCAATTAATTATCTTAATTGATTTGTTTTATATTCATTTTTAATTTGTTTTATAGTCATTTTCAATTACTTATCTTTTAATTCTTTTGTTTTATATTCATTTTTAATTTGTTTCATATTTATTTTTAATTGTTTGTTTCTAAATTCTTTTGTTTTATATTCATTTTTAATTTGTTTTATAGTCATTTTCAATTACTTATCTGTTCATTGTTTTGTTTTATATTCATTTTTAATTAGTTTTATAGTCATTTATAATTGTTTGTTTTTTAATTGTTTTGTTTTAATGTTCATTTTTAATTTGTTTTATAGTCATTTTTAATTGTTTGTTTTTTAATTGTTTTGTTTTATATTCACTTTGAAATTGTTTTAAAATCATTTTCAATAGTTTGATTTTTAATTGTTTTGTTTTATATTCATTTTTAATTTGTTTTATGGTCATTTTTAATTGTTTGCCTTGTAATTGTTTTATTTTATATTCATTTTTAATTTCTTTTATAGTCATTTTCAAAACTTATCTTAATTGTTTTGTTTTATATTCATTTTTAATTTATTTTATAGTCATTTTGAATTATTTATCTTTTAATTGTTTTGTATTTTATTCATTTTTAATTTGTTTTATAGTTATTTTCAATTGTTTGTTTTTAAATTGTTTTGTTTTATATTCATTTTTAATTTGTTTTATAGTCCTTTTTAATTGTTTGTTTTTTGTTTTGTTTTATATTCATTTTTAATTTGTTTTATAGTCATTTTTAATTGTTTGTTTTTTAATTGTTTTGTTTTATATTCATTTTTAATTTGTTTTATAGTCATTTTTAATTGTTTATTTTTTAATTGTTTTGTTTTTTATTCATTTTTAATTTGTTTTATAATCATTTTTAATTGTTTGTTTGTTAATTGTTTTGTTTTATATTCACTTTAAAATTGTTTTAAAATCATTTTCAATTGTTTGATTTTTAATTGTTTTGTTTTATATTCATTTTTAATTTGTTTTATAGTCATTTTCAATTAATTATCTTAATTGATTTGTTTTATATTCATTTTTAATTTGTTTTATAGTCATTTTTAATTGTTTGTTGTGTAATTGTTTTGTTTTATATTCATTTTAAATTTGTTTTATAGTCACTTTTAATTCTTTGTTTTTTAATTGTTTTCTTTTATATTCTCTTTAAAATTGTTTTAAAATCATTTTCAATTGTTTGATTTTTAATTGTTTTGTTTTATATTCATTTTTAATTTGTTTTATAGTCATTTTCAATTAATTATCTTAATTGATTTGTTTTATATTCATTTTTAATTTGTTTTATAGTCATTTTCAATTACTTACCTTTTAATTCTTTTGTTTTATATTCATTTTTAATTTGTTTTATAGTTAATTTTAATTGTTTGTTTTTAAATTCTTTTGTTTTATATTCATTTTTAATTTGTTTTGTAGTCATTTTCAATTATTTATCTTTTAATTGTTTTGTTTTATATTCATTTTTAATTTGTTTTATAGTCATTTTTAATTGTTTATCTTTTAATTGTTTTGTTTTTTATTCATTTTTAATTTATTTTATAGTCATTTTCAATTACTTAATTGTTTTGTTTTATATTCATTTTTAATTTGTTTTATAGTCATTTTCAATTATTTATCTTTTAATTGTTTTGCTTTATATTCAATTTCAATTTGTTTTATAGTCATTTTTGATTGTTTGTTTTATAATTGTTTTGTTTTATATTCATTTGTAATTTGTTTTATAGTCATTTTCAATTATTTATCTTTTAATTGTTTTGTTTTATATTCACTTTTAATTTGTTTTATAGTCATTTTTAATTGTTTGTTTTTTAATTGTTTTGTTTTATATTCACTTTTAATTTGTTTTATAGTCATTTTTAATTGTTTGTTTTTTAATTGTTTTGTTTTATATTCATTTTTAATTTGTTTTATAATCATTTTCAATTACTTATCTGTTAATTCTTTTGTTTTATGTTCATTTTTAATTTGTTTTATAATCATTTATAATTGTTTGTTTTTTAATTGTTTTGTCTTATATTCATTTTTAATTTGTTTTATCGTCATTTTCAATTATTTATCTTTTAATTGTTTTGTTTTATATTCATTTTTAATTTGTTTTATAGTCATTTTCAATTATTCATCTTTTAATTGTTTTGTTTTACATTCATTTTTAATTTGTTTTATAGTCATTTTTAATTGTTTATCTTTTAATTTTTTTGTTTTTTATTCATTTTTAATTTGTTTTATAGTCATTTTCAATTACTTAATTGTTTTGTTTTATATTCATTTTTAATTTGTTTTATAGTTATTTTTACTTGTTTGTTTTTAAATTCTTTTGTTTTATATTCATTTTTAATTTGTTTTATAGTCATTTTCAATTATTTATCTTTTAATTGTTTTGTTTTATATTCATTTTTAATTTGTTTTATAGTCATTTTCAATTATTTATCTTTTAATTGTTTTGCTTTATATTCAATTTCAATTTGTTTTATGGTCATTTTTGATTGTTTGTTTTTTAATTGTTTTGTTTTATATTCATTTGTAATTTGTTTTATAGTCATTTTCAATTATTTATCTTTTAATTGTTTTGTTTTAATATTCATTTTTAATTTGTTTTATCGTCATTTTTAATTGTTTGTTTTTCAATTGTTTTATGTTATATTCATTTTTACTTTGTTTTATAGTCGTTTTTAATTGTTTGTTTTTTAATTGTTTTGTTTTATATTCATTTTAATTTGTTTTATAGTCATTTTTAATTGTTTGTTTTTTAATTGTTTTGTTTTATATTCATTTCTAATTTGTTTTATTTCATTTTTAATTGTTTATCTTTTAATTGTTTTTTTTTATTCATTCTTAATTTGTTTTATAGTCATTTTCAATTACTTATCTTTTAATTGTTGTGTTGTATATTCATATTTCATTTGTTTTATAGTCATTTTTCTTTGTTTGTTTTTTAATTGTTTTGTTTTATATTCATTTTTAATTTGTTTTATAGTCATTTGCAATTATTTATCTTTTAATTGTTTTGTTTTATATTCATTTTTAATTTTTTTATAGTCGTTTTTAATTGTTTGTTTTTTAATTGTTTTGTTTTATATTCACTTTTTATTTGTTTTATATTCATTTTTAATTGTTTGATTTTTATTTGTTTTGTTTTATATTCATTTTTAATTTGTTTTATAGTCATTTTCAATTATTTATCTTTTAATTGTTTTGTTTTACATTCATTTTTAATTTGTTTTATAGTCATTTTTAATTGTTTATCTTTTAATTGTTTTGTTTTTTATTCATTTTTAATTTGTTTTATAGTCATTTTCAATTACTTAATTGTTTTGTTTTATATTCATTTTTAATTTGTTTTATAGTTATTTTTACTTGTTTGTTTTTAAATTCTTTTGTTTTATATTCATTTTTAATTTGTTTTATAGTCATTTTCAATTATTTATCTTTTAATTGTTTTGTTTTATATTCATTTTTAATTTGTTTTATAGTCATTTTCAATTATTTATCTTTTAATTGTTTTGCTTTATATTCAATTTCAATTTGTTTTATGGTCATTTTTGATTGTTTGTTTTTTAATTGTTTTGTTTTATATTCATTTTCAATTTGTTTTATAGTCATTTTCAATTATTTATCTTTTAATTGTTTTGTTTTAATATTCATTTTTAATTTGTTTTATAGTCATTTTTAATTGTTTGTTTTTCAATTGTTTTATGTTATATTCATTTTTACTTTGTTTTATAGTCGTTTTAATTGTTTGTTTTTTAATTGTTTTGTTTTATATTCATTTCTAATTTGTTTTATAGTCATTTTTAATTGTTTATCTTTTAATTGTTTTCTTTTTTATTCATTTTTAATTTGTTTTATAGTCATTTTCAATTACTTATCTTTTAATTGTTGTGTTGTATATTCATATTTCATTTGTTTTATAGTCATTTTTCTTTGTTTGTTTTTTAATTGTTTTGTTTTATATTCATTTTTAATTTGTTTTATAGTCATTTGCAATTATTTATCTTTTAATTGTTTTGTTTTACATTCATTTTTAATTTGTTTTATAGTCATTTTTAATTGTTTATCTTTTAATTGTTTTGTTTTTTATTCATTTTTAATTTGTTTTATAGTCATTTTCAATTACTTAATTGTTTTGTTTTATATTCATTTTTAATTTGTTTTATAATTATTTTTACTTGTTTGTTTTTAAATTCTTTTGTTTTATATTCATTTTCAATTTGTTTTATAGTCATTTTCAATTATTTATCTTTTAATTGTTTTGTTTTATATTCATTTTTAATTTGTTTTATAGTTATTTTTACTTGTTTGTTTTTAAATTCTTTTGTTTTATATTCATTTTTAATTTGTTTTATAGTCATTTTCAATTATTTATCTTTTAATTGTTTTGTTTTATATTCATTTGTAATTTGTTTTATAGTCATTTTCAATTATTTATCTTTTAATTGTTTTGTTTTAATATTCATTTTTAATTTGTTTTATAGTCATTTTTAATTGTTTGTTTTTCAATTGTTTTATGTTATATTCATTTTTACTTTGTTTTATAGTCGTTTTTAATTGTTTGTTTTTTAATTGTTTTGTTTTATATTCATTTTAATTTGTTTTATAGTCATTTTTAATTGTTTGTTTTTTAATTGTTTTGTTTTATATTCATTTCTAATTTGTTTTATAGTCATTTTTAATTGTTTATCTTTTAATTGTTTTCTTTTTTATTCATTTTTAATTTGTTTTATAGTCATTTTCAATTACTTATCTTTTAATTGTTGTGTTGTATATTCATATTTCATTTGTTTTATAGTCATTTTTCTTTGTTTGTTTTTTAATTGTTTTGTTTTATATTCATTTTTAATTTGTTTTATAGTCATTTGCAATTATTTATCTTTTAATTGTTTTGTTTTATATTCATTTTTAATTTTTTTATAGTCGTTTTTAATTGTTTGTTTTTTAATTGTTTTGTTTTATATTCACTTTTTATTTGTTTTATATTCATTTTTAATTGTTTGATTTTTATTTGTTTTGTTTTATATTCATTTTTAATTTGTTTTATAGTCATTTTCAATTATTTATCTTTTAATTGTTTTGCTTTATATTCAATTTCAATTTGTTTTATAGTCATTTTTGATTGTTTGTTTTTTAATTGTTTTGTTTTATATTCATTTGTAATTTGTTTTATAGTCATTTTCACTTATTTATCTTTTAATTGTTTTGTTTTATATTCATTTTTAATTTTTTTATAGTTGTTTTTAATTGTTTGTTTTTTAATTGTTTTGTTTTATATTCACTTTTAATTTGTTTTATATTCATTTTTAATTGTTTGATTTTTATTTGTTTTGTTTTATATTCATTTTTAATTTATTTTATAGTCCTTTTCAATTATTTATCTTTTAATTGTTTTGTTTTATATTCATTTTTAATTTGTTTTATAGTCATTTTTGATTGTTTGTTTTTTAATTGTTTTGTTTTATATTCAATTTCAATTTGTTTTATAGTCATTTTTGATTGTTTGTTTTTTAATTGTTTTGTTTTATATTCATTTGTAATTTGTTTTATAGTCATTTTCAATTATTTATCTTTTAATTGTTTTGTTTTATATTCATTTTTAATTTGCTTTATAATCATATATTATTTCTATGAGTCGAGGTAACGATTTAAAGAGATCCGAGGCGGAGGTTTATATTTTGATAAGATTCGATAGCTACACTTTGATGAATTTTCTGTTTAATTAAGATACTTTTCTTTTAATTAGGGTGGCATTCTTTAGACCGAAGTTGCGGTTGATCTTATTTTTATAAATGACTAATGCATTTGATTTAGTGTATAAGTTCTTTTTTGTGTTCTTTGTTTGTTTTTTAATTTCTGTAAGTTTCCTCAACATATTACAAGATAAAATTATGACAGTTTATTTTATATACTTTCTTTAGAATTATTATTACTCTTGACATTCTTTGTTCTCGTCTATAATAGATTTCGATGTGGTTGTAATCATTTGGATATTGTTAAGTAAGAATAAATTGTTTCGAGCAGTAGATGTTAACGAATTGGTAGGTAGTTTTATACTTCTGTTTTGATGCCAACATATTGATTATAAAGCAATTAATTTTTTTTAATGGTTAAATTAAAATCTTCCATTATTTAAAATAAATTAATACATGAATTAATTTATCAAACTAAAATAAAATATGTTCTAAGGATAGCACTCTCGAGAACGCCTGTATTAATGTCAAAAGATCTGTAAAAGATCTGTAAAAGATCTACAAAAGATCTACAAAAGATCAACAAAGATATCCATTCAAAACCATGTCATTTCGCAACTTAATAAGAAAGGCTGAATCAGTTCAAAAATTTGTTCACAAATTCCATGAATCTTCTACTAATGAAAAACATGTACGCTAAACCCAGTCAAATACTTTCGATATAGTCAAAGCAACAGTCCGACCACCACTAATCTTATATAAAACTTGATAGCATTTTCCAGCAATAATTGTGAATACATCAGCAGTTGACCTAGAGAAGTGAAATTCATATAGTTTATCTGAAGAAAATATTCTCCGATGCGAGATGCTTAACCAATTCAGAGTTAATTGGAAGCTCTAGTATTTTCCCAAAAAGAAATAGAAATCTAGCAGGTCGATAGTTAGAAGGAATAGATGGTTCACCTGAGTTCTTATAGATTATAACTACAGAAGAGAATTTCCAACAAGAAGGGAAGTAATAAGCAGCAAGGAATCTCTTATGAAGTTTAGAGAGAACATGAGCCTGTTCAGGATCACATTTCTTAAGGATTACTGAAGAGATACTATTAAGTCTACAAGCTTGAGGATGATCCAGATTAGAGAAGATAGAAAAAACCATGGACGGTGTCATATGCATATTACTCAAGAGAGACTCCCTTCTAAGTGGAAAGTCAGTCAAGTATATTCTATATTAGTCAAGAGTAGAGTTTGGAGAAAATTTACGAGCAAAACATTCTTTATCAGCAGAAGATGTTAACACTTCAAATTGAGTGAAGAGAGGGGTAATAAAATATTATTATTTTACAGTTTACCCTATGAAAATAAATTAAGATTCGTGAACACACACACACACACACACACACACACACACACACACACACACACATACATATATATATATATATATATATTATGACTTTAAACGCTATTATTGGTAGATAGTCATATCTGAGTAGACGCTTCATTCATTTATTTTTTTACATTTGGATGCGAATATGAATTTTTAGAAGTCTTTCGCTTAAAGGCACAATTCAACTTAGTCTGATCAAATAATTTCTCTGTAGCTCATTCGGATCTAACGACGCAGGTTTCAATCCTGACTGGAGAGTGCATATTTTTCTTTTAAAAAATTCTCAAATATTCAAGCCGGTAGACGAAAATAAATAAATATTCTGTTTAAAAGATAAATAAAGCGTCTACTCACATACGATTACCCACTAAAAGGAACGTTTAATGTGATAAAATCTGTCAGATTATTAAAAAAAACTAAAACATTTTAGAATATATTATATATCAATCAGTTAAGTACCATACGTGATACACACTTGAGCGATCATGTCTCGAAAGAGACGACTGACGGGGAAGAGGATTTTGTCGCAGTACGTTGCCATTACTTTCTGCTGTAGGCTGGTTGCCAACCAAGGCTATAGAACCCAATCTATCCTGTTATTTAACTGATAGCTAGAGAAGAGAGACAGATTAATACATTTTCCAATGATATTTGCGCGTAAGTGAATACAACGAATTCAACTGGAATTCGAACTCGGCTCTCCGATTTCTCGTTCCGAGCCGACATCCACTGTACCATAATATAAGATACAATAAGCTCATATGTGCAGGTATGTGCAATGGATATAGGTCTGGAATTGAAAATCAGAGAGCCGAGTCACAATAATATTTAACCCATAGATGAAGCGAGAAGCGGCCGATTAATACATTTTCCAAAGGTATTTTCGCGTATATGTATGCAAAGAATTCAACTGGAATTCGAACTTGGTATCCGCATTTATAAATATACTAGCAGTATAGCCCCGCGTTGCTCGAGTGTAATGAAAGCTTTAAAATTAATCCATGGTCCTAGAGCTCAGACTCAGCCTAAAGAATATTTGTGTGAAGTTTGGTGAGAATCGGATAAAAATTGTGGATTTGTATAAAGTACATACAGACAGATAAACAGACACACACAAACACACACAAACACAGAACATCTTGCCTTTTATTTATTTATATATATATATATATATATATATATTATCGATTTTCTGCACTATTGTAAGAACTGCAACCTTGAAACTTCTGAATATCGTTTCTTATGTCTTTGTCTATGAGTGTATCAAATTCGATTAAAATCGGACCACTCCTTCTATAACCCGATTTTTTCGATTATCGATTTTTGATATTTATCGGGGGTACCTTGATACAAAACCTAGCTAAGAACACTTGCAGACGCTTATAGTACAACTGTGTAAATTTTCAAGAAAATCGGTTCAGCCGTTTCGGAGTCTATAGGCAACGGACACACACACACACACACACAGACAAAGTTCCATTTATAAATAACTTTAGATAGATATTGACGGATAAGGATTCCAATCAGCTTTTAAAGAGCACACAGTCTAAATTGCAACATTTAATTCGTATGCGATTTGGACATATCGAGGAACCTGCCACTGAAAGTGTGATTTTTAATTTTTCTTCTTACGAACTTTCTCAGCTAGAATTGAATATTCTTTCACATGAACTCGACTATTGTATTCCATTCAAAATTCCTGATAAGGAAATAATTTTTCAGAATTTGAGATTTTATTTTGCAGATTTGCCTCGTACTTCTGGCTCAGTTTATAATCTTAGGGTTACTCTTAATAGTCTGGCACATACTTATGCCAGTACCCCGGTTTCTTTTTCTGAGTCTAAATGGAATTTGCAGCACCGGCGAGTTGTTGAGAACTTAAATAATAATAACAATGTTGTTATTACTTGTCCTGATAAAGGTGCTGGTGTTGTCTTGTTGTGCCATTCTGATGCATTCTATTCTTGGGGACACTTCAAAATTTATACCTTTGTGTCCAGTTGAGACACATGACCGCACTATTTCTGCCGGGGCTAAGTTTCAAAATCAGCTTGTAGTTTGGATTAAACAGGGTTTCCTTTCATCGGAAATTTCAGCTGATATTTGGACCTACGTGGTCTATTCATCCTCGTCTTTATGGTTTACTGAAGATCCATAAAGACGGGATACCTTTACGATTCATTCTTTCTATGGTGGGGTCTTCCCAACATGAAGTAGCTAGTTTTCTGGCTGGAATTCTTCATCCTTTTGTGGAATATTATAGTTCGTATACTATTAAAGATTCCTTTTCTTTTTCTGAAATTATTTGTAATACCCCTTTTGGTAGCAAATTTATGTGTTTCTTTGACGTGTGTTCATTGTTTACATGTTCCAGTATTGAAAACTATTGATATTTGTTGCGATATGTTATATCGTAGTTTTTTGTCTCGCCCGGATATGCCAGGGAATGTGTTTATAGAGCTTATGAAATTCGCCACCATGTCTGTCGAATTTAGTTTCAATAACTTTATGTATAGGCAGATTGATGGGGTTTCTATGTGCTCCCCTCTGGGCCCCTATTTTATGTAGGCTTTTATGAGTTATCCCTCTTCACGTACACTAATAAACCATCCATGTATTTTCGGTACGTAGATGATACTTTCTGTTTGTTTAATAGTGAGGTTGAGGCTTTTTTCTCACAATTTTAAAACAATTATATCCGTCTTTGAGATTTACAGTGGAAAAAGAGTCCGAATGCTGTTTGTCATTTTTTGATTTGTGTGTGCATCGAACTCCGTATGAATTTCAGACTTCCGTGTTTTGCAAAACTACATTTTCTGGTTTGTATACTCAGTGGGACTCATTTTTCCCCCAGAAAGCGTAAAGTCAATCTTATTAATACCCTTATACATAGAGTTCTTAAAATCTGCACGGAGAGATTTTTGGGTGTCGAATTAGATTTTATCAGCAGCACTTTATTGAACACACTCTGTGTTTCACTTGCAGGCATTAGAATCATTGTAAATTAGGTCTAGAAAACCGTCTCTCTGTAAACAGAGGGATTGCCTCCTTGAACTTCGCATTATCAGTATCTAGTGCTTGACCCCCACACACACACTTTTTTCTTCTCACATTTTTCATCCTCATTTTTCAATATTTTAAAAAAGGATGAAATAAATATTCCCAGACGGCCCTGATGGAGCTTGGGATAGAAACCAGTCGGTCGTTTTTTCTGCGTCTTTTTCTTTTTCATCTTTACAAACTTCCTGTAAGTATTAAATTTAATTTGTTTCTTGCCATATATATATATATATATTCATTTATTTTATCCCTTAAACGTTATTTTGTACTTTATTTGAGTAGACGTTTTGTTTATTAAAACAGTACGTTTAACTATTTTCGTCTACCGGCCTGAATATTAGAGAAATCTTATTAAAGATGCGCCCTACCGGCAGGATTCGAATTTCCGTCCCCCTTATCAGAGAGAAGCCGTCGTTGAATGCCACGAAGGCTCTTGCTGATCGAACAAAGCCGAAGAGTGCCTTTTAGCACAAATTTCTTTAAAGATTATTGAAACATCCAATTTCTAAAGAATTAATGGATTATTTATTTATTAATCCGACAGATTAAGAGATTAAATCTATAGGATTAATTAACAAAAAAATACATTAATTCTTTTTATATTGCATTATATATATATATATATATATATATATATATATATATATATATATATGGAAGAATGGCAATCCGTGAAAACGGAGAGGATAATCCAGATCATTTTATCTAATTAATATAAAATATCAAAAAATAGAGAGCTTAATAGTTACTATCCAGAGCAAATATATTGAGAGGAAAACTCAATACATAGTTAAGCGGTTATAAATCCAGAATCTATTTTAGCAATGTAAAAAAATTATTTCTTTTTTTTACAATTGCATCTTTTAAACCGTTAATGAATCAACGGTCTGAACAAGGCAATTGTAACTTTTGTTTAAATACCTATTTTTTAAATTGCTGAAATAAATTCTGGTTTTATAACCGTTTAATTATGTGTTGAGTTCCCCCCCTCTCTCTCTCTCTCTTTCTCTCTCTCTCTCTCTCTCTTTGTGTATATATCTTTTAATACTCTTTATTAAAATGATCTTTCAAAAATAAGATATACATTTTTTTAAACATTTTTTGAGAAAAATTAGCTGATTTAAAGTTTAAATAATCTGAACTGAAACAAATATTACTTACTTTTACTTTAACACATCGCAAAAAATCTTTTTTTAACACGGACGTGGGTATTTTTATAAGGTTTTGATACATTTATTTCAAACCTGGTATTTGATAAATTTATCTAAGAATGACATAATTGTCTTTAAAATTACATAACAAATACAATGACTTTAAAAAATAGTTTCTTTTAAAGTAGTCTTTAAAGATTTTATCCACAGTTATCGACAACTAGATGTTTGAGAAATTTATCCAAGACGGACATTTTTTTTTTATAAGCGTTTCACCCCGAGCAAGGCATGTCACTGCCACTATTGTGCAGGGGGCTACGTAGAGTGGAGGAAGGCTGATTAAATATAGGAAATGACAGAGGGTTGGTAATAGGCGGGTAAGGATACCGAGAATGAGGGTTGGGTAGATGAGAGTGTTGTGAGAATAGTTGGGAGTTAGTGTGATAGGAGGTGTCTATTGACCCTACATTTAAACACCTGGAGATTGTAACTGTCGGGAAAGCAGACTTGTGGAAGGGAGTTCCACAGGCGGGAAGCGCGAGAAAAGAAGCTGTTGGAGTAGAATTTACGGTTACATCTTATTTGTTTAACTGTAAAAGGGTGGGACCTAGTTGCTAATCTAGTATCTCGTGTAAATTCCTGCTTAGGCGGCACCAGTGATCTAAGCTCATCGGAGCAGAAGCCATGAAAGTACTTGTAGAAGAGGCACAGGGAAGCCACATCACGCCGGTGTGAGAGCGGCTGCAGCCGGTCTGCCAAGTCAGTATCAACCACGTTACAGATCCTCCTTTGTATTTTGTCAAGAAGCCCAAGGAGAGCAGCAGGGGCACCCGACCAGATATGGCAGCAATATTCAATACACGGGCGGATGGTAGATTTGTATATTTGCAGAATAGATTCAGGTGGGAAAAATTTCCGGGCCCTGCACAGGGAGCCCACTTTCATAGCAGCAGATTTGGCAATGGATTCAATATAGTCATTCCATTTGAGGTCCGCCGAGAGTGTAAGGCCAAGGAGGCGTAGTACTTTACTCTCTGGGAGGCTAGCCTGTCCCATGCTAATGGGAGGTAGATGCGATTGTCTATGGTGGTTAGTTGATAACAGCTTTGTTTTGGAGGCATTGAAATTTACCAACCATTTCCTACCCCAGGTCACTACGGATTGGAGGTCCCTTTCAAGTGCGGCAGCGAGGTTCACTTTGTCGTCCAGACCTGGTTTCTGATCGATGCGGGAGTAGATTGTTGTGTCGTGGGCATACATGCCAACTTGGGATCTAATGGTGTCGGGGAGATCATTAATGTAGATCAGAAAGAGCGTGGGACCTAGGATAGAACCTTGAGGGACGCCCGCGTTCGTCTGGTAGTTTTGGGAGGCATGCCCATTTAATACCACCTTCAATGTGCGGTTAGAGAGGAAGGACTGGATGAGGTCAAACAGATGTCCAGTTATCCCATAACTCCGCAGTTTGCACAAGAGGCCAGCATGCCAGACCCTGTCGAATGCTTTGGAGATATCCAAGACAACGGTTCGGGCTTCACCATTCTTGTCGAGTGCCTGGTATATGTACTCGGTAATGGTCGTTAGCATATCAGCAGTAGACCTGGTGAAGCGAAACCCATACTGTTTGTCAGAGAGAAGCCCGTTGGCCATAAGATGCTGAATCACCTCGGCGTTGATAATGGCTTCGAAAACTTTGCTAAAGATTGGAAGGAGACTAATAGGACGGTAATTGGCGGGGTCTGAGGGTTCGCCAGAATTCTTAAATATAGGTACTACGCAGGAGGACTTCCAACAGGCAGGAGAGCAGGAAGCAGATAGGCAGAGGTTATAGAGTTTAGAGAGGACAGAGGAGAGTTCTGGGTCACATTTCTTCAGTACTATGACTGGGATTCCGTCACCGCCGCTCGCTTTGTGTGGGTCAAGTTGCGCAATTATCTTGGCGACCAGCGAGGGTGTAATGTGGACGTTATTTAGTTGAGCCTTAGTTCTGGGTGGGAAGTCTGGTGTAAGTATTCCTAACGAGTCCAGTGTCGAATTGGTTGAGAATCTACGGGCAAAGCATTCAGCCTTGTCGGCTGGGGAGGTGAGAACTTCAAATTCATTGATTAGTGGAGGTATTGAAGTCTTGTTCCTGCTGAGAACTGTTTTAAAATTATATGACAGATGCAACGTAATTGACTTTAAAAATAATTTCTTTAAAAGTAATCTTTAAAAATTTGCACAATAATTTAATCACTTTATTGAATTTAATATATTATTGAATTTAAGGTACTCTGGCTTTATAGTTTTACTTAAGACGAAGATGTTTCTAAGGAAATGTTAGAAAAATCGCAATACATTTGAAATCACATAATAATTTTGCTTGTTCCTTCCTTAGTTACTTAACTACTTAGTTCCTCCGTCCGTTACGCCACTGAAGAAAGATAACACACTTACTCTCTACACGAGCTTTTCCTTCCCCTCTATTTTTTTATAAACACTACTCTCCTCAGACTTTCTCTCGTCTTTACCAAACGGAAGAGTAGTAAAGAGTGAGAGAGTAGGAGGAGAGAGCCTATAGCATTAGCGTAGCAGTAGCAGTTTTAGCTGGTGGTTGTAACAGTGTGTGTGTATATTTGCGTGTACTGTACAATATAGTAAAAATAGGTAGGTTTGTTGTCGTATCCCGCGACCTAATAACGAAATTTCTTAGCCTCTACACCCTCAGTTGGTCTTTTCTGTTTACAATGAACACAGGAGCCATGATTTTTCAGTAATAAAAACAAACATTTTCTCTTCCAAAATCTCTCACAAAATATCGTACAGTATTTTGGTTATAGTCTGTGTATACGCCGCTTAATATAATATAAGTTTACAGTAAAGTAGCTTCTATGGACATTACTTTTATAGATATTTTAATAAAATTACACTCTGTGTTATCGTTATTTTATTATCCAATACCTTTATGTTTGAAGACGTTACTATCATTTGTAGTATGACAAAGTAAAATTTTTCCAGGAAATCATAATTATCCTTCCGTGGAAATTCCACAGGTTCCGCTAGTTTATTATAATTCTTCTTCTTCATGTACCGTTATTCTTCGGGCGTTCATGGACTTCTATTTGTCTCTATCCTTTGTTCCTCTTCCCTCCAGTCATGGATTAAATAGCAGGACGGATTGGGTTCTATAGCCTTGGTTGGAAACCAGTCTAACGCAGAAAGTAATGGTAACCTACTGCAGGAAAATCTTCTATCTGGTCAGTCTGTCTCTTTCAAAACATTATCGCCCAAGCGACAAGATCGCCCAATCGTGTATCACGTATGGCACTCAACCAAGACCTCCTATATATTACCAAAGACAAAGCTATGAAATGTGACGTCACGGTAGTAGAGTCATGAATTAGCTAGCAGCCGTGTCTCTCACTTCATGACAATGTTGATAATCATTAATCACAAAGTCATTTTTTTAATAAAGATTTTAAACCTTTTTAAAATGTAACAAGAAAAAAAGAAAGAAATGTTTTGATTTATGCTGGTTTTATTAATTTTAATTAAAATTAAGAAAAACAATAATTAATAAGAAAATATAAACATTGTTGACTACTGACTGTCGGTCGTGTTTGTAAATAAACACAGTTTTAAAGACAAAACTTTTCGTTTATTCGTCTAAATTCTAAAAATTTAACAAATACTGCTTAAATTTTCATATTTTTAATTTAATGATGAAAAATCACAATCGCTTTTGTTTAAATTGCAAGAATTTTTAAATCAGAATCACTCAAATATAGCAATCAAGCAACCATTAGAATTTTATTTAAGAACAAACAAGAAGCAACAATAAATAAGCAAATTATTTTAAAATATTAAAAAATGCAACAATTTAAATTCAAGCAAATTAATTTAAACTAAATAAGTTTAAGTTACTGTTTTTTAAAAATCAAACTTATAAAAGTTTTTTTATGCCTCAAAATTCAGTTGAATGTTTGAAGTTTTCTTTTCTTAACTTCTTACAAGTAATATTATCATTTTCCTTGCTACAAAAATTATTTAATAATGCATGAGAAGAGCTCCAGATAATCATTTTTTTCAATGCTGTGACCTTCACCACATGAGTCAACATGAAAAATAAGTTCATCATTTAGCCAAAACATCCAATGTTATGTAGACAATTTTCTTTGATTCATTGAATGAAGAAAAGAAGGATTCTTTACAAGTTTATTAATAACAATATAATTGTATAGTACTAAATTTGTTGTTACACCATTGGGATATAACAGAGAACCTCTATTAATTCCTTGAAAATAACTGTTTATATCATGTCTCTTCCTGATACTAAACTTTTTACAACTATAACATTTCCATTTTTTTAAAACGACATAACAGCAATAAATAATTATGAATCGAACGAATTAACGATAGGATAGCTAAATCTGAAATAGATTTTTTTAAAAAGTCTTGAGAACTTTTAATCCAACAGATTTATTAATAATATCAACAAATGTCTTTAGGGAAATTCTGCTAAAAAACTTTGAAATATTTTTAATCCATTGTTAATCCTACTGGATAAAATAAAAAGATAAATGTTTACCTTTCAAAAAAGATACACTTAAAAAATTTTTAGGATATTTGGTAATTCAATTACATTTTTAAAATATTTAAATAGTAAAAAATGAAAAAAAGTAAAAATTATGTTTCTATTTCTGTTTATAAAAAAAATCATTTTTTTGCAAAACTCTTTTTTGGTTAATGTTTTACTTACTAATTAATTTTTTAAGGATTAAAAAACCCTAAAACAACCATAAAAGAATTATTCTTCAGTTAAAATGCTAATTTTTTATTTCCAATTTTTTTCTATGGATTAATATCGATAATTAACTTCAAATTATCAAAAATAGGAAAAAAATGTTTGGAAAATATTTTTGAGGGTGTTCATTTTGTGCTAAATATTTTCTAAAAATTAAATATTTTAAAAATTAGGTTTTAAAATTCAAGTGTGGTGTGATTTAGGCCTTTATGTTTCAAATAAATTCAAAACTTATTCAGAAATAACAGGTTTAAACAAAGTTTAAATCATCATTTTCAAGTTTTAATTTTCGGTAATGGTGACTTGACTTTTGTAAGAAATAATTTCACGGAGTTTTCAAATAAAAAACCTTAAAAATAAAACAAATTCTTTTAAAATTGACTAAAAAATAAATTGAGGTTTTTGTTAATACAAGAAGAATAAAAAAAAATTAATTCAGGAATATTTTTTCATGTTTAAAAATGATTCATAAAGTTGCAAGTATAGAAAAGTTAAGTAAGATTTTACTTTCGTTTCCTAAGAATTTTTTAAACATTTCATTGAAAAGAAAACATTTTCTTAAATAAAATAAAATATCAATAAAATATTAATTCAAATATTTTTAGAAAATATAATATTTAACAACTTTTTTCGGCTTCAGTTTAAGTTTTAAAACATTTCGAAAATAAAAAAAAACTTACGAACGAATAGCCATTTTATTTTTTTTAATTCAGATATTTTTTAAGATAATTTTTATTTCAATTTTATTCAAAGAAATAAAAATAATATCTTATTTTATTATATTAATGAAGTGAGACTAGAGAGAGGGAGAAAAGCACAAGACGAACAGGAGGCAGATAGAGCTTAAGGAAGCTTTATTCCACAAACAAACGTTCACATAGACAGAGATAGTATCGTTCGTCCATCTTGTAAAGGTCCCTCTGTAGAATCCCAGGTAAAGGGGCGCAACTCCGTGATGTCCAGCAGAAAGACAGCGTGGGAGAGTTACACCATTATCACCACATTCTCCGCCGCCTAGAAAAGTCCAGGTCCACTAGCTTCTAAGAGACAGAGTAGCTTCAGGACTATCAGCTCAAACTGAAGATAAAAGAAAAGAGAAAGGAATCAAAGTAGGTAATTCTCGGTTAAGTACTGAGGTCTTTGTCTAACTCTAGAAGAACGTCGAAGGTTAGTTGTCTCCTGGTCGGTTGAAGGGCTCCTCAGGTTATCATTCTGAAGCCTAGGTAGGGGAGAGGCATGTGCAAATTTTTCCGAGTTAGAATCCAAGAAGTTGGCTGGGTCTTCCGTTGCCTGGTTTCTATGGTCCTCTAGCAGCGAAGAAGGAGAGTTAGCTGGTTCCTCCAGCAGAGCTATAGGAGAGCCAGGCTGGGTAAGGGCTTCTGTAGAATCCAGTTCTAGGTCTAATAGCGTACTGTTTTCTTTCTCACCTAGGGGAGCAATATGGCGAAGAGACACGGTCGTTTCCCTTCCGTTATTCAACCGCACATGAGCATAGTTAGGGTTTGCGTCAAGAATCTCAACAGTTTCTACTAGTGGCTCATATTTACTGCCACGTACATGTCGCTTCAGGAGTGCAGTTTTCGACTTAGTTAACCAAGTAGGTAAGGATTCTCCTGAAGCTGATTTTCGTTGGAAGTTAAACATCCGTTCGTGGGGAGTACAGTTGGAGGCAGTGGAAAGCAAAGAACGTATACAGTGGAGAGCTACGTCAAGGACTTTCTCCCAGCTAACGATAGGGAGATTACTCGACCTCAGCGCCAGGTTCACTGTCTGCCAAATAATGCCATTGTATCTCTCCGCTTGTCCGTTGCCTTGCGGGTTGAACGCAGTAGTTCGACTAGTAGCAATGCATCGAGAATGTAAGAATTCTTTCAGCTCGTCCGACATGAAGGCAGTTCCTCGATCCGAGTGCACAAAAGAAGAGTTTCCAAAAATAGAAAACAGGCTGGATAAGTGTTTCTTTACTGTAGCAGCAGAGAGATCCGCACAGGGGTAGGCAAAGGGAAAACGGGAGTATTCATCGACCACAGTTAATATGTACTTGTTACGCGTGTTGAAGGATAGGGGTCCCTTGAAGTCCATACTTAATCTCTCAAATGGTTGGCTTGCTTTTACGAGAGTTTGCGGAGATGTCTTCACAAATCTTGGTTTTATCTCGGAACAAACTTGACAAGATTTAGTTATCGCTTTTATGTCTTCGACTGAATAAGGCATGTTCTTACTCCTAACAAAATGCAGCATTCGGGTTACTCCTGGGTGGCATAAATTTTTGTGTAGATCTAACAATTAGTCAGTAGTGACAGTAGCAGAGCAAAATCGAGATAGCGCATCCGCCGCAGCATTCTGCTTTCCAGGCCTATACACGATGTCATAGCAGAAGCAGGCGAGTTCTAATTTCCACCTCGTAATCTTTTCGTTTTTTATTTTGCTTTTACTTTGAGGGTTTAGCATGAAGGAGACAGATTTTTGGTCAGTGATTAGCTTAAAATGTTTTCCGAGTAACAAGTGCCTCCATTTTCTAATAGCTTCTACGATTGCATAGGCTTCCTTTTCCACGGCAGAATGATTTTGTTCGGCTGAGGTTAGAGTTCTAGAAAAGAAAGCCACGGGCCGACCGTTTTGAGTTAGGGAGGCGGCAATCGCATGTTCGGAAGCATCCGTTTCAATTTCAAGCGGTGAATCAGATTCTATACTGGCCAGTGATGATTTAGCGATCTCCTTCTTGAGGAGAAGGTAGGCGTTAGCCTGTTTTTCATTGAGAGGGAAACTATTAACTCTAGTTAAGGGATATAACTTTTCAGAAAAATTTGATATCCACCTAGAATAGTGTGAGAACATTCCCATTGCTCGTCGGAGGGCAGAGAGGTTTTTCGGTATCGGTAGGTCAGTCAACCCTTTAAGTCTGTCGGGGTCAGGTTTTACCGACCCTTGGCTTATGGTATACCCAAGTAAGTCCACAGAGCTAAGAGAATAATAGCATTTATTTTTATTCAGGGTTAAGCCATACTTAGCCACACTATCCATAAAGCCTTTCAGGTTCCTATCGTGTTCTGCTTGATTATGTCCGCAGATAGTGATGTTGTCAATATAGGCATAAGTGCCTCGTAGTTCTTCCCGCTTTATGATATCATCAATCACCCGCTGGAAGCTAGCCACTCCATTGGTCACCCCAAAAGGAATTCGACGGAATTGGTACAGAGACCCCGCAGCTTCAAAGGCTGTGTATTTACGCTCTTCTGGTTTGATGGCAACTTGATGATAGGCACTGGTCAAATCGAGCGTGCTAAATATTCGATACCCTGCTATTTTGTTCACTATGTCTTCTATCCAGAGAAGAGGATAAGCGTCCAGTAGCGTGAAACGGTTTATCGTCTGAGAGTAATCCACGACAAGCCTTTTTTGTGGTTTGATATCACCAGTGTCTGGGCCCTCCATGGGGATTGAGAAGGTTCTATAATCCCTTCCCTTAGCATACGCGATATTTCCGACCGAATAAATTCCATGTCAGGAAGGCTATGTCTCCTGGATTTTACAGCTATTGGATGACAGTCAGAGGTCAAATTATCAAACAGAGAAGGATATGGAATGTTATGTATAGCAGTCAGTCCACACACAGCAAGGGGAGGGAGCGATCCTCCGAAGGGTATTTTTACAGAAGAATGTTGTCGTAGAAATGCATGCCCTAGAATAACATCACAACACAAGTTCAACATAACTGAGAGCTTCACATCCTTGTACTCTCTATTATTTAAGTAGAGGGATACTAGACAATGTCCTAGGGTAGTGGACGAATGAGAACTGCTAGCCATGAAAATTCTCTCCGTACTTGGCAAGACAGTTAGTCTAAGTTCTTTAACCTTGTCAGGGTGAATAAAATTTTCGGAGCTACCAGTATCAACGAGTATATCGATACAGTTACCTTCGATAGTCCCACTTAACATCGAGCGCGATAGGTTCTCGGAGAAATTACTTGCAAGGATGGACTTACCGGGATTGATAGCAGCAGCAGCCATAGTAGTGGTAGTAGCCGGAGGCGACTTACAAACACGTGCGTAATGTCCACTTTTTTTGCAGTTTTTGCACGTAGCATTCCGTGCCGGACACTTACTTCGGTTATGTCTGTTGTTCCCGCAAAAGAAGCATAGTCGCGAGATAGCGGCTATAAAATTTTCTTTGTCGCCGTTCGTGGACTGAGGGTCGCCGTCGTGGTCGTCTTCTTCTGTCCGAATAGCAGCAATGGAGTTCCGGACTGAGTAAGACGCTAGCTGTTTTTGGGCCGTCTCAAGCGTGAGGGCCTGGTCGTAGGCGTTTTTAAGGTCCAGTGTTTTATTCTCGAGTAGTCGCTGCCTTATATAGTTGGACGAAATACCGTTTATGAGAGCGTCGCGAATGTATTCGTCCCTCGCTTGTTCTTCCCTCACAGCTCGGAACTCGCAGTCTTTGGCGAGCTTTTTTAAGGCTCGAACATACTGGTCGACAGTCTCGTCCGGTTGTTGTTTCCTCGTGGCCAGAACATGCCTACTGAATATGACATTCTTAGGCTGTACAAAAACACTTTCTAGGACCTCCATTGCCGAATGGTAGTCGTCAACGTCCGAGACGAATTTAAAAATAGCCGGCGAAATTAGATTAATTAGCAAATTCAGTTTTAGCCTGTCTGCGAGTGGTGTTTCTTGAGAGTCGCGGGCTGTTTCTAAAAATATGTGGAAGGATTTCTTCCAATGCTGCCATGTGTCCGCAGCGTCAGGTTGACTCGGGTCCAAGTTAAGTCGCTCGGGCTTCAGGTACTTCTCCATATTTTGTTTGTGGAATAAATTGAAGTGAGACTAGAGAGAGGGAGAAAAGCACAAGACGAACAGGAGGCAGATAGAGCTTAAGGAAGCTTTATTCCACAAACAAACGTTCACATAGACAGAGATAGTATCGTTCATCCATCTTGTAAAGGTCCCTCTGTAGAATCCCAGGTAAAGGGGCGCAACTCCGTGATGTCCAGCAGAAAGATAGCGTGGGAGAGTTACACCATTATCACCACAATTAATTTAAAAGATATAAACAAAGTGCTTTCTTTCTTGTGCTACGTCAAAACTAATTTTTTAGCAAATTTTGATTTTAGTGACTGTTGAAATAAATGGTGATAAAATTTTAACTACTCACTTTGCTAAATGGACTTGGGGTAAAATTCTCCCTTTTAATGGCATGTTTCCATTTATCAAATAAATGTTTATTTTTTGGATACGAAAAACAATGAACTTTCGGTCCATTTTTATAATTCCCTTTGCACTTTGGTTCTGAAAATAAGTCAACGCTAACGGACGCCGAGTAGTAAATAAAACAACACTACTAAGTGTGACGTCAGCAAGCCAACTTTAATCATAGAACAGGCCTGGTAATAATAGCGACGGTCTCGACTAAACTGACTGATCTCTCCCAAACCTCGCTACGCCATCCATTTGCTCAAGCTCATCAAATATGTCTCGTATTAATTTCCCCTGTCTCTTCTTCCCTCTATCCGTCTTGTGAGTATCAGATTCTCCAACCCTTTCTTCTTCATTAAGTGTCCCAGAAACCCCAGGTGTTTTTTCCCAATGTTAAGTATAAGTTTTTTTGTTGTTGTTTGCATCCTCTCCAACACTTCACCGTTGCTCACGTGCTCAGTCCATAGTATCCTCAGCACCCTTCTGTAGAATTACATTTCTGCTGCCTCGAGCCTCTCCTTCTCCTTGAAGAGGTCGTCCAACATTAACTGTCATACAGATGGACAGATATCACATAGCAGTACAGCACTGTTTTCTTTGTTTCCACTGGTTTTTTCCCTGGTTCCCTGACCACATGTATTTACGCGTGCTACTAAATTGGCATCTAGATCCCACCCTTTTACCGTGAAAATAGATATATGTAACTGGCACTTCTACTCTAACAGTTTCTTTTCTCGTACTTCCTCTTTGTGAAATTCTCTTCCGTTTGCTTTTTTCCCTGATAGCAAGAATCTCCAAAAGTTTAAATGCTAAGCCAATTGCTATCTTCTATATCCTTGATTACAATCATCTCTTATCCTTTCTTAGACATCTGTATTTTTTGCGCTATAACCCCCTGCACACCAGTGGTAGTCCTGTCTTTTTTTAGATGAAATGATTATAAAAATTTTAAAAAAAACTTAGCCATGGAATAACGTGTCTGTCTTAATTTATATATATATATATATATATATATATATATATATATATATATATAGTTCTCCTAGAGAGTTATCCTACCACTTTATGTACAAGATACTCCTTTGAATTCTTCTATATCTACACCATATATATATATATATATATATATGTTGTGCATTTGAACAACAATCACTCTTTTATGCAACTTCAGTCGACCGTGAACGAACAACACTTCTGCTTTCTGGATCTAATAATCACATGAGCAGAAAGCAGATTTACACCAGTGAGCCGGTTGACTGACCTACGGATGCTCAGGGACCTATGGCCAACCTCTTGAGTTCGGTTTAGACCGAATAGACACTTCAACCGAATGAGGAAGACGCTGGAGGTTGAGGGGCCAGGGTGGAAGAGTTAAAGCTGGTGCACGTTGGCAAGAATAGGACCGTGGAGTGGAAGTGCTAGATATACGGTATCGTGACCAGGATAACCACCCCGGGGACGAAAATGGTTAAATATATGGTGCCGTGATCACCAGTCTTCAACCCCAAGGGGCCAGAGTGTTAAATATATATAACCCCGTAAGTGAACAATGTGTGAAGATGGGGCACTTGCAAGACAAGACCGCACAATAATATATAGCGTGGTCTTGGCATTTGGCAAAGGAAACCTGAAAGCTTTTGAGTCGCAGTTTCATATCATTATAACAATAATAATAACTTTCTCTCTCTCTCTCTGTGTATGTGTGTGTGTGTGTGTGTGTGTGTGTGTGTGTGTGTGTGTGTGTGTGTGTGTGTAAGATTAAGCGGAAGTAAAGGCCTATTTCAGGCGAAGCATCGTCAGCTTCGGTCTTTATTGTACAGAAGATTTTACGCGTAATTTCGTGTACAATAAAGACGGAAGCTGACGATGGTTCACCTGAAATAGGTCTTACTTCCGCTTAAGCATGGAATAGCGTGTCTGTCTTAATTTATATATATATATATATATATATATATATATATATAGAGAGAGAGAGAGAGAGAGAGAGAGAGAATTCTCCTAGAGAGTTATCCTACCACTTTATGTACAAGATACTCCTTTGGATTCTTCTATATCTACACCGCATATATATATATATATATATATATATATATATATATATATATATTGTGCATTTGTACAACAATCACTCTTTTATGCAGGTTTCATGGAAAATGAATGACACGGTATTATTAAGCTTTTATATATTTTTATGTGTTCTTATGATTGTTTTTCTTTCCAGAAATTGTCTAATTGTATTTTCGAGCGCTTTCAGTTATACTTTTAGCCATTGCCAATCTCATCGTCAATAATAATAAACCACCTGCAAAATCTAAACTGCAAAGAACCAGTGTCGTTCACGAATTTATTTGTACTTTGAAGAAATGTGTTCCTCAACAACACAAAAAAATTGTAAACAATTACATCGGCCACACCACCACGAAATTGACGAGAAGATTGACATAGCACTCTTCATACAACAGTTCCATCCGATCTCATTTAAACATACACGGAGATCTACCAGGGCCTGTCTGTGACATACTTGCTGAAAATGCATACATAATAACATCATCCACATGCAAAAGTAGATTAAAGTAAAGCATTACTAATAAGAAAGAGAAATCCTATACTTAAAAAGATAAATTCTGAACGCGGTAACAATGTGCTTACTGTATTCGGAACATAAAATACACATGACTATATATACATAAACATTACACATATTTATTTACGAGTAAAACAAAATTCTTTTTTCATAATGACTAAAGTATAGCCGAAAACGCTCGAAAATACGAAACCTTTGGACAGTTCTTATATAATTTGAGAACTGAAAAGAAAAAATCATAAGAACACATAAAAATTTCACAAAAGAATCTTAATGATAATACCCTGTCTGTCATTTACAATGAAACACACACACACACACATATATATATATATATATATATATATATATATATATATATATATATATATATACGAGCAGTATAGCCCGGCGTTGTTCGGGTGTAATGAAAACTTTAAAACTAATCCATGGTCCTGGAGCTCAGACTCTTTGGACAGTGGCACGAAAGACTAAAAAGCAATAGTTGTTTCCAGTTAAAGCGAAACCGTAGACTGAAAGAAAAATGAATGGATGTAAGTCAAATTTTGATGTTTGGTGAGAATGCGGATTTGTATAAAGGACATACAGACAGATAAACAGACACACACACAAACATCTTGCCTTTTATATATATTATCGATTTTCTGCACTATTGTAAGAACTGCAACCTTGAAACTTCTGAATATCGTTTCTTATGTCTTTGTCTATGAGTGTATCAAATTTGATTCAAATCGAGCCACTCCTTCTATAACCCGATTTTTTCGATTATCGATTTTTGATATTTATCGGGGGTACCTCGACACAAAGCCTAGCTAAGAACACTCGCAGACGCTTATAGTACAACTGTGTAAATTTTCAAGAAAATCGGTTTAGCCGTTTTGGAGTCTATAGGTAACGGACACACAGACACACACAGACACACACACAGAGACAAAGTTCCATTTATATATATATATATATATACTAACAAAATAGTAAGATCGCCAAGACCTACCGCGGTTTCGCACAACGGCTCGTCAACGGCTGACGAGCCGTTGTGCGAAACCGCGGTAGGTCTTGGCGATCTTACTATTTTGTTAGTGTGTTTGCTCTGCGTTACTGCCTTCTAGTTAAATACTTTTCGGTTGTGTGTATCGAGCACTTTTCTTTTCTGGTTGTTTGTTCCGTTAGAGGGTTTTTTTTCTTTTTACTGGGAGGAACCGTATGTATTGTCGGTCCCACGCAGTTTTCTTTTTTTTCCCCCTCTTTGCCCAAAGCTTTATAGCCGAGGACAATAACGGATTTAGATTCTGCTGGTTATTCATGGTCTTAAAAAGTCCCTTCTATAAAATTTTGAGATTAGAATACACGCAGAGTCGGTTTAATAATTATTATTATTATTATTATTATTATTATTAATATATATATATATATATATATATATATATATATATAATTTACAATTGCATTTGTACAGTGATATATTATAGTTTTCTTAAATGAAGTTTGGTAATCAACACAAGAATATACGTGTTTGACGAGTTCATTTCTTTGACACATGGAAATAAGATTAGTTTGTTTCGGTAACTAAATTTCAAACTACTTAATGCAAAAAAACCCCACTCTTTTTATCTATTTTATTCTTATACAGTATTATTTTATATTACGAAAACAAATATCAAGATTAATTGAAATTTAAAACCATTTAGTTGTCAAAACATCAAGGTTACTTAATTTTAAGCCAAGTAACATTAGTCGTATCAAAAATTTTGAACTGTCTTCTGACATTTACATTACGTCAGAGTGCTTTTTAGATGAATTTTCACTCGTCTCATCTTTAGTTATATATTTTCTTGTGTTGTTATTACTACCTTTTACATCGACACTATATTTGACCGCTAAGTAACCATAATAATTAAAACTAGTAATAAAATAAAAAATAATAATAATCATAATAAAAATATTATAGTTTAAATATTTTTAAAAATCAATTAAGAAACCGTAAATCAGCCTAAGTAAGGCGATAATATCATTAAGATGTAATAAAACTAGTAATAAAATGAGTGACAATGAATTATCTAAAAAGCAAAGATAGAGAAGAATGATAATAGTAAAATAAATAAAATTAACTGACACAACCAAAATTTCATCATTTTCTACCAACAGACAGATAATAAAAATCACCAAGCAAACAAAGTCATAGATCGACCAAACAATCAGAAAGAATTCACAGCCATGATGTAAGTAAAGAAATAAACAAATAATAAGAATGAGAACGAAATTTAACAATTTCTAAATGTAAATAGTTCAGTAAACCAATCAGAAAGCTTTTACAACCGGGGTATCCACATCTATTTATAAAGCATATCTATAGACATGTTTTGAAAAGGCCGCTCACTTCTCATTGGCTCATGGCCTTTTCAAAGTAGATGGATAGTATATAAACAGATGGAAAATCAACCAAAATCATAGTCTATAAATCTATTTTGTCTATTCTCTGATGCTTCAGTCATCGTAACATATGCAGAAACTTTTACACGACTAAATGGTGACCATACATGACTAAACCGTTTCTTACTACATTGAAAACAAACACACCTCCGTTCACCACTTGGTCAAGGAGCGGTTACTACATGAAAATACATATATACATATGCATATATACTCTTTTTCTATCTACCTTATTCGCCAAGAATTTTACACTTGAACTCTTGAAACTTTCATTTTCACCATATTCTGTATTGTGTATATAAATAGTTATTTTATATTTATCAAGACTGTGCACTTTCTTTTAATCGTTGCACAAAACCAAAACACTCCCAAATCAATTCTGCATTATATGAATGTAACAGACTTTGCCAGAAGATAATCTTATAAACCCTGTAAGTAATAACCTCTCTAGAACTCATTATAAAATGATAATTAGGGCGGTTGTAATATTAATTTTTATTATTATTCAATAAAATATTGTCCGCTATTATTCATTTTTTTACTAGTATTTTTTCTTTCATAGATTCGGTTGTTTTTCCTTGTTTTGATTTTATTCATGATTTGATTTGGACCGTTTGCTATCGGGATATTTGCGATGAAACCAAGTAAAATTAAGTGCAAAAATATATACGGAAAAAATTATAATGAATGACCATGTTAGTTTTTTTTTTGTTTTTTTATCGAAAAAGCATGTGAAATGTTCTTCGGCTCAGAGAGCATTTCAAAGTCTAACCAAACGAAAAACATTTTTTTTCAAAAAAAAAAAGAAAAAAAAATCAAAACTTATTGGTCGCGTCGAAAGCTTCCATCGTCCCTAGGACGATGGAATATATTTTTAAAATTCAGTCAGTTAAGTGCCATACGTGATACACGCTTTGGGCGATTATGTCTCCAAAGAGACATGACTGAGTGAGCAGAAGATTATACCGCAGTAGGTTGCCATTGCTTTCTGCAGTAGACTGGCTGCCATCCAAGACTATAGAACCCAAACTGTCTTATTATTTAATCCATAACTGGAGGAAAGAGACGGATTAATACCTTTCCCAAGAGTATTTGTGTGTAAGTGAATGCAAGGAATTCAACTGGAATTTGAACTCGGCTCTCCGATTTGTTGTTCCGAGTCGATATCCACTGCACCACAACGCACATTCATTTTTAAATTTAATTTGAATTTAAATTTGAACAAAATTACTTATACAAATAATAATAATACGGAAAATACGATTACAACTACAGAATTACAACACTTTATTTTCTAGGGGATTTCTTTTAACGCCCCGAGGTGGCGTAATAAAAGGAAAGGAAGTAAACACTTTTTTTTTTTATCTCTCTTTTTCAACAGAATGCGGTTGTGTCAATCTATCCAATTTATTCTGCGGAGAGAATTAGTCGCATGGCGAACCGACTTCGTAATTTCAACCGAACCACGTGGCACTTTCTCTCTCTCTCTCTCTCTCTCTCTCTCTATTTCTATCTGTCTCTGTCTCTGTCTCTCTCTCCTTCTCCTTCCCTTTCTCCTTCTCTCTCTCTCTCTCACACACACACACACACACACACAAAACTACAGCTAATCAAATATTTTCTTCTTTATTCGTCTATGTTCTTCTGTACATAAGATAGATAGATAGATAGATAGAGAGATAGATAGATAAATAAATAAATAAATAAATAGATAGATAGATAGATAACACCTAATGAGCCAGACGAACCTACCTAGGTTTCTCTGACGATCCGTATAGGTGAAACCTAGGTAGGTTCGTCTGGCTTATTAGGTGTTATCTATTTATTTCGCTCTACATCTGTGTTGAGCGCTTCTTGTTAGATAATTACTCGTATTGGGGTTTATTCTTTGGGTTTCGTGCTGATCTCGGTCCGAACACTTTTGACTGGCGTACATGTACTAAGCTCTTTCTTTTTTTAAAATCACTTTTTTTCCTTCTGTCGAAAGTTTTCGGGGAAGGTTTTCAACACGAGTATAATTATAATTTCGTTTACATATATATATATATCACCATGCAGTGTGGGTTTAGAAGAATCCAAAGGAGTATCCTGTATATACAGTGGTAGGATAACTCTCTAAGAGAGCTTTAAATATATATGTATATAAATACATATCGAGCAAACATAAGAAAAATTAAGGCAGACACATCATCAGGCAGAAACATCATCAGCTTCCGTCTTTATTTTACAAAGGATTTTACACGAATTCTTTTGTAAAATAAAGACGGAAGCTGATGATGGTTCGCCTGAAATAGGCCATACTTCAGATTTAACATGAAATAACGTGTCTACCTTATTTTTTCTAATATATATATATATATATATATATATATATATATATATATATATATATATCCTCTGTGTTGAATTTATTTCTTCTGAAACTTTTCAACCCAAGTCTGTTGCAAATGGCAACACCTATCCATCAGGGCTGATTGCCTGTCCATTACGCGTCATTATGCACTCTACACGTCTATGGCAAAAATAAAGCCGTAAAATTAAAATCACTTTAAGGTGATTAAAAGCGGAACAACACGAACAAAGCCGGAAAGTGCATACTCCGAAACAAAATAAGAAAACAATAATAATAATAATAATAATAATAATAATAATAATAAAAGCCTTTAAAAGCCCTTTTCATTAATAAAGGCCAATTTAATTTCCAAATATTTAAAATGAACACAAACCGGTTTTTTCTTTTTATTTCATTATAAATTTATTTGACAGTTTATTTACTTTTCAGTTTTTCGTTTTAGAGAAATAATTATTTTATCCTGAGACGAAGGCCGCCATTAAATTTCAAGTGAGGACAGAAATAATCCCTTTTCTTAGCGAAATATGTTGATTTTCTTTCTGTCTTGTTTTTATGATTACAGACTGTCTTAAGAAAGCCGGATCATGTAAAGGATTATTTATAAAAGGTCACCAAAGAATAGCGAATTTTTAAAAAGCTACTTGCTTAATCCGTCGCTTCTCCCTCTAGCTATGGGTTAAATAGCAGAGCAGATTTTGTTCTGTAGCCTTGGTTGGAAACCAGTCTACAGCAGAAAGTAATAGCAACCTAATTTGCGAAAATCTTCTACCCTGTCAGTTATTTCACTTTCGAGACATGATCGCCCAATCGTGTATCACGAATGGCATTTAACTGACTGACTGACTGACTGACTGACTTGTATATCGGTAAATTTTTATTCATTCGCTTTTGCACATTGGCAAATGGCATGTTCGCGCTTATGGCTTTCTGGACCTATCAAGATCTTCTTCTATGTACCGTGTCCCTTCAGGTCGTTGGCGATCAAGGCCCTCCACATCTCCCTATCTCTAGTAGTCCTTTAAAACGTTTCTCTTGTTACCTAACCTAAGCCCCGCTCTGCCATCCCCTTGCTGTTATGTAAATATGATACGCACTGCTTTCCCCTGCCTCTCTTTCCCTCTAGCTGACCTGTGAGTATTAGATTCTCCAATCCTTCTTTCCTCATTAGATGTCCCTGGAAATTTAGCTGTTTATCTTGATGTTAAGTTTTAGTTTCCTTTTCGTTCCCATTCTCTGTCTGACCTGTGAGTATGTTATGGGGAAACACACCTATTCCTCAGATAATGGACTCTCCCTCCTGTATTAATAAGAGTTAACAAGAAGTTCTTGGAAGTTCATAGGAGTTCTTTAGACTTCTATTGGAGTTCATTAGAACTACTAAGCAGTTGATATTAGTCGACAGTTAGCCAAATACTAATGAGTCAGCTTTCAGTTGAAGGTTACCAAGTTCCTAACATTTTGGGTATGTTAAGTCGATTAGCAACCGACATAGCACGATTATAACCTTCAGTGCAAAAACTACTCCACAACAGAGTTTCAGATTCTCCAAGTCCTTCTTCCTCATTACATGTTCCAGGAACTTCAGCTGTCTATTCCTGATGTTAAATATTAGTTTCCTTTTCGTTTCCATCCTTCATCTGACCTGTGAGTATCAGATTCTCCAAGCCTTTCTTCCTCATTACATGTTTCAGGAACTGAAGCTGTCTTTTCCTGATGTTAAGTATTAGTTCCTTTTCAGTTGCATCTTCATCTGACTGTGATATCAATTCACCTTCAAACATTCTTCATCATTTACATATTCAGGAACTGAAGCTGTCTTTTCCTGATGTTAAGTATTAGTTTCCTTTTCGTTTCCATCATGTCACTGACCTGTGAGTATCAGATTCTTCAAGCCTTTCTTCCTCATTACATGTTTCAGGAACTCGAGCTGTCTTTTCCTGATGTTAAGTATTAGTTTCCTTTTCGTTTCCAGCTCCTTCATCATTATGAGTATCAGATTCTTCAAGCCTTTCTTCCTCCATTGTGTTTCAGGAACTGAAGCTGTCTTTTCCTGATGTTAAGTATTAGTTTCCTTTTCAGACTTACATCCTTCATCTGACCTGTGAGTATCAGTTCTTCAAGCCTTTCTTCCTCATTGTGTTAGGAACTGAAGCTGTCTTTTCCTGATGTTAAGTATTAGTTTCCTTTTCGTTTTCATCCTTCATCTGACCTGTGAGTATCAGATTCTTCCAAGCCTTTCTTCCTCATTACATGTTTCAGGAACTGAAGCTGTCTTTTCCCTGATGTTTCAGTATTAGTTTCTTTTCGTTTCATCCTTCATCTGACCTGTGATATCAGTTACTGAAGCCTTTCTTCTCTCATTTACATTATTGGGAACTGAGGCTGTCTTTTCTGATGTTCGTCGTTAGTTTCCTTTTCGTTTCCATCCTTCATCTGACCTGTGAGTATCCAGTTAGCCCGACACACTGCTTTATCATTTACATGTTTCAAAGGACGGCTGTCCTTTCCTGATGTTAAGTGTTGATTTCATTTCGTTTCCATCCTTCATCGGCTAGCAGGTATCCAGATTCTCTGAAGCCTTTCTTCTCATTACATATTTAGGAACTGAAGCTGTCTTTTTCCTGATGTTAAGTATTAGTTTCCTTTTCGTTTCCATCCTTCATCTGACCTGGTGTCAATTTCCAACCTTTCTTCTCAAGCCCATGTTTCAGGAACTGGCTTTGTCTTTTCCTGATGTAAGTATTAGTTTCCTTTTCGTTTCCATCCTTCATCTGACCTGTGAGTATCAGATTCTTCTGACCTTTCTTCCTCATTCATGTTTCAGGAACTAGGCTTTGTCTTTTCTAAATCTTAGTATTAGTTTCTTTTCGTTTTCATCCTTCATCTGACCTGTGGTATCAATTCTTCAAACCTTTCTTCCTCATTTACCATATTTAGAGACTGAAGCTGTCTTTTTCCTGATGTTAGAAAATCGGTTTCCTTTTCGTTTCCATCCTTCATCTGACCTGTGAGTATCAATTCTTCAACCTTTCTTCCTCATTACATGTTTCAGGAACTGAAGCTGTCTTTTCCCTGATGTTGATGATAGGTTTCCTTTTCGTTTCCATCCTTCATCTGACCTGTGAGGTATCCAGTTCTTCGACCTTTCTTCTCATTATGTTTCAGGAACTGAAGCTGTCTTTTCCCTGATGTTAGAAGTATTAGTTTCTTTTCATTTCCATCCTTTATTCTGACCTGTGGGTATAGTTATGGCCTTTCTTCCTCATTACATGTTTCAGGAACTGAAGCCCATCACACCCTGATGTTAAGTATTAGTTTTGTACTGATTTCCATCCTTCGTCGACCTGTGAGTATCAGTTACTTGAAGCCTTTCTTTATAATTGCATGTTTCGGGAATTCGAGCTGCATCTTTTCCTAAATCGGTATAAGTATTGTGTTTCCTTTTCGTTTCCATCCTTCGTCAGTATGTGAGTATCAATTCTCCAAGCCTTTCTTCATGTTCCCATGCATTTCAAGGAACTGAAGCTGTTGTAATAACACAAGTGTTCCAAGTAGTTTTAACTTTTTCGTTTCCATCTTCTCCAAGAAAAGCCCATCGTTGCTCACGTGTTCTATCCGTAGTATCCGCAGCATCGTTCGGAATAACATTTCGGTTACTTCATGTCTTTCCATCTTTGATGAGACTGTCCAACATTCCCTGCCATATTGAAGAACAGACACCACATAACCCTGTAAATAACAGCAGTCATGCTAATATTGCCACAGGTTACTTCGTTGCAATACGACATTCGTTCAATCATGTATCCAAAACAAACAAGTTGAATTGAACTCAAAGTTAATATTTATGTGGAGGCTTGTTTAGATTAACCGTGGACCCTCTTACAAAATATATATACCTGTATTTCATATTTATTCATATACAGAACGAGGTGTAACTTGATCCACAAAGCAAGAGAAAAATCTATTCTAGAAACAAATTACTAACCTTCGTTGCGTTGTGGCGCAGTGGATATCGGCTCGAAACGAGAAATCGGGGAGCCGAGTTCGAATTCTAGCTGAATTCATTGCATTCACTTACGCGCAAATACCCTTGGGAAAGGTATTAATCCGTCTCTTCCCTCCAGTTATGGGTTAAATAACAGGACAGATTGGGTTCTATAGTCTTGGCCGGCAACCAGTCTACCGCAGAAAGCGAAAGCAATGGCAACCTACTGCAGGATAATATTCTGCCCAGTCAGTTATGTCTCTTTCGAGACATGATCGCCCAAGCGTGTATCACGTATGGCACTTAACTGACTGACTACTGTGAGTAAAGGAATGACTGACCATGTTTCTTGGAGAAACTTGTAAGAATAACCAAAGATACCAGTTTGTTACGAGTGTTCCCAGTTTGTTACAGTTGTTCCTAGTTTGTTGCGATAATTGCTTAGTTTGTTGAAGAGAGATATTTTCTTTTGTTGAAAGGAGATATATATTTATAAGATATGTTGTAACGAAAATAGTGGTCGCATGAACTTTTTTATCTCCACCAAAGAGAGATTATAGTGGGTATCTTATCTATTCTTTTTTCGTTAGTAGTGGGAGTCCGTTCTAGTGAAGGGAAGTTGTAAATTGTTGCAGGTTAACGGAATTTTGCCTTGTGGTAGATAGCCCACTATAAGTCATAAAATGATTATAAATTGAGTTGAAAATAACATTTATACACATAGCAATTAATGTTTTACAATTAAAGCAATACTTGAAATAAAGGTCCAACGGAGGTTAGAATGTTCATGGCAAATAATGAGCTGAAAGAGATAAAAGGCTCAGGAATGTGGGGAGCGGAGGTATGTGAGAAATGTCTTTGAAGTAGTCGCTCCTGAGGTCAGTAAGTACTTTTGAGACAGTGAAGAAGGAAAGAGGCAAGCATAGTAGCCGCTCGACTTAACTCAAGGGGAGACACTGGTTACTCTCGCCTGTCTGTCTGTCTGCTGGGGTCTTGTCTGTATCCGCTTTTTATATCTGCTTTTAGGATCAAAACAGCTCGTTTTGAATTTCATACTTGTTTTTGATTCTAGGCTTCCCACTGGCTGGTAAATAAAATTCGCGTAGGCTCGCGAAATGGAAATTTGATATTTGATTAATTTTTATTTTTCAACCGGAACATCTGCGCAGAGACGATTTTTGTTCATTTACTTTCTGGTTGTTATAGAGCAAACATCCGGTCCCTCGCTTTTGCTCGGTCGGTATCACTACAAGATAATCGTCTTTTGTATCTCTTCAGGGTGAACTGATTAAAAATATGTAAATGTTGAAGAAAGTATACAATTTAACTCTTAAAATCTTATGAAAATGTATAACTAGTATTGTGGTCGCATGAACTTTTTTCGCTGGAAATAGTGTAGTGATAGTATTGTGTTGTATGCGATGCGACACGTGTTTCGACTGACGCCAAGAAGACCTCTTACCTCGGTGGGAAAGGAATCTTATAGCTGAGTGTGTTTGCGCCATTTCCTATCATACAGCGCCACCTAGCGAGCGTTAGAAGTCCTCTTCTAGATCAAGCGGGGTAATTCCTCAAAGTTTTCGATAATGTTTTTTTCGCACGAGCTACAATTAATCGGATGAGGAGCACTCGAAACACTTGTTCTTTGGTCTCATTAACCTTATTAATATTTTATCTGAAAAAAAAGGTTAAATGATTTTATGGTTTATAAAGTTGGTTGTTGAGCTGAGAATAAATTATTTTAAAAAAGTCTACACCAACACGTCGACTAACGCAATTATGTTCCACTTGTTTCTATTTGTCTATTAGAAACTTTATCAACGGGGAAAATAAACAGTCTTTAGGCAAGTATGATATTTTCATGAATAACAGAAATATAACAGAAACACCGCCTGTAAATTTAATACACAGGTAGAAAAAAGTACTCAGCAGACAAAGATAAATATATTACTACTACTACTACTTGTAGTAGTAGTAGTAAACAGGTTCAAAGGTAAATGAAGTAAATCAAAAGTTGTGACGATAAACATTCACACTTACCAGAGCCAAAGCGTCCAAGGTGTTTTGCTTGGGCTGCTGTGTTGTTATGAATGCGTGCGTAAACCCACGCTAGAGAGTTCGTCGTCTCGTCAGCTGCGTCCTCTCAAGTTTGGTCAAAGAAACGAATATTCTTCGACCTGTCATTTTATGCTGAGGAAGAACGAGGCCTATGGCGATGATTGGTGCGTCGGCAATGGTTTTTGTCCATAAAAAGGGTCTGAGACAATGGCTGGGAGTATTGTGACCGTGTTGACGTGCGCAGCTGAGAAAGAGCACTGAGTTAAGACTCTGTTTATTTTTGTCTGGAAGCTTCAAACCCACGAGTGAAGCGAGCGGTGGAACCGAAACCAAACAGAAATTTACTCATTAACTACAAAAGTAAGTTTCTGATTTTCGCTTGTACGTGCTAATAATGTAACGAAACTTTATAACTTTTTAGAGTTTGGCGGACCTGAAGGAGACTACCACCACCTTTCGGCGGACCTGAAGGAGACTACCAACACCTTTAAATTCGTTGTTTTTCATTTGTTTTTTTTAATTTTTCAGCCCAGTCTTATCGATTATTACATAAAGTTTCCAATTATCAAAACAAATTTAGAAAAATTTCAATATTTAAACTATTTTAGGGAGGGGCTCAGATTTTCATATACCGTTATAGTAAGTCGATCCTCCATTTTGGAACCACTCGCTGGTACGACATTACCACCGCTTGTAAATTGGTTGATTTTCTTTCTTTCTTTTTTTTCTACTCTTTTCAGTGCAATCTTTCGATTAAACCCTAAACTTTCCGATTGACAAAAAAATTGCAAAAATTTCAACATTTAAACAATTTTAGGGGGGGGCTCAGTTTTTCATACAACCTTATAGTAAATCGATCCTGTGCAATTAGCTTTTTTGCTTGCGCATATTCAACAGCTGAATCCTTTGCGAAAATTTTGAATAAAGCTAATCTTGGAGTTTCCGAGCAAGATACCACTGTAAGAACTGAAGAAAACTCTTAAAAGACAAAAACAAGAGCAACAACTTGTCCCCAAAAAAACAAAACAAAGCGACCCCAACGCGAGTGGTTTCAAAATGGAGGATCGACTTACTATAATGTTCTTTGAGAAACTGAGCACTCCTTAAAATTATTTAAATATTGAGATTTTTCCGTTTTTTTTTTGTTTTTGTTTTTTTTTTATAATCAGAAACTTTATGTAATAATCGATAAAACTGCTCTGAAAAAAGTTTTAAAAAACAGCAAATTTAAAGGTGGTGGTAGTCTTCTTCAGGTCCGTCGAGAGTTCATATACTGCATTAGAATTATACAATCCTTAAACAGCGCAGACTCCACCGCATGCCAGACAGCTGCATCCCAAAAGACCTCCTTTATGGAGAGCTGGCTTCTGGAAGAAGACCCACTAAGCGGCTACAGCTGCGATATCATGACATCTTTAAACGCGACATGAAGGCTGTGGGCATCAACACGGAATCATGGAAGAGCGTGACAGTCAACTGTACCAAGTGGAGAGAAACTCTGGCCAAACGACTCAAATCAGGGGAGGAGCAGATGACACAAGTCGCCATGGAGAGGCCTGTTTGCAGAAAGCAAAGTGACAACTCCGACAGACCAGAAACAGAACAGAAATGCAGCCTCTGCAACAAGGACTGTCACTCTCACATTGGCTTCTACCGTAACAGACGCCAACACTCCAGCCATGCTGACAACTAGGATGCTACTCATGGTCGACCCTGACTGACGGGGGCCGACAATTGACGTTGCAGGTTTTTTATGTTTGTTTGTTTTTTTTATTTTTGCTGTGGATAGTAAAGAGAAGCCCAAAATGCCAACTACAGATCGGGGAGGTGCATAAATTTAAAATACCTGAAAAGCGTTCTAATAGAAGACGGAAAGTGCGACACTGAGATCCAAAGGCTTGTTGGCATGGCCAAGGACTCATTTCAAAAGCTAAGTAGAGTATTGAAAGACAGGAAGATTTCGTTGGAAACAAAGAAAATAGTACTAGACTGTTATGTGATATCTGTCTTTCTATATAGCAGCAAATTCTCGACAATCTCATCAAAGATGCGGGAAAAATTTGAAGTAACAGAAATGTGGTTCTACAGAAGGATGTTGAGGATACCATGAACCGAATATATGAGCAACGGAAACTTTTTTGGAGGGATGCAAACGAAAAGAAAACTTATACTTCACATCAGGAAGCGACAGCTGAAAATTTTGGGACACGTAATGAGGAAGGAGTGCTTAGAGAATCTAATACTCACGGGACAGATAGCTGGAAAGAGACAGGGGAAAGCAACGCTTGGAGGAACATTATTCTTGGAGGAATATTATTCTTGGGGAAGCGTTTTTTTTTTTTTTGGAGGAACACTATTCTTGGGGGAACATTATTCTTGGAGGAACAGAATTCTTGGAGGAACATTAACTGTGTTTTGCATGCTTCGGTATTGTTAGAAAAAAGTTGTATTTTTCTATTTGGTGTACAAATAAAATACAAGAATATTAATACGTGATCATCAGTGAAAAGAGGAACCCAAAAAGCTAACTACAGGTGGGGGATACTCAAATCAAGCAGGTACAGAAATTTAAATACCTGGGAAGAATTCTAACAGAGGACGGACTGAGATCCGAAGGCGAATTGGCATAGTGAAAGAGCATTCCAGAAGTTGAGTAAAGTATTAAGAAACAGAACAATTTCACTAGAAACAACGAGGAGAGAACTGGATTGCTATGTGATGTCGGTTCTTTAATATGGCAGTGAATGATGGACAATATCTTCGATGATGGAGGAAAAACTTAAGCAGCTGAACTGTGGTTCTACAGAAGGATACTGCGGATATCATGGCCCGAGCATGTGAGCAATGACGAGGTTTTTGAAAGGATGGAAACAAAAAGAAAATTAATACTGAGCATCAGGAAAAGATAACTGAAATATATAAATATACATATAAATATATATGTATATAAATACATATAGAGCAAACATATGTAAAAATTAAGACATACACGTTACTCCATGGTTAAGCGGAAGTTTGGGCCTATTTCAGGCGAACCATCATCAGTTTCCGTTTTTATTGTACTTAAGATTTTACACGTATCTATCTATCTATCTATCTATCTATCTATATATATATATATATATATATATATATATATATATATATATGAGTTTATTTATATTTTTGTGTTTCTATATCCAAGAGAGTAAGACATCAGTCGGTGACCTCTTTGTGGTCTGATTTTATGATGTTCAGATAAAAGTAAGACAAAACAACATGGAATTTGAAACACACGACAATTAATGCGTATTATTAACAAAATTAATTACATGTATAATATGTAGAAATCAAAGAAAAGAAATTAAAACTATGAGGATGTGTGTGTGTGTGTGTGTGCGTGTGCGTGTGTGTGTGCGAGAGAGAGAGTTCAGTCAACAGACGATCAAGGATGCGAACGTGTCCCGCCAATAGCCTTCGCTATCTATACACGACTACATGAAAAAGAAAAACAGCGAGTATATGTTTGCCTTTTTATAGACTTAAATAGCACCACCCAACGGACGTTTTTGGCGAAGCCAGGTGGAGTAACCATAGACTGTTCAGCAACCACTAAGGGATATGAATAATGTGCTGTGATGTTTTGCTTCGGTTTTTATGTTTCAGTTTTGTCTTTTCCCCTCACATTAATTATTCCTTTTATTAACAAAATTATTTTATAATTATTTTTAGTTATCAAACAATGACACTTCATTTTTTTGTTACAAACTAATTATTTTTGTTCATTTTTTATTCTGATATAAAACCAATGATTAGCAGTTGGTTAGCAAAGCATGACTTGCATAGCAAAACTGAATGGTAGACATACCTGTGAAGAATCTTCATTTATTAAAATATTCAAGGGTCTTAGTTCATTCTTCTTTAATAGTAGAAAGTCATCTAGGACAATAAAGAAAAAATACGACGGGAAATAAAATGGTTTGAAACCTAATTACAATACGACTGGATCAACACGAAAATTCACTTCACCTCACACAAAGAAAGGAGATATATATATATATATATATATATATATATATATATATATAGTGTGTGTGTGTGTGTGTGGCGAAGATAAAACCGATTGAGGAATTCTTTTCTTATTAAAGGGTGAATATATTGTCTTTACTGCGTGAGAATTTTCTAAACATATACACGTCACAAAAACAAGATCAACCAACGGTTTTCATAATAACCTAATTTTAAAATAAATTCTTTTTCTTAGCAAGATTGGATTTCATTAAATGAACAACGAATGTTCGTATATACACGTATGCATGCTCACATATATACGATACTTATCGGGTACAGTTAATATAATATTCTTTTTCACTTGTATCTATGTCTGCAGAGATAGAAATATCTGAGTAAAAATACTAAGAAGTGCCCAGTCCGTAGAAAAGCTGCCCGCAGCAGTAACCTTCCCCACTGCACTAGAGCACGATTCCCAAACTGGGAGAAATTAACCAATGGTGGGGGGAATTTGAAGCTACCAGGGGGGAAATAATTACACTCCCTAAAAAATCACAAATGGATTTTCTGATGTCTGAGAGAGTGGAAGAGATCTTGAAGAATTCTGAGTTAATATGCGTGAAGCATATCCACAACTGAGCAACAACGCATTGAAAATCCTCATTCCGTTTTCCACAACCTACCTTTGTGAGTCGGGATTTTCTCCTTTACTCACAATCAAGCCCAAAGCACGAAACCGACTGGAGGTGGAATGTGACATAACTAACCCTGATATTGATACACTGGTGCACAAGAAGCAGCATCATCCTTCTCACTAATTTCATTTTGAAGTAGAAGAGCAAACAAAAGTCCTTTTATTTGTTACTAACCACTCTCTATGGCTATGCTTAGTTGTTACTAACTGCTCTCTATCCACTTTACTCTGTAACTATATGTTCATCAGTATATTTGTACATTTGAAAAAAATACTAGTAAATAGTCTCAGTGTGTTTAACTGCTCTTTCTCTCATACACATGAAGGGGGAAATCTGGATGGTTCAAGTGGGTGTAGGGGGAAATGACAGAAAAAGTTTTGGAACCACTGCACTAGAGAATGCGTTTCGGTAGTAATATCAATGACAACGCAACCAACGATTGCGAGGGGTGGATAATTTGGGGCCCTGACCCGGGTGTACGCGTTCGGGTGCCCCACATTAAACCCGATCTTCTGTCACATGACGTCACCGTGGTAATACCTACACACACACACACACACACACACACACACACACACACACACACAATTTTATAATCATATCGCCCCAAACAAGGCATTTTGCTGCCACTGTTTTGCAGGGGGTTACATTTGGAGAAGCAGAAACTCGACGCCCGCATTACTCTTCTGTTGTATTTACTGATAAATTAATTTATATTTCTATAACAGGTTTGTTATTTCTTAAGCCATAAACTTGGTCACAACAATATACAAGACACAATGGGAAAATTGCGGCCATTTTATATTTTTAATTTTCCGCATTCGCGTTGTTCGTTTTTATTTTGTCGACTGTACAGTATAGTAGGGTCAGTTGGGCACCATATGTAATAAAATGAGCACCATGACGCAACTCACTTCGCCCAAAATTTGGAAACAGCACGTTGCACGGCTTAGTAGCCGCGCCGAAAGCTCCAATACGTGCAGAGGCCTCGTGATGCTTGGTAAATTAGCCTTGTGCCAAACACGTCCGAAGTTCCCACAATTTAAACTTCAGAAGGTTGAAGGTTGGATGTTGAAATGTGAAAGGATAATATATTTCGTGTGTACATTAAAGCAAAGATTTATTTACAGAATGACAAACGTCTAATAAGGAAAATATGAGTGAAATTGTTAACTGAACTAAATTTATTTGCGAAAAGAAAATGTTCATTGAGAAAATGCATCAGGTTTTGGAGTTAAAATTGTTCGTAGAGAAATGTAGATATTTAAAACGTCCGCAGAAGTTTAGAGTTCATGGTTGTGTAGTAGCAGAATGTAAAGTCTTTGTTCCTTCCTCTTTTTAGTAGGTCGCGACAGGTTGAGAGAAAGAGAAGGCAAAACAAATACAGAAGTAGTACTTAACACGTCCATTTCGTCGTTGTGTTGTCCTCTTTAGCGGCGTGGTTTGAAAATGAGGAAAAGGACGTTGGAAGAAGAGGTCGAATGTAACGGTGGCGTGACCTGCGTCTGGGTTGGCGTGGAGTGAAAAAGAAGAAAGTCAGTGAGGGCGAGTCAGCTTGAAGTTTCTTCTTTACATGGTTTTGACAGGTTAGCGTCGTGGTTTAAATAGTCAAGCTTCTCAAGATGCCGGCTCTAGCGAAGATTTTTACAGCTAAGTGTGAAAATAAGGCATATATGAATTTGCTGTTTTTAATCCAATTAGGATTCCAAATTTGTTTTTCGCACTGACTTGTGAATTTTTCTTAGTTGGGCTTTTCCAAAGTCGGTTGAATCCCTTTTTGCGGGTGTGGAATTTTACTTTGGGATTTTCCCAACTGTTGTAGTCGTTTGAATCCGATTTTGCGTGTGTGCAATGTATTTTGTGTGTTTTAATTGGTTGATGGATTATATAAGATTTGTATTCTATATACGAAAATGTCTGAGCCTTTGAGTATCAATCTAAGGTCAGTGTAGAAGATTCGGAAAGATTTGGATAAGTCTAAAGGTGATTGTTTGGAGTGATCGTTAATGATGGTGACGTTATTTTTCTTCTATTTTCTTTTTCAGTCTTTTATTTCAGTTTTTTTCACTCGGTTTTGGCCGCCATTTTTTTTTTTGTTTTTTTGTTTTCTTAAGAGACATTGTTTCGTTTTTGTTTTTGTTTTTTAATTTATTTTTATTTTCAGTTTTTTTACTCGGCTCTGGCCGATATATTTTGTTTACTGTTTTTTTTTTTAGTCTTACGAGACTATTGTATTTTACTTTATGTAGTGTGATTGGCTAGCTAATAATAATTAGCATAGTCATACCCCTATATTTATTGACGTATCTAAAATTATTGACGTATTTGGTATCTCACGAGATTAAGTTCGAATGAGCACTTATCAACATTACAACACTTTATTTCAATAGCTTTTTTTAACTTATTTTTAAGTTTTTTGGCCGTTATTTTTAAATTTTGTGTGCTTTTTCCTTGTTAATATTCATTCTGCCCTCCCCATAGTTTTATAGTAGGTAGGCATTCTTTTGAAGGGTAGTTGCATATTGTTGTAGATTAACGGAATTTGGCCTCGTTGTAGATAGCCCACTATAAGTCATAAAAAGATTATAAATCAAGAAAAGCAAATTGAGTTGAAAAATAACATTTTATATATACACATATCAATTAAGGCTTTTACAATTAAAGTAATCCTTTAAATATGGATCCAACGGACGTTAAAATGTTCATGGCAATAAAATGCTGATAAGAGAATTAATGCTTAGGTATGTGGGAGCGTTGTAAGTAAGGAATGTCTTTGATGTATCTGCTCCTTAGATCAGCAAGTAGTTTTGAGACAGCGAAGAAGGAAAATAGAGGTAAGGGCGACGAGCATAGTAAGCAGCTTGTCTCTCTTGGGTCTGCCTATCTTTCTGTCTGGCGATGCTTTCTGTATCGGCTTTTTATTTCGACTTTTTGGATCGCAGCAGATCATTTGGGAATTCGCATCCGTATTTGATCCTGAGCTTCCCACTGGCCGATAAATAAAATCCGCGTAGGCTCGTGAAATGGAATTTAATATTTAATTAACTTTTAGTTTTCAACCGGAACACTGCGCGAAGCCGGATGCGCACCAACGAATTTTGATCATTTGCTTTTTGGTCGTGAGGGTGCAAACATCCGGTCCATCGTTTTGTTCGGTCGGTATCACCTGTTTCTTTCTTTCAGCGGAAGTAACTTTATTCATATTACTTTCGTTAAGTGATTTTGTTTTTATACTAGAGTGTTTTTTTTCTTTAAACGTTTTTTTTTTTTTACCTTTCGATGTTAATTTTTTTGCTTCTTTAAAAGTTCTCTGGAATTTTCCCCTATTTTTTTTTATTTAAATCTTTCTTTTTGATAGTATCTTAAGTTTACGACGCCTTTTTTTTTTCCTTTTAATTTTCCTTTTAACCTGCGAGGTTATGTTTTTGTAATCAACTTAAATTCAATTTTATTTTTACTAAGCTATTTTTCCTTTTTGTTTTTAAAAGTTAAAAATAACTGTTTTACTGTCTTTAACGTTTAGATTTATAGCTTGGTAGGGTTTTCATTTAAATTTTCTGTTTACCTGTAATATCATTTTTCTTTTAGTTTCGTATTTTACTGTATAATTCGTTTGTAATTGTTTTTCTTTGTAAACTTTCAAGGTTAATTTTTTGAATTGGTTTTTGAATTTATTCTTTATTTTTTTCTACGTGTTTTGTCCCTTATAAGAAGGCGGCTGTGAAGGCTGATAAAGGACACATTACATTAAAACAAAACACCAGAGATTGGAAAGCTGAATACAACAACAACAAAAAACTCAGGAAAAAAACAAACCTCAAAACGAAAGGTGCTGAGTCCGAGGAATCGCTCTATTGCTAGAAGTCCCCTTCACGAAATGCAAAGTCAATAAAACGGAATTCTTGGAGCAAACCAAGAATTATGCAAGCTTTGTGAAAGAAAGCGTACTCTTGGAAGATCCCCAAGAATTAAAGAAAATTGATAAAAGAATAGTGTCAGTCTTCGTAGTGGACAAGCGTTCACGCAAAATTTGTCGTTCCACGAAAAACACAATGATAAAATCACTAGAGTCCATGTTGTGAAGCCCCTAAGAATAGTCAAGAGAGCGGGCTTCTTCATGCAAAACGTGCTGCTACCCATGCCATAATATTGCATCCAGATGGCAAGTAAAATCCTCATCACCAAGTAATTTATAATGCGAACAGAATGTAATGGCAGGCGTAGAACCCATATACCAGTATATGAAGCCCCTCTTCAGGTTATTGGCGAGCATCTGATGCGTATTTTTCGCAGTACGGCCAAATTCTCGATGCCTCTTGCCATGTTCCAACCGGGGATAGTTGTTTGAGATAATAATATACCGCGAAACCTTCCTTACCATCCCCAAAACATTCTTTACCATCTTGACGTAGGAGGTTTGAGCTTGCTGGTCATTGTGTCTAGTCAGAAACCCAAATGCTGAAGATGTGGATAGACTGGTAACCTTTCTTCCTCCTGCCCAGAGAAGAAGACCTATGGAAGTCAGGCCTATGTCAACCAAAATCAACATCTTACCGCGTCTTTGAAATCCGCCTCAGCTGTTGTAGATAAGCCAATATCCGAGACCGGTGTGACCGTACCCCCGGTCGAAACAAAAGATTAACCCACATTTCACGAAAAACCTTTGCCAGCTGATGGTGCAGTCTCGGAGAAGGAGAAGAGGAAATAGTTGGTTGTTGACACGGTCAGTGGGAAACGTCAACCAACGAAACGTCGGTCTCCTGAAACCTCCAAAACTACCAGCGCCAAGGGCGATGCCCCAGTTTGGAAAACTACTTCATTTCAGGAGTTGCTGAAAAAGTACAACCCAGGACATGTGGGAACGGAAAGGATCCAGCTAATAAAAAAGAGATTAAACACACGCCCATCTCACCCCCTCGACCTCTGCTCTGTCCTTCCTGGAAAGGAAAAATTTACCACCACTTAAATCGTATTCTTCCCAGAAAAGAAAACCCCTCTCAGTAGAGAATCCCAGATCATTTAAAAATTTACTCGTCCATCTCCCAGTTTCCCTCCAAAAAAGAAAATCAAATGCCGCCAACATCGGAAAGGCAGAGGAGTCCTACATCCGAAGATAAAGAATCGAGGAAAAAGTCAACAAAATTACCTTACAAGATAGGGGAGGACGTCTGCCGTACTACTCCAGCCCAGGCAGAAAGGTCCAAGAATTATGGAATCAGAATCAAACCCCTGAAAACTCTGTTATCAATGAAAAAATGTGGCGAAAAATATAGAAAATCCATTAAACATCCCCAAGACACAAAAGATTACTGACTGTTATCCGCACTGGGTCGGGGTGCAGCAGTCATGGGGGGGGGGTGTCGAGGAGGCGATCAACTCTGTTAAAATCACCCCACCTTTCACCATTTTAGAAAATGAAAGAATAAATAAAGTAAAAGGTTTTTGTTCAAGATGGGTCCCATTTTTGGTTCATCTCTCCCTGTATAGGGCGCTAAAACTCATCTTTCTTTTGGATATTGACAGCCTCTCCTTTCATGTCAGTATCAAGACTGAGATGGGCCAAGGGTCGATGGAACAGGCTGTCGGTGTCCTTTCCCCGTTCATGTTCCGTCCAGACTCCCAATCTCTAACCAGGACTGACGATGGCTCTCTAGTTAGCAATTCTGAATACCCATGGGTTGAGATCGGAGTCTCGAAGGGTGAGGCACACGCACGATCTTCAACGTCTCAGCGTGAATGTATGTTGTTTACAGGAAACCCAGTTTTTAACTGGCGACTATGAAGGCCTTCTGTCTATGGGGTTTAAACCTCTATTCAACTTGTTGTGATGGTCGCTACAGAGGTGTTTACTGGATAGTGAACACGTCTCTGATAGGGCCTGTACGCTTGTCTTCGCGGATGAGGCGGATTTGTATGCTGGATATTATCATAAAGGATAAAGCTTTTCATCTCATTGAGGTTTATGCGCCCAATGTCCATGCAGAGCATCATGCTTTGTTTCGGCAAATTGAGTCGTCCTTGGAGACATCTCATCGGGTAGTCTCAGCAGAGGATTGGAATGCCATCCTTGACCCTGAGAAAGTTCGCATAGGGGAAAGATCGGGTACTAACAACCCGGCTGTGAAACCATTTCTATTTTTTATCGATAGTAATGCTCTTGTCGATAAGTATCGGAATTAACATTCTCGGGAGGTAGTGTGGACTTTAACTAATAGAAGAAATTCAAATCTGGTGGTGCTACATCGACCGAGTTCTAGTTAAGAGAGTCGACGTCGGGCTCTTATGTTGTCCAAGTTTCCATTCGATAGTTTACACAGATCATAGGCTCGCCCGGGTTCGTGTAAACCTAGGGTTAAATTAGCTGACTACTGGAAATTGAACGCATCGTTGTTGGGCAAGATTTCGGGGACCAGCTGTGACTAACACTACAGCTGAAACTCACTGGAGCTGTGGCTGGGAATAAGTTGAGGGTCTCCTTGAAATCGAAACTTAGGTACTTTGCTGCTGACTTTCGCCGTCAGCTCAATGTAGCTTATTTAGCTGCTCAAACGACATTTAAGGAAAAAGTTGATCAGGCGATTAAATCCCTTGATAGTGGGGACGTAGCCTTAGCTAGGGCAGATCTGGCGTCCTTGTTCATCAAGAACCAGGCCCTGTTAGTCAGAGCTAGGTTAAAAAGGATGTCTTCCGAGGCAATGGATATGCCTGCTGAACTGCGTGCAAAGAAAACTTGTAATGTAGCTAATCGGCATATCGATTACATCACTTGGCCGGACGGACGGACGTACCGTAAACACATACGCGGGTATATGCAAGGAGTTTCGGGATTACTTTCAGGATCTTTTCAAGATCTTTTCACCTGGGAACCCGGTCTGAGACCTGCTCAATTCGATGCCTATTTGGCCAACTTTCCCCGCCTCGAGACGACTTAATCAGCTGGGTGCGAGGGTTCCATTGCAGAGTCTCAGATTTGGGAAGCGCTGAAGCAGATTGGCCGGGACAGGACTCCGAGATTAGATGGTCTTCGTACGAAACCTACTTGAGGCACTCGCCCGTTTTTGTCTCCTTGCTGGCGCTGATTTACAACTGGATGAAGCAGGGATATATACCTCAACTCTTTACCAGGTGTGTGATCAAGTTGCTTCGCAAAAACAAGAAAGATGGGGGTGGCATAGATAATTATCGGTCTTATAAATACTTGAATACTGACTTTGAGAGTTTAGCCGAGATCTTGGCTTGCTGTTTGCGGCCTAATTGGTCCTGAGAAGACTTGTGCTGTAAAGGGCAGGACTATTCAGGACAACCTTCATTTGGCACGCCTGGTCGTCGGGAAAGTTGACAATGAAGCTGAGCTGATCAATTTGGATCAGTCCAATGCTTTCCAAAGGGTTGACTATCGGTTTTTGGAGTTTATCCTTTTCGCAGCCGCTTTCAGGCCGTACGTTCGCTTGTGGATTCGACTGCTGTATACGTCCCCCAGTGCGCTGATAGAAGTAGATAGCGTAGGATCGAAGTCTTTCCTATTGTCTCGCTCCATTTGTCAAGGTTGTCCGATTTCGCCTTTGCTTTAGAGCCCTTCCTTTGCAAGTTAAAGTCGAATCTGGTCCTGTACGGAATTTCCATACCTGTTTTTATTAACTCGCCCATGTACTCCGCCTCTGCTGACGACGTTTCGGTACTTGTGTTGAGCAGAACCAAGATTGACAAAGTTGACAAAGAGATCTGAGGGTATGAGATGGTGACAGGGGCCAAGATCAACAGCGATAGGTCTGTTGGCTTGCGGTTGGATGCGTGTAAGAGCGTTTCTTATCCCGGACCTTTCCTCTGGAGGTACGGGCCGATCAAGATTCTCAGCGTCTGGTTCGGTCCCGATCTTCTGTTAGAAATAAATTGGTTGAAGGTTCGAGAGACAGCCGAGGTTGCAGTTCGTCTGTGGACTCGGAGGAGGCTTTTCTTGAAGGGGAAGGCAGGAGTATGTATTTTGCACATCTACCCGATTCTTCTTTACCGATTCTCTGTAATTCCATTCCCGTGTACCATTCAATTGGAGTTCAAACAGCTCTTGTTCTCCTTCTTGTAGGGAGTTGGCAAGGCTCCCAAGGTTCATTGGGAGATCTGTTACCTCCACCCATCTGAGGGTGGTGTGGGCATGCCAAGCGTTGAGATTCGTCAACACACGCTTTGCATCAATTTCTGAGACTGGATGTGTATGCAATAGGCTCCTGGAAGGAAGCTTTTGGACATCCATAAGACTTTCCGTCCTTGAGAAGTGTGCACTCGTCCGAGGAAGAGGACCGCCGTCCACCTTGGAGCGAGTTATCCTTCTATCACGAATGTAGGTTGGCTCTCAAGTTCCTCTTGCGAGCGACGGAAGGCTTCTCCGACGCCAAGCCGTTGTCTTGTAAGGCGTTATATCGTGTGTTAGTCAAAGGGGTTTTAAATGATGATCCGGTAGCTGAGTTCGGTTTGACGAAGCAGAGGGGTCGCTCTGTATGGCCATTGGGTGCCCGAGTTGAAATGTCTTACTGATGATGAAGCATCACTCACCTGGCTGATGATGTGTAAGGCCCTCTGGATAGGCAAAAATCTGTGTGGAGCGGGCCTACAAAGAGTTTCAATCTGCGTGCCTTGTGAGCTGTCTACGAAAACTGTCGAACATGCCTTCTTCCACTGCAGCGTTGTCGCCCCGTTGTACAAGTTTGTTGAAGATATCATGTTTCGTATGTTTTTTTTTTGTTTTTTGTTTTTTAATCATATCACCCCAAGCAAGGCGGTAACGCCACTGATGCGCAGGGGGCTACTACGTAAGAGTAAGAAGATTGGAAAAGAGAAAACCAGAAACCACATCCTAAACAGGAAACAAGGGATGAGCCTCTTCACATGTTGCGCGGAAAGTGGTTTGTGCTCAAGGTCACGTCTGTTTGTAGCAATGTTGTACCTCTGTTAACTAAAACTGAGCAATATGTGCTCTTCTGCTAACTAGGTGTTATGCTAGTCGTGATTTGGACGACCCGACAGAAGGAATTCCATGGAAACGAGAAGTTTACCTCTTCCCAACTGATCTTGTGCGTTAAGCATCAGCTTAAAATAGAGATTAGGACGGAAAGGAAACTACTCTCTCCATCGCAATTTTGCAAGAGGTGGGTGAGTCTTCCGTGAATCTGTCGAGTGAAAGGTGCTGACCTAGAGTGGCTGTTTGATGCCGATTAGGCGTCAGGATATTGGATGTTCTGGAACAAACACGGACAGCCCAGCTCCGGATTAGTTAGTTTAGGTTACGTATGATTTTCATTTTAACTAGTTAACTTAGCTTTGTTATTGGCTTCTTTTTCTTTTTATCTCCATTTTCTATTGGTTCAGTTTCTCATCCCCTCCCCAGTTAGGTGACAAGGAATGTCAGTTCTCTGGTGGAAGCATGACGTTTTTCATTTTTTTAGTGGGTTTTTTTTTTCCGTTTTTGTTGTGTTTAGATGTGTGACTGAGTGAGTCTTTTAGATCGAATGATTGCTGCTATACTTTGAAAGTCACGTATTAATTATGTCAAATTAACTAATGTTTCTACCACAATCTAAGCGTTGTGGGGTGGGTTATTACTAACATGATTTTGTTTGGCTTCTTATATATATTGTTAATTTTCATTGTATATATTCATTAAGGATTTTTTAAGGTTGTTATTTTTCTCCCAGCCCTCCACAAAATTTGTACATTTCAGATATCGTTAGGACATCATAGAGTCACTGAGGTATTATGATGGATGTAGTAAAAATGGAAAGTTAAAAAAAACTGTGAAATTTTGGTGTAAGAATTATTGTAGTGTGCTAGGGTCAACGACTGTGGCTACCTAAGTTAAAGATTAAAGATTATAACCAGCCTTCCCCCATTTTACGCCTTGTGCCATATTGTGTGCAATAAGTTCAAGTAATATTTGGACTGATTACTTCAGCGACTATTGCAATCTAAACCTGTTTTCTCTGTGTTGTAAGTTCTGTCTTGTCTGTCATTCTAACTATTGTCCTGTTCTCTGTATATCCGTTTAGCACCGGAAATTGTACTGAATAATACCGCAGCTCATTTTCTTTGTGTATTGTATCCACCTCGGTGATACTATAGTGGGTTGCTTATCTATTCCGTTTGTAGTGAAGGGTAATTGTATACCGTTGCAGGTTAACGGAATTTCACCTTGTGGTAGGTAGCCCACTATAAGTCAAAAATGATTATAAAATCAAGAAAAGCAAATTGAGTACAAAATATAACATTTATATATACACATTTCAATTAATGTTTTACAATTAAAGCAATACTTGAATATAACGGTCCAACGGAGGTTAGAATGTTCTTGGCAAATAATGAGCTGAAAGAGATAAAAGGTTTAAGAATGTGGGGAGCGAAGGTATGTGAGGAATGTCTTTGAAGTAGTCGCTCCTAAGGTTAGTAAATACTTTTGAGACAGGGAAGGAGTGATGAGAAGTGAAGGGAGGCGAACATAGTAACCGCTTGACTTAAGCCAAGCGGATATCAATTACTCTCGCCTGTCACAGTCAGTCTGTCTGCCGATACTTTGTGTCTCCGCTTTTTATATCTGCTTTCTGGATCAAAAGCAGCTCGTTTGAGATTTCATCCTTGTATTTGATTCTGGGCTTCCCATTGGCTGGTAAATAAAATTCGCGTAGGCTCGCGAAATGGAAATTTGATATTTGATTAATTTTTATTTTTCAACTGGAACATCTGCGCGAATACACCTGCGCAGAGACGACTTTTGTTCATTCGCTTTCTGGTCGTTATAGAGCAAACATCCGGTCCCTCGCTTTTGCCCGGTATCACCACAATACAACAATGCTATTCTGTCAATGAAAGCCATGACATTATTCTAAACGGTCGAATTACGAACAGTCTCACAACAATGTTTTCATTTATTGTACTGAATCCAAAAACTTCGAATTTTAACTCTTAATAAAAACTGGAAAGTGGAAAGATTTGTACACTTTTAACACCAAAGATGAACTGAAGGAAAGAATTATGGCAGTAATCACCAACTTAAACAAGAAGACCGTCAAAAAGAGTCGCAAGAGTTTCCAAAGACGCCTGGAGGTATTGGTTAAAGACAATAGTGATTTTATTCAATAAATTTACTTTTTAGTATTTCAAGATATTTTTGTGTCATTTTGGTAAATATATCTCTTAAAATGAGACGTCGGTGTTATTTTCATTTTTGAGTAATTTATCTATATCATCCTGTACTATCAAATAAACATTCATTTTGTGCAACTGAAAAACAGGGATCCATTTATTCTCCTACCAGATATGAGTAACATCGCCAGAGACAACGACTCACTAGACTTGGACAACAGTCAATCTAAGAGAATGAAACATTCAGTTAGTTGCACAATAATTTTGAACTCTTAAAAATCAATGGAATAAGTAAATATTTATTTAATACCAATATATAATATACATAATCAAGAAACTATCTTAAAAACTGTGGCATGATGCATTAAGCTAATCATAAGTTAAAAATGATGTTTTTCTTCGGCGTCGAGATATGTCAAGGGAAGTTACTCGGATAGTTATCATTAATAACGAAATGTAATGTAAGGGAAGGAACTCTCTATTCTTAATTAGAATCCAGGTGTTTCCTCATCATATTTTTGTAGCAAGGGAGGTAACTTAAGATTTTATTTAAATGGATAGTCAATAAATTTTTTTTAATCATAATTAACTCAAATTTTCTTTAAATATTTTATTCTGAAATATGAATTTAAAACTTAATAATTGCAAAATGTAATTCGCGGAATTTTATTTCGGTTGCCAATTTAACAAAGTCAACTAGACATAATTTTTTATTAATAAAATATTATTAATATTGCTATTTCTTGATTTCAAAACGAAATATGAATAAGTTTTATATATATATATATATATATATATATATATATATATATATGCTTCATTTTTAGTACATAATAAAACCAGATGTTTGTCTATTTCGTCAGACATAGAGAATAATGCATTGACACTAAAACGTAATCGCAGAATGAGTTAGAAGTTAGATTTAACTTTCATCCTAGTGATTGATCTAGTCACGACGTAACCTGTATCTGTGTGTGTGTGTGTGTGTGTGTGTGTGTGTGTGTGTGTGTGTATAACCTGTATATATACCTCAAGCCATTTTTATATGCCTTCGGTATGTTACGCATATTTCAGATGACTACAACAGGGATCTTAAGATGCAGGCTGTAAGCACGCCTATTTTTGTCTTGGTGTTAATATGACCAAACTTTTCTTTTGAATTTACTAAATGCAAAACTTACCATCTGAATATATGAAAATATATCAGCATCCAGGTTACCGACTTTTTATATAGTTCTTCGAAGGTATGGTAAGTGTCAGCAACACCCAGAGTGGTATTTTTATTGGTTCTTTGTACGTTCACCAGATGGAGCGTGAACGTCACTTTTGTCTTTCACAGGCTAATTCTCTAACCAGAAGTATCACAAGAAGTAGAGGTGCGATTATGAGTTGCAAATATGCCTCCGAGTGTGCTATAAAGTTTACGCCATTATAATACGACCCCTTGTCTGCGTCCAGTCAATCTCCCTGACCTTTGGCCGATTCCGCCCACGCTGTGTTGTTGATCTCGGATTAGCCAACGCAGGATCGCTTATTACCACTTGACGAGGCTGGTCTAGACATGCGAGAGATCGGTATATAAAGAAAGCCAGATTTAAGACCGCAACGAGTCTGTGTAGATTTATATATATTTATATATATCAAATAATTGGAAGAATATAAGCAAGTCTATATATATATATATATATATATATATATAAATCACTCATTTCTAAACATCAACAACAGCATTCCTGTTTACATCCACAAAAATGAAATAATGGTCGATAATACAACTATCCTCCCCAAGAAAACAACAAAAGCAAACTACAGATTCTCGGGACAACATTCATTAAAACACTTAAGCCGTCAATTAATAGAATCAGCTATGAATACTGTAGTAATGTTCTAAAATGTTTGTAAAAAGAACAGTTTTTTTCATGCTTTAACACATGCATGACCATGACATTACAGCATACAAAAAATATTCCAATCTATCAATCACACATATATATACCATAAACACACACACATACAAGCTTTAACACACACACACACACACACACACACTCACTACAATTAATGACAGTATTTGCAGCGAAACCTAATGTTTGCAATTTATTTAATCAGACATGTCTAAAAGAAAATTTGCTGCCTGAATACACAAATTTTAAATAATATATTAATATATTGCTTTAAACATTATTTTTAATAGATACTCACATTTGAGTAGATACTCTGTTTTTAATTATTTGTTTAAATATTTTTGTATATATCTCTACCGGCCTAAATATTTTTGACACATATTTTCCTAACAAAATTTCTCAAATACGAGTATCTATTAAAAATAATGTTCAAACAAAAAATTAAAATATGTCTGTTTTTAATCCGTTTCAAACTTTCCGTAACACACACACACACAAAAATACATACATATATATATATATATATATATATATATATATATATATATATATATATATTGATTATAATTATATGTATACATATGTATAACTATATATATATATAATGTCAATTAATAAATATCAATAGGGTATACATACTTTTTTTTTAATCGTGTCACCCCAAGCAAGGCATTTCACTGCCACTATATCGCAGGGGGGTTACATAGAGGGATTGGGTATAAGAAGTGTCAGAAGGAGGGTGATAGACGACTTAGGATGTACATAGGGAGAGAGTTGGAGAGAGTGGGTGTGAGTTAGTATGTTACGAGTTGTCTATTGACCCTACATTTAAACTCCTGGAGATTGTAGCCGTCTGGGAAGCAAGCGTGCGGTATGGAATTCCACAGGCGGGAAGTGCGAGGAAAGAAGCTGTTGGAGTAGAAATTGCGGTTACATTTCATCGGTTTCACTGTAAACTGTGAGACCTAGTTGCCAATCTAGTATCTCGTGCAAATTCACATCTAGGGGGCACCAGTGATTTAAGTTCGTCAGAGCAGAAGCCATAAAAGTATTTATAGAAGAGGCACAGGGAAGCCACGTCACGCCGGTGAGAGAGATACTGCAGGCGGTCAGCCAAGTCGGTATCAATCACATTACAGATTCTTCGCTGTATTTTGTCAAGAACCCCGAGGAGAATAGAAGGGGCACCCGACCAGATGTGGCAGCAGTACTCAATACACGGGCGAATGGTGGATTTATATAATTGCAGGATAGATTCAGGCGGAAAGAATTTCCGGGCCCTGAACAGAGAGCCAACTTTCATATCTGCGGATTTAGCAATGGATTCGACGTAGTCATTCCACTTGAGGTCCGCCGAGAGTGTCAGGCCAAGCAGGCGTAGTGATTTACTCTCTGGGAGGCAAGCCTGTACCATGCTAATGGGAGGGAGGTGCGGTTGTCTATGATTCACCTGTTAATAAAACAGAACTCAATGTAGTATAAACAGAACTATTATATATATTAATAACTATATATATTATCCTACATCGATGGCACGACTCGGAGTTTCATGTGTTATGCAATCATCAGCTGCATATTAGGAACTCACCCCTTATATCTGGCCACGTAACACCCCACACTGCAACCCCCTTGATGATTATATGTGGGGCTTAGATTAGCGAGAAAACAAAAAAACTTGTTGTAACACCAAAGATGAACAGAAGGAAAGGATTAAGGCAGTATTCACTAACTAAAAACAAGGAGACAATCCAGAAGAGTTGCATGAGATTCCAAAATTGCCTGGAGGCCGAGATTAAAACCAATGGCGATGGTATTAAATAAATTCACTCTTTAGTATTTCGAGATATCTTTATGTAATTTTGGTAAATATATCTGTCAAAATATTTTTTTATAAATTGTTACGTTAAACATTTTCAAACTACAAACTACTACAAAATTGTACATTTTGTTTCGACATAGAAAGAAAATATATCATCAGGTAGTTAACAATGATGGTAATAAAACTTCTTTTTTTTTTAAATATTTTAAGAACAACACTTACTTTTATTCTTGGATTTTTTTTTAGACGTAACGTTAAACTTATTTTCAAATAATTTTCAACCTTACATGAAAAACAATGCTAACTCAATTTATATAAACCCTGGCTGTAATCACCCACCATCTTTTATCAAACATATTCCATCATCGGTTGAACATCGCATAAACTTACACTCTTCTAACAAGAAGTATTCAAAAACAAAACTATTTACAACAAAGTTTTTAGGGATAGTGGGATTAGATCTTCTGAGATTAGTTTTGTGGAAGAATATAGTTAATCTAGAAAGTAAAATAGAAGCAGAAAAATCATAGGGCATAATCCTCCATGTAATCAATTAGTTAATATTAAACTAGGACATAAATTTCTTAAATTAATTGATAAGCATTTTCCTAAAAATAACCTTTAAAGTAAAATTTTCAATTGGAGCACTCTAAAACTTAGTTATAGTTGCAAAAATAATTTAGAAAAATAATTAAATTACATAACAATAAAATATTGAAATTTTATAGCAATAACAATAGCAATTCTACTACTCATATTAATTTTCCCCACAGTAAAAACTTTTGTAATTGTAGAAATCCCAACCAATGCTCTTTATCTAACAAATGTTTAACGAAATCCCTTGTCTATATGAGCTCTATCTCATCAGTAAAAAATCCTAGGGTTATTAAAGTTTATATCGGTAATACAATGACCATTTAAAAAAAGTTTTTAGAATCATCTCTCATCTTTTAATAATGACAAATAAAATATGATATCACTTTCTAAATATTTTTATTTAGAATAAATAAAATATATTATATAAATAGAATATATTAGAATATAACACCTAAAGTTAAATAGAAAATTATCAAACAAGCTAGAATCTCTAGATCGGTGAACGAACCACGTTTTCTCTGCCTGCAAGACAAAATGGAAATTATAAAGTACATTAAAGTAACATATAACTAAATTAGAGGCATGAAACTACAGTAAATTGTAGACATATTTAAGAATTAACATTACAATCCTGCTAGTTATTTCTAAATCTAAGGTATGAAACATTTTTTTTAATCATATCACCCCGAGCAAGGCGGTAACGCCACTGAAGCGCAAGGGGCTACGTAGGAGTGAAAAGATTGGAAAAGAGAAAGCCGGAAACCACATCCTAAACAAGGAACAAGGGATGAGCCTCTTCACCTGTTCAATAGACGTGGGTGGATTTATATAATTGCAGGAAAAAAATTGAAAAAAAAAAGAAAAGAGTGAAAAGACATTTTACAGTATAAACCTTCATCATATGCCATACGTGATACACGCTTGGGCGATCATGTCTCGAAAGACTGACTGGGCAGAAGATTATCCCGCAGTAGGTTGCCATTGCTTTCTGCGGTAGACTGGTTGCCGACCAAGGCTATAGAACCCAATCTGTCCTGTTATTTAACCCATAACTGGAAGGAAGAGACGGATTAATACCTTTCCCAAGGGTACCTGCGCGTAAGTGAATACAAAGGATTCAACTGGAATTCGAACTCGGCTCCCCGGCTTCTCGTTCCGAGCCGATATCCACTGTACCACAACGCACATCCTTACTTCCCTGATAATTTACTCTATATAATCTTTCTTCATAAATTGTCTTCATCATTATTCTCTATTACAAATTGTAATATATCTATTACTTTAAATATTCTTTATTGCACTCGATAAATACTGTAGTTTTATCGATGTACTAGCTTATATGTATATTTACATTTTAATTTTTTATGTTATTATTTATTTTTATTTATTATTATCTATTATTTTTATAATTTATTATTATTAATTTATTTTTTATTTTTATAATATATTTTTATTTATTTTATTTTATTTTTATTTAAATTTATATTATTTTAATTTAATTTAATTTTAATTTAATACTATTTCATTTTATTTTATTTTTGTTTTTATTTTTTATTTTTTTTAATTTATTTCATTTTATCTTTCGAATGTACTATATTAGGTCTAATGAATTTATATCTTCGTGTTATGTTCTTTTAGATATCCTTTATTTTACTTTTTTGAATAATTTTTCTGTTTGTAAATGTGATTTCATTACTTTTTTTAAATGCAAAAAGATTAACTTGAAACACTGTAACCGATGTCTATATCTGTCTACAATTCATTCCCGACCAAAATTTAAAATTTTCTCTCTCTTGGCCTTTTCCATTGTTATTCACTTTTCTTCCCTCTCTACATTTTCTCATTTTTCCTCTTTTTATTTTACTCTTCACTTTGTACTTCTTCTGTATCTTTCCTTTTTTTCTCTCTCTCTTTCTTTTTCCTTTTTGTAAAAGTACAATTCTTTTTTTTTTTTAAATGTCAAAAATTTTGAGTTCAAACATTACAACCAATGTCAATATCTGTCTGCAGTTCACTTCCGGGCAAAAATTAAAATTTTTCTCTCTAAGCCGTTTTCATTGGCTCTCCCCTCTCTACATTTTCTCCCTTATATTCCTCTTCACTTTCTATTTCTTCTTTATCTTTCGTTTTCCTCTTTCTTTTCTTTTTCTTAATTTCTCATCTTATTTCATGGTCTTTTCTTCCCTCTTTCTTCCCCCTTAAAAAAGAAAAATTCCAAAAATAAAGGAAAGTGTTGTTCTTAAAATAATTTTTTAAATTAAACGTTTATTACCATCATTGTTAATACCTGATAAGACATTGTTCTTTCAAGGACGAAACAAAATTTTCAATTTTGTTGTAGTTTATAGTTTGCACGTAATAATTATTTTCTTCGTTTTTATTCATTTATATATATATATATATATATATATATATATATATATATATGTATAGCAGACCCTTATTTAATTCAACCATCAAATAGAAAATGTGTCTAGCAATCTTCACTGGGGCAATTTTTTCCCCGGACAAACTGACTTCTTTAGTTCACACAGCTATATCGTGCATGCGTACACACACACAGAGAGAGAGAGAGAGAGAGAGAGTTAATCCTATAAATATTTTCCTTTGCATTATTTTGTAACATGCTGCTTTTCATGTAAAAATATATGTATAACAATCCTTCACTGTTGAATTCATTTCTTTTGAATATGTTGGATTCATTTAATGTTCAATTTATAATACTCGTCAGCTACATATTAATACTTCTTCCTGCCGTTTTCGCGTTGTCTCATAGAAAATACAATTACAATTGACTATTCTTTGAAAGTTGATATGTGGAAATATTTCAAGGATGTTTCTTACTTCTAATTTTCACTGTTATTATTGTCGGTACCTCCACTCAATCCCTGAAAAAACGGCATAGTATGAATGAAAAAGGCCTCAAACTTAAAAACGAACTTTTTCCATCAAAATTTTTATGTTATTATTAAAAGGAACGATCTAAGCGTTTTTTATTATTTTTTAAAATGTTTAATCCTTTTTAACACGTTTGAAATTTTATTAAAAATCGTGTTTTGATTTTAGTTAGCGGCTAACCAAATCGTGACGAGAGTTTACAATGGAAAACGTATATTACATAACTCGTATATTACATAAATCTCACTTCTATTCTTATCGTAGGTCAGGAGATTGAAAATCTTATACTTGTTCTTCGTTCCCGAGGTTTGAGCAATTCTTGACTCTAAAACCGTGTACGAGTTGACTTCCACTTTAAATTCGGGATTGTGACATATTCGTCTTGAATAGCGTTTAGATGAAGCCCATCATCTATCAAAATTTGTTCATTTTAATATGATTTTTTTTCGGTGATAAACACATTAATTTGAAAATTCTTGCAAAAATCAAATAACTATCGGATGTTAATAAAACTTTCAGGACTTATTTACAAATGAATGAAATTATTTTTGAAAATATTATTATTGAAAAATCTTGAGAAAAATATTTTTTAGATCTTTTAACTCCTCCACGTAAATTCATGAAATTTTAAGAAATTAAATTTTGTTGGGAAAATTGGTTTTATTAGTTGAACGCAGAAGCAGAACTCAGTGGGAAATGTAAATCATCTACTTTTTTAAAAAAACATTTTACCTTTTTTTTCCAAAAATCCGCTATAAAACTCTTATATTATTTAATTTGATAAACTTTTAATTGCTTTAATAAATAATATATATTAAGGACATTGAAGTTTGAAGAAAATCTTTTTGATTAATAAAGAAGTTTTTAAAGATTTTTTCGTTTTTTTTTAAATTATAATAATAATAATTTATGAAGTTTCAAAAATATTTTTAAAATACTTCAAAGATTTGTTGTCGTTAGTTTATTAACTTATCAAGTAAAAATATTATATTTACTAATCGAAAATTGAAAAGCTTAATACAAATCGTCGTGCTTTCGTATTTTTAAAATAACATTTTTTGTGTATTTGAAGTTTTTATGGTAATTTTTATGTGTACATTATGTTATTTGTTTTAGGGTTTCTTCCTCTTACACGAAAAAAGATTGTACAACTATGTCACTTATGATCGCCATATACTTATCTTATCTCGCTTGTCAATCTGTCAACACATTTCAGATTCGGTGGAAAGGTTAAAAAGTTCAACTCTGCGTTTAAGAAATAGTTTTATTCTAAATTTCATGCTATAAATAAGTAATACTTGTGTAAATCAGATTAATTTAACATTAAATTTGCTAATTTTCTAAAAAATAATGTGTCACAGATGTATATTTTATTTTTTGCCAGATTTTTAAAACTGAGAATTAACTTTTCCTTACAAATGTGCCGATTGCTCAAAAATGGCCGAAAAATTGAAAGATTAAAAAAATGAAAAATTTTAGATTCTAATCGATATAATTTCTGTTTGAAATACACCAGAGTATTTTGCTTACTGGAAATAGTAAATTTAATCATTTGCCTTTCAATTAAACCTAAAATAAAAGCTTCAAGAAAACGTTATTTTTAAAAATTCAATTTAACAGTTAGTCATCGCAAATTAGTAGAGACACCTATTCTATGTATGCATTTTTATAGAATCCGATGTCTTTCACGCATGTCCTTTTTGTTTTTGTTTTTGTTATTTTTTATTTTTGATTGTGAAAAACAAACAATGTAATAATTTTAACCAGTTTGTTTGTCACACGGAAATAGAGTAATCTCCCTTGAATTTTTCAGCATTGGATTTTTACAATTTCAAATGACGAAAAGTTAATTGAAATTGAAAAACGGAGAGAAAAGAAGAAAAATAAATTTGTTGATAATCTCGCTTCTATTCTTATCATAGATCAGGAGATTGAAAATTTTATCCCTTTTCTTAGTGTCGAGGAGGTTTTAGCAAATTTTGCATCTACTACCGTGTACGCGTTGACTTCCACTTTAGATTCGGGCTTGTGGGGCTTGATACATTGACACCCACACACACACACACACACATGGTCACTCAGCGTTCACGTGATAACTTAGTTCCCGCGTAAACGATGCCAATAAAAGCGGGGAACGTCACGTGGTACGCTAGTTAGGATTTTGTCCCGGACAAGAGCAGACATGTTTCCCTAACTCGCAAAAACACACGCGCACTAATTGCGGGTAGCAATTAGGGGCGCAAATTTTTTTATTTCTCACCAGGGAAAGAACTTCTCTTTTCTTAATTTTATGCGTGCTGTCAACCCTATGGAACCTTTGTTAATATATTGTTTTTCTCGTTACTTTCGCCTACTCGTCTTTCTTATTGCAGTTACGTCGAGTCGACACTTCGTCTTCTACAGGCTTGTGACACATTCGGCTTAAATGGTGTTCGAATAAAGCTCATCATCTATCAAAATTTGTTCATTTTAATATTCAGAGATAAATTGACATGACTATTACAAATATTTGACCAAACATTTTTTTTTTTTTTTGTTAACAATTTTGTAATATTCTTTCATCTTCGCCATTATAGTTAATCTGACATCTTTGGTTGCTTAAATGTTAAAATAACGTGAAAGAAGATCTCCCTGTTTATCATTATTATTAATAATAATTTTTTTATTATTGCAAGAAAGCACCAGTAAATCACAAAAGAAACGCTTTAAAATATTTTATATAAATATGTTGTAAGGACGTAGAGGGTCATTATAAAAATTTCTTTTTGTAAAACGACTTTACAGGAGTCACGTGATGGTTGGTGAGTGACGTCAGTCTGGGAGTGACAACAGTTCGTGGGATAGCATCTAAAAAGCGTGAAAGGTATAACCAGCGGTGGTAAGAAGAAAGCAGAAAAACACGTGGTTCAAAGAAGGAACGAAAAAGACATTTTTCAGGCTGACCGTTTGACCTTGACAAATATTTCAATAATTCGTTTTTCTTTCACACTGCTTGTTTTATATATTTTTATTTATTTGTTAAAGTTTCTCATCCTGGAGAGGGATGGTCTCTGTCGGATTAAAAGGCCCACGATACGTCACATGATGAGCACACCATTAGCGGACACCTCGACTCTGGCACGACTACAACAAATGGAAGAGAATGGCAGACATCTCATTACATCGGCGCCCTAACAACTTCTTCTAGGGTTAAGGGTGAAACAAAATGAAGACAGTTTCTATGTGTGGCAAAAATTGTGACAAGTTTATACATATTGGTGTATAATTTTTTCTTATAAAATCTTTTCGATCAGAAGACATATGTGGCATTCATTTGTTTCAGTTATTTTGAACCTTCCGTTGTGTAAAGTTGTTAGTCTATCATGGATGCAAGTATTTCCTTTTAATCATTTCATCCCAAGTAAGATAGAAGAGCCGCCATGTCGGTACCTATCACATTACAGATTCTCCTATAGAGCCTATCAAGTACACTGAGATGAACAGCGGAGGAGCCTGACCATATATGACAGCCGTATTCCATAAGGCCAGAGGGTACAGTTTAAATGTAATTGTTTCAAATGGTTACGGGCCTTTTGAAAAATTCAATACGCTCCACTATCTTTCCTAAAAATACATACTGCAATTCTCACTTAAAAAGAAAAAGGAATCTGTAGAAAGTCACGACCGCCTTCATCTTGAAAGGACATGGAATTTTAAAAAAATAACGCTTGTCATTGCTTCAAAATGCTATATTTTTAGCCTTCTATGTGTTTCACTACTTTAATATCACTTCCAAGAACGTATGGGAATTCGCACATAGTAAAAAAATAAATAAATTAAAACAGTGGAATGTCATGATTAGTCACGTTCTTCTTCTTCTTCTTCTTCTTCTTCTTCTTCTTTGTGTCGTGTCTCTTTAGGACGTAGGCGATCATGGCCTTCCACATCTCTTTATCCGTAGTGGCTCTTAACACGGTTGCTCCTGTTGCCCCTTCCAAACCTCCTCTGCCATCCAGTTGCATCAAGACCATTTCCTGATGTTAAGTATTAATTTTATTTTCGTTTCCATCTTCAAAAACTCGTCGCTGCTCACATGTTCCGTCCATGGTATCCTCAACATCTTTCTGTAGAACCACATTCCCATATTAAAGACCAGACATCACATAATAATCCAGTTCTCTCGTCTTTGTTTCCAGCGAAATTTTCGTGTCTCTCAATACTCTGCTTAGCTTCTAGAATGCATCAGAGTTTTAAAAAATGCAGCTTTGCATTCATATTTTTAGTGCACTTTTTCTGTTGCTTTTGCTCTCTTGGTTAATACTCACCTTCTCAGTATTGTTTGATAATCTTATCCAATGTTGGATCAAAAAACCACCGAAAGTTTACCAGATGACACATCGTTTCTGGACGTTTGGTCATTTGTGACATATTTGATTCATATATTTAGTCCTCATCTGTACCACTTAGTTAACTTTTTATACTTTTCATTCATTAAATATATAACAAGAACCGTAAAACTTTGCATCAGGTTTGGCTGTGTCAAATAAAAAAAGATGAAGAATTCAAACTTAAATGGTTAAAAAAATAAATAACACGATAGATAGGAAGTTCGAAAGTTCACAGGCAAAATTATTTTGTTTATTTTCTTCTTGTTCGAAATTCAGTTCCATGAAAATGGTGTTTTAATTCATAAATAATAATCATTTTAGGCAAGAAAAACTCTTACTTATTTTGTAAACGAAATGAAAATTTGGATGCTGCTATAAAAAGAATGTTTAAATGTACATTCCATGCTGGAGTAATGTTGACTGATCTACACATCTTTCTGGGCAAGTCATCTCTTCATCATAATTCGAACAAATTCTGAAATAGAATATTGCAAACATTATTATTTATTGTTATACATATTATGGTCATATTATGGTCATATTATACATATTATGGTCATACATATTATGGTCATATTATACATATTATGGTCATACTATGATCATATTATACATATTATGGTCATACATATTATGGTCATACATATTATGGTCATATTATACATATTATGGTCATACATATTATAGTCATACATATTATGGTCATATTATACATATTATGGTCATACATATTATGGTCATATTATGGTCATATAATACATATTATGGTCATACATATTATGGTCATATTATGGTCATATTATACATATTATGGTCATACATATTATGGTCATATTATACATATTACGGTCATACATATTATGGTCATATTATGGTCATATTATACATATTATGGACATACATATTATGGTCATACTATGGTCATATTATACATATTATGGTCATACATATTATGGTTATATTATGGTCATATTATACATATTACGGTCATACATATTATGGTCATATTATGTCATATTATACATATTACGGTCATACATATTATGGTCATATTATGGTCATATTATACATATTACGGTCATACATATTATGGTCATATTATGGTCATATTATACATATTATGGACATACATATTATAGTCATACATATTATGGTCATATTATACATATTATGGTCATACATATTATGGTCATATTATGGTCATATAATACATATTATGGTCATACATATTATGGTCATATTATGGTCATATTATACATATTATGGTCATACATATTATGGTCATATTATACATATTACGGTCATACATATTATGGTCATATTATGGTCATATTATACATATTATGGACATACATATTATGGTCATACTATGGTCATATTATACATATTATGGTCATACATATTATGGTTATATTATGGTCATATTATACATATTACGGTCATACATATTATGGTCATATTATGTCATATTATACATATTACGGTCATACATATTATGGTCATATTATGGTCATATTATACATATTATGGTCATACATATTATGGTCATTTTCTGTCAGTAAAGCTTGTATAAATTCCTGACCATTAACAATACATTTCCACCTGATCAACAATGTATGTTTACAGTAAAATAATGTGCAATGTTTTTTTGCAAATTTACATTACACTTAAATTACCAATTTTCTCATCAATTTAGTTGTTTTTCTTTTTCTTTTTTATCATGTAATATATAATATTTTTATTACTTTATCCTGATATACTTTTAAAGCATCAATATTGTTTGCATAATGGTGATTTTCGAAGCGTAGCTTAGATGTGGCACAAGGCCGAGAGTATGGGGCACCCAGTGAGTAGTGAGCTCACTGCTGAACTCTAACGATTCTAGCGTACAAGCTTGCTAACCATTACAACATCTCGGGGTAATATACGTCTTATTATTTCCCAAAGCTCAACTGTCATTACAATTTAAGAAGGAAAATGACTTCATTCGAATCGGCATCTATATATATATATATATATATATATAGAGAGAGAGAGAGAGAGAGTTTACCCTGAAGAACCATAGGGTGAAATCTAGGTAGGTTTATTGACTCGTACTTAGATTTTCTGCATATATATATATTATGTTATGAACTCTCCCGTCGATTTCGACGTATGAGTATCTAACATCAGTTAGACTGCCACACAAAGAATTGTTTAGAGTGATGAAGGCTTGTGTAGCACCATCCACACATTTTGGAACTGCTGATGACAAACAATCTGTGCAGAAGTTTGCCACAGATCACATGAACAGCAGACCTCAGATATTTAACCCATAACTGGAAGGAAAGGGCGGATTAATACCTTTCCCAATGGTACCAGTGCGTGAGTGAATGCAGCGTATTCGACTGGAAATCGAACTCGGGTCACCGATTTCTCTTTCCAAGCCGATATCCACTGCACCACAACGCACATCCCTCAATCGCTTACAGCACCTGGTATTCCCAAACGGTCACCCATCTAGTACTGACCAGGCTTAACTTCGGTGATCGAGCGAGAACCGGTATATTCAACGTGAGATATATATATATATATATATATTTGTGTGAAGTTTGGTGAGAATCGGATAAAAGTTTTGGATTTGTATAAAGGACATACAGATAGAGAGACAAACAGACAGACACACACACATCTTGCCTTATATATATATATATATATGTGTGTGTGTGTGTGTGTGTGTGTGTGTGTGTGTGTGTGTTATATATATATATATATACACACACACACACACACACACACACACACACACACACATATATATATATATATATATATATATAAGGCAAGATGTGTGTGTGTCTGTCTGTTTGTCTCTCTATCTGTATGTCCTTTATACAAATCCAAAACTTTTATCCGATTCTCACCAAACTTCACACAAATATTCTTTAGGTTTCCGGTCGGGTCATGAGTTACTAATTTTTCGGAAATCGATATCCCGATATCCGATCAGGTATGATCAAGATCAGGATTTCAGCCCTTTTATCGGAGTTATTGCTGCAGAATTTGCTCTAACTTGGTAAAATTATAGTTTTTAGTCTCAAACATTAGTAGATCTTCTCAGACGACTCATTTTCCCCGATATCGGAAATCGATACCTCCGATATTCTATCGAATCTGATCAAAAACCGATATTCAGCCATCAATATGTCTCATTTTCTCGAATTTTACTCCCGATGGGTACGATAAGTTTTCATGGACTTGCTTAGGTTAGTTTATCCTTGGATGATTATTTGACTCCGATATTGAAAATCGATACCCCGATATCCTATCGGGTCTGATCAAAATCAAGTTTTCAGCCATTTTATTTTGGTTATTGCTTCAGGTTTTGCTCTAAGTAGGTATAATTGTAGCTCTTAGGCTCAGCCACGATACCATTTACTCAGAGGACTTATTTAGCCTTCAAAATTCAGTTTGCGACGGAAAACTTATTTGACATCGATACCAGAAATCAAAATTTGACTTACATCCATTCATTTTAGTAAGTTCTACACCTTCGAGATCAACCTTTCAACAACCTACGTTTTTCGTGCCAACGTCCAAAGAGTCTGAGCTCTAGGACCATTGATTAATTTTAACGCTTTCATTACACCCGAGCAACACCGGGCTATACTACTAGTTTTATTTATAAAAGTAAAGTATTGAAGTTATTAATATTATGATTTTTTTCACAATCAATGTTAGTAAAATGAAAGGTGTGTTACTGAGTGATAAAAAAGAAGAGAACAAGAAAAACATTTTTAAGGAGGGAAAACAAAAAATGAACAGGAATTAAGAAGACAGAAAATAACGATTGACATTGCATTTAAAATATGGAAAATCAGATTTAACTGGAACATAAAAGGCCGGAAGAGAGTGCTATAAGCGATATGAGCAAGAAAGAAAAACTGTTAGCATAGAACTTACATTAATATTTCTCAATTTCAACAGTAAATTGATGCGACCTAGCTGCCAATCGAGTACTACGCTTCAATTCAAGTTGAGATATCAAAGAGGAAAGCTGATCAGAACAATTACCATGAAATTATTTATCGAAAAGACTCAGAGAAGATATGTTACGGCGGTGACTAAAGGCCTGTTTTATACTAATTAACTGCCTTGGCTAGACACCCACCTTATTTGGGTATTTAAGGAACAGTCAATGTACGTTGTGGCGCAGTGGATATCGGCTTACTAAAATACATAGAAACAACAACGGACAGGATGATACAATTAGCCAAACAACATGAAAACAGAAAGAAAAATTATTCAATAATGAAAGAAGGCAGTAAATACAAACAAGATTTACATTTAGTAGATTCTATAGAAAACTAAAACAGAAGCCAAGAACCAACTATTGCGTCAAAAAAATATGAAAAAGAAAGCCAAGAATAAAACTGCTGAACAGATGAAACAACGCTGACAAGACAAACCTCTGCATGGCCAAAATCCAGAACGTGCCAATAAATTCAATGTTGATAAAGTTAACACTCATCGATGGTTACGTGCATATGGATTAAAGTCTGAGACTGAAGGCTTTATTCTTGCAGCCCAAGACCAAAGTCTTTTCACTAGGAACTATCAGGCAAATATTATACATAATAATGTGGATCCAAAATGCAGGTTCTGTGATAAATACCAAGAAACAATAGACCATCTAATCTCAGGATGTTCTGTACTTGCCCCAAATGGATATAAAAAATGAAATAATAATAATAATAATAATAATAATAATAATAATAATAATAATTATTATTATTATTATTATTATTATTATTATTATCATGTCATTTTTCATCTCCCTAACATCCCTAGTGTGACATAGACAAAGTTCACCTTAGTGTGTTGACTGTACTTAAGAAGAGAAATTTTTGTATATCTCTTAAGCTGCGGTTTCCAGGGATTTTTTCAATGTGTTTTTGTTCCATTTTGTATCATTCCAAGTGCACCTAATATCACTGGCACAACTCTTGTTTTCAATTTCCACATTTTCTTCTCTTTCAATTTCCAGGTCTTTATATTTTGATAGTTTTTCGAATTCCTTAGCTGTTATGTTACAATCCGCTGGACAAGCCATATCAATTAATAAGCAAGTTTTTTCTTATTGGTTTTTAACAATAATGTCCGGCCTATTTGCTTCAGTTTTTCTGTGTGTAGATAGTGTAATCCCATAGAATGGTGATATCTTCTATTTCTGTATCCGGTGCTAGGTGATGTTCATACCAGTGTTTATTTACAGATGTTCCATAGTGATTGTACATTGTCCAATGCAAATATTGCCCCACTCTATCGTGACGATTTTTATATTCATTTGGGGCAAGTACAGAACATCCTGAGATTAGATGGTCTATTGTTTCTTGGTGTTTATCACAGAACTTGCATTTTGGATCCACATTATTATGTATAATATTTGCCTGAAAGTTCATAGTGAAAAGACTTTGGTCTTGCGGTGCAAGAATAAAGCCTTCATTTTAAGACTTTAATCCTGATGCCCGTAACCATCGATGAGTATTAACTTCATCAACATTGGATTTATTGGCACGTTCTGGATATTGGCCATGCAGAGGTTTGTCTTGCCAGCGTTGTTTCATCTGTTCAAGAGCTTTATCTTTGGCTTTCTTTTTAATATTTTTTGCCATAATAGTTGGTTCTTGGCTTCTGTTTTAGTTTTCTACAGAATCTACTAAATGTAAATTTTGTTTGTATTTACTGCCTTCTTTCATTATTGAATATTTTTTTCTGTTTTCATGTTGTTTGACTAACTGTATCATCTAGTCCTTTGTTGTTTCTGTGTATGTAAGTAAGCCAATAGTTGTTGTCTTGTATGACAATTCCAGCTGAACAAGACCTCTTCCTCTTTCTTTACGGGGTATGTATAGACGGTCTACATCAGCCTTTGAATGATGCATCTTCTGTTTAGAAAGAAGCTTTCTTGTCTTAGAATCCATTCTTTTGATGTCGTTTAGAGTCCAATTCAAGATTTTGACGCTATATTGGACCACTGGGATGGCAAGGTTATTAATGGCCATAATTCTCTTCTGAGAATTCAATTCAGTTTTTAATATCAGTCGTAGCCTTCTATAGTACTCTTTACGCACTATTTCTTTCATTTTTATGGTGAATTATTTCACTCTCATTTACAACTAGGTACTTATGAGCTTTTTCTTGCTCTAAGTTTTGTATTGTTACAGCAGGGTCTAAGCTAATTGAGGATGTTTGCTGTAGTGATCCTCGTAAAATATTTATTCAAATTGAATTTCATTCCAATGTATTCACTGAAGCATTTTACAGCTTCCAGCTCATTGTCATTCTTAGCATAAAACTTTAAGTCATCCATGTAAAATAGATGGCTTATTTTCTTTTTAGCTATTTTATAACCACATTCTGTCTTGTTAAGTTGACTGTTTAATGCTATTAATGATATGCAAAATAGTAAGGGAGACAAAGAATCACCTTGTTGATGTTTATTTCACCAGACTTATAGGTTCCATTAATATGATTGAGGTAAAGGGTTGTTTTTTTTTTATCAACATACATTGTTTGATGAAAGTGATGACGGGTGATACCTTGTGCATATTTAAAGTCTTTAAGATCCAGGAATGTAGTACACTATCGAATGCATTACGATAATCTATCTAGACATTACTAAGATTTTTCTTTGCATTGAAGCAGTTTTCCAAGATCAATAATAAGTAATTGGTCTTTACATTCGTAACAACTACGTTTGCACCCTTTTTGTTCAAGCGGTAGTATGTCATTTCTTTCCAAGAAGAAATATGTCTCTTTTGTTAAAATAGATGTTAATAGCTTGTTGTCGGAAGGTATGTAATTGGTCTGTAGTTTTTCGGGTTGTTTGTGTCACTATTCTTGGATAGAAGAAATGTAATTCCTTTGGTCATTCATGCAGGAATTTTAGTGGGATTATTAACCATTTCTTGAAGTTTTTTGGCTAGTTTTTGTATGTGCTGTATTTAAATAATATAGCCAAAAAGTTAGGAATTTTATCTATTCCTGGAAATATCCAATTGTGTGCTTTATTCAATGCACATTTAACGTCTTCTTTTGTGATTCCAGCCCATGTCTGTTCTGGTTTATTTTTCATTCGTTTTATCTCTTGCACCAATCCAGTCTTCTTCTTTGTTATGTTCTTTAGGGCAAGCCCATATTTTTCCCAGAACTGTATAACTTCTTCCATTTTGGTGTGTGTGTGGGGGGGGGGGGGTCACTTCAATTCTTTTTTACATATTTCTCTGTAAAATTTCTATGCACCGGTTTGAAAAATCTTGTTTTGTCTGTAGAATCTTGATCTTTTCTCATAGCGTCTTATTCTTTGAGCCTTCAGTTGTATTGTTTGCTTTATTTTTTCCTTAGTTGATAGGACTTCATTTTCATTTCTAATATTGTATTTTCTTTCGACTCTTCTGCCTTTTCTAGTTCTTACATTTATTCCTCTTGTCAGTTCATCGAGTACTGATAATTTACTTCTAAGTTGTTCGATTTCTTTTTCTATTTTTCTTTTCTAAGGTGGATCTTCATGTCTGCGAGACTGCCTTGTTTTTAATTTCATGTTCAATTTTTTGTTGCTGCTATTGCTGATCCATATATTGTTTCATTGAGATTTATATAAGTGTCTTCTTCATCTAAAAGTAATTTGAGTGCTGCATTGTGGAGCTTAGTAATTTTGAGGTTATGCTTTGTTGGTTGCAATTTTGGGAGTTGTTCTCGTTCCTCCATTGCAATATTTTGTATCTGACTTATATGGCTCTTGATTTCTTCCTTGGCTTCTTGTATAATGTTCTTGTTTTCGGTAAAATAATTCTGTTCAATGTGTTTTGAACTCGTTTTATTGTCGTCTTGTAAGTGACTCAGATCACACCTTTCTAACACTTGTAAACTTTCAGCATTATCTTCACACTGATTTGTGTGTATCTCGGTTTCTACATTATAACCTAATGTATGTGTGATGTTATTACTTTTTTTTTCTGATTCCGGTTCCTCGCCAAATGTCATATGTTTGGCGAGTGATGTTTTTTTAGGTTTGAGTAACGCTTCATGAAATGCAGTCATAACGACTTTGTACTCCTCATGAGACCATTTTATTTTTTCTTTCTTTAAATATACGGTTGTAGATCTAGCTGGAGAATTTTCAGAACCATAATTAGAATTATGCTGGTTGTGGGGGCCTGAAGATTAATTCTTTGTGTAATAGTTTGTTCCTATGGCAGATTTTACGACCTCAGGTAGGTTCCCTCCTGAAAGACGTGCTCCCTGTTTATCCACTGGAAGAGCCATACTGGACTTTTTATTTCTATTATTATTATTATTATTATTATTATTATTTCGGTTTCTGCTATGCTCACACTACCTACCGAGCCTGCGGGAAGATCTAAGGCATGTAGTGCTTTGTCATGGCAACATTTTATGATTTGTTTTTCTAATTCCCATAACATCATTGGCGTTACATGGACACAGTTCTTTTTATTGTGTAGGCTTTTGTTATCAAAGCATTTTTTGCATTTCCCTTAAGCTGGGAATTCCATAGATTTTTTTTCAATGTGTTGTGTTCCTTTTTTATCATTCCAAGCGCGCCTACTATCACTGGTACTATTCTTGTTTTCAATTTTCATTCTATTTCGATTCCCAGGTCTTTATGCATTGTTAGTTTTTCAAATTTCTATGATTGCTATATTAAAGTCCACCATATTAATTAGTAGGCAAATATTTTCTTTTCGGTTTTTGACATTTATTTCCGGCTTATTTGCTTCAAGCTTCCTGTCTTTAAAAATGGTGTACTCGCATAGAATTTTGATATTTTCTTTTTCTGTAAAGGTACTGAGTGATATTCATATCAGTATTTGTTAACATCTTTTTTAAAGTGTTTGCACACGGACCAGTGTAAATATTGCCTCACTCTATCATGACGATATTTATATTCATTTGGCTCAAGTACAAAACATCCTGATTTTCTAATATTTGTCACGGTACCTGCGTTTTGGATCCACATTATTATGCATGATATTTGTCTGGAAGTTCTTAATGAAAATACTCTGGTCTTGCGATATAAGAATAAAGACTTCCGCTTCAGACTTTAATCTAGGTTCTCATAACATTTGATAAGTGTTAATTTTATCAACATCGGCTCTATTCGGCATACAGAGGTTTGTTTTGGCAGCATTCTTTTATCTATTCAAGAGATTTGGCTTAATTTCATAGTTTTGCAGCAACAATTGTTTTGGTTTTCTACAAAATCTACTAAATGCAATTTTCGTTAGTATTTACAACCTTCTTTCATTGTTGAATATATTTTTCTTTCTGTTTTCTTGTTGTTGGACTAATTGTATCACCAGTTCTTTGTTATTTCCATATATGTTAGTAGGCCAATAGTTGTTGCCTTTAATGACAATTCTAGATGAATAAGACTTTTTGCACCTTCTTTACGGGTTATGTAGAGACGGTTTGGATCAGCCTTTGGATTATGCACGTTAGGCTTAGAAGGAAGCATTTTTGTCTCAGAATCCATTCGTCTGATGTCATTTGGAGTCCAGTTCAAGATGTTGAACCTATAATGAACCAGTGAAAATGCAAGGTTATTAATAGCCATAATTCTGTTCTGAGAATTCAGTTCAGTACTTAACATCAGTCGCACTATTTCTTTCATTTTTATGGTGAATTCCTTTACACATTTTACTCTTTTCAGGAGACCTTCCAGTTCACTGTCATTCCTAGTATAAAACTTTAAGTCAGCCATGTAAAATAGATGACTTTTTTCTTTTAAAAGCTCTGGCTATAAGCAATCGGATGTCTGATCGTACTGATGAGCTGTGATACAGCGAAACAAGACTTTCTGCTGATGACTATATATATATATATATATATATATATATATATATACTGACTTTCTTCCCTCCTCTATGCATTTTCTTACTTCTTCCTCCTTGTTAAGCTCAGACACCGTGTCGCCAAAGGTCGTATATGACTACACTATACTTCCTACATAAACCTGAGGCCATTATTTGATCTTCTAATCATGTTTATTTAGTTCTTTCTCTCTCGTTTTCCTCTTTTTGTTTTTATTTCCTCTGTGTACACACTCAAAAAAGTTTTTTTCCAATAAAATGAAATTAATTTCCATCTCTTTTACAAATAAAGTTTACTACCTGATGAGAAATTGTTCTTTCAATGTCGAAACAAAATGTACGCTTTTGTAATAGATTGTAGTTTGGACATGTTCTAAAATATAATTTATAATAAATACTCATAGCTCTATTTCTATATTGAGCACTGTTTTAAATTACTGTTTTCATCGTTGTAAATAATTTCTTCGTTCCTTATTCATTTGTGTATATATATATATATATATATATATATATATATATATATATATATATATATAGAAAGAAAGAAAGAGAGAGAGAGAAAGGGTTTCCAAATTTTAATAGTTCTAATGAAAAAAATTCAAAAATATTCGGCAATAATTAAACAAAATTTTTACTTACCGACTGAGAAATGAAAAAAAAAATTATTTTCTCTATATTCGATTGCGAGGCAGATATTTAAGAACTTTAAAGCACAAGGTCTGTAGATACCGGAATTTATAAGCGAGTTAGATTAGCTCGTTAATTTTCGCCTTACTGGGAACACCCTTGATTAATAAACGAATGATAATATACGAGAGTTGATCCGAAAGTAATGCTTCCTGTTCCTTTACGTTGTTCTATTTGGGGTTACGGCAGTAACATTTGAACTTTCTTGATAATAACCTATTTATTTATTGCTTATTACAAATAGCAGTCTGTCAAAATTGCGTTTGACATGAAAGTGTGTGCGATGAATTAGAGATCATTTTTCATGCAGGAAAAAGAATGATATTCTTGCTGATTGTTTACGGAGATCAAATAGTGGATCTGAGCACAGTCAGGATTTAGTGTGTTTCAGTACTAATCCTACGTCCTGTTTCTCTGGGAGTTTCCGTGGAAAAAATATGATGCATTACTTTCAGAGCAACTATTGTAATACGACTCTTACCGACATTATTTAATTTGCCGTCTCCATCTTCGTCGGCTTCGTTAATCATATCTTGAGCTTCTTGATCGCTAATTTTTACTCCCAACTTCGACATAATGTGACGTAACTCAGCAGCGTTGATGAAACCGTCGCCATTTTTGTCTAATACTTTAAATACGTCCATAATCTCTTCCAGTTCGTTTGCTTCCCATTGACGTTTTGACATCATTTCCAAAAATTCATCCACTTCTAAAGTCCCATTGCCTGTGAAAAAGAATTCAAAGAAAACATCCTGTTACTTCATATCGACAAAAAGTATTTGGTTTTTAAAACAATGCGAAACAGAATATTAGAAGACCTATCAGGATTCATTATTGGTGGTTACAATCTTAACGATATTAAATATTCAGATGACACAGTGTTGATAGCAAACATTTTTTAATCATTTCACCCCAAGCAAGGCATTCTACTGCCACTGTTGCGAAGAAGGTTACATAGGGGAAAGTGATGAAAAAGAGGGGTTAGTTATAAGAAATGTCAGTAGGAAGGTAATGGACGGATGACAATACCGAGGATGGGGGTGGAGTAGATGGAAAAAAAGAGCTTGAGAGAATGGATGCAAGTTAGTGAGATAGGAGATGTCTACCTTACATTTAAATTCCTGGAGATTGTAGCTGTCGGGGAAGCAAGTGAAAAAAAGCTGTTAGAGTAAAAATTTGCGGTTACATTTTATTGGTTTCACTGTAAAAAGTAGCTCGTGAAAATTCATACCTGGGAGGCACCAGTGATCTAAGTTCATTGGAGCAGAAGCCGTGAAAGTATTTAGAGAAGAGGCACAGGGAAGCCACGTCACGCCGGTAAGATAGCGACTGCATCCGAGCTGCCAAGTCGATATCGATCACATTACAGATTCTCCGCTGGATTTTGTCAAGAACCCCGAGGTGAATAGCAGGAGCATCCGACCAGATGTGGCAGCAGTATTCAATGGAAAGAAAACTACAAGAATTCCTACAGAAGCTAGTAAAGGTAAGAGAGAAGAAAGGACTAAACATTAATTGTAAAAAGACAGAATGTATGGCTGTCAGTAGAAGGGACGTCCCAAGACACGAACTACAAATTGGAGATACCAAAATCAAGAAAACAAAATTAAATAACTAGGAAATAATTTAAAACAGGATAGAAAAGTGACACCGAAATCTGAAGGTTGATTGGAATAGAAATTGTTAATTTCCAAAGTCTAAACAAGAAAAAAAGAACATTTCGTCACAGGTGAAGGAAAAAATTTGAGGTAGCAAAAACGGGATTCTACAAAAGGATGTTGAGAATAACATGAACGGAGTATGTGAGAAATCGAAACAAAAAAGAAACTGATATTTAGAATCAGAAAGAGACAATTGATAATGAGGAAAGAGGGCTTGGAGAATCTGACACTCACAAAACATATTAAATGAAAAAGGTAGATTAAGAGAAACAGCGTATAACCTACATAACGAGCTTGTGTAAATGGTTTACAGAACAGGAATTGAAAAAGATAGCAAAAAGAAAAAACTTAATAAAATCTACAAAAGACAAGATGTTTTGGAGAGCGATGATCACCCATATTCTGAAAGAACATGGCACACCTTCGCTGAAAAAGAAAAAAAGATTGATTTTGTTTAGTAACATATCAACTTCTACGGGGAAATCTAAATATTTTGTACGCAATTTCATGGCTTCAACTACATATTTTATACTTTGAGAGTAAACGTATATTTTTTTAATCATCTCACCCCAAGCAAGGCATTCCACTGTCGCTATTGCGCAAGGGGTTACATAGGGGAAAGAGATGAGAAAGAGGAGTTAGTTATAGGAAATGTCAGGGGGAGGGTAAAGACGGGTGAGGATACCGGGGATGAGGGTGGAGTCGATGAAAAAAGAGCTTGAGAGAATGGATGCTAGTTAGTGTGGTAGGAGATGTCTATTGACCTTACATTTAAATTCCTGGAGATTGTAGCTGTCGGGAAAGCAAGTATATGGAAGGGAATTCCACAGGCGAGAAGAGCGTGAAAAGAAGCTGTTAGAGTAGAAATTGCGGTTACATTTTATCGGTTGCACTGTAAAATGATGAGACTTAGTTGCTAATCTAGTAGCTCGTGTAAATTCATACCTAGTGGGCATCAGTGATCTTAGTTCATTGGAGCAGAAGCCGTGAAAGTATTTCGAGAAGAGGCACAGGGAGGCCCCGTCACGCAGGTGAGACGGCGACTGCAGCCGAGCTGCCAAGTCGGTATCGATCATATTACAGATTCTCTGTTGGATTTTGTCAAGAACCCCGAGGTTAATAGCAGGGGCACCGACCAGATGTCGCAGCAGAATTCAGTACACGGGCGGATGCAGGATGGACTCAGACGGGAAAAACTTCCTGGCCCTGCACCGTGAACCGGCGTTCTTAGCAGCGGATTTAGCAATATATAGTTTGTAGATAAAATGTAATGTTGGTAGTTTTATTATAAAAATATGTTATTGATTTTTGTTTGACGGTTCGCTATTTGCACATAGCTGGAACCCTAACAAGCTGCTAATACGGGTCAGGGTGGGCCTGGGAACAACAGCAGTAAGGAGGTGATTCCACGCTTCTCCAATATCCTAATCAGATATCTTGCTGCCGTATGTAGTTTATCGTCATACCCAGAATAATAATAATAATAATAATAATAATAATAATAATAATAATAGGAAGAAGACGAAGAAGAAGCATATCCATTCTGAAGAGTTATAATTGTAATTGCCATTGTCACATGAAACATGCGTGAGAGAACTGACAACTGCGGGTAGATATTGTAAAAGGTTTTATTTCCTTTACAGTACTTGTGCAGCTGTGAAAACTGCAATTAAGACAAAACAAATAACATGAGCACATGTAAGAAGAATGTACACAAGGATAGATAATTACAAAATACGAAAAAATAAGGAAATAAACAATGAAATTTACGTAAATAGTTATAACAATACAAGGGAACTTATAACAAATGTTTAAATCAACAGGAATCGTTTGCGTCGCCAAAGCAATACATTTTCAAAAATTAAGAAAGGGTCTAAAAAGGCAATAAAACTTTAGAAGAATTAAATTCCATTAACTATAAAATTTGTCTAGGGTTTGCTGGAAAGTGAAGGGAAAAAATGTTAATTACCTCGTTGGCACCTCGTGTTGTCTATGGCAATTGAGATAGTTACTCCCTAACAGTACCGAAAATGAATGTGCTGCCACTAGTGATAATAAATTTACATCTGACCTCTTAGAAGGTCTCAATCCAAAAGGCTGTTAAGGGGGTTTCTATTTCTTACGTAGAGGCCAAAAACCTATATTCTAGAAAAGGTTGCCCTAAAAACAGCTTACTTGTTATATTTTTACTTACTTATGAAACTTTGTCTGTGTGTGTGTGTGTGTGTATGTGTGTGTGTGTCCGTTACCTATAGACTCTGAAACGGCTGAACCGATTTTCTTGAAAATTTACACAGTTGTACTATAAGCGTCTGCGAGTGTTCTTAGCTAGGTTTTGTGTCGAAGTACCCTCGATAAATATCGAAAATCGATAATCGAAAAAATCGGGTTATAGAAGGAGTGGTCCGATATTAATCAAATTGGATACACTCATAGACAAAGACATAAGGAACGATATTCAGAACTTTCAAGGTTGCAGTTCTTACAATAGTGCAGAAAATTTTATATCGATAGCAGGAAATCAAAATTTGACTTACATCCATTCATTTTTCTTTCAGTCTACGGTTTCGCTTTAACTGGAAACAACTATTACTTTTTAGTCTTTCGTGCCAACGTCCGTAGAGTCTGAGCTCCAGGACCATGGATTAGTTTTAAAGCTTTCATTCCACCCGAGTAACGCCGGGCTATACTGCTAGTATAAATAAATGTTAAAAAAGCTAATGTTAATAAGATTGCAAAGGTCACAAAGCACTGCCCGGGACCCCCAATCAGTCTTCCCTCACCAGGTCGGGGTGTTTTTAAGTAGTTTGCGTCAGCATTTATTAATATTATTATTAATTAACTAACTAATCAATTAAGACAAGGAATGATTTAGTTAATTAATGAGTCAACCAGAATCTGATTTATAAACTCTCAGTACGTCCTATTTAACAAATAAGCAAATATATATATATATATATATATATATATATATATAATCGTGTCGCCCCAAGCAAGGCATTTTAGTGCCACTGTTGTGCAGGGGGTTATATAGGATGAATGTTATGAGGAATGAGAGGTTGCAGGGAGTGTCAGGAAGAGAGTAGGAAAAGGATGAGAATACTGATGAGAGTAGGGTGGACGAAGAAAAAAGCATGAGAGAGAGGATGTAAGTTAGTCAGATAGAAGATTACAGGTGACTTTCGTACTGACTTTCTGAGCGCAGCTTAGAATGTGACACAAGGCCGAAAGTACGGGTTTCCCGGTGAGGATCGAATTCACTACTCAATTGTAATGAATGTAGGGGTCCTTGGTTTTGCTTGTCAAATTGGCCTTGTGTTAAACACAACAGAGGTCCCCAAAATTTAAAATATCAGAAGGTTGAAGGTTGGATGTTGAAGTGTGGAAGGATCAAATATTTCGTTTGTACATGAAAGTAAAATTTTTATTAACAGAATAACAAAATTGCAAGAAGAAAAATAAAATGTTCATCGAGAAAATGCATTCAAAATTCAAAGAGAAATGTAACTATTTTAAATGTCCCACAGAAATTCAGAGTTCATAGTTGATTGTAGCAGAATGCGTGTATGTAAAAAGATTAAAAGGTTTGCAAAATAAAAGTCTGTGTTTTTTTTTTGTTTTTGTTTTTTTTTCCTTTTTATGGCCAGAGAAAAAGTGCAAAGGAAAGTCAGGCAATAAAGAAGATTGTACTTGAATTTTGCTTTAATGTAGAAACGAAATATTTTATCCTTCGACATTTCAACATATAACCTTCAACCTTCTGATAAGTCAGTTGAAGTATCTTGTTATTTTTTTTTTTACGGTGTGTGGGTGAAGACGATGAAAGGAAAATCGGAAGGAGAGGAAAAACGAATATGTGACGCGCCCTTACGTCCGGGTCGGCTTCTTGGAATTTATTTCATTACATTGTGTCGAAGTCCTTCAGAATCGCTCCCATGTCGAACTGATTTGACCGGTCAAGAACCGTGATTAAATAGTGGATTTTACTCATGTGATCGGCTCCGAACAACATACCCATTTTCTAGGTGTGAAAAAAAATTGACCGGGTCAGAGATCAATTTGCTATTTCTTATCCAATCAGAATCCGGAATCTTAATTTTCACACTGACTTGTGAAATTTGCCTTTGTCTGGGTTTTTCCAAAAATGTTTTAGTCGTTTTCATCCATTTTTGCCGGTGTGCAATTTTACTTTTTTTCGTTTTAGTTAATTGTCAGATGGTATAGGATTTGTATCCTATAATTCTAATGTGACTTGTTAACCATAACAGATGACTTTCGTAATCATGTGCCTATGACGTTAAGTATTGTTTCTTAAAAGGTTGGCTTACATTAAAAGGTGCCAGTATAGACGTGCTGAGTTAATTTCCTTTTCAAGCTTTTCATTGGCTGAAAAAACAATTTTATATTTTTTAGCTAAAATTGAACTGACTTTATTATATTAATATTAGAATATTATCTTTTCAACCAGACATTATTTATCTGATGTGTTTTTATTACTTTTTTTTTTCTAGCTGTCCAGATTCATTTTGTTTTAATTAAGGCTCCTACAATCCAAGTTGCATACATATCTTTTCTTTCAATGATTAAGAGATTGGAGTTTCGAGAATTTGACTTTTATCAGCATATACCACATTTATTTACTTGCCACAGTTTAACATTCGTTTCTGTTGTGTGTTATAAAATTTGTTTCTATTGTGTATTATAAAATTATATTTAATATTTAGCTTGAGAGATCCGTGAAAAGTCAATGTGTGTTTACAACTCATATTAATTAATTAACCCATCCCTCTGTTCCTCTCTTACCCTTTGCCCGTTTCTTTGTTTTCTGTCATTTATCCCTTCAAGTATAACTAAGATTACCTATTATCCCATACCTCTGTATTACTCTCACCATTTGCCTGTATCTTCTTATTCTGTCTCTTATCCATTTTAATATAACAAAGATGATCATTTATCTCATACATTTTCTCTCCTCTCAAGTTTTGCCTGTATATTCTTATTGTGTCCTTTATTTCTTCCAATGTATCCCATGCCTCATGATCGACGATCGGAGAAGAACCGGTGTTTCTATGCAATATAGCCATAAGCCTGCATAAAAAGTTACAGATATTCAAAGCTTTTACACATAGCCTGTCAATTGATCAATCAGATTTCTAATATATATATATATATATATATATATATATATATATATATATATATATATAACGTAGTACACTTGGTATGCAATCCAGGTAAATTCCAATAGAGACGAACTCAAGAGAACTCAATGTTAAATTCATTTATTTAATTTAACAGAGTAATATAATTTATAAACGATTTTAGATTATTACAATGGGTAACACATATTTCATCGCGTTTTGATGTTATTATTGCGGCTCGTCAGACCCAACTGTTGTATCATTTGTGTCTGACGAGCTGCGATAATAACATCAAAACGCAGTGAAATATGTGTTACCCATTGTAATAATCTAAAATCGTTTATAAAATATATATATATATATATATATATATATAAACGATTTTAGATTATTACATATATATATATATATATATATATATATATATATATATCAGTGAAGGCACTGATATATATATATATATATATATATATATATATATATATATATATATATATATCAACGTTCCTTGTCACCGTCACCTTGTCAGCATCAGATCTTTCAAAACTGTTAGCAAGGTGGATAAGTCATTTTTTAAATTTATGCAAGCAAAACTGACCATGTGCTGCAGATGATGTGCATTGTGGTGCAGTGGGTATCGGCTTGGAATGAGAAATCGGAGAGTCGAGTTCGAATATCAGTTGAATTCGTTGCATTCATTTACAAGCAAATACCCTTGGGAAAGATATTAATCCGTCTCTTCTCCCTCCATTTATGGGTTAAATAGCAAGGCAGATTGGATTCTATAGCCTTGTTTGGCAACTAGTATACCACAAAAATTCATTGCAATCGACTGCGGGAAAATCTTCTGCCTAGTTAGTCTTTCGAGACATGATCGCCCAAGCGTGTATCACGTATGGAACCTAACTGACTGATTGCTGCAGCTGATAACGGGAATAGGTCGACGATCTTTGTAACACTTCTTCTAAGTCCCTACCGTGCTTTGACCGCTCATTAGAGTCATGGAATGACGCTTCTCAGATAAGATCAATCAGCCATAAACTTGCCATGTGGCGAATTTGATTTTTAATGCATGTGTTAGATTCAGTGAAGGCACTAAACAAATTTTTTTCTTTAAAGATTTCGCCTCTATTAAGTTTTATCAGAAGAGTGCGTATAAGAAATTTGATAAACTACACTTTTAAAACAACATATAAGAGGAACGGTTCAGAATTTCACAGGCTGATCTATATATACAAAAGGCAAGATGTTTGTGTGTGTGTGCGTGTGTGTGTGTGTCTGTCTCTCTGTCTGTCTATCTGTCTGTCTGTACGTCCTTTATACAAATCCAAAATTTTTATCCGTTTCTCACCAAACTTCACACAAATATGTTTTAGGCTTCCGGTCAGGTCATGAGTTACATATTTCCAATTTTTCCCTGATATTAAAAACCAATACCCCAATATTCGATCAGGTCTGATCAAGATTAGGATTTCAGCCCTTTTATCGTAGTTCTTGCTGCAGAATTTGCTCTAACTTGGTATAATTATAGTTTTTAGACTTAACCATTAGTAGATTTTCACACACGACTCATTTTCTCCGATATCGGAAATCGATACTCCCGATATTCTATCGAATCGGATCAAAAACCGATATTCAGCCATCAATATGGCTCATTTTCTGCAATTTTACTCCCGATGGGTACGATACGTTTTCGTAGACTTACTTAGGTTAGTTTATCCTTGGATTACTTATTTGACTCCGATATTGAAAATCGATACCCCAATATTCTATCGAGTCTGATCAAGATCAGGTTTTCAACCCTTTTATTTTAGTTTTTGCTTCGGGTTTGGCTCTAAGTAGGTATAATTGTATTTCTTAGTCTCATCCATGATACCATTTAATCAGAGGACTTATTTATCCTTCAAAATTCAGTTTGCGACAAAAAACTTGTTTGACATCGATACCAGACATCAAAATCTTTACTTACATCCATTCATTTTAATAAGTTCCACGGCTTCGAGATCAACCTTTTAACAACCTACGTTTTTCGTACCAACGTCCAAAGAGTCTGAGCTCCTGGACCATGAATTAGTTTTAAAGTTTTCATTACACCCGAGTAACGCCGGGCTATACTGCTAGACAAAATATAAATGTAAGTAGACACACCAGTGGATAGACAAAAAAGACACGCAAATGTACTAGAAATACAACAACTGATCAGCCCTCGTTAACTAAGTTAACTTTTTAAAAGTTCAAAATTTTTACGCGGCCTTGTGGATAATGGATTTTTCCCATACTACAGCCCCTTTCCCTTAGTCGAAACATCGTATGCTTCTCACTACACTATCCCTATTTTATGGCAGATTTTCTGACAAGCTATACTCATTAATTCCACCATTTAAAACTGTCATATAGGAATAAGTGCCACTGCCGACATTTGAGTTTGAACACGATTCGCTAGATAATATAATGGTCCTCGTTTTGATGTAATTAGAGGAATCATAATGCTGTGATCACGTGACCTTATAAAAGTAATATATATCATCATTATCATCATCATCAGTTACACCCAATAGTGTGCAGGTCCTGGGTATGACCTTAAACTGCATACGGCAGCAAGGCCTATGATTAGGAGGTTGTGAGGAGCATGGAAACACCTCTTAATTGCTGTTGTTCCCAGGTTCACCCTGATCCAGAGTGGTAGCACCTGTTAGGGTCCCAGCAATGGGTAAATAGTTGACCCCCAAACTGGGGTCAAAATGCTATGAAAGTATTTACCAACAAAACTTTTTGAATGAAAAATATTACCAACAAAACCGTTTTTCAATGAAAAATATTATCAACAAAACCTTTTTTGAATGAAAAATCTTACCAACAAAACCTTTTTTGAATGAAAAATCTTACCAACAAAAGCTTTTTTGAATGAAAATCTTACCAACAAAAGCTTATTTGAAAAAAAATATAAACAAACAAAAACAATAAAACAAATCAACACGATTTTCAGCATAAAATGACCTAATGAAGGTTGATATACTGGTTAAATGAACCAACCAACCAATAGTGTGCAGGGCAGCATTTTGTTTTTTTATGGGGCAGGGTTGTTAGCCCTGTGCCCAACACCCAAACCTAGAGGAAGGTGATTTTTTAAGCATAGCTAAGACGTTGTACACAGCCGAAAGTAAGGGACACCCAGTGAAGCGCGAACTTGCTAACAAGCTTGCTAACCATTACACCATTGCTAACCATTATATATATATATATATATATATATATATAAAATAATAACTAAACAGAACCTAATTCCGTTACAATCCGGCGCACTAAGGCGTTGGATAAGAGGGGGGAAAAAAAGAAATCCGCGGAATAAAGACAAGACATACGATACTCTGCAGTAAAGAAAAAAAAACCCAAACGGAACCAACCACAAAAAAAAAGAAAGAAAAAGTGCTCGATACAAAATACAAACGAAATGCAAAAGTAGAGCAAAGATACACAAAGAATCTCAAGCTAGCCAAAACCTACCGCGGTTTTCACACTACGGCCCTGACGAGCCGTAGTGTGAAACCGCGGTAGGTTTTGGCTAGCTTGAGATTCTTTGTGTGTATATATATATATATATCATCATTACACCACCCCGACTACTTTTTTATATATATATATATATATCCTCACTGGGTGTCCTTTACTTTCGGCTTTATTCCACACCTATGCTGCAATTAGAAAATCACTAGAATAAGTATTCACCTCATAGAAAAGAAAAAGGGTACATGCCCCCGAAGTGGATACTTAGATTATTATTATTGTGTGATATTTCTACAGTTTTTGTTTTTTTTGTGAGCTTTTTTTATCTTGTTTTAAATGTTATTCTCGCAGCCTACTGTTGTATATTGTCTTTGTGAACTTTTTGTGGCCAGTGGTGTTTCCTTGTTGCTTAAACGTACCCTGGGTGCGAGGGTGGACCTTGTCCAAGTTAGCACGGGGCCAGTTGATTGCGGCTGATGTTAACGTGCAAAGTAGGTCGTTTCGGGTCGTTGCGGTTTATGCGCATAACGACCCGGAAGAGCGTGTCTCGTTTTTCCACCAGTTAGGGCCTTTCCTGGTGGATTCATCGCATTTAGTCTCAGTGGGGTAATGGAATGCTATCCAGGAACCCAAGTTAGATAGGGAGCGAGGAGCTAGCGGGAGGTCGTGTAATCGTAGCAGGGTTGATCTGATCGACAAGTTCGTCTTCATCGATAGATACCGGGTTAATCACCCTGAGGAGAAAATGTAGACGTGGATACTTAATTGACCATCTCCCCAGGCTGTTAGCTACCTGGAGAGAACGTTAGTGAGAAGGGTCGATCTAGATTTGTTAGATTGTCCCACGTTCCACTGGTTAGGCTATTCGGAACACAAACTCTTTTGTGCCCGGAATGCGTTAGCTCCCAGGCCGAGGTTAGCTGGACACTGGAAGTCATTCCTGGACTAACTGGAATTCCGGTAACAGCTAACTAAACTAGTGCAGCGGGAATTAGTGGGAGTGGTTATTAGGAATAGGTGGTGGGAGAAGCTTAAGGATAAGATTAGGTCTTTCACCGCTGACTATAGTCGTCAACTCGTCCCAGATAAGGCTAACAAGATGAAGACACTTAAAGATAGATTCTTCCGAGCGAAGGCTGGGGGGATCCCGTAGAGATAGTGCTAGCTAGTTAGGCCTTGAACAGTTTGGCTAGCAAGCGGTACCAGGGTCAAGTAATTACGCATAAGTTAAACAAGATGTCTAACGAAGCCGTGAGCATGGGCACAGAACTGCGCAAGGAAGAGATCCGTCGAGGTGGCGATCGATATATTCGAGAGGTCAAAACACCAGAGGGCCGTACTCTGAGGTCAGTCGACAATATGTGCGCGGCGTTTCAGCGGTTTTCGTTTTGAGAAATTTTGCAGCTATTTGGCTAGCTTTCCTCGGCTTTCGGCGACTGAAGCAGCTAGCTGTGAAGGTGAGATCACGGAGGGCGAAGTTCACTTGGCATTGAAGAGGGTTGGCAGTGTAATGTCTCTAGGACTTGATGGTCTACCCTGTGAATTGCACTTGAGTCTGTCCCTCATGGTTGTACCGATTTTGACGGTGGTGTTCAACAACTGGTTTCGGTAGGGGTCTGTCTCCGACCAGATTTCCAGGGGGTGTGATCATACTGTTGAAAAAGATCAAGGGTGTTGGGAGGTACTTAGACGACTACAGGCCCATAACTCTGCTAAACAGAGTTAAAGATCTTAGCCAAGATCCTGACGGAGCGTTTGCAGTCAGTTGCCGAGATTATGTTGGGACCCGAGCAGACGTGCTGTGAAGGACAAACAAAATTCAGAGGAACTTGCATCTGATCCACACGATCCTAGAGGGTGTAAAAGACGACGAGCAAACCGCGCTGATTATTTTGGATCAGTCTAAGGCATTTGATAAGCTCAACCATCGGTACCTGGTAATTGTCCTGTAGGCCGCCGGATTTAAAGCCAACTTCTGCAAGTGGATCAACCTGCTGTACCGCTCCCTCAGTCGATTCGTTAGGGTTGCCCGCTGTCGCCCCTACTTTACACTTTGGCGTTGAAGTTCCCCCTTCAGATGGAGTGGGGCAGATTTGACCGACTGTCATCGGTGTGACCTTGGTATAGAGGAAACTGCTGCGCATGCCTTCGACCATTGTTCTCAGGTTCGCCCTATCTGGGATCGCTCCCGAACAGATCATGTCCATCGATCTCGCGCACGCCTGTGACAATGTGTCAACCCTTTATTCTGGGATGAAATGGATGGTGTTTCTGACATTGCTGGCCGTAGCACGAATGATGATCTGGACGATGTGCATAGAGGGAATCTTGCGATATGAACGTTATTAATATCAGCATATGATTAGATTCTTTGAGCATCAGCTCAGGATGAAGATCAGATCTAATAGAAAGCGTTTGATATCGACAGATCTCATCAAAAGGTGGGTAATTGTAGCAAGTCTGGTTCGCGTGAATGGAGCTAGTCGTTATTTTCTTTTTTAGCGGGGTGGTTTTCTGTGTACTTGGTTAAGTTAGACTTCTTTTGTGTACCTAGTTAATGTGAGTGAATATGTTCCTAAGTTGTTACCGGTTTTCTCTTGTGTTATGATCCAAGTCTAGATTCCCAACCTCCCCAATTTGTTTTTGGACCCACTTTTCATCTTGACTGGGTCAGTCTTTGATTTTCTGATTCCATTATTTATTTTATCCCTGCCCTCTTCCTTAGCGAGTATGCTACTTGATTTCGCACTTTGGTGGAATACAGCAGCTACGTTTTATTTTGTTGGGTGGACGGGTCTTACTAACATTTGTTAATTTTAATTTTAATATTTTAGTTTGTTTTGAGGCATTTCAGACCCTCCTCGTTTTTCATTTTCCTATCGTAAAATTTTTAAGGATATTTTTGTATTATTGTGTATATAAAATAAATCTTTGTGTCATGGGATTTGTTTCCTCTTTTTAGGTACCCCTGTGAATATGTAGTATTATGGTATATGTAGGATTGTAAGATGATGGACGAGTTCTTGTGGTAAATGGAGAAATTGTTAAGAGTGATTAAGTCGTGAATCTGATTAGCTAGGTACAGGATAGTAACTGAAGACCAACACTCCCTTATTTTGGCCATGTGCCACATTTATTGTATTATGTATACAATAATAAATATTCATAGAAAAGAAAAAGGTCTGAGAGGATTCTCCAAAGACGTTATTTCTTCTTTGACTTTCCAAAAATATCCTTCTCAGCTAAGAATCATACATTACGACGAATTATCCCGAATTCTTTCATATTCTATAAGTAAAAAGGAATTTATATTAGGAAAGCTTATTCCCGATAACTGCTGCTTTGTGGAACAGACTCTCGAGGGGATGATTCTTTATTTAGTCATAGGCTACTTTGAGTGGCTCTTTTGCCTTGTATTGGCGAAACAATTTAAATTTTAAAAAATTCATTTAATTAAACAATGCACAACAAAACGGGGCGCTGAGAATAAAAGGGACTCAAATTGGGGGGTCGTACGAAGGAAAGCAAAAATGGCAACACGTACCGTCTATGTCGACCTCATTAATGATGTCGCGCAAATCAGATTCAGCTGCGTGTTGACCCAGCGAACGTAAAACAGACCCCAATTCTTTGGCAGTCAAACGCCCATCGTGATCCCTGTCTAACATCCGAAAAGCTTCTTTATATGCTGAAATTCAGAAACAAATATATAACACATTGAATTAAAAAGAATATATTGATCACATTCACTCTTGGTCAAAATCTTGAGACCAGTTTCAAAAGGATTAAAAAACATTGAATTAAAAAGAATATATTGATCACATTCACTCTTGGTCAAAATCTTGAGACCAGATTCAAAAGGATTAAAAAAACATATAAAATACTGTTTCTTTAATCGAAATATATTTTAATTAGAAAATGCAATTTATCAACAAACAAGTGAAAATTTTAAGCTTGTAATTGATTAATTTAAATAAACATCGAAAAAGTATCTTTTTGGCTGTTCATAAAGATAAGACCATGTAAATAAAAATAGAAAATACAGAACAAATAAGTCACCCTTTTGTTTTTGGTCTTAAGATTTTGACCAGAAATGTATAAGCGTGTGTGAGTCCCATCGAGAAGTAGGTGATAATGACTCTTCACAGATTCTTTAATATATGTAAACTATTAGTCAGTTAAGTGCTATACGTGCTACATATGAGACATGAGTGACTAGGCTGAAGATTTTCCCGCTGTAGGTTGCTATTACTTTCTCCGGTAGACTGTTGCCAACCAAGGCTACAGAACCTAACCTGTCTAGCTATTTAACCCATAGCTGGAGAGAAAAGAGAGTGATTAATAACTTTCTCTAGGGTATTTGCGCGTAAGAGAATGCAATACATTGCCACTATTGTTTTGCGGAATGTGAAGTTAGGATAATGGATATCGGCTCGGAATGAATAATCAGAACCGAGTTCCAACTCCAGTCGAGTTTGTTACATTCACATACATGCAAGTACCCTTGGGAAAAATGACAATCCATCTCTTCTCCCCTAACTATGGGTTAAATATTAGGAATTCTATTTGGAACAATCATTGTTACTTCCGAAAAATTATTAATGCAGTATTCACTCGCAAAAAAATAAATGAATTAGTCCTACAGTTCAAAATATGTCTCCGCTTTAAAAAACACACAAAGGGTGAACAAGCCGTAAAAAAAACACGGTTTTTAATTCAAGGTTATTCTTCTCTTAGATCAGTTGCTAATCAAGATTACAAAATATCTTTTGCCATGCTATTTAACTCAAAGTTGATGGTAAGGGAGATAGATGAATACTTTTCACTTGGCATAAGTCTGAAGTACACGCAAACGATCCCAACCAGAATTCGAACTCGTATTGCCGATTCCATTTTCCTGGGTGTTAACTCACACGCACCTAATCTTATTAGTCTTGGATATATGGTCGATTTTGTAAATACGGTATATAAGAAAAATGTAAAACTTAGACTCGTCATTATGGAGCAGATGTTAGAAAAGTAAATAGGGTGCTTATAGTTGATTTGTAAGCTATTCTGATACACTATTATGCGGTGGAGTAACGGGCTTGGATTGGAGAATTGGAGAGCTGAGTTCGAACTCCAGTCCAGTTCATTACATTCAGGTGAAAGGTAAGATTCCATCTCTTCTTCTCCTCCAGATATGAGTAAATAGCAGGACAGACTTAATTTTGTAGCCTTGGTTGGCAACCAGTCTATGTCAATAAAAATTGGTAACCTACTGTAGGAAAATCTTCAAGCCACATGAAAACCGCTACAAGTACAAGTACTATTATTGCAATGGGATTGACTCTCACTGTGTGAATTACGTTTGTAATTTTATGTTAGATTGAGCCAATTTTAATAAATATCAGGGCAATTCATTGTAGAGTAGAGGCTAACAAGCCCCTCTTGTTTTCTGTCACCACTACAGGGGGTTCTTGAGTTTTGTATCGTTTGTATCTAATCAGAAGGAGACAGCTTAATTTGTGGGTACGTATAATGAGGAAAGAGGGCTTGAAGAATTTGACACTCACAGATTTACAGAGGAAAGAAGCGAATAACCTACCAAACGAGATTGAGTAAATGATTAGAAGAACAGGGATAGTGTTACGGGGAAACACACCTATTCCTCAGATAATGGACTCTCCCTCCTATATCAATAAGAGTTAACAGGAAGTTAACGGAAGAAGTTCTTAGAAGTTCTAGGGAAGTTCATGGGAGTTCTTTAGACTTCTATTGGAGTTCAGTAGAACTACTAGGCAGCTAATATTAGTCGGCAGTTAGCCGAATACTAAGGAGTCAGCTTTCAGTGGAAAATTACCAAGTTCCTAACATTTTGGGTGCGTTAAGTCGATTAGCAACCGACACAGCACGTTTACAACCTTCAGTGCAAAAACTACACAACAGATAGCAAAAAGACAAACTTTACTATGAGATAAAAAGGACACGAAGATGAGAAGTGCCATGATCGCCCACATCCTGAAAGGACACGACACAAAGCAAAAGAAAAGGATGTAACGTCGTATATCAATTTTTCTTTCCTTTTCGGTGAAAACAATTCTTTATTCTTTTCTATTGATTCTGTTTTAAAATTGACAATAGGAACTGGACAAAAAGACTTAAAGCAGGTTTATATGAATAACAGACGATAACCTTTTCTCGAAACTGAACTTGTTTGTTTCATAATGTAAATTTTTAGACATGTGCATCGAACCAAGCTTTAATAAATTATTTTGGAAATTTTCATGCCTCAATTTCACACGGCATTTTGTACACGAGTGTGTTTTGGATATTAACGCTGAATACTTCGGTAATTCCAGCTGAATTCATTGCATTCACTTACACGCAAATACCCTTGGGAAAGGTATTAATCCGTCTCTTCCCTCCAGCTATGGGTTAAATAATAGGACAGATTGGGTTCTATAGCCTTGGTCGGCAACCAGTCTACCGCAGAAAGCAATGGCAATCTACTGCGGGATAATCTTCTGCCCAGTCAGCCATGTCTCTTTCGAGACATGATCGCCCAAAAGCGTGTATCACGTATGGCATTTAACTGACTGACTTCGGTACATGGTCACGTTGTTCAAAGAAAGTGTCATACATTTCTGATAGGTGTGCGGGTAGTGTAACAGATATCAATGTGAAAAATAGAATCAGCAATCCAAGTTCAAATTCCAGGCTAGCCTGTTATGTTCCCTTTTGCATCAATGGCCTTAGGAAAAATGATTTCATCTCTTCTATTAATTAAATCGCAAAGTAAACTGTGTCTAATGCTATGCTAGTAACGTCTGTTAAGAATAAGAAACAACTTTTCTTGTCTATACTTCTGAGATGAGGTAGTAATTACACTATTTACATTGTTCGGACTATTGTTCTCATCTTTACTGCCATGTTTACGACGTTTCGGCCGTTGTACGCTCCGGTCTTCTTTAGGTGCTAGGACACATGGCCCAGTGGATATAAACGTTGGTTAGTTCCAGTGACTTGACCCAAAGAGTTGTGGGTTCAATACCAGCCTACAGCAGTGATGAACGAATAACTTAGCGTGTTAAATTAAAGGGAGATAACTACATGGCTACCAAAAGTATGGCTTAAGCTTTGAGACAAGCATATGACTACTGGCAGGATCAACCAGGTATCGCTGTTTGCTTTCGACTTTGTTTCGCTGCGGCGGTGGCGGCAGCGGCATACGGCGGCGGTGGCGGCAGCGGCGTACGGCGGCAGCGGCGTACGGCGTCGTCGTCGTCGTCAGCTCGATTATCGGTTCGCCGGCGTGTGGGCGAGTTAGCGTGCGAGCAACGGTAGACACAGGGGTGGGCGGCGCCGTCGTACCGCTACGGCCTGCAAAAACCAAGAAAGACGGACGACATGACGAGGCTAGTCGTTCGACAACCGGTTTACTACCGCGTGAGCTCGGACAGAACGCGGGAACGATTATCGGCGGCAGGCCTTCGCTCGAGCAACAGTGGACGACGCGGGGCTGCAGAGGAGGCGGCGGCAGCAGCGGCAGTGTCGAGGTGTTGCGGCCAGCGAACAACGGAAGATGGACGACACAAGAAGGCTCGTCGTCCGACAACCAGTTTCCACCGCGTGAGACAGACAGAACACGGAGGACGACTATCGACGGCGGCGGCTGCTACAGCGGTATCAGGCGGCGGCGGCAGCAGCAGTGGCTAACGACAAAACGGCGGACGACGTGCAGCAGCAGCACCACCAACAACAGCGAACCACGGAAGCCGGTGACGGTGCGCCAGGTCTGGACGGACGAGATCTAACACACACGACAGGCTGCCGGTTTTCTACTTCGACGCATTTCGTTTTCTCGGCGCACTTTGGAGGCCATTCTTTCGAAAAGACGGTAGGTTTCTTCAATAAACAATTATCGATTTGCGTTCAGCATATACATTTGTACGGAAATAGGTATGTTTTTGAAAGATTTGAAGGGGTAAAGACCTTCGGAGAACAAAACAAAAATTTACCATTGAATTGGTTTTGTTGATCGTCGTTGCTAATATGAAATATAAATAAAAGTGTAGCCATGAATATTAACCGTAAAAGAGCAATGAACAAAAAGAATGAAAGAAACGATAGATTACATTTGGCCGCAAAATTATCGATTATTAAATAACTGAATAATTGCACTCACCTGCAATTTCAGTTTTAGATAGCTTGTTTACCTGAAACATAAAGATAATGTATTTGTAGAAATCAAAAATGTTTTAGAAATTTTGAATCGATTATGCATTAATGCTTCTCTATTGTTTTTTATTCGTGTGCTTGTTTACGGTAACAAGCGTTCAAACAATGGCACATCTTAGCAATACGAATGTTAGCGCATAATCGTTAAAATGCTCGAATTACGAATGTTTCAACCTAATTTGTGACTTAATCGTATCGAATCAAGATTCGTTCTCACCCAGATGATCTATTAGGACAGGCCATAAATGGTTTTAATTTTTACTTATCAACCTTATTCATCAAAAAATAAAGTACAGTTACATTGTATTCAATCATACGAAGTCCGATCAAAAAGTAATGGGACTGTTGCTATGGTAATAGAAATAAAGTACGCAGAGTAAAGTCGCACAGATTGATCTTGACCTCTTTCGCGCATACACGATGTTGCTCAATTCTGTTGTTTATATCTGTGCTTTGAAGGAAAGTGTGTAGAGTGTGGTCGTTTCACTACAACAAAAACGTTTCATGAATGACCATGGATTGTGCAGCAGTTTTTGGTCAACAACAGCATCCCCAAGGTCTGACAACTATATATATGTGTGTGTGTGTGTGTGTGTGCGTGTGTGTGTGTGTGTGTGTGTGTGTGTGTGTGTGACTTTTTTCTTTTCAAAAATCGAATGCCGCTTTCAAGACATCAAGGAAGATTTCAAGACGTCGAGGAAATCCAAGAGAATGCGACGAGGCAGCTCCTCGCTATTCCTATAAAAGATGTTCCAGTAATGCTTCCATTAATTTTCCTACTCTTAATAAAGTGTGTGCCTTCAGAAAGGGACTATTTCGAAGGAAATTAAATGCTGAATTGATATATGTTGTAGTTTTCTTTTTAAGCTCCAGTCCCGATAATTTCGATTTGATTTCGTATATTCAGTGTTATTTTTTAATGTTACGTTGCCAGTTATCAAATATCTTTTGGGTAGAATTCTACAGGTTTGGATATGAAAAATCTGGTTTTCATTAGATAGAATTTTCCACTTCAAAAGATTTTACAGTTTTTTTTTTGTTTTTTTTTTGTTTTGTTTTTTTTCGCTATAAAAATGTATTGCTGGTAATTTTTGTAACGTATTTTTATTTTTATATTTTCATGTTTTGACTCCATTTTTGGGGATCGCTGTTTGCCTATAGCTGGAACTCTAACAGGTCTTGCCACTCTGGTTCAGAGTAGAACTGGGTACAACAGCAATTAAGGAGTAGTTCCACGTTCTTCAAACCTTCCCTATTAGTGGCCTTGCAGTCGGATGTAGCTTATAGTCACACCCAGTACGAATGCGATTATCACATTTGTAAACAATTTATACATCCTTACTCTGTTCATATTAGTAATTATCAAAAACATAAAATATAAGTTAAAGTTTAGGGAAATTTCGATGTTCGCAAGAAAGCGAGAAAGAGAATTTAAAATTCAAAAACTATTAGTCTGTAATAACCATTAACTGTACGAAAACAGAATGCATGATTGTCAGCAAAAGGAGTAATGTGTAAGTTAAGTATCGGGGGCGTCAAAATCAAGCAGTTATAGAATTTTAACTATCTAGATAGTGTAATGGATGTGCGCTGTGGTGCAGTGGATATCGACTCGGAACGAGAGATCGGGGGTGCCGAGTTCGAATTCCAGTTGAATTCCTTGCATTCACTTAGGCACAAATACCTTTGGGAAAGGTATTAATCAGTCTCTTCCCTCTAGTTACGGGTTAAATAATAGAACAGACTGGGTTCTACCGCAGAAAGCAATGGCAACCTACTGCGGGATAATCTTCTGCCCAGTCAGTCATGTCTCTTTCGTGATATGATCGCCCAAGCGTGTATCACGTATGGCACTCAACTAACTGACTGAATATAATAGCTGAAATTAAAACTTCTACTGGACATAAAGTGAGGGATCCGTTTTCTATTGTTATGAAGTAATAAACTGATCCCCTACTAATTTCTACGTAATAATATAATACATCTGTTCCCCCTTTAGCTATGAGTCAAATAATAGGACCGATTGGGTTCTAGAGCCTTGGCTGGCAACCAGTCTACCGCAGAAAGCAATGGCAACCTATTGCAGGATAATTTTCTACCCAGTCAGTCATGTCTTTTTCGAGACATGATCGCCCAACTGTGTATCATGTATTACGCTAAACTGACTGAAATAGTGTAATCGTCGTCGTCGTCGTCTTGCGGCATTGGCCGAGATAAAACTCACTACACCCCTCCAGTATTCCCTGTGCATTTGGAACCCTGGCGCAGTTTCTTTGTAGCGAAATTCATAATCTTGTCAAATAGCTGAATACTTGATGCTTCGCCAGGGCTACAAATGGTGTTTTTATTGTGACACCAACACTAGATGGGTTGCCTCCAGGCCCCATCATGTTATTTAACCCATAACTCGAGGGAAGTGACGGATTAATACCTTTTACAAGGATACTAGTGCTTAAGTAAATGGAAGGGTACGCAACTGGAATTCAAACTCGGCTCACCGATTTCTCTTTCCAAGCCGATATTCACTGCACCACAACGCACATCACATGGTCACCCATCTAAGTACTGACCAAGCTCATGTTACTTAACTTCGGTGATCGAACGAGAACCGGTGTATTCAACGTGATATGCCGTAAGCTAGTGTAATAACAGACAGACGTCATGCATGGTGTCCATGTAGATCAAAACTCTCATGCATGGCATCACAGTCGTTTAGAAATATCTAATCTGTCAGCTTCTCAGCTGATTGGTTAAAAATGATTTCGAGCTAATAAAGCATTTAGCTTTCTTATAATTTATATTTCGTCTTTTCTCCCTGCTTTCTTCAGGTATATTCTGTAGGAGAACTTGTAGTTTCCTTTCCGTGTCTGCTACCACCACTGTACCATCTGCGTATTTAATATTATTCAGATTGTGGCCGCCAACGACGAATTGTCTCGCTGTATAAGTTGAATAGATATGGTGAAAATAGATAGATAGATAGATAGATAGATAGATAGATAGATAGATAGATAGATAGATAGATAGAAAATGGAAAATATAAGAGACTTAGATAGATAGATAGATAGATAGATAGATAGATAGATAGATAGATAGATAGATAGATAGATACTGGAAAATATAAGAGACTTAGATAGATAGATAGATAGATAGATAGATAGATAGATAGATAGATACTGGAAATATAAGAGACTTAGATAGATAGATAGATAGATAGATAGATAGATAGATAGATAGATACTGGAAAATATAAGAGACTTAGATAGATAGATAGATAGATAGATAGATAGATAGATAGATTATAATTATTACTATCCATTCAAGTCTTTCATTCGTCTTTAATTAGATTTTTTCAGCATTCGCTGCCATAATGAACGACAGACATCACATAACAATCCAGTACTTTGTTTCCAGCAAAGTTTTTCTGTTTCTTAATACTCTACTCAGCTTCTGGAATGCATCCTTGGCCATGCCAATATGTCTTCGGATCTCGGTGTCGCACTTTCCGTCTTCTGTTAAAACACTTCCCAGGTATTTAAATTTTTTCACCCGCTTGATTTTAGTATCCCCAATTTGTAATTGTCATTTTGGGCTCCTCTTTTTACTGTTCTCCACATAATCATCAGGACTTGTAGCAAAATAACAGAAACCATATCACTTGAGAACATTCAACAGCAGCATGTGGATTGTACATGTAACTCGAAGGGAAAACAATGACATAATCAAAATGTTGATATTTTACATTACTTCAAACAAAAGGTTAGGAAGAACCTCCACTACTCATCAATACTGCAAAGCATTATGACGATGAACTTGAGAAAACTATTTTTCTAAAAAAATTGTCTTAAGAGAAAGATTTTGTAAATGTCTACCGACAGAAGCACTGGCTGCTCGGTCAACGAATGCCGAATATTCCATATAAGGAAACGGCTTATATGGAGAGGTGAAGAGAAGAGAACAGTTACTACACTTAGATCCCAGCCTGGTGGCCAGAGAGTAAAAAAAAGCATAACTCGAGTAGCACTGACTAAAATATTTATATTTGTGTATATATAGAAAATATGGCACAAGGCCAAAAGAGGATCGGTAAGGCTGGTCATCATCTGTCCGACAATTAACTTAATTATTCGCAAGGTTTAACAATCTCCTTACAGATAAAGAAACTACAGAAGGATGTTGAGAATAACATGAACTGAACATGGGAGAAACAACAAGCTTTAAGAGAAAATGGAAGAAAAAAAATACAATTATACTTAACATCAGAAAAAGACATTTGAAAATAATATTAACGTTATCTTAGAGGTGATGAGAACAGATACTACACATTGATCCTAGCCCGATAGCCAGCGAATGAAGAAAAGCGTAATTCAAGTAGCAATAGCAACAGCATTTATTTTTGTATAACTGGACATTTGTTTGACCTAATGCAATCATTCCTTTAAAAAATCGCACAATGAAGGTAGTATTGAATGGATATGCTTCCCAATACTATCATACAAACGCGTGTGTCCCTCAAGGCTCTATTCTAGGTTCTAATCCTTTCCTGGTCTTCCTTAACGATCTCCCCGATGTAACATGATCCCAAGTAGGCATATACACTGACGACACTACGGTTTACTATCGCCTCGATCAAAAATCTGCCGAGGCTGACAAAGCAAATTTCGCTGCTGAGCTTGAAAAGGACCTCCAATCCGTGGTAGACTGGGGTCGTAAATTTTAATGGTTCCAAAACGAAGCTGCTATCTATTAACCATCACAGACAATCACTCCTACCCACCATTAGCATGGATCAGGATAGTCTCCCTGAATGCAAAACACTGCGCCTTCTAAGGTTAACTCTGACAACAGACCTCAAGTGGAATGACTATATCGAATCCATAGCTAAATCCGCTGCTAAAAAGGTCGGTTCTCTATGTAGGACCAGGAAGTTTTTCCCGTCTGAAACCACCCTGCACATACATAAATCTACCATCCACCCGTGCATTGAATACTGCTGCCATATCTGGTCGGGTGCCCCTGCTATCTAACTTGGGGTCCTTGACAAAATCCAACGGAGAATCTGTAATGTGATCGATCACGACTTGGTAGCTCAGATACAGTCACTTTCTTACCGACGCAATGTGGCTTCCCTGTGTCTCTTCTACAAATACTTTCACGGTTTCTGCTCCAATGAACTTAGCTCACTGGTGCGCCCTATGTATGAATTTACTCGAGCCACAAGATTAGCAATTTGATCCCACCCTTTTACTGTGAAACCAATAAGATGTAAACACAAATTCGACTCTATCACTTCCCGCCTGTGGAATTTCCTTCCATTTATTTGCTTCCCCGACAGCTACAATCTCCAAGAATTTAAATGTAAAGTCAGTAGTCATCTACTATCACACTAACCTGCATCCTCTCGTGCACTGTTCTCCGTCCACTCCACTCTCATCAGTATTCTCATCCTTCTCTTACTCACTTCCTGACATCCCTTAAACCTGTCACTCTTTCTTATAACTTTTCTCCTATGTAAATCCCTGTGCACCAGTGGCAGTAAACTGCCTTGCTTGGGGCGATATGATCATAAAAAATTTTCTATACTATAATAATGTGGTTATAAAGTGATCAATATAAAAGGTTATCAATTCTACATTACAATCAATATATAAACTGATCCCTCACTTTATGATCACATTCATACTTCTCTTACTCACTTCCACACACCTACTATAACCTGTCTCTCTTTCCCATAACTTTCCTCCTATGTAACCCTCTGCGCACCCATGGCAGTAAACTGTCTTGCTTGGGGCGATATGATGATAAAATAAAAATAAATTAAGAAATACGGCACAAAGCTAAAAGATTGGTCTTCATCTACCGTACATTTAACTTAGACTAGCAGTATAGCCCGGCGTTGCTCGGATGTAATGAAAGCTTTAAAACTAATCCATGGTCCTGGAGCTCAGAAAAAGACTAAAAAAAGACTAAAAACCAATAGTTGTTTCCAGTTAAAGTGAAACCGTAGACTGAAAGAAAAATGAATGGATGTAAGTCAAATTTTAGTTTCCTGGTATCGATATCAAATTTTCTGCACTATTGTAAGAACTGCAACCTTGAAACTTCTGAATATCGTTTCTTATGTCTTTGTCTATGAATGTATCAAATTTGATTAAAATCGGACTACTCCTTCTATAACCTGATTTTTTCGATTCTCGATTTTCGATATTTATCGATGGTACCTCGACACAAAACCTAGCTAAGAACACTCGCAGACGCTTATAGTACAACTGTGTAAATTTTCAAGAAAATCGGTTCAGCCGTTTCGGAGTCTATAGGTAACGGACACACACACAGACAAAGTTTCATTTATAAATAAGTTTATATTTATATCTAGATGTTTATAGAGTTAAGCAATGTGCTGAACAGAAAACGTAATGAACAAATTCGAAAGTCAGTTCTTTTTTCTGCAGATTAATTCGCTTTGCCGATTGTAAAATAAAGTACACAATTTTTATTTATTTTCCACTGTATTCATTCATTTTATTTATTTCGGTGAAACTAAAATAATCATCAACAAATACATGAATCTAGACATTTTTCTAGTCGTTAGTCTGGGATAACTTAACAATTAAGTCGTTCGTTTGTTTTAGAAACTGTCGACGAACTGTCCAGGTGTTGGAAGATGCGAGTGTTCCGAAGACTTTCTGAAAATTGAATCATCGATTTTTGTCAGTCTTGCGTTGCCCAGTTTTTGTTGTTCCCACCTTTAGTAATTTTTAGATTCTCTAGTCTTGTCAACAGTATAAGCGTATTCCTCCAGTTAAAGATTTATGCCTCTTTGTTTTGCCTTGACAAACTCCATAATGACGTCTGAAGAGCTTAGAAAGAATGTTCTAAAAAATCTGAATGAGAGTTTAAACTTGAAAAGACTTAAAGTGTCGACCAATTGTCCTGTCTCTAACTTGCCTGTCGATGAATTGTCCGTCGGCGAATTGTCCGGCTACCCCCCCCCCCAAAAAAACTGCCTGATCATGTGGCTGATTTTAATCTAGATTATGTTTTAGTCTTTTTATAAGCAATTTTATACTAACTTGTATACATTCGGTATTAATTGCTGATTGCGTGGAATTGAAAGTCGAATATTTTGAAAGATTTTTATTTTCTAATAACTTCGCTTTCCAAGTTCATCTTTAGTCACATTTCTTGTTGATTATAGAGTTTCATTATGCATTTGTATGTATGAATATAAGATATCACACATTCAGTGCTGGTGTTAATAAAATATCACGCGATGTAATATAACAGAGCTATTAAGATGAGGGATAGTATATATATATATATATATATATATATATATATATATATATATTCTAAACATATGCTGTTAAATATAAGAGACAATGAATGTCTATTATGTTTAATCATGAGCCGTTCTAAACGTCGTATTTTTGCTTTAATTTCAGTTGAAAATAAAGACAAACATTCTCCAACATTTGGATAATTATTTATTGATTTGCTTCTAAGCTTTCGGCTCACATGAGTCATCTTCAGAGAGGTTGTTTAAACTGAAATATTATAACATCCACCATCACCGACGATTTTATTTTGTGTTGACATAAAACTCCGCTTGGCAACGGCAATAGTTACCAAAAATAATAAACGCAGTTCTTAAATTTGCGATGCGATTTTATGACGTCACACCGCGGGATAGCGCGAAATGACAACAAAACCATCTAGTCAAATGCAATGTAATATGTTATTTCCTGTTTTAAAGTTGATTTTATTTTATTTATATATATTATATATAAACACAGATCTATATATTATATATAATCACGTTATATATCGAGAACTGTTTTAAATTAATGTTTTGGATGTTGTAAGAATTCTTTCTTCCTTCTGTATTCACTCGGATATATATATATATATATATATATGTATGCATTACTCTGCGACGTATGCATTACTCATCAGCAATGAATTGAGTTCTTTCGGTAACTGGCGTGTGTATACACTGATAATATATAACAAGTTAAAATTTCCCTTCTCTGATTGCATGTGCCTAAGGCTTGGAATTTAGCGACTGACTCCAAATCGGTCGAGTTTCGATCCCAGCCGGAAGCAAGTGGATGTCTAACCACACTGATGAGCTGTGATACAGTGAAACAGGCTTGTATGTGGATGACGAATATATATATATATATACACACACACACACATACACAAGTGGGCATTAAAATCAACACACAGAGACGACAGTGTTTCATGTTAAAGGCAATCGTCAGGTCATGTGCCTTACGTTTTTGCTCCACTGTTAATACATACAGTTCAGTGATACATTGCGGGTAGTCCATAGTATAATTTTGGTTATTTTGGTGGTCGGTACGGCTATGTTTCAAATTATTCTATGGATTTTGAGTTGGAATTATTGTGGTTCTTAATGCAGCGTTTTAATTATAGTGTTGCTTGTTAATTTTTCATTTATTATTATTTTATTGTTGGCTGTTATTATGTTTTCTTTTGTTTATCTGTATATTTGTGGCTTGTAAATCCCTCCAAAAATTTCATGGAAAATAAAGAAAACATAATCAGACTACAACCATTTTTTTATTATTTAGATACGTTCCACCATTTTCTTTGTGATGTCACTTTCAACAAATAATTTAGTCTCTTTGTTGAAGACTGCGCCTGTGAGATCTTCTCCTGGGTGAAAGCTTGCAACGATCCTTTCATTCCATCCAAGAAGTTCAGACTTAAACCTCATTCATCCCCATGGATCTCTCCTGCTTGCCAACAAGAATCATTTCTTTGACTTTACTTGAACGACGCGTCTGACCACAATAGGCGCCCCTTTGTCTCTGCTCATAATGAATGCAATCGGATCCTAAATGATGCCAATCTGTCGCTTGCTGATATAATGAAGCAGCGTATAGCATCCAGAAAGTTTGGAGTAACGTCCATCGCAGGCAATAGCCGTAGGGCAACAAATCGATAGTCGAGAAATAGTTTCTGGGCGTGATAAAAATCTGATGCAATCACGGATGACGAAATATTTTCAAGGGCAAACATATTTCATCATACACTCCAGAAATAGATTCATATTACTGCACACCACTGCAAATTACTTAATTTCAGAAAAAATAGAAATTGATTACACCCTGTCACATCAGTTGGTCCAAAACTAACCGTATGGTAAAAAGAAAGAAATTTCTATCAGTTTGCAAAAGGATGTAAGCAGATCTATTTTCTTTTTGCATATCTCTACTTAAGAAACCAAGCGTAAACGAATGCGAACTCCACCTGAAAATGAGCCTAATGAGACAAAACTCATCATCTGGATTCTAATGAATAGAGCGTGCAGTAGAATCATGTCTGAAATAGGACGAAAACAGTGTGGGTTCGTCAAAGACACCGGAACAAAGAACACGATATTTATGCTCATAATGGTATCAGAAAGAGCAATACAAATGCAAAAGGGCATTTACCTTTGTTCCATAGACTACGCAAAGGCATTCAACGAATTAGTTCACAAAGATATGCTCCTCATTAACCTTGACATATTCAGGAAGGACATTAGAATAATCAAAAATCTATATTGGCAGCAAACTTCCTGCATACACACATAAAATGAGTTCAGCAGATTTTTTTTTATAATCGTTTCACTCCGAGCAAGGCATTTCACTGCCACTATTGCGCAGGGGGTTACATAGAGGGGAAAGTGGTGAGAAAGGATGGTTAGATATAGGAAATGTCAGAAGGAGGGTGATAGACGGGTAAGGATACCGAGAATGAGGGTTGGGTAGATGGTGAGAGTGTTGGGAGAATAGATGCGAGTTAGTGTGATAGGAGGTGTCTATTGACCTTACATTTAAACTCCTGGAGATTGTAGCAGTCAGGAAAGCAGACATGTGGAAGGGAATTCCACAGGCGAGAAGTACAAAAATAGAATGGGATGTAAGACAAGAATGTATCTTCTCACTGAATCCATTCCACCTGTACGATGAGGCCAAATAAGTCCTACCTGGATTCATTATAGACGGCTACAATCTTAACAATGTAAGATATGCAGATGACACAGTGCTGATAGTAGACACAGAAAAGGAAACTACAAAACCCCTTACAAGGGATAACGAACGAAGGAAAGCATGAATAAATGACTAAGCATAAGCTACAAAAGAACATAATACATGGTTACCAGCAAAAAGAGGAGGCCAAAATGCAAATTAGAGATCGGGAATACTAAAATCAAGCAGGTACAGAGATTTAAATATCTTGGAAGTGTTCTAACAGAGGACGGAAAGTTAGATAATGGCATCCGAAGACGTATTGAGATGGCCAAGGATGCATTCCAAAAGCTAGGAACTGAGAGAGAAAAGTTTTGTTGGAAACTAAGAAAATAGTATTAAACTGTTAGATGGTATCTGTCCTCCTGCATGGCAGCAAATACTCAAAGATGAGGAAGAGATTAGGAGCAACAGAAGGATGCTGAGGATACCATGGTCCGAACATGTGAGCAACAACTAGATTTTGGAAGAAATGGAAACAAAAAGAAAACTCATACTTAACATCAGGAAGAGGAATTTGAAATTTCTGGGGTACGTAATGAAGAAGGAGGGCTTGGAAAATCTGATACTCACGAGACAAATTGAGGGAAAGAGGAATTGATGAACAGGAAGAGGTGGAGGGTCATGATCGTCTACGTTCTAAAGGGACACGGCACATATAAGAATTTTCTACGAAGCCGTTTCTTAAGACGGTTACTGTATAAAAAAGCTATAAATTTATCTGTTGAACGTCGAATGGTCTTTCTACATAATTTGAACAAATATCACGACCATAAAAACTAATTTTTAGTTTTGTATAATCCATCAAAATTTTTATTCTAACACTTCACAAAACGTTGTAATAACAAAACAAGTATCAATTAACTCCCAGTCTAACTTCAGAAAAGATGTTTAGAGTAAATTTAATTAATCTATTTATGATAAATATGAAGGTTTGTTGAAGTTGTGAAGAAATTATCACATTTTATGTCCCGTAACTTTTTGGAGAAGATAAAAAAAATGATATTTTTAAGTTTAAAAATTTGACTCAAAATATATAAAAGATCTTAGAACGTGACTAACATTATTAGTCTCCTGTCCTTTGTTCTTTTAAGCGTTTTTTTCCTTTTTTCTTTTTTTTTTTTAAATCATATCACCCCGAGCAAGGCGGTAACGCCACTGATACGCAGGGGGCTACGTAGGAGTGAAAAGATTGGAAAAGAGAAAGCCGGAAACCACATCCTAAACAGGGAACAAGGGATGAACCTCTTCACCTCTTCAATAGACGTGGGTGGAGTGTAAACCGGACGATAGTTTAGTCTATCTACTCCAACTATCTACTTTGAAAAAAAAAGTAAAAAAGAAAAAAGTGAAAACATTGGAAAAGAGAAAGCCGGGAACTACATCCTAAATAGGGAACAAGGGATAAGCCTCTTCACCTGTTCAATAGACGTGGATGGAGTGTGAACCGGGCGATAGTTGTGAACCGGGCGATAGTCCTATCAGAAATTATCGATTTTATGCTTTTCTGTGGCAAATTTCATAGGACACGACATAAGTGAGGGAGGGTCAGTAGATTTTGATGTGTTCGAACTTCACTTGTCTTCCTTGGGGGTGACGTTAAAAGAAATAATAAAAATAGATTATTCTGAGGTACGCAGATGATACAATGCTGATAGAAGACACAGAAAGAAAACTACAAGACCTCCTACAGAAGGTAGCTGAAGAGAGTGATAAGAAAGGACTACAAATAAACTGCAAGAAAACCGAATGCATGGTCATTAGTAAAAAGGGCAGGCCATTATACCAAATACAGGTCGGGGATACTAGACTAGCAGCTACAAAAATTTAATTACCTTGGAAGTGCTATAACAGAAGATGGAAAGTGCGACACAGAGATCCGAAGGCGAATTGGCTTGGCGAAGGAAGCATTCCAGAAGTTGAGTAAAGTATTAAGAAACAGGACAATTTCGCTAGAAACAGAGTACTGGATTGCTATGTGATGTCAGTTCTTCAATATAGCAGTGAATGCTGGACAATATCCTCAAAGATGAAGGATAAATTTGAAGCAACTGAAATGTGGTTCTACAAAAGGATGCCGCGAATATCATGGATTGAGCATGTGAGCAATGATGAGGTTTTGAAAATGATGGAAACGAAAAGGAAATTAATACTGAGCATTAGGAAGAGATAGCTGAAGTTTATGGGACATGCAATGAGGAAGGAGGACTTGGAGAACCTGATACTAACAGGCCAGATAGAGGGAAAAAGAGATAGGGGAAAGCAACGGATAACATATTTGAAGGACCTAATCAGGTGGATGATGGAACGATGGTTGCATGGTGTAACAGAAGAATGTGTGCTAAGATCCACCAGGGATAGGGAGACGCGGAAAGCTATGATCGCCTACGTCCTGAAGGAACAGGGCACATAGAAGAAAAAGCTCTTCCTAAAATAGAAGTGGCTTGATTTTTTTTTTTTTTTTTTTATAGATTCCAGCTTACCACTGCTTTCTTTTTTAATGCCTCCTAATATCAGTATCCTTGTTAACTTCCATCAAAGTTGTTTTCTGTTACTATAGCCGGATATAACAAAGCAATTATGAAATTCAAATACCCTATTGTTCAGAGATCAGTCACCTTCAGCGGCAGATGAAACTTTTTATACAACAAATGAAGCCACAGAGTAATAATGATTAAGGCAATAGCGATAATGTCATTTGATTGATTTTAACAAAATAATTGAATTACTGTAAGAATTTTTTCTTTTTACACACAAAAAAATGAATTAAATTTTCTAAACAATGACAATATCGTGTCTGAATAATAATAGTCTGATCCTGCCACAGGAATTTTAATTCAACTGTTTATTTAAAGAAAATAAGTGTTCTAACAGGAGATGGAAAGTGCGACACAGAGATCCAAAGGCGAACTGGCATGGCGAAAGACGCGTTCATGAAGCCGAGTAAAGTATTAAGACACAGGAAAAATTCACTAGAAACAAAGAAGAGAGTGCTAGATTGCTATGTGATGTCAGTACTTCAATACAGCAATGAATGCTGGACAATATCATCGAAGATGAGGAAAAAACTTCAAGCAGCGGAAATGTGGTTCAACAAAAGGATGCTGCGAATATCATGAACCGATCATGTGAGCAATGATAAGGTTTTGGAAAGAATGGCAACAAAAAGAAAATTAATAGTGAGCATCAGGAAGAGAAAACTGAAGTTCCTGGGACATGCAATGAGGAAGGAAGGCTTGGAGAAAAAAGAGACAGAGGAAGGCAGCGGACAACATATTTGAAGAGCCTGATCAGGTAGATGATGGAACGGACGTTGCGAGGTGTAAAAAGAGTAAATATACGAAGAGCCACCAGGCATAGGGAGAAGTGGAAAGCCATGATCGCCTACGTCCTGAAAGGACGGGGCAGATAAAAGAAAAAGAAATCTCAATATATTAGCGAAATCTGCTTTTCCTAAGCGCGCCTGAGAGACTGATATTTTTAATAATCCGAAATGATACAATACTTTTTGCCGTCAAATTAACAAGGCTGGATTTCAAATTAAAATGTTATTAGTGCTAAAAGATACAGTATTAGTTTACAAATGAACAATATAATCACTTGCAGAGGATTTAAAATATTTAGTTTTCTTCCACTTAGAAATCTTATACTCCAAGAGTTTTTCTCCTGTTTTCCGCCTATGGAATTCCCTTTCGTTTCCTTGATTCCTTAGTAGCTACAATCTCTGAAAGTTTAAGTGGAACGTCAATTGTCATCTATCTTCTTGAATCCCGTTCACCATTTATCCTTCACTTAAAACTCCCTGTACCAGTCTTTTCTCTCTCTGTAACTCCCTGAGCACTATTGGCACTATAGCCTTATTTGGGGTGAAATGAATAAAACAAATACGTCCATGACTGAATGTTTTCATGCACGGAAGTGTTGACATTGATTGATTCTTCTTCTAATCTGAACTCGGGGGTCACTCTAGCTAGTGGTGAAGTCATTATGGCTTCACATATTTCAGCCATCTGACGTTTCATTAAATTCGTCCTAATGAATTCGGTCAGTTAAACGCCATACGCTTGGGCGATCATGTATTTTTTGATCCAGGACTAACTAGGCAGAATATTTTCCCAAGTAGGTTGCCGTTTCTTTCTGTGTTTAACTAAATTTCCTGTTCCAAGAACTGATGTCACAAATTACTTTCCCAACAAAGAAAAACAAATCCAAACTCGAATATCAGGGGCAGAAACACATATCGAAATCTCGGTTCGCAAGTCATATGTCACGAATCCCAATGCATATAAGTAATTAAAAAACGAATATCTATTATTGTATAAGAAATACAATAAATATGACACATGGCTGAAGTGGGTTTGGTCGACACTGTCTATCCTATATCTAGCTAATCACATTGTATTTATTACTGCAAATACAGTAATTGTGGCACAAGGCCTAAAGGGGAGTGGGTAGACGTTGGTACTCATTTACTATCCTATACTTAGCTAATCACGATCACGACCCAATCACTCATTAACAGTTTGCTCATTCACAACAAAAACCCGTCCATCATCTTAGAATCCCACATTCACAGGGTAACCTAAAAAGTGGGTAACAAAACTCGTTAGATAAGAAATTCGTTTATATACAATAAATTTATAAAATATATAAATATAGTGATAAAAAAAAGAGATGGAGAGGGGATGAATAACCCAAAACAAACTAAATTACAACAAAATCTTCAAATTCAAATAAACAATGGTAGTAAGACCCGTCCACCCCCACAAAAATTCAGAGTGGCTGCTGTATTTCGCCAAACGGTGAAATCAAGAAGCACACTCGCTAACGGAGAGGGAAACGATAAAATAATGGAATGGGGGGGGATCAAAGACTGACCCAGTCAAGATGAAAAAGTGGGACCAAAAACAAATTGGGGAGGTTGGGAATCTCGACTTGGATCATAACAAAAGAGAAAGCCGGAAACAGGCTAGGAATAGCATTCATTCACATTAACTAGGTACACAAAAGAAACCAGGGGAGGTTTTTCAAGAAACCGCCTCGTTTTGATATAAGGAACTTAAAAAAAATCAAGACTGGGGTAGATTCACGCGAATCTCAAACAGTAATTCACCTGAAACCAAAAATCGGCTTCTTTTATCCGCCCTCGGTTTCTCGCTTGTGTCGCCTCGCTTTCGCCGATAACGCATGCGCCATGCCATTTCAACACTGCCTTGCCGAAGCTCTCCTCGCGGGTCTATGATCTCTACATGCGCATATGTAAACAATCCGCCCCCTCTTTCTTCGGCGAGGTAAGTCTCCGCCACAGTTACTGTAGCCGTTGGCTGGCGAGACTCATCCATAGTGGTTGTCGCCTCCTCGTAACACTCACAAAAAACAAGTTCACAAAAAATATACAATTATAGACAAACAAGACAAAATCAAACACCTGCAGACGTAACTTACAAAATGGCCGCTTCTATAACTGTATCAATCAAAAAGTGGTCCATGGAAATACTCAAAAAAATAGTCCCAAATCGAGAACACCAACTGCTGTTATCGACGGAACATTTTTTTTTTCATTCATCGACAGCTGAGAGAGAATACAAATTATCAGCATATTAGAGATACCTTTAGAGCAACTCCTGCAAACAACTTGTTTTTTACGTTCAAGTATCCCGTCGTCGACATATGCAGAATACGTCCCTCCCTTTTTCTCGGTAAGTAGCGTTCTTTTTCCCCCGTCGTAGAATACACGCGACACACTATCGTTTGATTTGTCGAGGTAATTCATTTCTTCTTCGTGACAAGAACCCAGTCTGTCCTTCTATTCAACCCATAACTGGGAGCAGAAGAGACTGATACATACCTTTCCCAACAGTGTTTCCGTGTAAGTGAATTACCATCTCCAAATCCACAGTAACAGGCGTTTTATTTAGGACAACAGACTAGGAACAACATTTACTCACATTAACTAAGTACACAAAAGAAGTCTAACTTAACCTGGGGGGGGGGGGAGTTTGCAGGAAACCGCCCCGTTGTGACATGAGGAACTTAAAAAAGGAAAATCAAGACTGCCCCTTTCACGCAAACCAGACTTGCTACAGTTACCCACCTTTTGCGGTATTGTGGTGTATGAAGGATTGAGAGGTGATGGATGGGTTCTTGTGGTGAATGTGCAGATTGTAATGAGTGAATGGGTCGTGATAGTGTTTAGCTAGGTATAGGATAGCGAGTGAGTACCAACCTCTACCCCTCCACTTACGGCTTTGTGCTAGAATTTCTGTATTTTTTCAGAAATAAATACTGAAATCTGTCAATATCAAAAGCTTTCTATCAGATCTGATCTTCATATTGATCCGATGCTCAAAGAATCAAATCAGATGCTCAATTTGAGTCACCCTCAGCTCTGGTATGCGTCCTTCGCCCCCCGAAAGGTAATCTCACACTGAGATTACCTCCAATGCTTCTCATTAGGGTTATCATCCCGGGAGCGTCAGGGAAGTTCCTTGGTTCTTCTGTGGATTTACCATCCACTAACGTACATTTAAATAATGGCCTTAAGAGGGCTATCCTTTGAGAAGGTTTCTCTCAAGGTACCATCTGTTCACTTCCCAAACCGTTTCAGTTTTAAAATAGTTTTCTGTTTGCCGGGAAATGAAAGGGGGGGATTTAAGGAAGGCAGTAGGAGGAGCTCTAGAGGGGGTGAAGAGAGACTGCTCACCTTTGCTAAAGTTTGACTTTCTTTTATAGGCGTAGCAGGAGCAGATTGAGTCTAGGCGGCAACCAGGGCCTTTTCTACCCCGCTTCGCTCCACTTTCTTTTTTTTCTTCAATACTTTTACTACTGCCTTCTCATCTTCCCTCCCCACTTTCAATGAGATGGTGGCATCTTCTCGTACTTCATTCCAATTTCCGGTTCCGACAATTCAACCTGCTTATTCACATCCCCCTGCTGCTTCTTGGGGGTCGGCGCCCTTCTTGGTGTGAGGTTCTTTTTAGGAGATGGAGTGGCTGATTTTCCCCTCCGCACACTACCTCGGTCTACTCAGCTGATTCTTTTGTCACCACCATTGGCTCTTACTGCCATAAACGGTGTTGTCGTTGAATCTTTTGCTGGGCACTTGTAAAAAAAAATGTGCCCAGCAGTGAGGCTTTCTCCCTTCCACCACAACGAATATTCTCCTTCCTCAGCACAACAGTATGTCAGGGATTCTAGTAAATTCTGTGTGGCTCAATGTGACCTGCAAACAGAAGTCCTCTGTTGGCACACCTGCCGTGCTAACGATCTTTGTCGCTTTCTCAACAGCTCCAAACTGAGCAAAAAACTTCTATATTGGTCACTTGCAATGTCCAGAGGCACACCGTGGACGATAATCCTAGTCCGACGGGCGCCCATGTATTCAGTTTGCAACTTTAAGTTCATCGTAGTCAGGATACTACCCGCTAATAGCTTCGCTTCCTCCTCTGTTGAGAGAAGTACGTCTTATGTGGCCCTCGGCAGCTTGGCCAAAATTTTGGCAATTGTTTTAGTTTTTGAGGGCCTTCTCATCGTCTCTCGGCTAACGCTAAGTTTATGCGTTTTAACGTCGGTTGTCAGCATAGAGATAGTTCAGGCCGGAACAACCTCCAGAGCTTCCGAATATTTATTTTGTATATAAAATACAAAAATGTGGCACATGGCCGAAGAGGGGGGTGCGGTCAGTCTTCACTTACTATCCTATACCTAGCTAATCACATTCACAACCCAATCACTCACTACAATTTCTTCATTTACCACAACAATTCGTCCCTCATCTTACAATCCTACGTATACCAAAATACCACATATTCGCAGAGGGAAGAAAGGGGAGTAAATCTATGACATAAAAATTTGTATTTATATACCATATAATACAAACAGTGAAAGAGACGAATAACCCAAAAAACAAACTAAAATATAACAAAATTTTCAAACAAAAATTCAAACAAATGTTAAGAACCGACCACCCCACAAAAACGTGGTCAGAGTGGCTGCTGTATTCCGCCAGACTGCATGTAGCAGGCGGGCAGCCTAACCCCGATCTTTCAGTCTCCTCACATTCAAGCTGGCTAGATTGATAGACTTTTTTCAAATGGAACCCCCTTATACACAGACTAAAAGGAAATCTGCGGCAGTAAGGACCCCAATGGATTGGAACAATTCGTACTGCGACAGATTGCCAGTACCAATTTCTGACGTAATACATCTGTCCGGAACAATACCACCCACGTACGTGGAATAAGTTAATTTTAACGCCCTGTACGAAGATGGAGAATAACCGGGACCCTCCCTGCACAGAGCTGTGCCATTTTTTAAATTCTGGTGACTGCTTCTTAGGCATCCTGCTATTAGGGAAAGCTTCGTTTGCCCCCACCAGATGATCCTACACTTTCAGGTTACTGGCAGCAAATTGCCTGTATAAGGGCAGGAGACGAGTTCAGCAGTTATACTAAGGTAGAAAGGGGTATAAGATAAGGATATATTTTTTCATCGGATCTAGTCAACTTGTACAGCAAGACATTGCTGATACATAAACTGATCCCTGACATTGTCGGTGTGATGATATATATTTGTCTACCCCTAATTTTGGCTTTCTAAAAATTTTCAAGGTGTCGTTAGCGTTCTAAGATTTTTATTTACATCTGAGCACAGCTCTCATCGAGCTAGACCGCAAAATGCAGACGCTGTCAAATCTATCTATCTATCTATCTATCGTTTTACCTACCTTTTTATCCACCTACCTACCTATCTATCGTTTTACCTACCTTTTTATCTACCTACCTACCTACCTATCTATCGTTTTACCTACCTTTTTATCTATCTACCTACCTACCTATCTATCGTTTTACCTACCTTTTTATCTATCTACCTACCTACCTATCTATCTACTTACCTATCTTTTTATCTATCTATCTACCTACCTACCTACCTCTCTATCTACTTACCTACCTATCAGCCTACGTACCTATCTTTCTATCTATCTATCTATTTATCGATCAAATACTTACACAAAGTCCACCCTCATCACTTTTATAGATATAGATAATTCCTTGACTTATTTAAAGCAATTGCCAGTTATTATTTAGAAATCTATGAATGTTTGCAAATGATTTAGCTTCCCTCGCAAAAACGAATTTCCCATTTTTATAGCTTTTGTGTCGAGAGCCATCTCGCTCATAATATCAAACACTATTTTTCGTAATAACTATATATTTCATACTTTGATATTAAAGAATGAAAAAAATTAGATATTAAAAATAAAAATTAATAAATTCCATAACATTTCATAAACTGAGTTACCTCTGTCATGTTATATAATTCTGTTATTAAATTGTAACATTTTTTTAAAAGAAAGTTTTATATCTTCATTTTTATTTTTCAGAAAGCAAATTCAAACGTAAGGTTTATAGCTAAAGTAAAATTCTATAAAATATTGGATAATTGCTGAAAATATTGTTACATTTTTAATTTTACGATATAGTTAAAAACCAAAAAACGAAGCTACAATACAATTTTGTCTACCAAACTTTTTTTTTCTTTTACGGCTTCCGTCTGTCATGTCATTCGTCACCTTAGATAACAGTATGACAACACTGATAGAATGACTACCGTGGTTAAGAAACGCTTTTATAGTATATTTAGGCACTAAGCAAGTAATACTTGTTTCAAATCAGATTTAGGGAAGTTTAAATTTGCTGATTTTATTAAAATAACGTATCAGCGAGGCATATTTTATTTTTTTCAAGATTTTTAAACTCGAGAATTGGCTTCTGTTTAGAAAATGTGACGATCAATCAACAATAGTCGAAATTTCTTCTTCTTTTTTTTTTTTTTTTTTTTTTTTTTTTTTTTTTTAACCTGAAAAATTTTAGATTCCAATCAATATACTTTCGGTTTGAAATAGACCAGAGTATTTTCTTACTAGAATAAGTAAATTTAATCTTTTAGCTTTCAACTAAATTGAAAGCTGCAAGAAAGCTTTTTTTTATTTAAAATTCATTTAAAACGTAAGTATCGAAAACGAGGGAGGTACATTAAAGTGACCAGACAATTTATTTGCACTATCCCAAAAGACATATCAAACGAATTAGCCTCCGACAAAAGATTTGTTGGCCGCCTCCCCGCTGCGCTACAAAGATGTCTGCAAATGCGATATAAAAGCTCTTCTTGACATTAACATAGAAGATGCAGTAGTAGTTTGTTTTAAAAACAACTCAGGTTGGGAGATGCTAAGTGTCAGATCTTAGCTGCAGAAAAGAAAGTAAAAGTGGAAATAGCTTTTATTATTACTACGTACTTTCAAGAAGTGAACGATCATAGCTCTTCACAGCTTCCCATTTCGTGTGGCTGTTAAGGTTTTCTTCCTTTGCTAAAGCTCGTCAAGAAAGTGGCTCACTGCCTTCTATCTCTCTTGCTCTCAATATTTCCTGTGAGGGTTCTTCTCTCTCTCTCGCTCTTTATATATATATATATATATATATATAAGCCTTTGCCCTGACGATCCGTAGTGTGAAACCGCGGTAGGTTTTGGCTCGCTTTAGATTTTTGTGCCTTTGCTCTACTTTTGTATATTTTCTTTTGTACTTTGTATCTAGCACTTTTTCTTGTGGTTAGTTCCGTTTGGGGTTTTTTCTTTACTGCGGAGTATTGAATGTTTTGTTCTTGTTCCGCGGGTTTCTTTTTTTTTTCTCCCCATTTATCCGACGCTTTAGTGCACCGGATTGTAACGGAATTAGGTTCTGTTTGTTAGTGGTTTTTTTGAAGGTTTATTTTAGTATAAATTTACGGCCTACATACTTACAGAGTCTATTTAGTTATTATTTTTATATATATATATGTCAATATCCAACGGGGAGATTGTCTTTCTTGCAATCATCAGGCCGTATAAACATAAAACACTCGCCACTTGGTGTTGACTTCAATGTTCATTTTGATATTTACATACTTTATCCCTGATATTGAGCATTTAACCTATAAATATACATATTAGCATACCTTATTATATATATATATATATATATATATATATATATATATATATATATATATATATATATATATATATATATATATATATATATTTATATATATATATATATATATATATATATATATTTATATATATATATATATATATTTATATATATATATATATATATTATATATATTTATTATATATATATATATATATTTATATATATATATATATATATATATATTTATTTATATATATATATATATATATATATATATTTATTTATTATATATATATATTTATTATATATATATATATATATATTTTTCGAAAGGTTCAAACGTAGTAACCCTGACAAAAATTCTCGATATGTCACACAGATTTATAAATATAAACGTTTAGTTAAATTCTAGTTTTATACGACAGAACATCAGGCGCCTGATCATTGATACCGCATGAAAATTGAAATCAGGGAAGTGTAAGCACGACGACACACACACTCACGCACACATTTTTCTATCTGATTTGATCACCTTCATGTCAAAGTAAGATTAGCAAAATAAATGATTGGTTTAAAAAGGACATTGGACATGTTTTTTTTCTCACTCCCATAAAATGTTAATGTTTACTTTCGTTCCCAAGTTATTTATGCGTGTGTAAATGAGGGGGAAACAAGTCAAACAAGCTGGTGCATATTAAGTGTTAAAAGTGAAAATCACATTCAAAGTTGCTAAAAACAATTCTGGGTGCGTGATTACAATTCTTTTGGTGTGCCAAGAGCTACTGTTGACTTACACAGATGAAGAAGTTCTCATTTTAGGGTGTTTTTTTTTAAAAAAAACAACTTGTGGTGCAGTGGATATCAGCTTGGAACGAGCAGAGAGAGTTCGAATTCTACTTGAATTCGTTGCATTCATTTAAGCACAAATACTTTGGAAAATGTATTAATTCGTTTCTTCCCCCTCCAGCAGTGGGTTAAATAGCAGGACGGATTGGCAACCAGTCTAAGTCATATCGACCTATTGTGGGATAATCTTTTGCCCAGTCAGTCATGTCTCTTTCGCCTAAGCGTTTATCATATATGTTAATTAACTGACTGACTATTATAAATTTAAATGAAATGTAACACCTAGCACCACCATATAGATTAAATATTTTACACTATTATGGTGTTAAACTCAGCACTTATGCCTACTCTATCCCGTCTGGGTAAATATAAGCCTATTAAATAAAACTTCACCTAGTTAGACTCTTGCATACATTTAAGTATCATGTATTAAGTGAGTACTGGTGGTCTACCATGTTTGCTTAAGCATTAAATACCTCTGAATATAAGATCAAGGAGATATTTTTGAGCCTATATATATATATATATATATATATATATATATATATATATTGTAATAGTTATTACAATGGTTTATAAAAGCATAGTCTCACTACACAAATATTTTATGTTTCGGAGCAGAACCGCTCCTCTTCGGGGGATATGTGGAACTGAAAATAAATACTGGAAACTATTTGTTTTTGGGAATGTGAGATTTAAGTGGTGGTTGTAGGGAATTGGAATTTGGTGTGTCTAAATTAGTCCATCAAGCCCAGCACATCACCAAGGCTGCAATACGACACGCTATAGGACGACCTATACAATAACAGCGTGAGGAAGAAATATGAAGAACAAATTGGAAAAGGGCACTCAAAATGGGATTCACTAAAAGAAGCGATGGTGACCTCAGCGAACAACATAGCCCCAAAGGAAATCAGACGCAGAAGCAAAAACGAGTGGATGACCGAAGAGATCCTCCACATGATGCAAAAGAGACAAAAAATAACTTCACAGGGAGATCAGGATAAGGAACAAATGCGGACAAGCCAAAGAGGGAATGGCTCAACAACAAATGCGCAAAAGTAGAGAGACTGAACAGGACCAACAAAGCAGAGATGCATAAAGAGATAAGAGAACTGACAGGACAAAAAACCTGCTCCTCAACAGGATGCATAAAATCCAAGGAAGGATTAAGGCGTAAGACAAGGATATGTCTTTTCACCGGATCTGTTCAACCTATACAGCTAAAATATTTTGAGAACCCTAGATGACACGCCAGGATTTGTTATTGGAGGCCACAACCTGAACAACATAAGGTATGCGGGCGATGCAGTGCTGATTGCGGACACGAAAAGGAAATTACAAGACCTCATACAGAAAGTAGCAGTGGAGAGTGACAAAAAGGGACTACAAATAAACTTTAAGAAAACTGAGTGCATGGTCATCAGAAAAAGATACAACCCAAAATGCCAAATACGGGTGGGAGATATCAGAATCAAGCAATTACAAAAATTTAAGTACCTAGGAAGTGTTCTAACAGGAGATGGAAAGTGCGACACGGAGATCCGAAGGGGAATTGGTATGGCAAAGGACGCGTTCCAGAAGATGAACAAAATACTAACACACAGGAAAATTTCAATAGAAACGAAGAAAAGAGTGCTGGACTGCTACGTGATGTCAGTTCTTCAATACGGCAGTGAATGCTGGACAATATCATCGAAAATGAGGACAAAACTGGAAGCGGCCAAAATGTGGTTCTACAGAAGGATGCTACGGATATCGTGAACTAAGCATGCAAGCAACAAAAAGGAAATTGATACTGAGCATCAGGAAGAGACAACTGGAGTTTCTGGGACACGCAATGAAGGAGAGCCTGGAGAACCTGATACTGACTGGTCAGATAAAAGGAAAGGAAAGAGAGACAGAAGAAGGCAGCGGATAACATATTTGCAGGGCCTGATCAGGTGGATGACGGAACGGGGGTTGCCAGGAGCAACAGGAGCAAACATACTAAGAGCCACAAGGGATAGGAAGACATGGAGAACCATGATCGCCTACGTCCTGAAGGGACAGGGCACATAGAAGAAGAAATTAGTCTATCAGCAGTTTGTAACCATAGAGATACACATTTGGGTTAGGAGAACGAGCAAGATGGCTTAGATCTGGACAGGTCACTTTTTAATTTTGTCTGGGTAAATTATATATTGGGACCTTAGATTTTTTTTTATATGGGTAGACAATTTTTATTTTGCTACTATCTATAAGCATATGGGATAGGAAGTTTAGGCCAGAATTTGGGTTGAATGATTGTAGTATTCACGTTTCCACCATTTATTTTCAGTTCCACATATCACACGAAGAGGAGCAGTTCTACTCCGAAACATGAAAATTTGTGTGTAGTTACACTATGCTTTTATAAACTATTGTAACAACTATTACAATATAAAGCTCTACCCTGTATGGAGCACTTTTTATAAAAGTAAGTGCTTGAAAAGTGGGTTTAAATCTACGTGTTCTGTCACTTTCTTACAATTATATATATATATATATATATATATATTTAGTATATCGAGGCAGCAAGTAATTTTCTAGACATATTCTATTAAATATAAGAGACAATGAATGTCTATTATGTTTAATCATGAGCCGTTCTAAACGTCGTATTTTTGCTTTAATTTCAGTTGAAAATAAAGACAAAAATTCTCCAACATTTGGATAGTTATTTATTGGTTTTCTTCATAAGCTTTCGGCTCACATGAGCCATCTTCAGAGAGGTAGTTTAAACTGAAATATTATAAAATCCACCATCACCGACGATTTTATTTTGTGTTGACATAAAACTCCGCTTGGCAACGGCAATAGTTACCAAAAATAATAAACGCAGTTCTTAAGTTTGCGATGCGGTTTTATGACGTCACACCGCGGGATAGCGCGAAATGACAACAAAACCATCTAGTCAAATGCAATGTAATATGTTATTTCCTGTTTTAAAGTTGATTTTATTGAGTGTTGGTTGTTTTGATTTGATGTACATGGCCTCCAATATCTGCAGGTTCCTCTTACTGTGTGTATGAGTAAGGATCACCGTATTGTTGACCAAAATCTGTCTGATATTACCTACATGTTTATGTTTTTCAGAGAAATGTTGTTTAATAGTACTCTGATCAGAAAGATGACATGTAAGTCTACGGGAGAGCGTGGTTGTGGTAAAACCAATATATGTACTAGGATTTTGAGTAGTATCAGAGATGCAATCTCTGAATGGGCATGTAAATTGGTACACTACATTGGTTTTTTGTAAAGAATTTAGTTTCGTGCCTGTTGGGTTATTATAAACTATGAGGTCAATTGTTTTAAACTTTTTATAATATATAATGAGTTTAATTTGATTATTACTATCCACTGGTTTAACATTTCTACGTATTATGTTTTTGAGAGTTTTTTCATCTTGCTTATAATTATTATGTATTTGGTTGCAATAGTATAAGTTAATAGTGTTATGTTTATTTTGATGTAAACCATTATTATTAATATTATCGTTATTGTTAGAGCTATTGTTAAGTTTGTTGAGATACATTTTAATTTGTTGATCAATAACGGAGTTAGGAAATCCATTATTGACTAGTGTTTGCTTAATGTTGTGTAATTCTTTATAAAATATAGATTTGGAAGAAGATATCATTTGTGTGCGTTGAAGTAAGTTTTTTTATAACAGCTAACTTATATCGTTGGGGACATTCACTATTATAATTAAGAAGACACGAATTTATGCTAGTTGGTTTCCTATATAGAGAAGTAGTAAATTTATGTGTGCTAGAATCAATTAATACATCAAGGAATGGGAGTTTGTTATTAATATTAAGTTCTAATGTAAATTTGAGGACGGAGTGACTTTCAAATTTGTTTTTAAGATATTTAATTTGATCGATATTCTTAGCTAAAACAAAGATGTCATCTATATATCTTACATATATAGAGGGTTTATTGTTGTCATTAATTATTTTATTTTCTAGATTTGCCATATAATAATTAGAAAAGAGGGGACCTAAAGGAGATCCCATCGCAATGCCATCTATTTGTGTATAAATATTGCCTAAGGGGTCGTGAAAGGTTTTATGACGTCACACCGCGGGATAGCAAGTACCCTTTCACGACCCCTTAGGCAATATTTATACACAAATAGATGGCATTGCGATGGGATCTCCTTTAGGTCCCCTCCCCCTTTTCTAATTATTATATGGCAAATCTAGAAAATAAAATAATTAATGACAACAATAAACCCTCTATATATGTAAGATATATAGATGACATCTTTGTTTTAGCTAAGAATATCGATCAAATTAAATATCTTAAAAACAAATTTGAAAGTCACTCCGTCCTCAAATTTACATTAGAACTTAATATTAATAACAAACTCCCATTCCTTGATGTATTAATTGATTCTAGCACACATAAATTTACTACTTCTCTATATAGGAAACCAACTAGCATAAATTCGTGTCTTCTTAATTATAATAGTGAATGTCCCCTCCCCAACGATATAAGTTAGCTGTTATAAAAAACTTACTTCAACGCACACAAATGATATCTTCTTCCAAATCTATATTTTATAAAGAATTACACAACATTAAGCAAACACTAGTCAATAATGGATTTCCTAACTCCGTTATTGATCAACAAATTAAAATGTATCTCAACAAACTTAACAATAGCTCTAACAATAACGATAATATTAATAATAATGGTTTACATCAAAATAAACATAACACTATTAACTTATACTATTGCAACCAAATACATAATAATTATAAGCAAGATGAAAAAACTCTCAAAAACATAATACGTAGAAATGTTAAACCAGTGGATAGTAATAATCAAATTAAACTCATTATATATTATAAAAAGTTTAAAACAATTGACCTCATAGTTTATAATAACCCAACAGGCACGAAACTAAATTCTTTACAAAAAACCAATGTAGTGTACCAATTTACATGCCCATTCAGAGATTGCATCTCTGATACTACTCAAAATCCTAGTACATATATTGGTTTTACCACAACCACGCTCTCCCGTAGACTTACATGTCATCTTTCTGATCAGAGTACTATTAAACAACATTTCTCTGAAAAACATAAACATGTAGGTAATATCAGACAGATTTTGGTCAACAATACGGTGATCCTTACTCATACACACAGTAAGAGGAACCTGCAGATATTGGAGGCCATGTACATCAAATCAAAACAACCAACACTCAATAAAATCAACTTTAAAACAGGAAATAACATATTACATTGCATTTGACTAGATGGTTTTGTTGTCATTTCGCGCTATCCCGCGGTGTGACGTCATAAAACCGCATCGCAAACTTAAGAACTGCGTTTATTATTTGTGGTAACTATTGCCGTTGCCAAGCGGAGTTTTATGTCAACACAAAATAAAATCGTCGGTGATGGTGGATTTTATAATATTTCAGTTTAAACTACCTCTCTGAAGATGGCTCATGTGAGCCGAAAGCTTATGAAGAAAACCAATAAATAATTATCCAAATGTTGGAGAATTTTTGTCTTTATTTTCAACTGAAATTAAAGCAAAAATACGACGTTTAGAACGGCTCATGATTAAACATAATAGACATTCATTGTCTCTTATATTTAATAGAATATGTCTAGAAAATATATATATATATATATATATATATATAGGCCAAACTGCACGACGTATATATTACCCCGACAGTAGTATCCCGAGTAATTTCCAAACTCGACCCCTATAAGGCGAGTTGAGACGACGGAATCCCGGTGATAGTCCTTAAGAGGTGTGCTCCTGAACTTTCCCCTGTCCTCTCTAAACTGTTTAACTACTGCCTTTCTGCTTCCTGCTTTCCTGCATGCTGGAAGTTCTTCTCAGTCGTTCCTGCATTTAAGAATTGTGGTGAACCCTCTGACCCATCCAACTATCGTCCTATCAGTCTTCTACCGATATTCGGGAAAGTATTCGACGCCATAATCAATGCTGAAATAGTTCAACATCTTACTGCCCACAAACTCTTCTCTGACAGGCAATATGGCTTCCGCTTTGCCAGGTCCACGGCCGACTTGCTAACAACCGTGACGTAGTACATGCTACAGACCCATGATGAGTCTGACGAGGTTCGCGCGGTTGCTCTGGACATCTCCAAGGCTTTTGACAGGGTTTGGCACTCTGGCCTCCTATGCAAGCTACGAGGTTACGGTATTACCGGTCGCCTGCTTGACCTACTCCAATCTTTTTTAAATAACCGCAAAATGAAGGTTGTTTTGAATGGGCATGCCTCTTCATCCTACAGCACGAATGCTGGTGTCCCACAGGGCTCTATCCTGGGCCCGACGCTCTTCCTTATTTTCATCAACGACCTCCCAGATGAGATCAGTTCCCAAGTAGGCATCTACGCAGACGACACCACAATATACTCCCGGACCAGTAAGAAACCTGTCGTGGAGGACAGACATAATCTCGCTGCTGACCTTGAACGGGATCTACACTCTGTGGTGAATTAGGACAAAGAAGTGGCTTGTCAACTTCAATGCGTCTAAGACCAAGCTGTTGTCTGTCAACCATCACAGGCAACCTCTCCTGCCTCCCATAAGCATGGACCAAGCGATTCTCCCTGAGAGCAACACACTACGCCTCCTCGGCCTTACCCTCTCTTCAGACCTCAAATGGAACCACTATATTGAATCCATAGCTAAATCTACTGCTAAGAAGGTTGGGTCACTATGTCGATCCAAGATGTTTTTTTCAGCCTGAATCCATCCTGCATATATGCAAGTAAACCATCCGTCCGTGCATGGAATACTGCTGCCATTTATGGTCAGGCGCCCCTGCCGTTCTCCTCAGTGTTCTCGACAGGCTCCAAAGGAGAGTCTGTAATGTGATAGGTACTGATCTGGCGGCTCGACTGCAGCCACTTCCCCACCGTCGAAATATGGCCTCCCTTTGTCTGTTCTATAAATACTATCATGGCTTCTGTTCGGACGAACTTAAGTCACTGGTGCGGATCCAGCGGGCAGGATTTGTGTGCTGGATATTACCATAAAGGAGAAGTCTTTTCGCCTCAATGGGGTTTACGCGCCCAATGTCCATAGGGAGCGTCCTGCTTTGTTTCGGCAGCTCGAGTCGTTCTTTGGAACATCGAGGCGGGTAATTTTAGCGGGGGATTGGAATGCCGTCCTTGACCCTGAGAAAGATCGTATAGGACAAAAAGCGGGTACTAACAACCCGGATGTGAAACCATTTCGGGAATTTATCGACAGGAATGATCTTGTCGATAAATACCGGAATGAACACCCCCGGGAGGTAGTGTGGACTTGGACTAATAGGGGCAGCTCGGCTTCGAAGGTAAGCGCCAGCTACCTCGACCGAGTCCTAGTTAAGAGAGTCGACGTAGGACTCTTAGGTTGTCCAAGTTTCCATTCGATAGTTTACACGGATCATAGGCTCGTCCGGGTTCGTGTAAACTTAGATAAGCCTAGGGTTAAGTTGGCTGGTTACTGGAAATTGAACGCGTCATTATTTGATAGCCAAGATTTCCAGCACCAGCTTTTACTAACACTAAAGCGGGAACTGACGGGGGCTGTGGTTGGGAATAAGTGGTGGGACACACTAAAATCGAAACTTAGGTCGTTTGCTGCCGACTATAGCCGTCGGCTCAACTTAGCTAATTTAGCGGCGCAAACGGCATTAGAAAAGAAAGTCGATCGGGCAGTGAAATCCCGTAATAGTGGGGACGTAGCCTTAGCTAGGGCCGAGCTGGCCTCCTTGCTTATCAAGAAGGATCAAGCTCTGGTAGTTAGGGCTAGGTTAAAAAGAATGTCTTCTGAGGCAACGAATATGGCCGCAGAATTGCGTGTAGAAGAAGCTAGGCGAGCAGTCAATCGGCATATCAAGGACATCACATTGCCGGATAGACGTACCGTAACTACAGACGTGGGTATATGTGGGGCTTTTCGTGATTACTTCCAGGATCTTTTCACCAGGGAGCCCGGTCTGAGTTCGGCTCAGTTCGATACCTATTTGGCTGACTTTCCCCGCCTCTTGGCGGCTGAAGCGGCTAGGTGCGAGGGGCCCATAACAGAGTCGGAAATCTGGGATGCGCTGAAATTGGTTGACCGGGACAAAACTCCAGGATTGGATGGTCTTCCCTACGAACTGTACTTGAGGCAGTCGTCCGTTTTTGTTCCTCTGCTGGCTCTTGTTTATAACAACTGGATGGAGCAGGGGTCTATACCTCGACGCTTCACCAGGGGTGTAATCAAGGTGCTTCGCAAGAGCAAGGACGGTGGGGGGTGGCATAGATAATTATCGGCCTTTAACGATGTTAAATACTGACTTAAAGATTTTTGCCAAGATCTTGGCCGGCCGTTTGCAGGCTGTCCTCTCTAGTCTGATTGGCCCCGAGCAGACTTGTACTGTGAAGGGCAGGACTATTCAGGACAACCTTCATTTGGTACGCCTGATCATCGAGAAAACCGACACTGAAGCCGCGCTGATCAATTTGGATCAGTCCAAGGCATTCGATAGGGTTGACCATCGATTCTTGGAATCTGTCCTTTCCGCCGCCGGTTTCGGGCCGTACTTTCGCTCCTGGATCCGACTGCTGTATGAGTCCCCCGGTGCGCTGGTGGAAGTGAATGGGGTAAGATCGAAGCCTTTCACATTATCTCGCTCCATTCGTCAAGGTTGTCCACTTTCGCCTTTGCTTTACGTTCTTGCGTTGGAGCCTTTCCTTCGCAAGTTAAAGGCGAATCCGGTCCTTCGCGGAATTTCCCTACCTGGTGCTACCACTTCGGCCAGGTACTCCGCCTATGCTGACGACGTTTCGGTTTTTGTGTCGAGCAAAGCCGAGATTGACGAAGTTAGCAAAGAAATCAGATGCTATGAGACGGTGACAGGGGCCAAGATCAATCGCGATAAGTCTGTTGGCTTGCGATTGGGTGCGTGGAAGGGAGTTTCTCTTCCCGGACCTTTCCTCTGGACGGACGGGCCGATCAAGATTCTCGGCGTCTTTTTCGGTCCTGATCTCCAGTTGGAAATGAATTGGTCGGAGGTTCGAGAGAAGGCCGAGGGCGCAGTTCATCTGTGGACTCGGAGGAATCTTTCCTTAAAGGGGAGGGCGGAAGTATGTGCCTCGCACATCTACCCGATTCTCCTTTACCGACTCTCCGTTCTTCCTCTCCCGTGTGCCATTCGTTTGGGATTGATTCAGCTCTTGTTCTCTTTCCTTTGGCGAGAAGGCAAGGTTCCCAAGGTGCGTCGCGAGATCTGTTACCTTCACCCATCTGAGGGCGGTCTGGGCATGCCTAGCGTTGAGATTCGTCAACACACGCTTCGCATTAGATTCCTGGATCGAATGTGTATGCTGGCGGATGAGAACGGCGCCCTCGTTAAAGAGGACGTCCATAAAAACTTTCCATCCTTGAGAAGTGTGCATTTGTCGGAGGAAGAGGCCCGCTGTATTCCTCGTGGCGAATGCTCCTTCTATAAAGAATGTCGTTTGGCTCTCCAGTTTCTCTTGCGGGCTACGGATGGCCTCTCCAACGCCCAAGCGTTGTCTCTTAGGGCATTATATCGGGTGTTAGTTAGGGGGGCCGTTCAAGATGAACTGATTGGCGAGCTCGGGCTTACGAAGCAGGAGGCTCGCTCCATATGGCCTTGGGCGCCTGGGTTGAAATGTCTCACTAACGATGAGGCATCACTCACCTGGCTGATGATCCGAAAGGCTCTCTGGGTAGGCAAGAAACTTCATGTAGCGGGCCTAAGACCGAAATCAACCTGCGTGCGTTGTGGGCTGTCGGCGGAATCCGTCGAACATGCCTTCTTCCACTGCAGTGTTGTTGCGCCGCTATGTAGGTTCCTTGAAGATCTCATGGTTCGTATGCTGCGTGGAAAGTTCTTTGTCCTTGAGGCTAGTTCTGTTTGTAGCAATGTCGTGCCTCCGTTATCTAGGGCTAAGCACTATGTGCTCTTTTGCTTACTAGGTGTTATGCGAATCGTGATTTGGACGACGCGACAGAAGGAATTCTATGGGGATGAGAAGTTTACCTCTTCCCAACTGATCTTGTTCTTTAAGCATCAGCTTAAAGTCAAGATCAGGACGGAAAGGAAACGACTCACTCCATCTGAATTTGGCAAAAGGTGGGTGAGTCTTGCGCGTCTCTGTCGAGTGAAAGGTGCTGACCTGGAGTGGTTGTTTGATGCTGGTTAGGCATCAGGATTTTGGGTGTGCTGGGCACAACATGTGCACCCCTTCCCTGTTAGTTTAGAATAGGAAGTATTTGATTTTCTGTTTTCCTCTTTAAAGTTAACTTAGCTAGGTTATGATTGCTCATTGGCCCTACTTTTTTCTTTTTGGCCCCAGTTGTTCTTTTAGTTTAATTCCCCACCCCTTCCCACCTTAGGTGTTCAACAATGTTAGTTCTCCGGTGGATGCGTGGCGTCTTTCGTTATTTTTCAAGTGTGCTTTTCGTTTTTGTTATGGTGTTTAAATGTGTGAGTGATTGTGTGAGTGATTGCTGATCGGATAAGTGGTATTATGATATTTCTAAAGCCACGCATTATATTTCGTCCGGGGAAGTAATTTTGCTGTCACAATATTAGAGTAGTGGGGGGCTTTTATTACTAATATGATTTTATTTAGTTTCTTGTATATATCGTTTTTTTTCATTGTATAAAACCATTGGGGATATTTTAATGTTGTTATTTTCTGCCCATGCCCTCCACTGAATATTGTAAATATGGGAGTTAAGTAGGACAACATAGAGCAGCTGAGGTATTATGGTGAACGTGGTAAGAATGGTAAGTAAAAATGTGGTATTATGGTGCAAGGATTATTATAAGTGTGTCAGGGTCGACGAAAGTGAATAGCTAAGTTAAACTAAGACAGATGATGACCAGCCTTCCCCATCCCCAATTTCGGCCTTGTGCCACATTTTTTGTATTTTTACAAAAATAAATACAACTTAAGTCACTGGTGCCTCCTCAACAGGTGTTTACTCGTGCAACCAGACTGGCAACTGGGTCCCACCCATTCACAGTCAGGTTAGCCAAATGCATACGACAATTATACTCCTGCAGCTTCTTCTCTCGCACTTCCCGCCTGTGGAACTCGCTCCCATATTCTTGCTTTCCTGACGGCTACAACCTCCAGAAATTTAAATGCAATGTCAATACTCATCTATTAACCACTGGACTCTAGCTCTCTCCCCACCCCCGTATATCCTTCCCTTTCTCTCCACCTAGCTTTTATGTAGATGACTAATATATATATATATATATATATATATATATATATATATATTAAAATTAGGAAGATCAGCTGATTACGCTACTACGGTTTTAACATGTCGGTATCGTCAGGCGTTATAGACAAACTGATTTACCCAACGCACTAACCTAACTCTTGGTGAGTTTGTGTGAGCGGCTTGGACATGCTATGACAAGCTTTGTACCCAGTTACCGCGTAAGCGGGGGACTGAGTAATCTTTGACCAGTGGTCTGAACATCTGTGCTCGGATTTCCGACATAAAAAACCGACCTTGCGTCACAACTCGCTCCCGTTGGGGAACAGGGTAAATAAAAACTGATTTCTTAAGGCTTTATTTTGAAGGCACGACAGGAATTTTAAAACGTTATAACAGGAAGTTTTAAAAAGAGGGGAGGAGTGAGTCAAGACTAACGAAATAATATTGTACATCTTTTCATCCGGGCTTGAATGAACCGAAAATTTATTTTCTAATGTGTATACATCCGTATATGATTTCAGACCTTTTATTTAGTAACCTTTCTCATTCTGGAAATTATACAATAACCAACTTTTCCTCTTAGTACAATTTGCAGGCACCACTATTGCTGTAAGTTTTAGCTTTTCTCAATATACTCCAGCTTACATTAGAATTTTTTTTTTTAATTGATATAGTGGTCAAACTAAAAAAAATAATGAAACTATAAAGCTCTAAAAATCGTACCAAACTAGCCAGTTATGTGTGAAAATTAAAACACGGAGGCCTACATCAAATGTTTTGGAGATATAGTGAAGAGTAGCTACTGGAAGACCGTACGTATAGCAACAGGACTCTGCACCATGCCACACAAACAGGAGAACAGTCATGGCTGTCAGAAATTGTTTTTTTTTACATCTGACCACCTTACTCTCCAGTTCAAAAGCTCCTTGATTATACGTGGGGCGTCGTCGTTGGGCGAGAGACCAACAAAATTTCTTGTAACACCAAAGATGAACTGAAGTCAAAGATTATGGCAGTATTCACCACCTTAAACAAGGAGACCGTCTTGAAGAAGTGCATGTGATTCCGAAATTGTCTGAAGGTCGTAATTGAAGCCAATATCGATTTTATTAAATAACTTTACACTTTAGTATTTCAAGATATTTTTATGTAATTTTGGTCAATATACCTGTTAAAAATGAGATGTCAGTGTTATTTTCATTTTTTGTCATTTAGACGACAATTTATCAATTGCACCCTGTGTATTTTCATTTCAGTTTTGTTTTTACTTGTGGATCTGTGGCGAGCCTTTAGCAAATTATAAGGCCAAATCAAATTGATATTGTGAACAGCGTCACCATTTCACGTTTGTTTTCCGGTAAGTCTTTTGTAAATTTCATTTCATTTCAGATTCTAAATAAAACATTCGAAATCCCCCCCACCGCCCCCAGTTTAATTTATTCTAATTTAACTTCTCACAACATAAAGCGAAAATTGGCGCTCCTTCGTTCTTTTTACCAGTGAACTTAATTTGGCGATATTCACAATTACATTTTTACATGATCTAAGATGCTAAGGATACCAGAGACGGAACACACGAGCAAGGACGAGGTTTTGAAGAGGATGAACACAAAAAGGATGAGTCAGTCAGTTAAGTGCCATACGTGATACACGCTTGGGCGATCATGTCTCGAAAGAGACATGACTGACTGGGCAGAAGATTATCACGCAGTAGGTTGCCATTGCTTTCTGCGGTAGACTGGTTGGCGTCCAAGGCTACAGACCCCAATCTGTCCTGTTATTTAACCCATAACTGGAAGGAAGAGACGGATTAATACCTTTCCCAAGGGTATTTGCGCGTAAGTGAATACAATGGATTCAACTGGAATTCGAACTCGGCTTCCCGGTTTCTCGTTCCGAGTCGATATCCACTGTACCACAACGTACATCCTCCAAAAATGATACTGATACTTAACATAAGGAAAACAACGCATGGCATACCTGATGGGTTTGATTGGAAGATATGGAAAGGTATGATCACCTACGACCTGAAGGGACTCGGCATACAGAGGGTTTTTTTGTGATTTTGTTTTTTATTAGTGTTATGGACCAGGTTAAGGTCCGAAAAGAACAACACGGCCACCAGAGTAGAAATAACAAATATATATTAAGAAATAACAATACGAAATGTGGAAGATGTTAGTATGACTGTCAGACTGGTTTGGAGTGAACTACTACCAACTCGACTCTCTCTATCTCTCTCTCTCTATCTCTCTCTCTCTATCTCTCTCTCTCTCTCTCTCTCTCTATCTATCTCTCTCTATCTATCTCTCTCTATCTATCTCTCTCTATCTATCTATCTCTATCTATCTATTGAATGATAATCACATTCCTGCTTCTAATGTTCATATTGGTCGTTACCGTGACAGCCATTTTTGATTTTCCATAAACTGTATTCATCCAGAACAGCTGTTATTCCTTTGACAACAGAATCCACTTTTCCTTTTTGGTAGATCTTGAATTCCTCGCATTTACTTACGCGCAAATACTCTTGTGAAAGGTATTAATCCCTCTCTCCTTCTAGTCATGGGTTAAATAACAAAACAAATTGAGTTCTATAGCCTTGATCGGCAACCAGTCTACCGCAGAAAGTAATGGCAACCTACTGCGGGATAATCTTTGCCCAGTCAGTCATGTCTCTTTCGAGACATGATCGGCCAAAGCGTGTATCACGTATGGCACTTAACTGACTGACTGAATATAATAGTTGGAAACATGATTAAGGCTTCTACTGGGCATAAATTGGGGGATCAGTTTTATACTGTTATGAAGTAATAAACCGATCTCCCACTAATTACTACCTAATAATATAATACATCTCTTTCCCGTCTAGCTATGAGTCAAATAATAAAACAGATTGGGTTCTATAACCTTGGATGGCAACCAGTCTACCACAGAAAGCAATGGCAGCCTACTGCGGAATAATCTTTTGCCCAGTCTGTCATGTCTCTTTCGAGACATGATCGTCCAAGCGTGTATCACGTATGGCACTTAACTGACTGATATAAACACTACTATGTTGGTATTTTCTATTATTCTGACAAAGCATAGATTCCCGGGGCACAAACTTAATCATAGGTTATTTTCTCATCTATAAACAAAATTCTATATTACTGTAATATCTCATTTTTGAAAACCAGCACTTGACATTCTTGGCCATCGATTTCTTTGTCATTTAAATGCAACCACCAATTTTAGAAGCGTAGTGTTTTCTTCATTTCTTTAAGTTTAACAGCTTCCTTTATAGTTGATAAATGGTTTAAATAATAGGACAGATTAAGGTGTCTCAGCGTGAATTCATTGAGATAACTGAGGACAATTATTTGCTGCTTTGCTGACTGATATGTTTGAAGATTTTATTAATTTGGTTGCATTTTAGTTCTGCGATACTTCTTTTTTTCTTATGGATTGTTCTTCAACACTTTCGGATTCTTCATATTCCCTCTGATTGAGTCTCTGATCTGAAAGTTCGAGTTGTTACTGTTGTTGAAGTTCTCTTCAATGTCATTTTTTACTTTTTGGAGTTTAGAAACTCGCAGTCTTTCCATTTGTATATATTTTGATCTGAAGATGATATAACCGTCTATCGTCACTACACAGCCATTAAACATTTTTCTTTTGCGATGTCAAAAATGTCATTCAATGAATCATATTTTCCTCGTTTTCCGCATTGATCCTAGGTATTTAGTACTTGATCCAGTTTTGCTTGTATGACTTGAGTTGATAAATTTCGGAAGTTTAATTTCTTTTGCCATAATTTTTTTTATTCTTTAGTGACTTCCTTTAAGCGTTTTTTTTTTTACTTGCTTTTAATTGGGGCTCCAACGAACAGATAGCAACGAAGTTTGGATATCCAGTGGTAACCTGCTTTTGTTTTTCAACAATTATTTTCTAATGGAACAGTTCTTTTTTCTTATGTATTTCTTGAAATATTCTAAAATTCTTTGTCCAGATCTTGTTCCTTTCAGTGGGAAAAGCATATTTCATGATTCCGTATGGTTAAAATAGATACTTGGAGATCGTTCAGCAAGTTGCTCAATCAGGAAGTTTATATAGTCTGAACCTCCAGAAATATTTAATCACAAACACATTTTCCATTCGCCTTATCTTCGTACCTCCACTTATTTTCGATAACTAACTTTGAAATTGAATTTTTAAAAATAAAATTTTCTTGAAATTTCTTTTTAGTTGTAATCGAAAGCTAAATTATTAAATTTAGTATTTCCATTAAGCAAAATACTCCGAAATTATATTTGATTGGAATATAAAATTTTTACATTGTTTTTTTTTTAATTTTTCAATTTTTCGGCCATTTTTGAGCGATTGACACATTTGTAAACAAAACTTAATTCTCGATTTTAAAAGTCTTGCAAAAATAAAGTATACATTACTTTTTTTAATTACTTATTTATAGCATGACATTTGGAATAAAATTATTTTTAAACGCAGTAGACTTTTCTCGCCTTTCCACCGTAATTGAAATGTGTTGACAGATGCGACATAAGATAAGCGTATGACGATGAAAAGTGACATAATTGTACAATTTTTTCCGGTAAGAGGAAGAAACCCTGAAACACATGACCTTTTAATGTACACATAGAAATTACCAGCCATTATTTTACTGGGGTGGTACACACAAAAGAAAAAAAATGAACTCGCTACTTAAAAATACCGACACCCACCAAAAGATAAGCGAACAAAAATAATTACCGAAAGACAAAAATTTAACAAGATAATTAGGAGACTAATTAAAAATGAAAACAAATCGTTCTATAGACTATCACCCTAGAACAACCAAACTTTACGGTCTCCCTAAGTCCCACAAAACTGGCATCTCAGTACGCCCCATTATCTCAGAAATAGACAGCGCTCTCCATAAAAATGATGAAAGTCATTGCAAAAATCCTAACCCCTCTCTTTGAAACAATGAGTTCATCTTATAAAGAACTGTCAGCCTAGAAGGGAAGTGAACATGATCGATAAACGTTGGCCCGTCTGGATATAAAATCCCCTACCTACACCAACGTCCCAGCAGAAAGATGACTAAATCTTCTTAAAAGAAAAAAAAGGATCTAACACAAAGATAAAGTTCTCTCTTCTTCATGTGTCGTGTCGTAGGCGATCATGGACTTCCACTTGACTCTGTTTCTTATGTTCTAAATATTTTTTTTCTTTTGGTATCTCTTCTAAACCCCACTCCGCCATCTATTTGCTCCGACCTAAAAAGTACGTCTTGCGCTGCTTTCCTCTGTCTCTTCTTCCATTTATCTGACCTGTGAGTATCAAGTTCTCCAGTCATGCCTTCCTCATTACGTGTCCCAGGAACCTCATTTGTCTCTTCCTGATATTTAGTATGAGTTTTCTTCTCGTTTTCATCCTTTCAAACACCTCATCGTTGCACAAGTGCTCCGTCTATGGAATACTCAGCATCCTTCTGTAAAAACACATTTCTGCTGCCTCAAGTCTAATCTGAAAACGAAGGAATCGAAAAAAAATGACGGCTGTAGAATGTCCGCAATAAACCATTACGTTGCCGAGTAAAGGGGAACTCAGGCATTCCCCTTTGTGAAATGAATTCTATGTTGGATTTATTTGAGATGGAATGATTTATTATGACAGGTCTCTAATTAGAATTTAGATATATTTTATTTATTTTCAAAGTTTATATTTGAATTGTTCACCTCTATTGCATATGATCCATTTCTGTGCAAAATTAAGTTACAATCAAATTAGAATTTCATACTGCCTTATGAAAATTGAGATGAAGTAGAATGGAGGTGGTGTATCATAGATTGCGTGAGCGAGGGAGGGCTCACGAGAATTTAACACCAGCCCTAGGTATTCTTCTTCTTTATGTGCTGTGTCCCTTCAGGACGTAGGCGATCATGGACTTCCTCTTGGCTCTGTCTCTTTTCACTCCCTGTAATTTTTTCTCTTGGTATTTCTTCTAAGCTCCGCTCCGTCGACCATTTACTCAGTACGTCTCGCGCTGCTTTCCTCTGTCTCGTCTTCCATTTATCCGACCTGTGAGTATCCAGTTCTCCAGGCCTTCCTTTCTCATTACGTGTCTTAGGAACCTCATTTGTCTCTTCCTGATATTTAGTATAAGTTTTCTTCTCGTTTTCATCCTTTTCAACACCTCATCGTTACACATGTGCTCTGTCCATGGTATCCTCGGCATACTTCTGTAAAACCACATTTCTGCTGCTTCAAGCCTCTCTTTCATCTTTGATGAGATCGTTCAACATTCACTTCCATACTGAAGGAAAGGTATCACATAACAATCCAGCACTCTTTTCTTTGTATCTAATGAGATTTTCTTGTCTTTCAGTACTCTGGTTAGCTCTTGAAATGCGTCTTTCGTCTTGCCAATGCGTCTTTGTATCTCCATGTCGCACTTTCCATCCCCTGTCAAAACTTTCCAAGTATTTGAATTTTTTTACTTGTTTTATATTCTCCAACTTGCAGTTGTCATATTGGCCTCCTCTTTTTGCTGATGACCATACATTCAGTTTTCTTGGGGTTTATGCTCAATCCTTTCTTTTCACTTTCTTTTGCTAACTTCTGTAGAAGGTCCTGCATTTTCCTTTCCGTGTCTATCAGCACCGTGCCGAAAAATCTGCCGTCGATGCTACTTCACATTTAATAATGATTGTTGCAAACAAAAAAAAAATAGATTACCGATGGAATTGCCTCTCAATGGAATGATGTAATCTATCATAGAATTTCTTGCATCCGGTCCTTTCCAAAATATTTTACCCAAGCAATCAACATCACCAATGGTGCATAGGGCAGCAACTTTTTGTTACTGTTTCTGTAACAAACTGTTTTTTACGGGGCTGGGTTGTTAGCGCTGCACCCAACCCCGGAGAACCGGTGGACCATTCTTGGTCCTTACGTTTACAGCACCTGGTATTCCCAAATGGTCACCCATTTAAGTACTGAGCAGGCTCGATGTTGCTTAACTTCGGTGATCGGACGGGAACCGGTGCATTCAACACGATATAGCAATCAACATACTGCCGTTATATTGATGATGCTCTATTCATATATCCTAGTGATAGTGACTTACCTAACCTAGTAGAACGACTAAACAAAGTCGAACATACAATTGAATTCACATACGAAATAGAAGAGCACAATTCCTTACCCTGTCTAGATATCAAGCTTCACCGCATTAACAACAGTTTAAAACTCAGTGTCCACCGGAAATCAACCAAAACAAACGATTTATAAATTTCTATTATCATAAAATAAACATCTGGCATAATCATCGAATTCTATCTAAGAATATGGAGCTTAGATTATTTACACAGAGGAGAAATACATTGAAAATACCTTCAAACTTTACCAATACCCTAATTATTTTATATTCAGTGCTTAAAAGGGTCGTAAAATAGTCCAAAACAAAAAACGGCTCCTATAGATAAACCCGATAAACTGAAATATATATCATGACTACTAGTTTCATCTACAACCGAAGAGAATGTAATTAACAACATAAATATCGTTACTACTACATTGAAAATAATAAGAGGCTTAGTACTATCAAAACTATAACTTAAAACCTAAAGGTGTTTGCTCCATCGCCTGTAATAATTGTCACAAAGAATATATAGAACAAACTTCAAGTAGCGTCTTGAGAGGCTCCTCTGATCAACAGTTGAATAACATCGGCGCATGGATGGGTGTCCCTGCAAGTGCCTCCGGTGGGCAACCCTGGGGACACATTATGCTGAGATCTGTGCTAATTTCCTTCCTGCACATGTTGCATTTGACGACCGACTGATACTACTACTCTAGCCTTATCCTTACCAATAAAGCTATAATTATGAAATCGCAGAATGAAGCAGCGTATAGCATACCGCAAGTTCGGCTCCAAATACCACTGCCGGCTCTGTTAAAATGTGTTAAATAACAGCAAGCTCTCAATCTCCACTTTAATAAATGAATTTGAGGTCCTCACATCTTCAGCGGACAAGGCTGAATGCTTTGCTCGCAGATTCTCCACCAACTCAACATTTTATTCGTTTTGGGTATCCGCACCCGACTTCCCACCTAAAACTGATGCTCAAATGAGTGATGTTCACATTACCCCCTCACTGGTCTCTAACATAATTTTAAAGCTTGACCTCCATAAGGTGAGCGGAGATGACAGAATCCTAATTATTGTTCTGAAAAAATATTCCCTTAGAACTCTCCTCTGTTCTCTCCAAACTCTACAACTACTGCCTCTCTGCTTCTTGCTTTCCTGCCTGCTGGAAGCTCTCCTCTGTTGTTCCTGTCTTTAAGAACACTACAGAACCCTCAGATCCCTCTAATTATCGCCGGATCAGCCTCCTCTCAATTTTTTGCAAAGTGTTCGAGGATATTATCAATGTTGAGGTGATTCAACATCTCACAGTCCACAGTTTCTCTCTGACAAACAGTATGGTTTCCGCTTCATCAGGTTTACTGCTATGTTAACGACAATCACAGCTCGAGCTGTTGCACTAGATATCTTTAATGCATTTGACAGTCTGGCACGCTGGCCTTCTACGCAAGCAACAGGGCTATGGTATGTGGACGCTTGTTTGACCTAATCCAGTCGTTCCTTTCAAATCGCGTAATGAAAGTAGTATTGAATGGGCATGATACTACTATACGAACGCAGGTGTCCCCCAAAGCTCTTCTAGGTCCTACGCTTTTTCTGATCTTTATCAACGATCTCCCTGGTGTAATCAGATCCTAAGTAGGCATCTATGCTGACGACACCACCATTTACTTCCGCCTCGTTAAAAAATCTGCCCAGGCTAACAAAACAAACTTCGTTGCTGATCTTGAAAAAAACTTCCAATCTGTAGTAAGAAATGGCTCGTAAATTTTGATGCTTCTAAAACGAAGCTGCTATCTTTTAACAACCATAGACAAGCGCCCGTAACCCCAATCAGCATGGATCAGGCTAGTATCCCTGAAAGAAAAACACTGTGCTTCCTCAGCCTAACTCTCTCAGCCTACCTCAAGTGGAATGAGTACATTGAATCCATAGCTAAATCTGTTGCTAGGAAGGTCGGTTCACTGTGTAGGGTCAGGAAGTTTTTTTTCATCTGAATCCATCTTTCACATATATAAATCTACTATCCACCCGTGCATTGAATAATGTTGTCACATCTGGTCGGGTGCCCTTGCTATTCATCTCAGGTTTCTTGACAAAATCGAACGGAAAATCTGCAATATAATTGATCTCAACTTGGTAGCTCAACTCCAGTCACTTTCTCACCGACGTAATGGGGCTTACCTCTGTCTCTTCTACAAACACTATCACGGTTTCTGCTTCGATGAGCTTAGCACCATAGCGCCCCCTCTGCATGAATTTGGTCGAGCTACTAGATTAGCGACTAGGTCCCACCCTTTTATCGTGAAACCGATCAAATTTAACTGCAATTTCTACTCTAGTTGCTTCTTTGTTTGCACTTCACGCCTATGGATTTCCATTCCGTATACTTGCTTCCATGACAGCTACAATCTCCAAGAATTTAAGTGCAATGTCAACTGCCATCTATCTCCTTGACTTGCATCCTTTCCCTGAAAATCCTCGTATCATGTTTTCTTCCTTTCCACTCTACTCTCATGCAGCCCTCTCCACCCCAGGGTTCTCATCCTTCTCTTACCCATTCTCTGACTCCCCTGTAACTTGTTCCTCTTTCTCATCACTCACCTCTTATATAATCACCTGCGCACCAGTGGAAGTTCTACCTTGCTTGGGGTGAAATGATTAAAAAAAAGTTAGAAAAACGAATTTAACCTGACGTTAAATTGGTTTTTGTCTTATTCAGTTAACTTTTAAAATCAATTTTTCATATAAATTTCAAATAGAGAAATTATTTTAAATTTTGTTCTATACCCAATTAGTTTCATGATTATTCATTTATTAAGATATGTTACTCTATCGGATCGACGTAATTAAAGAGATGTGTGTTTTAGTGTAGTAGATATCTGCTCGGAACGAGAAATCGGGGAGCCAAATTCGAATTCCAGTTGAATTCCTTGCTTTCACTTACGCGCAAATACCCTTGGGAAAGGTATTAATCCGTCTCTTCCTTCCAGTTATGGGTTAAATAACAGAACAGATTGGGTCCTATAGCCTTGGCTGGCAACCAGTCTACCGCAGAAAGCAATGGCAACCTACTGCGGGATAATCTTCTGCCCATTCAGTCATGTCTCTTTCGAAACATGATCACCCAAGCGTGTATCACGTAGGGCACTTAACTAACTGGTTGTTTTTCTAACAAAAAAAAAGTTTCGATATTGTTGTATGATTATTCTTTTCAAAAAGCAAATACACTGTAATAACTAAAATTTTATCTTTTACTTAAAATTCAAATGTTTATTTTTTTAAAGTAGTTTTTTTTTTAAAGAAATGCAAGGTGTACTCAAACATTTTTGTAGTGCAATTATCTTTTAAAATGTATCACGTATGGCACGTAACTGACTGACTCTTTTGGATCGACGTAATTAAAAAGAACTTTTGCTGTACACAAAGTGGGTAGAAATCTACCGTTTCACAGCATCTAATTTCCTTTACAGCCGTTTTTTTTTTAATTTTATCTCTGCTCTTAGAAGTAGCCTTATAAAAACGTGACACGGTTCAATCCTGTTAAATAATGTAACGCAATACAAAATATTTGAATTGGTGAAGGATTATAGAAATAGTATTTTCAGACATTTAATAATAGAAATATATATTCTTCATTTGTAAACGAAGTCGTTTACAAATGGATAATATTCAAAAGTTCTACAATATAATTGTATTGAACACTTTTTAATACAACTGTATTTTATTGTGACCAAAAACTAAGTAATTAAATTATATATATTTCATGCAATATTTTCATGTTAAATAATGCTAATATTAATTTTCGCTTATTGATTTTATTGAGATTTATTTAATTTAGGTAATTCTTTGACCTTTTTTTTTAGAAAAGGTCTAAATTTGTAATCCTATAGGTCATGAATTTATACAACCTCATTAAGATCAGATATATCAGCTAAAATTATATAAAAATGTTCTCATGTTCATTAGAATGTATCTGTTATCACTATACATCAATTTGCAACGGATGGACAAAAACAGTACGAAATGAGATGGAAAACTTTCCCAATATATTAAGTCTTGATCTTTATTATGCACATAGATGGTTAAATCATTTTTCGTTTTTTCTTTTTTGTTTTTTGTTGTTTTTTTATGCGTGAGATCAGAACTGTTTGTTGACTCGATGCTAAGAATAAGATTCCTTTAGAAGTGTTATTTTTTCAAACAAAATGGCGGACGGCTATTGTTTCAGTTTTATTGATCTGAGAAAAATATAGCTGAGAAAAACATAACACAAAGCAAGAACACCAAATAAATGACCGACTGAACATCTGTGATCATAATACTCTTAACCTTTTTATAAATACATCTTTTCAAAAACATTAGTAAAATATGCGTTTATTTTTGTCGTTCGAGCACATTTATGAAAAAAAAAACATCACAGGTTTACTAATCAATTTTAAATTGTTCTATAATAAGTCAAGTGATTGTTTTCTATAACGTCTCGATTTACACTAATGATTCTCTCCCTTGCACTGGCGAAACCATATAGCAGTGTCTTTATTTTTTTTCAATTGGTGTAGACAGACTGAACTATCGCCCGGTTCACACTCCACCCATGTCTATTGAACAGGTTAAGAGGCTCATCCCTTGTTCCTTGTTTAGGATGTGGTTTCCGGCTTTCTCTCTTCCAATCTATTCACTCTTACGTAGCCCCCTGCACACCAGTGGCCTTACCGCCTTGCTCGGGGTGATGTAATTAAAAAAAAAATGAAAAAAAATGATGAAAGAACAGCAACAATCATTGAAAAAATGTATTCAAGTATCCCACATTGCAATAAGCAGCGTAATAATATCTTCGGACTTGCTTATTTCTATACTACTTATTATTAACACTTCCTTTGAATATCTTGTTTCTTGTTATACTAATACACTGTTTTGAACCTACCTTCTTGTTCCACGTCTTGCTTCTGGACCAAACCGGTCACTACAACTACTCCACAACAAACTGGCAACGAAGATCCACAACAATAACACTCGAATAGAAACTGAAGAAAGGTTTCAGACTGACCAAATTACGGCAATACTAGAGACAGTAAGAGTGTGAAGAAAATGCTGGAGATTTTAGATGTGCGAGTCGAACCTGTTTTGTAAGCTCCAGACATTCGACAAAATGCATGAATAATAACGAAAAATTAAGAGCCGAAGATGCTTGTATAAAAGACATGAATTTCTAATTATAGTAAATTAGAAACAAAATAAATCGTCGTCAAAATAATACAACAGAATTATCAATAAAACTTTGTGGGGACAGGTAGCCAAAATTAGATATGGTAACTATATATATATATATATATATATCAGCCATATCTATTTGTGTATATATAACATTTCATATGCTTTACTTGAAATTATTATCTATCTATAAAATTCTGTAACTACTGTTAGTCCTCACACCTAAAATAGCCATACATTGACTTATCGAAACGAAATTTTGGGGAGAAGTGCAAACATGTAATAGTATTAATAAAAAAAAACAACTTTATGTAAGCTACCGGACTAGATGAAATAAGTTGTTTTTTAGCAAAAACAACTTGATTTTGACTACTTTTTAGGTGTTTTCGTAACTTCACAAACACCATTTTTTTTTTTTTTTTTTATAAAAATCTAGTTTCCAGTTTGTTCTGCGTTTGAAAGAACTATAAACAAATCACAAAACCGAACAATTAAAAAAAACTGCAATTTGGTTCCAGAAAGAAACGCGTGGTCTGTTCGAGTGCCCCTGCTATTCTCCTCGGGGTTCTTGACAAAATACAACGGAGGGTCTGTAATGTGATCGATACCGACTTGGCAGCCCGGCTGCAGTCTCTCTCTCACCGGCATGACTTGGCTTCCCTGCGCCTCTTCTATAAATACTTTCACGGCTTCTGCTCCGATGAACTTAGATCACTGGTGCCCCCTAGGTACGAATTTGCACGAGATACTAGATTAGCAACTAGGTCCCACCCTTTTACAGAGAAACCGATAAAATGTAACCGTAATTTCTACTCCAACAGCTTCTTTTCTCGTACTTCACCCGACTGTGGAATTCCCTTCCACATGATTGCTTCCCCGACGGCTACAATCTCCAGGAGTTTATATGTAAGGTCAATAGACACCTCCTAACACACTAACTCGCTTCCATTCTTTCAAACACTCTTCCCATCTCCCCAACCCTCATCCTCGGTATCCCGTCTATCACCCTCCTTCTGACATTTCCTATATCTAACCACTCTTTCTCACCACCTTCCCCTATGTAACCCCATGCGCAATAGTGGCAGCGGAATACTTTGCTTGGGGTGAAATGATTTTAAAAAAAGTCAGTTGTATGTTGCAGGCTCAAGAGTAAGTAATCCTAAGAATTTATTCTTCGCTGTTAAAAAGGAAGAAAATTAAATTTGAAAAAATATTGTTTACCATGAAGTCCTATTAAATTACAGGCATTATTAAACCGAAGTAGGTTTTTTTTTTTTGTTTTTTTTTTGTCAAAGCAATTTTCTAAACAAATCAGCTTGTTCAAATTTCATCGATTGGTTTGCGAAATTTGTAAACCTTAACAAAAATTTTAGGGATATCTTAAAGAATACTAAATATTGTGATTATTGTAAATAATGTGATTTCAACACGCATCAACGTATTGTCAAAACATTCTTGTGTATAAAATTAGCTAAAAAAAAAAGTTATCTAAAAATAAACACGTTAGTTGTGCAAACAAATGGGATTATACACAAATCAGAACCTGTTCATTAAAATAGAAAAGTAGCACTCTTTAGAACTTGAAATTCAAACCAATCTCTAGATCCAATGTCGCCACTTCAAACGTTAAAAACTAAGATTATGGCGATAATAGACAGCAGATAGAACGGTGCTAAAATTAACTCGCAAAACACAACATCTGGATGCAACAAAAATGACAAATTGCTTCTTTTATTGATGAAAATTCTGTGGCTAAATTTTTAAGTCTGTAAGAATTAAGTTTTAAAAACACAATACTTAAATTTTAAAATTCCTTAATGAAAAATCAGGGGTTAAAAACAATGGGAAATTTGTATCGGTATCAACCTATAAATACCGTGTATATTTCAACTAACACCGGAAGTGTGAGGTGGGGGTTCTTGTTTGCAAGACCATATGATGGAAAGAACTTTTTTTTTCTCAGCGTTTCTGTGAATTGGGCCGGACACACAGTAACATTGTTTGGGCCAACAAGTCAAGTGAAAGACAGATTTCATATTATACTAAATTTGCATTTCGTCACGTTTGAAACACGTTCCTTGAGAACCGACGCCAACACATTTTCCTTGGCCATCATTGCCAAGCATAAGTAACGTAAGATTGAAATTTTCGAGGTAGCCTAAAATACATCGCGATGACTAACCAAACAACGACTTTGTCAGTCTGCACATGCAATAACAAAAAAGGAAATAATGGTTTGTAATATATGTAGTCTCCAAGTTAGGATAGTGTTCCGTTTCGATAATCTCGTCTAAAGTCAGTTTTAAAGTAAGTTGAATAATGCCTCAGTGAATTGTACAGTGTGCCATTAAAACATATGTCTTTGAAAACTTTTCTTTTATTTCGTTGGTGTCAAGAAAACGAACAAAATAAAAATAAAAAAAAGAATTATAAATACGTTATGGCATTTTTAATTTATTGTAATAAAAATAAATGAATGTTCAGATCGCGTAACGGTTGCTAGAAAATGGAAACGACGAGAAGTTAAAGTTCTGAGACGAGTTCGAATTCCAGTTGAATTCCTTGCATTCACTTACGCGCAAATACCCTTGGGGAAAGGTATTAATCCGTCTTCTCCATCCAGTTATGGGTTAAATAATAGGACAGATTGGGTTCTATAGCCTTGGTTGGCAACCAGTCTACCGCAAAAAGTAATGGCAACCTACTGCGGCATAATCGTCTGCCCAGTCGGTCATGTCTCTTTCGAGACATGATCGCCCAAATCGTGTATCACGTTAGGTACTTAACTGACTGACTTAGTCTAATGCATTTACTAGAACAAGTAAACTACTCTGAACGATTAAAACCTGGAAATTTGGGATTGAGTAACACCAGTCCATATCTGGCAGCAATGCTTCATTCTTTGGTCCTTATCTCTACTCTTGTAGAGGTAAAGCATGGCAGAAGTCATCTACATCCCATAACGATAGAATGAGAAAACCCTTTTCCAAAATCTTAAGAAGGGATCGTCTGTGAGTTCAAGTTGAGGGTGGGAGTGAACATGAGAACCAAATACATTCAGTGCATTCACCACCATTGAGTGTGGAACCGTTCAACGTGACTGGAGAAAAAAGTAATTGTCTACTCGATGGTGATGATGAAACAATACTAACACATTACTCAATAAATCCCTGGTCTAACTAATAAAACAAGTTTTAGGCAAGATTTGACTTTATTCATCAACATAGTCTTTTTATAGTGGGATACACTGATTCCAATGCTTCTCTAACAATTTGATGCATTTTTGTAGAACGATTTGTCTTTGGCCTCAAAATACTTCTCAGTTTCCGATATCACTTCTTCACTGGAGTGAAATGTCTTCCTCTGGAGCATTCTTTTAAGGTCTGCAAACAGCCAGTCGTCGCTAGGCTACAAATTTCGAGAATAGTGGGGATGCGGAAATGCAATTCATGTATTTTTGCTATTGTTGCGATCGACTTGTGACACGGTGCGTTGTCTTGGTGAAAGATCACATTTTTTTCTTCATTTATGGCAGTTTTTTGGCAATTTCTTCCTTCAAACGCACTAATAATGCAATATAATATTCGCCATTGATGGTTTTCATTTCTCAAGGTAATCGATGAACAAAATACATTGCGCATCCCAAAATACGAAAGCCGAAATCTTTTCTGCTGATGTTTGCCTCTTTGGTCGCTTTGGAAGGCTTTCACCTGCTGCTGTCCACTCAGCTGACTGCTGATTTGACTCCGGAATGAAGTGGTGGATCCATGTTTCATCCATTGTCACATATTTACGCAAAAGCTCTTTCTTGTTAAGTTGAAACAGTTGCCAACAACGATCTAAATCACTTTATCATTGAAACACCCACTTTGAACACAGCTTTCTCATTGACAAATGTTCATGCAAAATGGTGAATACACAATCTTCCGATATCTTCATCTCCTCAGCTATCTCACGTAACTTCAATTTTTTTTTAAGCGTATCACCCCGAGCAAGGCGGTAACGTCACTGATGTGCAGGGGGCTACGTAATAGTGAAAAGATTGGAAAAGAGAAAGCCGGAAACCACATCCTAAACAGGGAACAAGGGATGAGCCTCTTCACCTGTTCAATAGACGAGGGTGGAATGTGAACTGGGCGATAGATGGATTTATCTACTCCAATTGAAAAAAAAAACAAAGAAACCAAATTGAGAAGATTGGAAAAGAGAAAGCCGGAAACCACATCCTAAACAGGGAACAAGTGATGAGCCTCTTAACCTGTTGAATAGACGTGCGTGGAGTGTGAACCGGACGATAGATAGATAGATCTATCTACTCCAATTAAGATCTATCTACTATTTACGATCGACTAAAACGGGTTTGTGGATTGTTTGGTATTTTCTGGAACAATTGCCGATTTGGGGAAACCTGAGCGTTCAGCATCGTTTGTGTCTGTACGATCGCGTTTAAAGTCAGCATACCACCTCTTGTTTCCGACGGAGCAGAGTCCGAATAACACTTATCAAGCCATTGCTTTGCTTGAACAATATTTTTCTCATCAGAAAGCAATGCTTTATCAACATTCAGATTTTTCCATTGTTTTGAAAATTTGTAACAGTAGCTTCACTTAAATAACTGTAATTTATAAACTAATAATCCGATCGGGCCCAAATTTTGTCACGTGCCATTTGAAGGTTAGTACTTCATAAAAGTCATATGGACTATTTTTATTAGTGGTGCCATCTATATGTCAGGCTCGGGACTTATTTAGTGATGTGTTAGGTGCCTACTCGTTGATGATGAAACAATACTAGCTTGGTTTTCGAGGCATTGAAAGTTACAAGCCAGTTACCTCAACCATGAGCCCGATCAGAGAAAAGATAAGCTGCAAGATTCCGATGGTAAAGTTCCTCCCCTGCTTTCCATTTTAATTCATCATAATCAAAAACTTAGGATGTGCGTTTCGGGGTAATGGATATCGGCTTGGAATGAGAAATCGGAGAGCCAAGTTCGAATTCTTGTCGAATTCGTTTAATTTATTTATGCACAAATACCCTTGCAAAACATTAATCCATCTCTTCTCTCTCCAGATATGGGTTGAATAACAGGGCAGATTGGGTTCTCAAGCCTTGTTTGGCAACCAGTCTACCGCAGGAAAGTAATGGCAACTTACCGCGAGATAATCTTCTTGATCGCCCAAAAATGTATCACGTATGGTAATTAACTGACTGAATCAAAAACTGAGAAATAAGGTCGTTATTTTTTTTAAACTGATGTTTAATAAAGGCTCAAGAGCCACCCAGATATTTATAAGGTATGGGATTAGAATCAAGGCTCAAGAGCCACCCAGATATTTATAAGGTATGGGATTAGAATCTACGAGAAGTAAAGCTTATGAAAATATAGAGGATTGTTAATGACGGTTACTTAATTTGGTTAAGATTGTAGCGTTTGCGGTAGCCTCCACGCCGGTGTCTGTTCTGCAAGGCAGTTTTTCTTTAGGGGGGAAGCTGAGTGCCCTTACCAATAGAATACGAAGGGAATTAGAATAAGTTGACTCTGTACGTGGCGTGGCGGTTCTTAGCTGTAAATGTCCGAATTGGTAGGACCCGCCATATCATGTACACAGGGTCATCTCAAATTTATTCACCAATAGTTTGTATGCTAAATGCTCGTTTGTAAATAAATACCGGTTAATCAAGTTACAAGTTACACATTGAAAATTTCCCACCAAATTGTTACACGATTTTTCTATTCTTTATGTTGAATTTCAGAAAACATAGGACCTCGTTTTGTCTAACTCATACCCCTGTCCTTACAAAGAAAATCTCGACAGATTTTTAAATTTTTTATATATTTCTAGATCAGGCTTCAGTTACTGTTTTAAATATCTATTCAAGCTGGTGTCAGTGTGTTGTTTTATATAACTTTGAATATTAAAAGAATGGAAAATTTAATACGAGACCGTTGAAATATAACTTATAATGCTTTACACCAGTTAAAATATCTTCAAATAAAGCAATAACATCGAAGAAATTTTAATTCAAGATATTTTTACATAACTATTTTTTTATGCTGATAATCTATATGATTTGTATGATGTAAACATAAAAAACTGAGGATAAATGTTTTGTCCTTACATTATGGTAGGTATCTTCAAAGAAACACGATACCAAAGGCTTAAAATGAATTTTTGACGGACCTGAAGGAGACTACCACTACCTTTAATTTTGTTGTTTTTTTTAGTTTGTTTTTTGTTTGTTTGTTTTAGTTTTTTGGAGGGTAGGGGGTTTGGGGGGTTTACTTTTTCAGCGCAGTCTAATTGGTTATTACATAAGGTTTCTGATTATCAAAACAAAAATTGGGAAAATTCTAATATTTAAACAATTTTTTTTTTTTGGTTTGGGGTTGGAGGTTCAGTTTCTCATACAACGTTATAGTAAATCGATCCTCCATTTTGGAACCACTCGCGTTGGGGTCGCTTTATTTTGGTTTTGGGACGAGTTCTTGCTCTTGTTTTAGTCTTTTTCAAGTTTTCTTTAGTTCTTACGATGGCATCTTCCTCGGAAACTCCAAGAATGGCTTTATTCAAAAATTTCGCAAAGTATTCAGTAGTTGAATATGCGCAAGCAAAAAAGTTAATTGCACAGGTTCAATCTACTATAAGGTTGTATGAAAAACTGAGCCTCCCCGATAAAATTGTTTAAATGTTGAAATTTTTACAAACTTTTTTGTCAATCGGAAAGTTTAGGGTTTAATCGATAAGATTGCACTGGAAAAAAGTAAAAAACAAATTGGTAATCAACCAATTTGCAGGTGGTGGTAATGTCGTACCGGCGAGTGATTCCAAAATAGAGGATCGATTTACTATAAGGTTGTATGAAAAACTGAACCCCCACCCTAAAATTGTTTAAATATTGAAATTTTTCCAAATCTTTTTTGTCAGTCAGAAAGTTTAGGACGTAATCGATAAAATTGCACTGAGAAAAAGTTAAAAAAAAATGAAAAGCACCAAATCTAAAGGTGGTGGTAGTCTCCTTCATGTCCGCCGAATTTTTAAAAATGAAAGGTTTTTCATGAAGCTTTTATTTCAGTTCTTATAGATTAAATTTAATATTTCCAATAAACAAAATACTTTGATGTATTTGAAAGCATATTTAAATTGACTGGAAGGAGTTTTTTTTTAATCTTTAAAAAATAAAATATACTTTTCAGAAATTTTATTTTAGAAATTAATCTGATTTTTAAATAAATATTACTTTACTTAGAGTTAAAAATCTCGCAAAAATACATTTTCTAGCACGGAAGTAGATGTTTATTTAAGGTGTTGACAGCTTGACTGAATACCGGGAGTTTATCTAATATTTTTCTACGGGGGATATATCTGTAAAAAATACTTGAATATAACGCGGAACCTTAATTGTTAGCTACGCAGTAATAAAAAAACATATTCTCTGTAATTTAATGTTTTGAATTTTAAGTACTATGGCTTTAAATCTGCTATAGTTATCGTGTGGCGATACCGAGCAAAGCAAGGGACCGGATGTTTGCCCTCAGAGATTCAGAAAGCAAATGACCAAAATTGGTCTTTGCGCATCTGGCTCCACGCAGAAGTTCCGGAGGTAAACCAAAAATAAATAAATATCAAATTCCTTTTACAGACCTGGAGCGGAACTATGGATCCTGATTCGTCATCAAACCGCAAAATTCGAAATACGTCAGAGAAACGTTTGTTTTTTGTTTTTGTTTTTTGTTTTTTTCATAGCTGAAGAAAAAAATCGTTTCTGAGCCACACCACGTGACTACTCAATATTTAAGGATGGTTTCTAACTGATCACAGTGGGCAGTCAGAGGAGGTAGGTTGCTGACACACATCAAAGATTTTAGTCTCAACTTCAAGTGACCCAAACATTGTCCTCTATCTCAGTTTTTCATACAACGTTATAGTAAATCGATCCTCTATTTTGGAATCACTCGCCGGTACGACATTACCACCACCTGTAAATTGGTCGATTATCATTTTTTTTTCAGTGCAATCTTATCGATTAAACCCTAAACTTTCCCATTGACAAAAATACTACAAACATCCTGTACGAACTCTTTAATACCTTATCATTGAATACGAACTCTATCATTAACTTCTTAATGTTTCTAATTGTACATTAACTCTTACCAATTGTTATTCTTCCTTATAATAAATTTCTATTTTAAATGTAAAGTGTATATTTCATTATTCCACTCTTCATTACTAATACACACATTCTAACTGCCGACAACCAACCTTCTGATGAATATTACTCCACATAAAACTTGAATGCTGTTGGGAGTTCGGTTAAGAAAGACACAAGGCCGAACAAAAGAAACACGAACCAACTCCCTACACTTCAATCGCTCTTTTTGATAATGTATCTGGACGTCCGTATTTACAAAAATCGACACATGTATAAATAAAAAAAATTCAAAATTCTTTTTAAAATATTGAGCTCGTTGAACTGTAAGTTGTTCCATTTATGATTAGTAAATATAATTTTTACTTAATAACAATATCATCTAACCGGTACAAATTAATAAAGAAATTTAAATGATTAAAATTTTATAAATTATTCATCATAATTCATTATTCCTCGAAATCTTTTTCTTAAGACAATAGTTTATATAGGGTATCTTATTCATAAAAGGAATGAAAAGCGTTTCTAATTAAATGTCTTAGTTTTATTGCATTTTTTTATTTTACGATTCAGAGCAGATTTTAAGAAACTTGGCGGGGGGCTATTTTAAAAAATGATTCAAATTCTCTCGAAAGTTCTGCGTATTGTTAATATAAATATTAAACGAGAGAAAAATTAATTTCTCGAAATTGGTCGGGTGGAGGTCAATAGATGTTAAAAAAATGCTTTTACCAAGACTTTTTAGAAATAAGCATTTCTAATATAACTCATTTGTTAATAAATCCTGAAAGTTTCAGCAATTAAACAATTATTTGATTTTTGCAGGAATGTCCAAATTAATGTGTTTTTCACCCCCAAAAAAGACGCTAAAATTTTCTATACTAATCTTCGAAAACTCCTTCGATCCTTAATCAAAGATTTTGAAGATATTTTTGTTTTCATTATTCAGTTATTTAAGTACCATAGGTGATGAAACGCTTGGGCGATCATGTCTCGAAAGAGACATGACTGACTGGGCAGAAGATTATCCCGCAGTAGGTTGCCATTGCTTTCTGCAGTAGACTGGTTGCCGACCAAGGCTATAGAACCCAATCTGTCCTATTATTTAACCCGTAGCTGGAGGGAAGAGACGGATTAATACCTTTCCCAAGGGTATTTGCGCGTAAGTGAAAGCAATGAATTCAGCTGGAATTCGAACTCGGTTTCCCGATTTCTCGTTCTGAGCCGATATCCACTGCGCCACAACGCACATCCCAGCACATTTCATGATTATATGCCAATTTTTAGCGAATCTGTTGAGGTACCTAGATCCCGGCATACAACTAAAGCAGAATGAGACATCATTCAGAGACTACCGGAAGTAACTTAGACCTGTTGAAGACTGGAGGACGGAAATGACTAAAGGCATATGGTCACAACAAAGACGGTGATATACTTCTTCTATGGGCCGTGTCCCTTTCAGGACGTAGGTGATCATGGCCTTTCACATCTCCCTATCCCTAGTAGCTCTAAACACGCTTTCTCCTGTTACCCCTCCCAAACCCCGCTCTGCCATTCATTTGCTCAAGGCCATCAAGTATGTCACTCGTTGCTTTCCTCTGTCTCTCCTTACCTCAATAAACAGAATAATGGGAATACTTCGTCTCAGAACTTCGGTTAATATTTAACGCTGTAGGGTGTCTGAGCATCCCATAATTGTTTTCTTTAATGTTTTAATATTCTTAGAATATTTTATTTCTGCAAGTGGTAAGTCAAATTTTCATGATTAATCCAGTAGCTTTCTGAATATATTTTGACAAGAAATTCTTGTCTTTAGCCATAATACTTGTATGAATTAAAAGCAATTTTATTTGTTTAGAGGGAGGGGCGAAAATATTCCATACTACTAAGGAAATGAGATATATATATATATATATATATATATATATATATTGAAGTAAAAAGCCTCGTCAATTCCGACGATTATTTTTAAGCATGAAACACAGTCGCCTCTGAGTATTGACTGCAATGTCTACTTTTATATTGACATGCACTATTCCTGATAGTCCTGGGTATGACGATAAACTACATCCGGCAGCAATCGGATCGGGAGGTTTTGTGGAGCATGGAACCACCTCTTAAATGATGTTGTTTGCAGGTCCCCTCTGACCCGGCTCTCCGTTTGCTCTACTGAGCCACTATTTACACCATCAGCACATTCACTGAAAATGTGAAATGTTAGGAATAAAAGGTTACTCCGAAAAGTATACTTTTCTTTTAGTCAATATTGTTATATTGTTGCGGCTAAACTGTCAACTAAGACACTAGAAGATGATGACGTCAACAGTTCCGAAACTAGAGATGTTTTGAAATAACTCTCTCTTCTCTTTGCTTTTTATATCTCATAAAAATGTCCTTGTTCGTAGATTTCTATTTCTACAATGCAAAAGATACGAAACACGGCGTTGAAACATGTCGACATTTTTATTTTAGCTAAAATATTATCTTTAGAGCCAATATTTAAAAATAAACAAGTTTTTTTTTGTTTTTGTTTTTGTTTTTGTTTTTTTTTGTTTTTGTTTTTTTTTGTTTTGTTTTTTTAATGTCAGCAATGCATTGAGTTGATTTAAGAGCCGAATAAGTGTTAGATTTTACTCTTTGGGGAAAGACTGAAAGATATATGCTATGCTTCTCTTACTGTACAATTGTCCAAGTGTGGATCAACAAGTAATTCTGGGTACAACGATAAACTACATCAGGCAGCAATGCCTCTAATTGGGAGGTTTTGAAGAGCATGGAACCACCCCTTAGTTGCTGCTCTTCTCAGATCCACCCTGATCTGAGGTAGTAACACATGTTAGAGCCCTAGCTATGGAAAAATAATGTTTTGATTCTTGTTTAGTGGTTCACTAAGAAAGTATAAAAATACGTTATGGCGAAAATGCCAGTAATATATATTTATATTTTTAAAAAAATACATTTTATAACAAAAATGATAATCAATGCATCACTAGAGTGTAAAAAATACCTGCAATAAATTTACTATCTACAAATTACATATCTAAAAACATACGTTTGCTATGAAAGTATAAAATTATGTACATATCTGCAGTTGAAGTCATAAAATTGCGTACAAAACATTTTGATTTCGGCATTAAATAACTCACAGTCGTGTTGATATACCGTTAAACAAAAATAATAAACCAAACTCTACCCCTGATATTGAGCACTTTAAGCCATAAATATAGCATATAAAACTATACTTTCTCATATAGATCAGTGTTTCCCAACTTTTTTGAGTCATGCTCTACCTAATCACCTCTAGAATCCTGATGTCCCCCCCTCCCATATGTTGATATATAATTCTTATGTAAAAAGTGAACTCCGTTTTCGGTGATGCTTAAAACACCAATACTTTGATTTAAGCTTTTATTTTAAACTTAAAATTTAAAGTTTGTTCAAGGCTTAAACTATTTTAAAGCCTTAAGGTGGCTTAAACAAACTTAAAAATAACATGGCATCCATTAAAAACAGAAATAAATAAGAAATTTCTGAGCAAGAAATTACCAAAACATAAAATATGAGGGATTGTCTGATATTGTTTTTATGTTTATAGGAAACTATCAAATAAAGTTTCAAGGCATGTAATAGAGAATTGAAATATTTAAATTTATAAACAAAAACTAATTTCAAAAGAAGCTTTTTTCCTGTAATACTTTGATTAGTACTTTAATTAGTACTTTTAATTAAATTGTATATTGTACAGTAAAGATATCAAATGAAAAATATCATTCAGCTCATTTCAGATAAGTACAATAAAGATAATCAGTGAGACCCTTGTGCTTTATGCCTGCTGCAAAGAGATTTTATATTAGGAACTAATTTAGTCAGCTTTAGTCTCAAGTAGCAAAACACCTAACAATCGAATTGCCCCCTCTCCTGTGAGGCGTACGCCCCACGTTGGGAATCACCAATATAGATTATAGACGGTCAGATTTTCTCTCTACCGTATTCCTTCAGGACGTAGGTGAACATACACTACTGGTCATAATTATTAGAGCACCCCAGTTTTTTTTTTTAAGATATTATATATTTCATACTATTTTAGTAGATAATTCTAAATGAAAATAGAATGGTTCTTTTGTTATTATTACTTTGCAAGATTTTACAAGGCAAGGAAGCAAAGATGAACTCGTCCGAATCACCCTAATTTTTCTTCATTCTTTCATTGATGAAACTGCAATATATGTAATTATTAAATATTCATAAATTCATTTGATGCACATGTTATTGTGCAGTGTTAACAAAAGAACCATTCTATTTTCATTTACAATTATTCACTTGGCAATAAATACTAAAAAATAGTATGAAATACATCCAGTTTTTAAAACACTGGGGTTGCCTAATAATTATGGCCGGTAGTGTATATTTAATCAAAATGTCAGTAGATTGCCATAGAGCTTTTTATCAACATATCAAAAATAGAATGGTTCTTTGTTTTTTACAAGACAAGGAAGCAAAGATGAACTCGTCCGAATCACCCTAAATTTTCTTCATTATTTCGTTGATGAAACTGCAATATAGGTAATTATTAAATATTTATAAATTCATTTGATCCACATGTTATTAGGCAAGAACCATTCCATTTTCATTTACAATTATTCACTTGGAAATAAATACCAAAAAATAGTATGAAATACATCATCTTTTTTATGGGGTGGCCTAATAATTATGGCCGGTTGTGTAGCTCTTAATAAACTTTTTGTCTGTTTATGTGGGTTGTGGTACAGTGGATATCGACCAGGAACGCGCAAATAGCCTTGAGAAAGGTATTAATCCATTCTTTCTTCCTCCATCAGAACAGATTGTGTTCTGTAGCCTTAATTAGCAACCAGTCTATCGCAGAAATTATTGGCAAACTACTGCGGGAATTCATGCCACTTTCGAGACATGATCTCCTAAGGGGTTATCACGTATGGCACTTAACTGGTTTTGTTATTTATCTCAAACCATGTTCCGACATTCATTTACTCAAGTTTGTTAAGTAGGTCTTGCGTTGTTTTCCTCTATCCCCCTTGCCTTCAATCTGTCCTGTGAGTGTCAAAATTTACAAGCCATCTTTCCTCATTATATCCCATAGAAACTTCAACTCTCTGATGTTAAAAGAAAAATGTGGTTAGGAAGATTGTGTAGTTCTTATCGTCAAAGTAAAAAAAAAAGTAATCATTTTATATAGCTATATCCCTTCTGGACGTGGGTGATGATGGTCTTTGTTACTCTGACCCCTTACCATGCTGCTTTGTCCTCTGTGTACTTCCGTCTGTTTGCTCAAGTACTTTACTCGGTGTTTCCACCTACTCTGTATATGTCCTGTGAGCGTTTCATTCTCCAAACACTCTTTTCTCGTTGTGTTACTGATTATTAGCATCAGTTTTTTTTTTTTAGTTTCTGTTTTCTTTGTTCGATGTTGCTCACATGTTATTTTTATGGTATTCTCCGCTCAGCTGCAGTCACTTTCTCACCGGCGCAATATGACTTCCTTGTGTCTCTTCTACAAATACTTTCACAGCTTCTGTTCCGATTAACTTAGCTCACTGGTGCTCCTATATATGAATTTACTCGAACTTCAAGATTAGCAACTAGGTCCCACCCTTTTACAATGAAACCAATAAAATGTAAACGCAAATTCTACTCCATCAGCTTCTTTTCTCGCACTTCCCACCTGTGGAATTTCCTTCCGTTTACTTGCTTCCCCGACAGCTACAATCACCAAGAACTTAAATGTAAAGTCAATAGTCATCTCCTATCTCACTAACTTGCATCCTCTCTCTCTCATGCTCTTTTCTCCGTCCACTCCACTCTCATCAGTATTCTCCTCTTTCTCTTACCCACTTCCTGACACCTCCAAAAAACCTATCACTCTTTCTCATAACTTTACTCTTATATAAGCCCCTGCGCAACAGTGGCAGTAAACTGCTATGCATTGGGCGATATGATTATAAAGAAAAACCTTCGTCGGTAAAATCACGTCTCGTTTTAAGTTTCATCGTTTGAAAAGATTGTCCAGTATTTATTGCCATTTAAGAAATGATATATATCAATTCAGCACTCTTTTCATTAATTTGAAAATCCTAATCCTGCCTGTGTCTGAAAACTACCCCTGACATGGTGAGATTTACGCAATACCCTCAACTTAACTAAAATTAAGTACGATTATTTATTTTGTCTGTATTTCTGGGTCATGTTATTGCTATTATACATTAATTCTTTCAGACCAGTTTCCTTGTTTCTGTTATTATCACCGAACATTACTGATGGTAACTGATAACAATGGCCGAAACGTTGTAATAAAAAGAACAAATACTTACAGAAAAAAAAACAATGAAACTGTTTCGAATAATAAAAACAAGGATGTTTTAAGAAAAAGGAAAACCTAAAAGGATACTTACACTTAGAATCAGGAAGAAACAGTTGAAATTTATGGGAGACATAATGTAGAAAGAGGGCTTGGAAAATGTAACACTCACAAAACTTGTTGAAAGCAAGATGGTAATAGTAACCTACCTAACGAGCTTATGCAAAAGAGAGATTATAAAAAGACAAACATGGCTAAGAGCTGAAAAAAATAGGAAGTTGTGGATAGCCATTATCTCCCATATCCGGAAAGGATTCGGTAGATAAAAAAGAAATTAAATATCTCTCATATATATATATATTATAACTTAAATTTAATGAATGTGGATATCAACTGATGTGGTTGCGACCCTCCCCATCTTCCACAGCCTGTCTGCAGTAATAAACAGCGGCCTTTATGAAATAAAAAGCCTGAGAATATAAAATTTACTGAAAACTTATTTCTGATTTGCCTCTTATAAAACCGACAAAGAGTAGAACAGCATTTTTTTTTTTATACTGCTTGGGTAATGGGGCAATTTTGAGAGAATGATTTTTACCCAGCCTGACATCGTGACATGCCAGTGCTGTGACCTTTTTGTCAAGAGATATTGTGATGAAGCAGAACGCAGTGAAAAGTAAGTTCATGAATTTCATAAGTAAAAACAAAAATCTTGGTTAAAATCCGAACTGAAATTCATACCATCTAGTTTATTTACACGAACGAACAAACAAATTAACTAAAGGAATCTTTTTTTAAAACGAGTTAAGTCCCCCTTGGCATGGTTAGCAAAACGTGAACAATCGACCTCTTGGATTGAATGAATGGTTCCTTTCTAAATTCTCGGGTTACAAAATACTACACTCTTGAAGAAGGCAAGGAAGTATAACAGTCGAAACGTTGTCATAATTGCAATCACAATGAAGGAAACTGTAGTTATTAATATCTAAAATCCAACTAAAAAAGTGGATCTTCATATTTTGTTTTAGTGATAAATTTTTTTTAAAAATGTGATCATAAAAGTAAAAGCTACATTTCACAAAAAAAGTGTCATTTTGTAAATATAAAAATAACTAGCAGTATAGCCCGGCGTTGCTCGGGTGTAATGAAAGCTTTAAAACTAATCCATGGTCCTGGAGCTCAGACTCTGCCTCAAGAATATTTGTGTGAAATTTGGTGAGAATCGGATAAAAATTGTGGATTTGTATAAAGGACATACATACAGACAGATAAACAGATACACACACAAACATCTTGCCTTTTATATATATATATATATATATTATCGATTTTCTGCACTATTGTAAGAACTGCAACCTTGAAAGTTCTGAATATCGTTTCTTATGTCTTTGTCTATGAATGTATCAAATTTTATTAAAATCTGACCACTCCTATAACCCGATTTTTTCGATTATTGGTTTTCGATATTTATCGGGGGTACCTCGACACAAAACCTAGCTAAGAATACTGGCAGACGCTTATAGTACAACTGTGTAAATTTTCAAGAAAATCGGTTCAGCCGTTTCGGAGTCTATAGATAACGGACACACACACACACACAAAGTTTCATTTATAAATAAGTTTAGATTAGATTAGATTAGATGAGATTACATAGATTTAGATTAGATTAGATTATTAAACTTTTAGCCATAATTAACCAAAATAAAATCGATCAGAACAAATGAAATTGCCACGGTCTATGAAACATACTAAGGAAGAAACAAACTTTGATATACAGTATAACGTGTATATAAGAGAAATCCGGATATAAGAGAACTGTTATCCGAACCTACAACTCTCTTATATCAGGGTTACACTGTACATACCCATGTGCGCATAGAGGTATGTATTAAACTTAGTTTAGCTTGGTACAAGGCCAACAACGTGAGCGACACAGTAATTGATATGATAGATAACCTTGCTGTTATTTCAGAGTAGTACCCAGGAATACATAATTCGAAGTCCCGTAGAAGGTTAATTTTTAAAACTCCTTAACTGTGGTGTCTCTTTAATTACCTGGGACGCGAGATTAGATTTTCGCACATTTTAAGAAATGACGGCATTAAAAGATGTGGAGAGGCATCATCTCACACACAATGAAAGGACATGGCATATTAAAGAAAAATATAAGGGGCGAGAGAGAGAGAAAGGGAGAGACAAAGACAACATATGAAATAAATATACGGACAGACAGAGCGGCATAAAAGCCTAGGTAAAAAAAAAAAAAAGTACATTAAAGTATATTAATGCGGGAGAGACATGCAACAGACCTCGTACCCTGCACCACTTGGTCTTGTATTGGCTTATATAAATTAAATATAGTAAATAAAGGATAATGTACATATAATTAGAAAGACTAAGCAGGAAAGAAATGGAATATTGTTTGACTTTATCAATACGTTTTATATGTGGTTTATGTTTGGATTATTAACATATACTGAACTTACCATACTGACTTTTTGTTCTGGTAACGTAATCAAATAAATATAATTCTTTCTTGTTTGGTAAAGTTTAACACGCCAAAATGGAGCTTTGCTAGTTGCAGCCGATGTTAATGGCCCAGAAAGACGAGACGAAAATAACAACATCCGATGCGTACAGTTCACAGGACACAAAGTGGATTTTCCGCCAACAAAGACAATATAATCAGTTATGGCGGGCTGTTTATCTAAAACATCAACGATGTCATTTGCAATGATTACCGACTTTCAATTCAATTCACCAACTCTAATACTTGAAGTTTTAAAAATTATATATACTAGCTGAAAACTCGCCATACGTTATTTTAAGCTAGTTTTTACGGAAATGTCTAAAACCGAATCCCTAATCTTGGTAATCTTTCATGGACTTCAAATATATTAATTTATAGAAAATTGTAAGGAACCTCATTACCATTATTGAATCGTTCGGTCTTTCTGTAAGCCTGCAAATTTTGGACATTAGCAGTGGAATTACAGCAAAGAATCTAAGAACTAGAAATTAAATACTACAGAACGATCCCCGGCATCACAAATGACGCAGTGCGAGACTACATCAAGCTAGAAACAGACCCCGTTATAAAACCTCATAGCCAACGTCAAGAAGAGAAAGTGAAAATGGTATAGATATATAAGCACTCATGAGAGCCTACAATTCAACAATGTTCCACCATAGGCAAAATATCCGAAAAAGGCAGTCAGAACAGATGCAGCACTTTGATCATCTAGGCCATAGAAGGCACTTTATTTTTAAATATTACATTTCACGTGGCTCAAAGCCAAAAAAGGGAGTGGGAAGAGTTTGGTCGTCACTGATTATCTTACATATGGCTAATCTGGTTCACGACCAAGTCGTCCATTACAATTTACTCATATACCACAATAACTCATTCTTCGCTATTCAGTTCAACACATATCATGATCTAATCTTATCTAAATCTAAACTTATTTATAAATGGAACTTTGTCTGTGTGTGTGTCCGTTACCTATAGACTCTGAAACGGCTGAAGCGATTTTCTTGAAAATTTACACAGTTGTACTATAAGCGTCTGCGAGTGTTCTTAGCTAGGTTTTGTGTCGAGGTACCCCCCGATAAATATCGAAAAAATCGGGTTATAGGAGAAGTGATCCGATTTTAATCAAATTTGATACACTCAAAGACAAAGACATAAGAAACGATATTCAGAAGTTTCAAGTTTGCAGTTCTTACAATAGTGCAGAAAATCGATAATATATATATATATATCGTTTCTTATGTCTTTGTCTATGAATGCAACAAATTTTATTAAAATCTGACCACTCCTTCTATAACCCGATTTTTTCGATTATCGATTTTCGATATTTATCGGGGGTACCTCGACACAAAACCTAGCTAAGAACACTTGCAGACGCTTATAGTACAGCTGTGTCAATTTTCAAGAAAATCGTTCATCCGTTTCGGAGTCTATAGGTAACGGACACACACACACACACAAAGTTCCTTTTATACATAAGTTTAGATTAGATAGGTTTTACAGTGATCACTGGTTAAGTTTTTCTTCCTTTTTTTTTTGTGTTTGTTTGTTTGTTTATGTTTGTTTTTTTTTTTGTTTTTTTTTTGTGAGAGTGCCGACAAGGCACAATGGGACTGGTGATGATGAATGAGACAAGTTCATATTTTATCTATCACGAGATATCATTTGATAAATTTCCCTAAATTTTAGGTTTTATGACAATTCTAATCATAGCTTTTTAAAAGTATAAACATTGCCAAGGGGTGAAGGCAGTTAAAATAACAGCGGTGTCAATGGAGAAATAGTCCCTTTGTTGACACTCAATTTTTTTTTAAAGTTTGTTTTTTACGTTTACTGAATGTTTATTACTCGTATCACAAACATAAAAATCAAACTATAAGTTCTTAAAAGTTTCAAAAACTAATGTTAAAAAAAACATACTTTCAGGTTCCATTGTTAATCACAGAAAATTTAGTAGCCATACTTGTTCCTTTTTGAATTATGCAGATACGTGAATTATATAAATGTATATTTTTAGATACGTATGTCAGTATATATTTAGATACAAAATTTGTCTCGTTTCTATGTCACGCGTGAAAAAAAAATCTTTTGTAGTGTGTACATACGACACGATACATTGCTGCTGTATTTGTAAATTCTCACATAAATTCATATTTATTTCAGCGAAGTACTTTATGAAGTTTGATCTTAAATTCTTACTGTAAAATGCTCGATCTCTGATTAATAGAGAGCCGTTGAGCTATGTTGAAAAACAGCTTTGTATAAATTAAGTACTGATTTTTTTAGGCTATAAGCATGATTTACTTATATGCATAAACATGGTTACGTTTTGTTTTGTTTTTTTAAATTTGATCAACTAACATTTAGCTGATAAATTTCTCTACATGTTTCTCTTCTTCTATGTGCTATGTCCTTTCAGGACGTAAGCGATTATGGCCTTCCACATCTCCCTATCCCTAGTGGCTCTTAGCACGCTTTCTTCTGTAACGTCTCGCAGCCCCCGTTCTGTTATCCACCCGCTGAGGCCTTTCAAATAAGTAATCTGCTGCTTTTCTCTGTCTCTTTTCCCCTCTATCTGTCCTGTTAGTATCAGGTTCTCCAAGCCCTCCTTCCTCATTGCATGTTCCAGGAACTTCTGTTGTCTCTTCCTAATGCTCAATATTAATTTCCTTTTCGTTTCCATTCTTTCCAACACCACGTCATTGCTCACAAGCTCGGTCCACGATATCCGCAGTATCCTTCTGTAGAACCACATTTCAGCTGCTTCAAGTTTTCTCTTCATCTTTGTTAATATTATCCAATATTCACTGCCATATTGAAGAACTGACATGACATAGCAATCCAGTGCGCTCTTCTTTGTTTCTAGTGAAAGTTTCCTGTGTCTTGATACTTTACTCAGCTTCTGGAAGGCAACCTTTGCCATGCCAATTCGCCTTTGGATCTCTGTGTCGCACTTTCCGTCTTCGGTTATAACACTTCCCAGATATTTAAATTTTCGTACCTGCTTGATTCTCTACCTAGTTTAATTTTCTTCTATGTGCCGTGTCCCTTCAGGATGTAATCAATCAGGGCTCTCCACAACTTCTTGTCCTTGTAGCACTTAGTAAAATGTATCTTTTTGCTTTATCTCTAATCACTCTTTTAGCCATTCACACAAGCTCGTTAGGTATGTTATGCGTTTTTTCTCTCTTGCCTTGTGAGTGTCAGATTTTCCAAATCATCATTTCTACTGATGTGCCTAGGAATTTCAACTGTCTTTTTGATGAGCCCTTTTGTTTCCATTTTCTCTAAAACTTCGTCATTGTTCAAATGTTCAGCCCATGGTATTCTCAGCATCCTTCTGTAGAAACACATTTCTCTTGCCTCAAACCTCTTCCCCCATTTGTAATGCGATTGTCCAGTATAAAGGAGGGCTGATACTACATATCAGTGGAAAATGTTCCTGTTTCTTTATAATTTGCATAACTTTTAAAAGATATCTTTCGCTATCCCATTACAGTTCAGTGCTTCTCTTTCTGTCTTAATGAATTATTAATAGACTAGCAGTATAGCTCGGCGTTGCTCGGGTGTAATGAAAGCTTTAAAAACTAATCCATGGTCCTGGAGCTTAGACTCTGCCTCAAGAATATTTATGTGAAGTTTGGTGAGAATCGGATAAAAATTGTGGATTTTTATAAAGGACATACAGACAGATAAACAGACACACACACAAACATCTTGCCTTTTATATGTATATATATTATCGATTTTCTGCACTATTGTAAGAACTCAACCTTGAAACTTCTGAATATCGTTTATGTCTTTGTCTATGAATGTATCAAATTTGATTAAAATCTGACCACTCCTTCTATAACCCAATTTTTTCGATTTTCGATATTTATCGGGGGTACCTCGACACAAAACCTAGTTAAGAACACTCGCAGACGCTTATAGTATAACTGTGTAAATTTTCAAGAAAATCGTTCATCCGTTTCGGAGTCTATAGGTCACGGACACACACACACACACACACACACACACACAAAGTTCCTTTTATACATAAGTTTAGATATTTAAATTGTTGTACTTCTTTGATTCTGATATCTCCAACATGCAATTTTCATGTTGGAGGTATTTCTTTTACCAACAGTCATGCATGATGTCTTCTTGAAAATGATGTTTAGTCCTTTCTTCTCGGGTCCTGGGTATGAAGGTAAACTTCATCCGGCAGCAAGGCCTTTGATTGGGTGGTTGTGAGGAGCATGGAACCACCTCTTAATTACTGTTGTTCCCAGGTCCACCTTGACCCGGAGTGGTAGCACCTGTTAGGGTCCCAGCTATGGGCAAATAGTTAACTCCAAACTGGGTTCAAAACATTATGAAAGTATAAAAATACACTTTTATAGAAATATATGCATAAAAATAAACATTTATAAAAAATATTACATAATACATTTTTTAATATAAAACTAGAAGATATTTTTAGTTTTTTAAAATAAGAAATATTATAAAAAATAATTTTTTCTCACTACAACCGAACATTAAAAAAATACTTTAAAACTCTACTTTTTGGCATTAAATAACCCAGAGAGGTTGATATGCCGTTAAACAAATCTCACTCACTCTTTCTTCTTGTTTTCTTTTAACATCTTATGTAGGAATTCTTGTTTCCTTTCTGTGTCTGCTATCATCGCTGTCATCTGATATGTTTAATGTTAAATTTGGGGCTGCCAATAATGAAACCTGGTAGAAATTCTAATTCACTCAGGATTGCTTCACTGCAGTGAGATATGATACAGTGCCAGAACATTCTTGGTATTTATTTACCGGAAACTTTAGAATAAAACGAACTGACTTAAGGCTATAAAATAAATAATATATATTTATTTGATTTTCAGTGTGTCATTTGATATTTGGTATAGCAAAATATTTGTTTCTAAGGCGGGTATTGGTAGCAATCTTGAGAAATATTCGTTTCGTCTCGGCAGTGGATAGTTTCGTCGTTAGGTCTTGCTAGTAGTAATAGTCATCTTAGAAACAGATCAGTGTCAATTTACTGTTTTTTCTCTTTCCTAAGAAGGGCAGAAATATCATTAGTAGATGACCTACTTAACTACTTTACGCGTCATGCATGACTGGTTTCTCTAGTGACAGCGTCTCTTGTTCCGTATTTTTCTTTTGCTGTCACTCTCCTCATCTAGCTGTGAGCTTATATCCTTTTGACCCGGCTCCTAGACTCTGGCGTGAACACTGGTTTCGACTAATATCAAAATTCTTTTTCTTTTTTTTTTTTATTGAACAAAATTAATTTTCCGCTCTTTCTTTTTACATTATTTTTATATAACGGAAGTTATGCGTAGAACATGTTTTGTATTACAGTCAGAAATAAGTAGGTTCTGGTCTCACAAATTTCCGGAGTTTATTTTTTATTTTTTATTTATTTATTTATTTATTTTTTGCCGGGTTCGGTCTTTCCTTCTTTCTCTATTTGAGGGTAACTTTCTAGTTAGTTGAGTGAAGTATATAGGGAGATAGGAAGAGATAAGAATTTAAAAGAAAAGCGCAAGTGCCTTTATTTAATTTGAATTATTTTTATTTTTGTTTATATATTTATTTCATATTTTATTTTTATCAGGACTCACTACAAAGGTTCCTGTCCGTCTTGCCCCACTTTCTATTTTTGTGTATTTGTGAAATCCATTTTCTGTCCACATGTAGTTTACTCACAGCGTAAGTTCTGAATTATTTTAATATTCTTCCCAAATATATCAATCTTACATAGTAGTTCTAACAGTCTTTTGTGAAGTGAAACATTCTGAATTATAAAATAATTCATAATTAAATGATAAACAATTGAAGTGAAAGTGAAACCTTGTGAGTTATAAAATCTAATCTAAACTTATTTGTAAATGGAACTATGTCTGTGTGTGTGTCCGTTACCTATAGACACCATAACGGCTGAACCGATTTTCTTGAAAATTTACACAGTTGTACTATATACATCTGCGAGTGTTCTTAGCTAGGTTTTGTGTCGAGGTACTCCCGATAAATATCGAAAATCGAAAAAATCGGGTTATAGAAGGAGTGGTCCGATTTTAATCAAATTTAATACCCTCATAGACAACGACATAAGAAACGATATTCAGAAGTTTCAAGTTTGCAGTTCTTACAATAGTGCAGAAAATCAATAATATATATATATATATATATATAAAGCAAGATGTTTGTGTGTGTGTCTGTTTATCTGCCTGTATGTATGTATTTTTTCAGCGCTTTTATTTTAGTTTTTGCTTCGGGTTTGACTCTAAGTAGGTATAATTGTAGTTCTTAGTCTCAGCCTTGATACCATTTACTCAGAGGACTTATTTAGCCTTCAAAATTCAGTTTACCACGAAAAAAACTTATTTGATATCGATACCAGGGAATTAAAATTTAACTTCCATCCATTCATTTTTCTTTCAGTCTACAGTTTCGCTTTAACTTGAAACAACTATTGCTTTTTAGTCTTTTGTGCCAACGTTCAAAGAGTCTGAGCTCCAGGACCATGAATTAGTTTTAAAGCTTTCATTACACCCGAGCAATGCCGGGCTATACTGCTAGTAATTAATAATTAAAATAAATAATTTTCGGTCTAACTTTCAGTAATTGAATGGCAAATATCTCTGTATAAAGTCTCTCTCTAAAACATATGCATTTTAAGTTTATGCACCACTTCATTAAAACGCTGGCAATGTTTAACCCTTATGCCTTAAATGGTGCATTAGACGGACAGTTTTTTTTTCGTGGCACTATTATTATTTTAACTATCTTCACTGTACGGCAATATTTTCAAAATGTGTGAACCACCTACAATAAAATATTATTTATCATTTTATAAATAACTTTGAAAACATGTGTTTTTTTTTTTATAATTTATTTAAAGAATATCTATGAAGTGCAGAAAAAAGAAAATTTAAATTAATATAATTTTTTCCGGACATTATATATTTTTGTAACACCCCAATGGACCTGTCCGAACAATTTTCTCCGGCGGCCGTTCTCCACACTGTGATGTTTGCCGGGAGTTTGTTGAAAATGTCGGCCGAACAGCTGGGGGGTACAAGATTGAACTATAAGGAACTAACTTCCACAACTTGGATGAGTTGAGAGGATGCTTTATTTCGTTTAGAGTTAGCCTTGTCGGTTGGGGCAGGCGAATGTGACACACAGCTCTAACTCTAATTAATGGAGATCAGCAAATCCGAACTGACTGAAACAAGACGAACGGAGATTCTACTCACTCAACTGTCTGACTCACTTAACTGACTCGGAAAAATTACCTGAATTTATTTAAAATTGACCCGGAAATCCGGAAATACTTTAGACCACCGGTGATAAATATTGGCGACTGTAAGTCTGAAATTTCAGTTATCTTTTTTTTTTTTCTTAATAAAGCTTCCGCCGGAAAATTCTTAATGTGTGGTCAAAGTAAAAGTAAAAGACAGCCTTTGACCGGGTCATTCGAAAAACGCACCTCCTGAACTTATCTCTTTATCACATTAAATCACTGAGTCAAATATTTAGCGGAAGAGCGGTAGGATTTAAAACAGTAATCGGATACTCTTCTTGTCTCTTCCACAATTTTCCTCATAAAAGAAAAAGCGTTTATTTATTTATTTTTTTCCTCTTCTTTTTCACTTTTGTTAAATATGTTTTTAAACTATTTTCTATTCTTAACCATTTTCTATTTGAATCTATTATAATAAAATACATATATACCTAGTTATCGTGTCACATTTTCTTCTCAAATTATTTTGTATCTGATTTAGAGTGGCTGACACTTCTGCAGCAGTCACAATTATGGAATGGCCCATGGTCTGAAATGATCTATTTAAGTAAAGAATAGTAGCATTCGAGGCGTAATATTCGAGTAATATTCGGACAGATTACTTCGGCGACTATTGTGATCTAAACCCCTCCTCTCTGTGTTGTAAGCTTTGTCTCGTATGTTGTTGTAACTATTGTACTGTTCTGTGTCTATCTGTTTGGAACCGGATATTGTGGTGAATAATACCTCAGCACACTTTCGACCTCGCCGATACAATTGTATCACAGATTACATTTAATTTTTTGTTTACAATTGTGTCCTATGACCAAGGGTACCAAGTCAATAGGCCTGCAATTATAGGTTATCCCATTTTCAAAACGTAATTTTAAGAAAAAACTAAATCATTGCTAATTTTCCTAAAAATCTGTCAATTGATTTATTGTCAGCCAAGTACTGACTGAAGAAATCTTAAATGAAGAGTGGAACAGAGACTAAGAACATTGACCTTCAGTAATTGCTGCATTGATGAAGCTAAACAAATCGCGTTTTTTGGAATGGTTGGCAAAACATTGGTCGAATTGCTAATCAACCTGACCTTATGAAATGGTAAATAAGGATTTCATTATAGTTGGTTCACATATTTTTATAATATTGCAAATTTATGAATAAAAAAGCGTTTTCATATTTATTTCTATATAAATTGGTAAATGATAAACATTGAATTGTATTTGTTTCAATAATGCTGTAGATATAAAATTATTCTCGCAAATAGTCTAATAGCATTGACTATTTTCTGCAAATTCTCTAAAACAAAGAATTTGTATAGATTCACTGCCATATTTAAGTTTTATGTTTAGGTTCTATTAAAATTCTAATCATCACTTTTTAAAACAAACATTACAGAGGAATGAAGGCAGTTAAAAAAATAGTAAGTCAAAGGAAAAATTGTAATTTTTTTTTTTTTGTCTGACACACTGTTTTTGAAGGTTAAACATTGCCAAGATGTAAATAAGTATCTTTTTTATATACGTTTTATATACCAGTAATTATTAAGGTATTGTAAGTCAATTGTTTGTTTGTTTTTGTTTTTGTTTTTGTTTTTTGTTTTTTTGTTTTTTTGTTAATTCTAGTTTATTCTAATAAAGCAAGTGCTTATATAATACTCCCCTCGTCTCCCCACTGGGACGTAATGTGGCACAAGGTCAAGTTTAGTGTAGGGAGCTTGAACACGTACGCTCGGACCAGCGAAAATATTGCTCAGCCCCGGCACCCATCAGTTGTGCTGGCCTTGGTGGCAATCACCGATCTACCCCTCTAGTACAATGGAGTGGTTCCGCCTCAGCCTTGGACCGGGTACCTCTCAGTATTTTTCTCAGTTGCCTATTTACCATCGGACAGAGACGCAACTGAAAGATGATGATAATACCCACCAACTCAAAAAAGTGTTTGTTTGACAAGAAATAGATTAGACATCTGAAGATTCCTTAATACCTCCTGTTACTACTTTGACTCGGACAGTTACTTGATATGTTTTCTTTAAATTATACCTGTAGTCAGTCAGTTAGTTAGATACACGCTTAGGCAGAAGATTATCCCGCAGTAGGTTGCCATTGCTTTCTGCGGTAGACTGGTTGCCGACCAAGGCTGTAGAACCCAATCTGTCCTGCTATTTAACTCATAACTAGAAGGAAGAGACGGATTAATACCTTTCCCAAGGGTATTTGCGCGTAAGTGAATGCAATGGATTCAGCTGGAATTCGAACTCGGCTCCCCGGTTTCTCGTTCCGAGCCGATATCCACTGTACCACAACGCACATACCTGTAGTAGTAGACACTTATGTGTGTGTATAGAAGTCTTTCTTCAATAAGATTAGTTTGCCAGAGAAGTAGGAGAAAAGGTAAATATTTTGATGTTTTTTTTTTTTTAATATCCTGAAAATCCGAAGTAAGATTCGTATTTTTTTCTACTGGCAACGTGTACTAATCTGGGGGTCCGTATTATCTTCCTCTATATAAGGCATAGTTTCCCAACCTTTTTGCTACGAATACCCCAAAATACAATTTCACTATTATCCATTACCCCAATGAGCCAATAGAAAATGCTTAATCACTTATAGCGGGTATCTTATCTATTTTTCTGGTTGTAGTGGAATTCCGTTCTAGTGAAGGGTAATTGTATACCGTTGCAGGTTAACGGAATTTGGCCTTGTGGTAGATAGTAATATAGGAAAAGAAGTAATTATATTTTCATACATCAAAAGCAGACAAAGTTAATGGAAATTAGTCAATACAATAGTACCAATCTATAATAATCAGAGGTATCGTAGCCGTAACCTAGCCGTGTTTCTTAATGTGAGTGTTGAGCTTGTATTACCTGTGCCAGTTTATTTATTCTTGGCTTTTTGACTAAAAGGGCTATTCGGGTGTCGTTTGAGTCTGCTACGTTTCTTGGTCTTCATTCCAATGACAGTAGAAAAAGCTTGTTCACATAGATAAGGGGTTGAAAATCCTATGAGAATTTGTACTGCTCTAGAGACTAGTGTTGGTATATCCTGCAGACGAAAAATCCAAAAGGTGTCTAGATCAGGCTATTGAAATTTGGAAAAAGGTGGTAGAATATCCATACCTTCGTGAACAAGCCGACTTATTTCATGTTCTTCAACAGACACTTGTGAATCCACATTCTCCTATTTTACACATGAAGAATTCAATGAGAACACAATTGACAAACGAGCATTTGAAAGACAAAACAAAAAACCATCTTAGCGCCTGATATCAAAATGTTATTCTTAAAGGAAGCAATATCAAGGAAGTCATTTTGTCAGTGCCATATGTGATACACGCTTGGGCGATCATGTCTCGAAAGAGACATGACTGACTGGACAGAAGATTATCCCGCAGTAGGTTGCCATTACTTTCTGTGTATACTGGTTGCCAGCCAGGGCTACAGAACCCAATCTTTCCTGTTATTTAACCCATAGCTGGAAGAAAGAGACGGATTAATACCTCTCTCTGTATTTGCACATAAGTGAATGCAAGGAGTTCAACTGGAATTCAAACTCGGTTCCCCGATTTCTCGTTCCGAGCCGATATCCACTGCACCACAACGCAAAAGGAAGTAATTAATTTGTCTAAAAGGTGAATAAAGTATTTGTTTAAACATGTTGTTTTTCAGTTTTAAAATGTCTGTTTTTCTTAGATTATAAATTTATTAAATTTCTTTTTTTATGAATTATCTACCTGAGATATAAAATGTATAACATTTAAAAAATCACTTGGTGAATACCGACTGTATGAGAGACACTGAATTTCAACGTGGCTTTCATGCACAAAAAGGTCCCCGCCTTTAGCTTTAAGGGTTGACAGAAAGATTCACTTTCTGATCCCTCCTCTGCTATGCACTGTGCCTCTTTACGAATCTAGACATAAATTTGCTATGGGAAGCAAAACTTAATTTTCTACTTTTTATATATTTTATCCTTAATAATTTATTTTCTCTTTTATAGCCACTATTTTATTGTCTCTTGAAATTATAGTCACCGAGTGCGTCATTTTCAAAAAGATCCCGTTTGAAAAAAATGAAAATATTTAATCTCCTAATGTCAGAATTGAATCATTAACTAATATATTTTACACGTTAGCTCCCACAGAGGGTCGTGGTGGTATATCTGCAAGGCTCTACCACGACCGTCGCTATAACAATTACGAAGGTCAAGGCTCTACCCTCCGTGTGGGTCATTTTCTAATTTATTTTCTATGAAGATTATTGAGAGTGGGATGCTATGATTATTTATTTATTTATTTTTATAACCATTCCACCCCAAGCAAAGGCAGTTTTACTTCCACTGGAGCGCATAGAGTTAGATAGGAGGAGAGTGATGAGAGAGAGGAACAAGTTATTGGGGGTGTCAGAGAATGGGTAAGAGAAGGATGAGAACATTAGTGTGAAGAGAGCTGATGAGAGTAGAGTGAACTGGGAAAAGAAAATGAGGGAAAGGATGAGAGAGAGATAAGAGATGGCAATTAACCTTACATCTGAATTCTTGGAGATTGTAGCTGTCAAGGAAACAAGTATACGGAAGGGAATTCCACAGGCGGGAAGTGCGGAAAAAGTAGCTGATGGAGTAGAAGTTGCAATTACATTTTATTGGTTTCACTGTAAAAGGGTGATACGTAGTTGCTAGTCTAGTAGCTTGAGCAAATTCATGCAGAGGGGGCATTGCATACCAGAACCACGTGTTTTTCAAAAATAAAATTAAAATATTTTTGAATATAGAAAATGAAAGAATCAATGTAAAACTTGTATATTGTGAATTTTCAACGACTCAGGAGTAGACTCTGGGTTGTAAAATAGACTCGGGTACTGAATACCAGTGGGTCGTGGATAATAAATACTACTTGTGGTATCCTTACTTCATATATGAATGTAGTATGAAAAGAAAAAAAACAGGCGAAAGTCTTCTTAAGAACCAGAAGAAGAAGAAGAGAACCAGAACCTGAAGAAGAACCAGAACCACCCAAGCACGGTCCGCAATAATAATAAAAAACTCGTTCTCCCGTTCTCAAAAAAAAAAAAAAAAAAACGGCTTGCTTTATGCAGCCGAGGACTGACCATAATTTGCATACTAATGACGAGACAATGAGATTTCGCGTTAACTGTTCGAGATCGCTCGGCATAAAACATGGGCGCTGCCATTTTGTTTTGTTTTTTGTTTTTTTTTGTTACACGGCGCGCAGACTCCTTGGCGTTTCCGAGGTAAGCCGTTTTCACAATTTCCCCCACTATGAAACAGTGTTAAAACATAAAATTGCTTGCGCCAAAATTAAGATATAGCGTTGTGGCACTGGGACAACAAGAGAAATGTAGCCAGGAAGCCAACGCAATAATGGCTGAGCCAAGCATACATGAATTCAGTTAGGCAATACTTTTTTCTTTTTTTTTAATCATCTCACCCCAAGCAAGGCATTCCACTGCCACTATTGCGCATGAGGCTACATAGGGGAAGGTTAAGAGAAGGAGTGGTTAGACATAGGGAATGTCAGGAGGAAGGTGACAGATGAGTAAGGATAGCGAGGATGAGGGTTAGGCAGATGGGAAGAGTGTTTGATAGAATGGGAGCATTCATCTGGCATTGTTCTGCATGTCGTTTGATGGGCCAAATTATATTTGAGTGTCAAAAGTATTTATTATTACTAGAAATACTTATTTACACTATTAGAACTGCTATCCTCATTTTATTACCATATTCATGACGTTTCGGCCATTGTACGCTACGGCCTTCAGGTGATATATATTTGAATTTCGAACCGAACCCTTTATTTAGTCCACGGTGAATAGATTTTTCTAATTTCACGTTCAAAATTCCAACGTATATCACCTGAAGAAAACCGGATCGTACAACGGTCGAAACGTTGTGAATATGATAATAACAATGAGGACAAGTCTGAACAATGTAAATTGTGTAAGTGTGAAAAGTTCACGGTTTTTCTATTTGAATATTTTTATGAATCTTAATTCTTCAGTTAATGATTGAATAAGCGAATGGCGAGTTCTTTGACAATGAATCTCCTTAAAAATTTCACTGTCACATCGTTAAATATTTGAGCTTAACAACTTTAACAATGTATTGTGATAACAATCATAAATATGAATACTGGTTGTTATTTTAAGAAGTGAAGGGGTAGAAATGAAAAGATTTGAAATTCACAAATTTTCTCTATTTCATTGAAACAAACGTTAAACATTTCCATCTTCCCTTTCTTTCGTGTTCTCACTGAAACCAAGTAGCATCACTAATATGTCTTTTTTATTATTCCACATAATCAAAACGATATAGTTCATTATTTATGGGATATTATCATTTATCAGTATTTAACATTTTGTGTGTGTGGAGTCGAAACACAAAGTTTAAATTCTGGACTAGTCTGTTGCATTCACTTTCCCACTAATTCCCTTGAGAAAGGCATGAATCTTCTTCTCCCAGCTATGGGTCAAATAGCAAGGCAGTGATCGCTCTAGCCTTGAGTGGCAACTAGTTCAGGAGAAATACAACTCTGAATCCCAAAACCTGTTGGGCACATAGCTTTCAATTTCCCCTCATAAGAACCTACAGGCTAAAGAAATCACAGCCACAACTTGAATTATGCAGCTGTGGCCCTCTTCTCCACAAGAGAGTCTAATGGCAAAGAAAATGGAGAAATTATTATGATTTTATCACTGAAGAAATCTTGTGGAAGAAACAGCCAGTACTCAACTAGAATAGAAGTTGAGTTTGACTGTTTATTTATTGTAAAAATTTACAATTGTGGCACACGGCCAAAAAGGGAGGGGGAAACAAGACTGAGGATGGTCTACAGTAATCTATCTTATACCTAGCTAATCTCTTTCGCGACCCAGACACACGCTACAATTTTTCTCAATCACCAAAAGAACTTGTCCATCAACACTCATACTGCCGTACACCAAAATACCACAAAGCATTCCGGGGACCTAAAAAATTCCCCACAATGTACATAAGAATTTGACAATGTACAATATTTACAATAAATTGCAAAAATATATAAACATTTTCTACATGAAATGCCAAAGGGGGAGGGGCATGACACAAATCCCCAAATAAAATTTCAAACAAAAATAACAACAAACTTTGTGTTCGCTGGACCCAACCAACCCTCAAAACAAAGAGGTCGCTGTATTCTGCCCAGAGGACGAAATCAAGAAATTCTCTTTCTACAGGGAGTGGAGAGGCAAAAAAGAAATTGGACTGGGGAAAATATAATACTGGCTCAGACGAGATGAAACGGGACAAAAAAAAATAATTAACGGAAACTGGGAATCTCGAACTGGACCATAAACAAAGACGAAAGCCGGGGAACAGGCCAGGAATCACACTCACTCACATTAACTAGGTACACAAAAAGGGACTTACCTTAACCAAAGGGGAGGGTTCCAGAGGAATCCAACCCGATGTGACTACCAGATCTAAAAGAGAAAATCAAGGCTAGCCCCAGTCACGCGAACCAGGCTCGCCACATTTACCCACCTTTTGCTGAACTCTGTCGGTGGCAACCGTTTCCGATCAGTTCTAATCTTCATTTTGAGTTGGTACTCAAAATATCGGATTAGATCCTGATGCGAAAGACGGCCACCCCGCAAGACTTCCTCCAAACGCGTCGTCCATATCACCATTCGAGCCGTGGCCAGAAGCAACAGAAACACCATCCGTTTCACTCCGGTGTACGGGGGCGACACATTATCGCAGGCGTATGCACGATCACTGGACACGAGTTCCCGCGGCGCGATGCGAGCAGTCAACTCGCCGACACGATCCCACAACGGGCGAACGCGCGAACAATGGAAGAAGGCGTGCGCCGACGTCTCCTTTAAGCCAAGGTTGCAACGTTCACAATCTGGCAAATCCGCCAGGCCCATTATGAAACGCATGTCATTGAGAGACAAGGCGTTACGAGCTAGTCGCCAGGTCAGAGAAAACTCAGAGTTGCTGTGCCAATCCGATCCTGGCGCCCAAGACCAATGAGAGCGATACTCCTCCTCCGTCATGCCGAGCTTCTCCCTCAATCGATCGTTCGCGACGCCCTCCACTAATCCCCGATAGAAGTGCCTCCTAGGCCGAGATAGGTCACTAGACCGTGGAATGGCCCACAAGGCCATCCGGCACTCGCGGATGAAAGCCGGTTGCTCTCGAAGCTTGCGGCAGCGCAACGAGACCGGGGGAGTGATAGTGAGGCTAGGGAACGCGTCCCTCACTACCCCCGTAAGCAACGAGTCTTCCATTAACGACAACCTCGAGGCGCGCCGGTGGCTCGCCAAGTGCGGCATTTCCAGTCCCCCTTGACACGGACGTTGGTAACAGACACGTTTGTCGACGTGATGTCTGCGTCCTCTCCACAAAAGGGAGAATAGCAGACGCTCGATCACCTCCTCACGCTCCTCACAAAGTGGAAGTACAGACAGCCGATAAAGGATCATGGGGAAGACGTAAGCGGCACACGCCTCCGCCAGGCCCTTTACGGAGAGACACCGTCGACGCCAAGTTTCGACCGACGCGCCGACCTTTGCCTTGTATATCAGACCAATTCTTCTCCAACTGCAAGTCCGGACCGAACCAAACTCCGAGGATTTTGACCGGTCCGTCCGTCCAGTCGAAGGGCCCCGGGAGGGGAATCCCCTTCCAGGCGCCTAACCGCAAGCCGGAAGACTTGTCGCGGTTAATCTTGGCCCCTGTCACCTGTTCGTACCGTTCAAGCGCCTTCTGTACCGCTCTTATGTCCCTGCGGGAGGACACAAAAGTCGTTACGTCATCGGCGTATGCGGAAACCCTGGCTCGAGCACCACCAAGGATAGCGATTCCACATAGGGCCGGACTGCACGACCTGTCTCTAAGCCGGCGAAGGAGGGGCTCCAACGCCAAGACATAGAGTAAGGACGACAGCGGGCAACCCTGTCGAACCGACCTAGACAGTGCAAATGCGCTCGACAGCTTTCCGTTCACCTGCACCACAGCAGTGGGGGAGCGATACAGGAGACCAATCCAGCAGCAGAAGTCGGTTTCGAATCCGGCAGCCTGCAGGAAAGCCGCCTAGTAGCCATGGTCAACCCTATCAAATGCCTTGGACTGATCCAAATTGATCAGCGCGGCCTCATCGTCGTCTTTTACACCCTCTAGGATCGTGCGGATCAAGTGCAGGTTGCTCTGAATTGTTCGGCCCTTCACAGCGCAAGTCTGATCAGGTCCCAACAGAGACTCGGCAACTAGCTGCAAGCGATTCGTCAGGATCTTGGCCAAAATCTTTAACTCTGTGTTTCGCAGAGTTATGGGCCTGTAATCGTCTAATTCCCTCCCAACATCCTTGCCTTTTCTCAACAGCGTGACCACACCCCAGGTGAACCGACTGGGGATGGACCCCTGACGGAACCAGTTGTTGAACACAACTGTCAAGATAGGGACAAAGATGTGCGACAGCCTCAAGTACAATTCATAGGGCAAACCATCCAAACCTGGCGACTTGCCACTGCCGACTCTCTTCAAAGCCGCGTAGACTTCGTCCTCCGTAATCTCTCCCTCGCAACTAGCCGCTTCAGCCGGCAAAAGCCGGGGAAAGTCAGCCAAATAGCTGCGAAACTCCTTGTCACGGAGACCAGGCTCCTTGGTGAAGCGGCGTTCGAAATGCTGCCGAAACGCCTCGCACATGTCATCAGTCGACCTAAGGGTGTGCCCCTCCGGGTCTCGTATCTCGCGGACTTCCTCCTTGCGCAGTTCCGCGCCCATGTTCACAGCTTCGGAAGACATCTTGCTTAACTTATGTCTAATTACCTGACTCATGTAACGATCGCTAGTCGACCGCTCCAGGGCCTCCCTAACTACGGCTATATCTTTTTTTTTTTTTTTTTTTTTTTTTTTTTAATCATCTCACCCCAAGCAAGGCATTCCACTGCCACTATTGCGCATGGGGCTACATAGGGTAGGGGAAGGTAAAGAGAAGGAGTGGATAGACATAAGGAATGTCAGGAGAAAGGTGATAGATGAGTAAGGATAGCGAGGATGAGTGTCGGGCAGATGGGAAGAGTGCTTGATAGAATGGGAGCAGGTTAGTGTGTTAGCAGGTGTCTATTGACCTTACATTTAAACTCCTGGAGATTGTAGCCGTCGGGGAAGCAATCGTTTGGAAGAGAATTCCACAGTCGGGAAGTGCGAGGAAAGAAACTGTTGGAGTAGAAGTTACGGCTGCATTTTATCGGTTTCACTGTAAAAGGGTGGGATCTAGTTGCTAATCTAGTATCTCGTGCAAATTCGTATTTAGGGGGCACCAGTGATCTAAGTTCATCGGAGCAGAAGCCGTGAAAGTATTTATAGAAGAGACACAGCGAAGCCACGTCTCGCCGGTGGGAGAGAGACTGCAGGCGGTCTGCCAAGTCGGTATCTATCACATTACAGACCCTCCTCTGAACCTTATCGAGAAGCCCGAGGAGAACAGCAGGGGCACCCGACCAGATATGGCAGCAGTATTCAATGCACGGGCGGATGGTAGATTTGTAAATGTGCAGGATAGATTTAGACGGAAAAAACTTCCGGGCCCTACACAGAGAACCGACTTTCATAGCAGCGGATTTAGCAATGGATTCGATATAGTCATTCCATTTGAGGTCCGCTGAAAGTGTGAGACCAAGGAGGCGTAGTGTTTTACTCTCTGGGAGGCAAGCCTGGTCCATGCTAATGGGAGGTAGGTGAGATTGTCGATGATGGTTAATTGACAGTAGCTTCGTTTTAGAAGCATTAAAATTTACTAGCCATTTCTTACCCCAGTCCAATATGGATTGGAGGTCTTTTTCAATCTCGGCTGCGAGTTTAGCTTTGACGCCTACACCAGATTTTTGTTGGAGGCGAGAGTAAACTGTGGTGTCATCGGCGTACAAACCTATTTGGGTTCTTATGGAATCAGGGAGATCATTAATATATATCAGGAAGAGTGTAGGACCTAAGATGGAGCCTTGGGGGACACCTGCGTTTGTATGGTAGTTCTGAGAGGCATGTCCGTTTAATACCACTTTCATTGTGCGGTTAGAGAGTAATGACTGGATTAGTTCAAACAAATGTCCAGTTATACCATAGCTCCGCAGTTTACATAGAAGGCCAGCATGCCAAACTCTGTCGAACGCCTTAGATATATCCAATGCAACGGTTCGAGCTTCGCCATTCCTGTCGAGTGCCTGGTATATGTACTCGGTGATGGTCGTTAGCATATCAGCAGTAGACCTAGTGAAGCGGAAACCATATTGCTTGTCCGAGAGGAGCCTGTGTGCTGTGAGATGCTGAACCACCTCGGCGTTGATAATGGCTTCGAACACTTTGCCAAAGATCGGAAGAAGGCTGATAGGGCGGTAATTTGCAGGGTCAGAGGGTTCTCCAGTGTTTTTAAATATAGGAACTATAGAGGAAGATTTCCAACAGGCAGGAAAGCAGGAAGCAGATAGGCAGAGGTTGTAGAGCTTAGAAAGGATAGAGGAGAGTTCAGGGGCACATTTCTTTAAGACTATGGTTGGGATTCCGTCACCACCGCTCGCTTTGTGAGGGTCAAGTTTTAAGATTATCTTAGAGACAAGCGAAGGTGTAATGTGGACATCATTCAGTTGTGCCTCGGTTCTAGGTGAGAAGTCGGGTGTAAAAACTCCAGACGAGTCCAGACTCGAATTGTTCGAGAATCTGCGGGCAAAACATTCAGCCTTATCTGCTGGGGAGGTGAGGACCTCAAATTTGTTGATTAGCGGGGGTATTGTGGACTTGCTCTTGTTAAGTACTCTTTTACAGAGTCGCCAGTAGTCTTTAGAGCCGAATTTAGAGCATGCTATGCGTTGCTTCATTCTGGCAGCAAACAACATCTTAGCTTCGTTAAGTATCCTTTTACACTTATTACGAGCTGAAGTGAAAAGGCGCCTGTTTTGTTCCGGCGCATAGTTACGATAAAGTCGGAAGAAATGATTCCGGTGGGCAATGGCAGCCGAACAAGCGGGTGAGAACCATGGAGACGAATGAGATTTAAGCTGGAATTTCCTAGCAGGGATGAAGGCATCGATGCCAGCCTTAACCCAGGAGGAGACCTCGGATGCACATTCTTCGATGGGAAGACTAAAGACGTTGTTCCAAGGGATGTCACAGAGGAAGTCTCGGAACGAATCCCAGTCTGCTCTTTGATAGCAGTATGATATTCTACTTGTCTGTGTTTCATGGGTCGGGCGGGAGTGGAGTGATATATTGACGGACACTACAGTGTGGTCAGAGTTTCCAAGTGGTCAGAGTTGTCTGGTAGTGCAAGAGTCTGGGATGGAAGTGAAGCAGAGGTCTAGAAGTGAGTTCCTTCCGTTAGGGTTGCCGGAGAAACGCGTGGGGAAGTCCACTACTTGCGTAAGGGATTGGGTGATTGAAAAGTTCATGGTGTGGACACCAGCAGGGTCAGTGACAGCGTTATTCAGCCATTTGGTGTGGTGGGCGTTAAAGTCACCAAACACGAATACATGGGCAGAGGGATGGGTAGAAATGGCTTTATCAATATTGTCAGAAATGATGTCAAGTAACGAACAGTCAGGGGAGGAAGGAGAGCGGTACAGAAAGAAGAGATAGCTAATCGAGCTGAGAAGTGAGAGGCGGAAGCACATGAATGAATGATCTGGGGATTCAAAAGATGACACCCTAGCTAAGGGAAGGTGTTTGCTGACATAGACACCAAGCCCATGCATATGAACATTGGAGTCCTTCCTGAAGAGGGGAAGGTAGCCAGGAACACAGAACTCAGATGAGGGGATAAAAGGGTTAAGATTAGTTTCACATAGGGCTAATATATCAGGTGAGTTATTATGGAGGAAAGAATCTACGCTGGGGAAGTTGGTGCGGATGCCGCGTATGTTAGTGAAAGAGATGCAGACTAGGGGATCCCCACCAGCCTCCGCCCGGGAAAAATTAGATCTAAGCGTCTTCACCTTGGCAGCCTTATCTAGGTTGAGCCGTTGGCTGTATTCAGTGGTGAAAGACCTAATCCTATCCTTAAGACTAGCCCACCACCTATTCCCGATGACTCCCCCAGTTAACGCCCGCTGAACTACGATAATCAGCTGGTTCCGGAAGTCCCGCCTGTCCAGTAAGGACTGGTTGAACTTCCAGTAGCCAGCCATTCTAGCCCTAAATTCTAACACCACACGGGCACATACCATTTTGTGGTCCGTGTAGCCTAACCAGTGGAACGTTGGGCATTCTAAGAAATCTATATCGGCCTCTCTCACTAACATTCTATCAAGATAGGAAACCACCTTGGTAGAAGGCCAACTATTCGCCCACGTCCACATTTTCCCGCCCGGATGATCGACCCGGTATCTATCGACGAGACCAAATTCGTCAATCAGATCGACCAGGCTACGATCACCACTCCTCCCGCTAGAGCCCCACCCTCTATCCAATTTGGGGTCCAGGATGGCATTCCAGTCCCCAACTAGAACTAGTCGCTTGGAATCGACCAGGAAGGGCTTCAACAGACGGAAAAAGTCGACACGCTCCTCTTGATCATTGGGCGCATAAACCGCAACCAGACGAAACTTCTTGCTTTTCACTGCAACATCGGCCACGATCAACCGACCCTCGGCACCGACATGAACAAGGTCGATCTCCGCGTCCAGGGTACGCTTGACCAGCAAAGAAACACCTCTGGCTTGCCGGTTCCCATATGCTGAATAGACGACAAAGTCGTTAGTCAGCACACAAGAATCCACGTCGCAAACAAAGTGAGTCTCTTGGATCGCGGCCACATCCATGCCGAAATAATAAGAGGTCACGAAGCAGGCGGGCTGCCTTACCCCGATCCCTCAAGCCCTTCGCATTTACACTGGCTAACTTGATAGACATCGATTAGATCTGCAATTAGAAAAAGGAGAAAATTACTCGTGGTCACATACCGGCTGAAAATCTCTAGCAGTTGGGACCCCGACGGATTGTCCAAGGGACCCTGTACCAATATCGGACGTAATCCGTCCGTCTTGGACAATCCCGCCGACGTCCGTAGGGTAGGTTAGTTTAACTACCCTATATAAAGATGGATGGAGAAGAACGGGGAACCTCCCAGCACAATTCTTTTCCATTTTTATAAGTTCAGGAGTTCTACTCCTGTACATCACGATACCCTTTTCCTTATAGACCTTGCTGGCTTGTTCAATGTGGTCCCACACCTTGAGGTTACCCCCCGTGTTGCGAATCAGTGTAAGCACGCCGGGGGCCTCAGGGAAGTTAGTGGGGTCTTCTGTGGACTTATCATCCACCGAAGTCAGCTTCAGCAAAGGTTTGAGTAAAGATCGCCTCTGGGCCGACCAGTCTTTTGCCACGTCTTTTTTGTTAACTTTTAGTAGCTCTTCGCCCTGGGGAAGAGCTTTCTTTTTCTTAACAAGTCTGGGAGTGGGAGAAGAGGTAGCAGGGGAGGGGGTTAAAGGAGTCAGTTCAAAGGCCGGGGACTGGGCAGGTTTTTGTGGGGAAGAGGGAAGGCTTTTTGCCTTGTTCGCATACGAAGGACGCTCCGGTGACACTGGTAGCGAAACACTTTTCGCCTTAATTGATGCTGCCTTTTCCCCGCTTCTGCTCTTTCTCAGACTCTTTGGGTTGTCTTGCCTTTCCATCTCCTCGTCTCTGCCACGCTTTAAAGATGCAGACCGCTGCACGTCCATCTCCTCCTCAGTCCTTTCCTCTTCGGGTTTCTTCTGAGGGGATTTCGTCGCCTTCCCCTTCGAGACGTCCTGCTTGGGGGGCGATGGAGGTGGTGCGGGCGCCTTCGGCGACGGAGGAGGTGACACAGGTTTCTCCGGTGGTGGAGGAGTTTTAGTCTTCTTCCTCCCAGCCGTCTGCCAGTCTCCTTTATCTTTGGAGGTTACTTCTGATGCTGCTGCTGCTGCCGTTTTGGCTGCCTGCTGTTGAGTTGGTTGGGCCTTTGGGGCCGGGTTCTTTGTCGGACACGCTTTGGCCACGTGGTCCGACGCCCCGCAGACCCAACAAAACGGCTTCCTGCCCTCCACCACCACGTAAATAGATCGTCCCCTGCAGGTAAGAATGTTCGGGATATCGGTGAACTCTTTGCGAGTCACCGTCACCTGCAGGTTCATGTCGCCGGTGATGAAGCCCGCTTTTGACACCACTGAGGACACCTCCGCCACCTTTCCATATTTTGAAAAGAAGGCGCCCACATGATCTTCGGAAATGTCCATGGGGACCCCATGCAAAGTTATTTTGGTCTTGCGGGTCCCCATGTACTCAGTTTGAAGGCTGAGCGTTTTGGTCGTAAGAGACGCTCCGGCTAACTGCTTCGCTTCTTCAACTGACCCCAGCAGGACGTCCCACATTGCGTGGCTCCTTCTGGCCACCGCCTTGGCCTTTATCTTGAGGGCCTTAATGGACTCCTCAATGTTTTCCCTGCTGACTCCCACAAACTTGAGTGTTTTGGGGTCTTTCGTCAGCAGGGAGATAATCCTAGGCTCTATGGCCGCCACCACTTCCGGAACCGACAACAACTCCGTCCCTTGGATGTATTGGTCATACTTTTGTCTAAGACCACTATAGTAGTCTTCTCCCTTTCTCACGTTCCCGCCCTTCCACCCAGATGAGGAAGGAACGGGCGATTCCGGCCTGTTCGAGGCCTTCGAAACGGGAGTGCCGAAATTCTCTCGCTCTTCTGCCGTCATCGGTACGGCTTCGGACCCGTGCTTTTGTGAGTGGCTAACGTGCCATTCATTTTCCTTTCCGCTCCATGTCTCGTTGGAGGGAACTGGCGACCCGAGCTCAATTTGAGCCTCCGTCATAATCGCCTTCAGACGGAAGCACACGATCCACTTTCCGCGACTTTAGCTCTCCACGAAACCGAACGCCAACAAAAAACGATCACCAAACGAACACTTTCCAAACCAACAATGTAGAAACGGAACTCTGATCTTAGCCAAGAGCCCGAGAAACGATCAGTAACACTGTAAAAGTTGGGTGTGACTGAACAAAAACCACCAAGCCAAATTGGTAGGTGGTTTAAATAATAACCTGGGAGATTCCATTCTGCTACAGGCAAGTCTATTCCATAAGCAGTGATTGGCTGATAATTTCAGTGTGTACATTGAGCTCCATAAATATTCAGCACAATATCCACCATTTGTCTCTGGACCACACAGGGACATGTATTCAGTTACAACCTTGTTTATTTTTGTCTGCCAATTGAACACCAGTTGGAAACATCAGGAAGGTGAGTCTCACACTCTTGAATGTTCACCTTTCTACAGGGAGACAAAAGGAGACAGCCATGTTGAAAGATAAGTTATTTGACTTCTACAATTACCATCTCTCAATCGACTTCTTGAAGAATTTATTGCTTCTCTTGAAAGAAACAGATCAATAAAGAAAATTTTTATAAAAAGGAAATTTATTAAAGAAGAATCATTAACAATCTTTTACTTGTTGTGTCCATAAAAAATAAATAAAAATTAATTATTGTGTCAAAAAATAATAATAAAATAATTATAATTATCATTAATTTGCTGATTCTTAACCAGTAGAAACTGACCCCACTTTTCTTCTCTGCACACACAAACACATGACATTCTCACCATTGGATAAGCATCTTACCTGGACAGGTCATGAACGTGTATCAACAAAAAATTAGTTTCTTTTTCAGGTTATGATAGTAACATTTAACTTTTATCACTTAATAAAAAAAATTAAAGGTAAAAAAAACCCAAACACTTGTATTTTTACAACTCGATTATCTGGACACTCATTACACATATCTAAATCTAAACTTATTTATAAATGAAACTTTGTCTGTGCGTGTGTGTCCGTTACCTATGGACTCCGAAACGGCTGAAACGATTTTCTTGAAAATTTACACAGTTGTACTATAAGCGTCTGCGAGTGTTCTTAGCTAGGTTTTGTGTCGAGGTACCCCGATAAATATCGATAATCTGTCTATGAGTGTATCAAATTTGATTAAAATCGGACCACTCTTCTATAACCCGATTTTTTCGATAATCGATTTTCGATATTTATCGAGGGTACCTGGACACAAAACCTAGTTAAGAACACTCGCAGACGCTTATAGTACAACTGTGTAAATCTTCAAGAAAATCTGTTCAGCCGTTTCGGAGTTTATAGGTAACGGGGGGACACACACACAGACAAAGTTCCATTTATAAATAAGTTTAGATAGAATGATCTATTATTAAACACTGTACAAATGGCAACAAAGATGAGGACACTAGTCTGAATAATGTAAATACTACCTCATCTTAGAAATATGGACAAATAGAATGATGTATTATTTAATGTTGTACAAATGGTAACAAATATGATGACAATAGTCCGAATAATGTAAATACTGTAAATATGACCTCATCTCAGAAATATAAACAAATAAAGAAAAATCATAAATTTTAAGCCAGGAAAAATATATTTCTATTTTCAAAGACTTTACTTACCTGAGAAAAATTTTTTTTACAAATCAATAAACATTTCTGCTTTCATTGCTTTGTTTTTTTTTATATTGATTAAAGTAATTTTACTGAGATTTCATGCTAAATATTTGAATAAAACAAACGTTTTTTTGCTAAAGAAGGCCAATTTGAACAAATTTTCAAACATGTTTGGAAGGAAGTCTAACTACTATTTTTTCTTTTTTTTTTTTCTATAGAGAAGAATCGAAACAAAGATGGAAGCCATTCCAGGTTAGTTAGGAAGAATAAAAAATAAAGATGAAATAATAAAACCAAAGAAAAGAATTTAGCCCCTCAGTGACTGCAGTGCAATAAAATAGGTGAATGTGTTGAGAAAAATATTCAGAGATATCAGTGTCCCTTATAATGAGGGGAATGCAAAAGAATTTAGAAACGGGGTGAATTTAGAAACAGGATTGGGTAAAATTTGTTTTAGGAAAAGGAATTTGACATTCTCAGGCAAAAAAAAATATAATACGATAAGAATAACTTATACTTTATTCATATTATTATACTATGAGGGAGTGCTGAAAAGTTCTCACCCTAACCCACTTCCTAGAATCTAATTAAATGATGAAAAACTCCAAATTTATTTTGGGAAATGCTTCTTACTCAGACTGAGAAATTTACAGTGTTCACTCCCCCAACACCCAACTTGTAATAGGTGTTACATTTCATACACTAAGTGAAATAACTGCTAGTTTGACATAGTGTAATGATTACCAAGCTTGTCTCACTACCTCAATTATGAGTGAGTAGCAAGTTTGATCCTCACTGGGTGTTCCATACTTAGCTATGGGCCAGAAGTTGTATAGATTTCCAAACGTTGAATATTAGAAATTGAATATTCTTAATTTTCGTATTGCTAAAGATGATAAAGATTTTTTTTTTAACTACAAAAATAGTGTAAATTTATGTTGTATAATAAAATTTTTTAGCAAGCCTTTTTCCTCCAAAAAACCTGAGCTAAAAATTACATTGCTCTAGCAAATATTATTTTTTTTATTTTGTTCTTTTACATGAAAATATTTTCTATTTAAAGGTAAAATTTGTGATCTGGTATTTTTTTTTCTTCTAAGTTATTTGATTTTTTTTGTTTCTACAAATGTTAATTGTTAAAAACAAAGATTTTTTTTGTTGAAAGTTAACATTTCTCTAAATATCTGTATGATAAAATTTGTTTCCAAACATTTTACATGAACTAAAGAAAAACTTAAGACTTTTTTTCTTTCTGAGTATGCCAGTGTTTTGCAACTGAGATTTTAATGGATATCCTGAGATTTTCTCAATCTATATGTCAGCCTTCATTTTAAACATTTTTATTGTTCCTATTATTATTTTACTGGGGAAGCTTCTTATTCAGGCTGAAAATCTTTCAGCACTCGTGTGTGTGTGTGTGTGTGTGAATGTACACTTTCTGACCATGAATTTGTGAAATTTGTTGAAAAGATGACTTAAGGTTATTATTCTGGAGGAGGCAATCCCAGCATGCAATTGGGCAATCCCAGCATGCAGCACCTTTAGAAAGTGCATGAAGACTGTACTACAGGTCGACCCAAGCCTTGTGAGTGAAACTAGGTAGACGGCTTCTGTTTGAGGAGCCATCGATGGTTGTGCTACTTCAAAGTCACAAGCCATCATGACCCAGGGTTTAAGCATCCCAGCCTTATTCAGACCGGATAACATGCTCTCTTCAAGAAATTATAACTAACATCTGCTCAGCATAGTTGCAGTATAAACCACAGGTGGGCTTTGTGGGTTTTGAACAAAGACAAGTGTGCCTGAGCAGGCGTATGCAATGGAGATTAGCTAGCCGCCCTGGTAGATGAGTATCCTCAAACATGAGTGGCCAGCTGTTATATATATAGTTATCCGCAGACAGATCTGTTTCGCTGTATCACAGCTCATCAGTAAGGTTAGACATCCGATTGCTTTTTACCCAGAATTGAAACCCCGACTGAATTGGCATCAGTTGGCAATTCTACCTCTGAGCTATGGACACATGGTAGAAGGAGGTAGACATTTTAGCATGTATATTATCATTATACATGCCCATATCTATCTATCTATCTATCTATCTATCTATCTATCTAGAGAGAAAAGAGTGAACATTGAAGTCAACACTTAGCATGAAACAGCCTGTCGCCCCGAAGTGCAATCATCAGGCCACATGTGTTGATTTTTTCTGGGCTATTTATATACTTGTCAGTGGGGCATTAGGGGTAATCTTTCTAAAGATTGTTTTGGCGGGAGTGGCTTGATTATTTGTTTATTTATTTATTTATTTATTTATTTGAGTAAATCTATTTTACTTGTTATTTGTTTATTCTTTTGTTTTTCGATGATTAATTTATTTATTGGAATTTGTTATTTATTACTCATTTTCTTTTTTATTACTATTTTTATTTTTTATTATGATTCGTTATTTGATTTATTTGTTATTATTTATTTATTGTAATGGATGTTTTATCATTGGTGGTTTGTTAATTTGTTTATAATTTGCTCCTTATTATTAGTTTTCTTTTTTAATTTACATAGGAAAAATTTGTTTTCATGTCTGCATTTTGATATTAGTAGTACTGCCCTTGGTCAAGAGGGTGACTGCTGGAAGTACCTATGTCTGACAACAGGACTTTGCACCATGCCACAGATAATTTCTGCAACCATATCACCCTTTTTTGTGATGTAAAACGTCAGAATAAAATTTAAATATAAAGGCTAATTTTTTTTTTTTTTAATAAAAAGTATTTTAGTTTGCGTTTGACATGTGTGATTTGATTTCTGTGACATAATTCAGCAACCATCTTAGATCTTAGATGTTTTACAGAGCAAATGTAAACAATTGTGTCCATTGGCCAAAAAGTTTGAAAGGGAAAATTGCTGAACTTAAACTCAAAAATTATGTGTCGACCTGGCTTCCCTCTAGATATGTGTCCCTAGAAAGTTTGAATGGCATAGCTTAAAAATGTAAGCATGTATAGGGAACAGTCACACACAGACTCACAGATTGCCTTTTATATAAGAGAAGAGAGAGAGAGAGTTGAATATATGGATCACAATCTGACAAGATGATAGAATAAAGAAAAAGACCAAATCTGATATACAATTGTAACATGTTTGACTTTGATTAAAGCTTCTTCAGAGTCTGAGAGAAAAATGAAAAACAACAAAGAGACAGTATAATGGTATGTTGTGACTTTGGGGTTGAGTCTTATTGGTCAGATATGTGTGATATGTATTAAAGCAATAGATAATTATTTTTTTATTTATAAATGTACATGCGTGAAATATTTTGGATGGTAAAGTGTATAATAATCTATGTTTATAGAGAAATGCTTGTTTGTTTAGGTGTATGTTGGACAGTAAAATTAGTTAATATATGTGTGTGTGTGTGTGTGTGCATTGATATACATGTCACATGTATTGAAGCAATAGACAATTTTTAAATATGTGTGAGGAATATCTTGGACAGTAAAGTGAGTGATAGTGTATGTGTGCATTTATGTCAAAATACTTGTCTGCCTGAATGTATGTCAGACAGTAATGTTAATATATGTGTGAGGGTAAGTCTGTAGAAGACATTTTTCACTAAATCATTGAAAATGTAATGAGATGTTGTGATAATTTATTTTATGTGAACGTATATGTAGAAATGTTGTCGCTGAAGCAGATGGTCTGTGGTAAATTTATCTTGGTTAGAATTTTTCATTGAAGATGGAATTAGTATTATCTTATTAAATTTGTATGTAATAGTAGACCTGAATCATTCATGACGAATGGATCTGTAGAAAGATGTTAATGTTTTAAGCAAGTTGGTAATAATGCTGTTATGTCTTCAAAATATTTTCTCCTTAAAGGGTTATGTTCTTTTTTAATTACGCTGGCATTTGTGAAATCAAAGTTATGTCCCACATTGTTTTGATGTAAAATGAGAGAGAAAGTTTGCCTAAAAAAAAAAGCAAAATTTTCTTGTGTTCATAGACGTGGGTTTTTAGATTACATGATATCTCGTCCATGTCCATGTTTCTGCATTGTAGATATTTTACTGGATACATTCCTAAATTTGAAATGGTATTGGTATATTTTTTCTACCTGATTATATAACCAATAGTTGTTGAGTTGGTGGTAACAATCCTAGGTTTTAGGATGGCTAATTTTTTAACTAGTTTACTTGACAGGTTGTTGGAAGATAGGATTATGAATTTTTTTTTTTTTGGCTTTGTGGATTTTGTAACTTCATTATTTAGTGTTGGGGATGAAATAGTGTTTGTGTGTGTGAAAAAAAAAAAATATATATATATATATATATATATATATTTAGTGTATCGAGGCAACAGATAATTATCTAAACATATATTATTAAATATAACAGGTGATGAATGTCTATTATGTTTAATCATTAGCCACTCTAAAAATCATATTTTGGCTTTAATTTCAGGTGAAAATAAATACAAAAATTGTCCAACATTTAGATATATTTTTTTTTTTGTTACACTGGTTCTAAGTTTTCAGCTCACATGAACCATCTTCAAAGTGGTTACAGGGATGTTAACAGAAAGACATCCACCATCAAAGCTGATATTACCTTGTGTTGACATAAAACATTGTTATGTGATGATAAGAGCCACTGAATAGCAGATGCAGTTCATAAATTTGTAATGCAGTTCTATAATGTCACACCATCTGAGAGACTGCAATGTTAATATCAGAACCATATGTCTAAACACAATGTAATGTGTTGTGACCAGATTGAAATGTGATTTTATTGAGTGCAGGTTGCTTTGATTTAATGTAGATGGCCTCCAATATCTGAAGGTTTCTTTTACTGTGTGTATGTGTGAGTATTATTGTGTTATTGACTAAAATCTATCTGATATTGCATACAATATTTTCTAAAATATGTTTAATTGAACTATAATCAGAAAGCTTATTACACTTTTGAGTGTTGTTTTATCATGCTCATAATTATTATGCATTTGGTTGCAACAGTATAAGTTAATAGTGTTATGGTTATTTTGACATACACTATTATTATTATCAATATAATACCTCTAACAATATTGATAATATTAATAATAATAGTAGGTAAAAATGTTAAACTAATTGATAATAATAAACAAAGCTCATCATATAACAAATTTAAAACAATTGACCTCATAGTCTTTAATAACTCTACAACCACACAACTAAATCCTCTACAGAAAACCAATGTAATGTATCTACATGTTCGTTCAGAGATTGTTTCTCTAATACTAATAAACCCACTGTATATATTGATTTTACTACAACCACACTCTCCCGTAGACTTACCTTCCATCTTTCTGACCATAGTTAAATTAAACAACATTTCTTAGAAAAATATAGCCATGTATATAATGTTAGACACATTTTAGTTGATAACACAATAATACTCACACATACACACAGTAAAAAGAACCTTCAGATATTAGAAGTCATCTACATTAAATCAAAGTAAACTACACTTAATAAAATGACATTTCAATATAGTCACAACACATTACATTGAAATTAGACATATGGTTCTGTTGTTAACATTTTGGTCTCTCATGTGATGTGACATCATAGAACTGCATTACAAATTTATAACCTATGTCTGCTATTCGATGACTGTTATTATCACATAGCAATGTTTTATGTCAACACAAGATAATATCAACTTTGATGGTGGATGTCTTTATGTTAACGTCCCTGTAACCTCTCTGAAGATGGCTCATGTGAGCCGAAAGCTTAGAACGAACTTAATAAAAATTATCCAAATGTTGGAGAATTTTTGTCTTTATTTTCACCTAAAATTAAAGCCAAAATGCAATGTTTAGAAAGGCTCATGATTAAACATAATACACATTCATTTTCTCTTACATTTAACAGTATATGTTTAGAAAAAAAAAAAAAAAAAATATATATATATATATATATATATATATAGGGAGAGAAAGAAATGCAATAAATACCATTTACATTTTGTTAGCGTTAAATTTAAATTTTGATATTCTCAAACACTATTTGTTGTATTCAATCTTAACCGACATTTAAATGCATCAATAAAATTATTATTAGTCTGAAAACTTTTGTTCTGAATATAAAAATGCATTTCTTTTTCAATTTCATCATTTGCTTATATAGGAAAGAATTGCAGACTCATAAAAACAGAAGATAATCTAAAAAATTTATCCAATTAATATAAATTATTAATTATATAAAAATAGAAAGCTTGATGGATATTATCCAGAGTATTATAAAAATATTGACAGGAAACCTCAACACATAGTTAGACAGTTATAAATCAAGATTTATTTTGACAGTGTAAAGTTACTTACACTATCTCCTTCAGATCATTACAAAAATAAATTCACTTAGAATATTTTTAAAAAATGTTATTTAAAAATATATTATAAGTTATTTATTTTAAATTAATGTTTTGAATGTTGTAATTATTTTCTTTGTTCTTATTCGTTTATATATATATATATATATATATATATATATATACTGTAATGGTTGTTACAATGTTTTTATAAATTCATAGTATCACTACACAAACATTTTCACATTTCGTAGCCAGCCCATTATGTGGTCTGCTTCATCTTCAGGTGATTTTTCAGATTTTTTAAAAAATCACCTGAAGATGAAGCAGACCACATAATGGGCTGGCTTCGAAACGTGAAAGTTTTTGTGTAGTGATACTATGAATTTATAAAAACATTGTAACAACCATTACAGTATAACGCTCTACATTTGTATCGAGCACTCTTTATAAAAGTAAATGCATGAACAAAAGGTTAAAAAACCTATGAGTTCAACAACTTAGTTACAATACACTATATATATCTTCTTTTTTTTTTTTTTTGCTTAATTGAATGTTTCGTTTTCTTTTCTTTAACTTGTCAGAAATTTCTCTGGTTGTTGGTCTCTTTCTCTCTCTCTTTTTCCTCTGTGGCTGTTGGAGTTTTTCTTTCTTTCTCTCCTTTCCCAGTCTATGAGTCACATATGGGCTAATTAGTTGGCTACCACCCCTGCCCACTCACCACTTCAGTTCCACTAAAAAATTAAAAAGAATGTATTTTTACCTTACTAGCAGAAACCATGTGTTGGGTTGGGAGCTCAATATTCTTTATAAAACTTAGCAATTCACCACCATTTTCTTAAAATTTTTTTTATTTTTATTTTTATTTTTTTTGTAGTAGATAGACCAAACTATCACCTGGTTCACACTCCACCCACCTCTATTGAACAGGTGTAAACACTCATCCCTTTCCTGTGATGTGTGTGGTTGGTGGCAACGTCTCTTCATTGTGAGGGTACCGGGTTGGCAGTTTTCTGCTTGCTGCTTTTGACTGGTCGTTAGGAGCCCTACCCCTTGTGTAGCATCAAAAGCAGCTGTTCTGATCAACAGTTGCATAATATTGGGGTTCTTATAATGCCATGTCACACATGGATAGGTGTCCCTGCAAGCACTTTCAGTGGGCAACCCTGAGGCCACACTTTGCTGCAGCCCACGGCAGTTTCCCTTCCAGCGCATATCATGGTTAATGACCCCCCTGCATCCTCTACTCAAGGTCCCTCCTTACCAACAAACCTTAATATGAATAACCATATTACACAAAATTCTAAACCAGTCAAACTCAAAGCACCAAAACCTCTTAACATTTCTTTTACTAACATCCGGGGCATTTTGTAGTGTAGAATCTTTTCTCCATGAAAAAATCCCCTGACATCCGAGCACTCTGTGAGACTAATCTCAACCCCTCAATTCCCTCCTCTGACCTTGATCCCTGGCTATCTTACCCTATTAAGGAAGGATTCCACTGTCCATATGCATGGTCTGGGGGTTTACATTAGTGAACACCTCCCTATAGCTAGGGTAACATATCTCAAATCCCTTGACCACCAATATATGTGTCTCAGTTCAGTTAGTTACTTTTTCTTCCTTTACCGTTCCTCCTCTGCTCCCAACTGCTCACCTTCTACTCGTACAACCAAACTGGCAACTGGGTCCCATCCATTCACAGTTAGATCAACCAAATGCAGATGACAATTCTACTCCAGCAGCTTCTTCTCTCGCACTTCCCGCCTGTAGAACTCGCTTTCATATTCTTGCTTTTCTGACAGCTACAACTTCCAGCAATTTAAATGCAATGTCAATACCCATCTCTTAACCACTTGACTCTAATTCTTTCTACATCACCCTGTATATCTTTTCCTTTCTTTCTACCTTTGCAACTGTTATCACACCTGTATTCCCATCCATCTCTTGCTCCTTTCTAACTCGTTCGTCTTTCTCTTTACTCTCCTTTTATCTAATCTTTTTACTCTTATGTAGCCCCTGCACATCAGTAGCATTACTGCCTTGCTCAGGGTAATATAATTAAAAAAATATATATATATATATATTTTCTAAACATATACTGTTAAATATAAGAGACAATGAATGTCTATTACGTTTAATCATGAGCCATTCTAAGCATAGTTCTGTTGTCATTTCGCGCTATCACGCGGTGTGATGTAATAGAACTGCATTGCAAATTTGTGAACTGCAGTTGTTATTTTTGGTAACTATTGCCCTTGCCTAGTGGAGTTTTATGTCAACACAAAATAAAATCGTCGATGATGGTGGATGCTATTGTTTCACCGTCTAAATAACCTCTCTGAAGATGGCTCATGTGAGCCAAAAGCTTAGAACCAAATTAATAAAACATTATCCAAATGTTGGAGAAGTTTTGTCTTTATTTTCAACTGAAATTAAAGCCAAAATACGACGTTTAAAATGGCTCATGATTAAACATAATAGACATTCATTGTCTCTTATATTTAACAGTATATGTTTAAAAAATTATTTGCTGCCTCGATACACTATATATATATATATATATATATACCCCCTCTTGCATTTTAATTAATTTTTGATTAAAAGTTTGTTTTTAAACAAGTTCCAACTTCCCTTCTACAAGTAATATTGATGTGTCCTGTTTATCATTTAAAAAAAAAAACTCTGCCAATGAGCATTTTTGATAATGTGTTGGCTGAAAGGGCCCTAAAATCTTATGTACATTATGACATCTATTCTATTTAAATCCATTTGTTTTTTTCTGTGGGTACAAATCTTTTTGTATATATATATATATATATATATATATATATATATATAAAATATTGAGAAGAAAACTCAATGCATATTTAGATGACTTTAAATTGAGATTTATTTCAGCAATATAAATTTACTTACATTGTCTTGTTCAGACCGTTCATATTTCAAACATTTTATCTTCTACCATTCTTCAAGTGCCTATCACATTTGATAACCTCCTGACTTAAGGTAAAAGAAATGTGGTCCTGCAAAAGGATACTGAGAATGCTATAGACAGAGCATGGAAGCAGTGAGGAAGTTTTAAGGAAAATACAAACAAAAAGGACATTTATACTTAGAATAACATTGTCAATTTCTATGAATGATCTTCACATTGATAGTAGAGCAGACTCCCATTGCCTTCTTCTCAGTGCTTTTATTGAGACACCATCTCTAATTGGCAGATGTAAACTCATCAAGAATTCTTCTCTCCCATTGACATGTCTTATTTTTCATCCCACAGGGTTGTTAACCACTGTCCTGCTTGCAATAAATTGAAGTAGGGGAACCGGTTTAATTGCTATCTAACAAAAGATTTCATATACCATATTTGTATATCTAAACTTATTTATAAATGGAACTTTGTCTGTGTGTGTCTGTTACCTATAGACTCTGAAACAGCTGAACCAATTTTCTTGAAAATTTACACAGTTGTACTATAAGCGTCTGCGAGTGTTCTTAGCTAGGGTTTGTGTTGAGGCATTTCCGATAAATATCGAAAATAGGTAATCGAAAAAATCGGGTTATAGAAGGAGTGGTCCAATTTAATCATATTTGATACACTTATAGACAAAGACATAACAAACGATATTCAGAAGCTTCAAGTTTGCAGTTCTTACAATAGTGCAGAAAATTTGATATCAATACCAGGAAATCAAAATTTGACTGACATCCATTCATTTTTCTTTCAGTCTACGGTTTCACTTTAACTGGAAGCAACTATTGCTTTTTAGTCTTTCGTGTCAACATCCAAAGAGTCTGAGCTTCAGGACCATGGATTAGTTTTAAAGCTTTCATTATACCCGAGCAACGCTGAGTTATACTGCTAGTATTTATATATATATATATATATATATATATATATATATATATATATATGTGCATCATATGAGAAATCTTGGATCTTTTCTGTTAATTCACCCCAAATAATGTCAAGTTAATTATTCCAAATATTAATTCACTCCAAGAAATTATAAACTTTAAATCAGTTTAAAAGCTCAATAGATAAAACACAAAGTAGACAGGTGTTGATAACAATTGCTTACAAAATGTACTTGATATGTTAGCCATATTTGTTTCTCTCTTTATTATTAATGAAAAAGAATCACTTTTATTTTCATAGTTTTTTTTAATATATAGAAATATAAAGTCACATCAAACAGAAAAGTATTAACACCTTAAAATGTATTACCGGGTGGGCATATGTCTAGTTAGCGCCTTTTCCCTGAAAGAGAATAATTTTTGAAAAGAAAATTAAGAAATATATAATGGTTAAACCTCCAGTTCATTTCTATTCTGTAATAGCATGAAAAATTAAATATTTTAATGAAATATTTGTATGACATTGAGATTTTAATGGATAATTATGGTACGTTTCCCAAAATTTTACATAGGGATGGCTGTACTATGGGGTCATATTATTCTCAATTATACACTAAAAATATGGTAATCACACCTTGGTTGTCTCTTTTGTGGACAACTATTAATCTTGTTTTCTTACTGTTAATAGTTAGTCCTTTCTTCTTGCTTTTCTTTACTACCATGTTTACAAGTTTCTTTGGTTAGGGTTTTTTGACTCTACTATCCTCATATGACACAAATTTAAAAAATTTTACATTGAGATGACTCGATTATAGGTCACATTATAGTCAAGGATGTCATTTATTCTCTGTCCTGTTTATAGCTTCAGATAAACAAGGTCATAATATACACAAGAAAAGAGGGTGGATGGGTATGTGTGTGTGTGTGTATGTATATTGTTTGTTTAATTACTTAGTTTTTGGTCATAATAATAGATCAGTACACAGTTGTATTAAAAAGTGTTCAATACAATTATATCATAGAACTTTTAGATAACGGTAATTTCTTTTCACTGTTAAATGAGCATTCTTAAAAAAAAAGAAAAAAACAGGAAAAAAAGCAGTAAAATCAGTTATTACAAGTTGCCTGAAGACATGGTAGAAATCTAGGTCACACAATAACTCATTTACAAATGAAGAATATATATATATATATATATATATATATATATATATAAGATTCAAATTAGTTACAGTTTAAAACTTTCTTATTCAAAGTTACCTCTTACCTTATTTTTTTTGTTTAAGTTAATAATGATAGAAGAAAAACTGAACACTATTCAGATTTGGAAAGAGATGGTTGAAACTTCTGGGACACATAATGAGAATAGAAGGCTTGGGGAATTTGACACTAAAAGGAAATATTGAAGCCAAAAGAGGCAGACAGAAGCAGCAAGTAACCTCCTTATTGAGCCAGTGTAAATGGATAGCAGAACAGACTTAAAGGGATAACAAGGGAACAAATATTACTAAGATGTTGTGGAGAGCCATGATCACCTACATGGATTTAATTCATAAGATAATGATACTGCTTTTTTATTTTCCCTTGAAGAGTGTTTGTCCCTGACTACATGATAAAAGATGTCAGGTCACATCATATGTTTAACCAATATTCATGTCCAGTTGGCCATCAATAATGTAGAATTTTTTGAACTTTTAAGTTTAATGCTTGTTTTTTGTTAATCAAAGGCTCCCTTCTTTTTTTTTTTTTGCACTGACCAGTTAACTTCCTCTTAGTTACTTTTCACTGAGTCCAAGTACACTCTGCCCAGTCCAGGGTTGAACTCACAAAACTGTTACCAAATTCACAAACTAATGTTTTAATCCACTAAGTGGATTTTTTTTTTTTTTTTAATCGTATCACCCCGAGCAAGGCGGTAATGCCATTGATGTGCAGGGGGCTACGTAATAGTGAAAAGATTGGAAAAGAGAAAGCTGGAAACCACATCCTAAACAGGGAACAAGGGATGAACCTCTTAACTTGTTTAATAGACGTGGGTGGAGTGCAAACCGGGCGATAGATAGATCTATCTACTCCAATTGAAAAAAAAAAACAAAGTGAGAAGATTTGAAAAGAGAAAGCCGGAAACCACATCCTGAACAAGGGATGAGCCTCTTCACCTGTTCAATAGACGTGGATGGAGTGTGAAAAAGTGTTGGTTCATGAATTTAGTGACATTCTACAGAAGGATGCTGAGTATACTATAGACTGAACATGTGAGTAGTGATGCCTTTTTGGAGAGAATGGAAATGAAAAGGAAACTTATACTTATCAGGAAGAGAGAGTTGATGTTTCTGGGACACATAAGAAAGAAGAGCTTGGAGAATATGATGCTCACAGGGTGGACAGAGAGATGCAACAAACTTGATGGGCTTAAGCAAATGGATGGCAGTGCAAGGTTTGGGAGAAATAACAAGACAAAACTTATTAAAAGCTACAAGAGACAAGAAGATGTGGTGGGCCATGATCGGCTACATTCTGAAGGGGCAAGGCATATAAAACAAGAATTGTGAGTACAATCCCTGGTTAAATAAAAGGGCCTGTAGTTAGTTTCTTCTGGCTTGTAATCCGTTTCTTTCAACCAACAGATAAGTATCAACCAACAGATTAGTATAAGTCAAAGAATCCAATAACATGTCTTTTGTTCACTACAGCAGTCGAACTTCTGTCTGTCACCTCTTTAAGCACTTTTTATTGGATGACAGTTCAAAATTTCATGAATTAAAAGAAATTCTTGTAAAAGTCTACCTGACTAAGATTTATTTCTTTTAAATGCATGACTCATAACGGTGCCATTTTCTTTTTGGAATATTTTACATGAAAGACATATCCAAATCTGTTTTCATTTTATGTATAAGACATTTTCGTAAATTTTAATGCTTCCAAAACGAAGCTGCTATCTTATAACCACCACAGATAATCATTCCTCCCGCCCATTAACATGGATCAGGCTTCTCTCCCTGAAAGCAAAACACTGTGCCTCCTTGGGTTAACTCTCACAACAGACCTCAAGTGGAATAACTATATAGAATCCATAGCTAAGTCCGCTGCTAAGAAAGTCGGTTCTCTGTGTAGGGCCAGGAAGTTTTTTCCATCCAAAAACAATCCTGCACATATACAAGTCTACCATCCGCCTGTGCATCGAGTATTGCTGCCATATCTGGTCCAGTGCTCCAACTATCCACTTAGGTGTCCCTGACCAAATCCAACGGAGAATCTGTAATGAGATCGACCCCAACTTGGCAGCTAGGATACAGTTGCTTTCTTACCGACGCAGTGTGGCTTCCCTGTGTCTCTTCTACAAATACTTTCACGGCTTCTGCTCTGATAAACTTAGCTCACTGGTACCCCTTATATACAAATATCCTCAAGCCCCAAGATTAGCAACTAGGTCCCACCCTTTTACTGTGAAGCCAATAAATTGTAAACACAAATTCTAATCCAGCAGCTTCTTTTCTCAAACTTCCTGCCTGTGGAATTTTCTTCCGTATACTTGCTTTCCTGACAGTTATAATTTCCAAGAATTTAAATTTTAGTCATCTCCAGTCTCACTAACTTACATCCTCTCTCATGCTTTTCTACATCCACCCCACTCTCTCTCTCTCTCTCTCTCATCAGTACTCTCTTCCCAACACCCCCTGCAAACTCTCACTCCTCATAACATTTCTCCTTGTCCACCCCACTTTCATCAGTAATTGCTTCCTTCTCCTACTCTCTTCCTGACACCCCCTGCAACCTTTCACTCTTCATAACATTACTTCTATGTAACCCTCTGCACAACAGTGGCATTAAAATGCCTTGCTTGGGATGACAGGATAAAAAAAAAAAAATTACAGGTTCTGTTCAAAATTCACCATAGGTTATTCAGATCGATATTTACCTGATGAAGACCAGAGGGTACAATGATTGAAACATTGTGTTACCAACAACAAAAATGAGGACAAAAATCCTTCCTCATGTAAATAATGCTAACTCCTCATCCCTGAATTTCAGACAGAAAGCCCTCATATATTCATAGGATATGAAATGCATTCAAAACATTATTTTATACTTAAATTATTATCAACCACCAAGGTACTTGATTACATCATACAGTTTCTGTGAAATTCAGAATATTAAACCTTTCCAGATGGAATGGCCAGATCAGGCTGACCAGACATATTTTTGTCTACAGGTAAATCTAATAATACCATTTGACTGTAGAGAGCTATACACTAATGAATTGGCTCAATTTTATGGGGCAGTAATCTGTCTGTCCTTCAATATGGCAGTGAATGCTGGACAATACCATCAAAGATGAAGAGAAAACTTGAAGCAACTGAAATGTGGTTCTACAGAAGGATGCTGTGAATCTCATGGATCGAGCAAGTGAGCAATGATGATGTCTTAAAAATGATGGAAACAAAAAGGAAATTAATACTGAGCATCAGGAAGAGACAGCTGAAGTCCCTGGGACATGCAATGAGGAAGGAGGGCTTGGAGAACCTGATACTAACAGGCCAGCTAGAGGGGAAAAGAGACAGGGGAAAGCAGCAGATAACATATTTGAAGGACCTAATCAGGTGGATGACGGAACGAGGATTGCATGTTGTAACAGGAGAAGACGTGATCAGAGCCATCAGGGACAGGGAAACGTGGAAAACCATGGTCGCCTATGTCCCGAAGTGACAGGGCACATAAATGAAGTGTACTTTGAAATTCCTGATTTACATATGATTTTGGCACTGTCTGACCTTCACACACACCAAAAAAATGGTTTGTCAAAAGAATGGTTATTCCATTGACACCATTTTAAATATGCTTACCACAAGTCTAATAATAAGCCGAATAATAGGTTGACATTTTAAAAAATTAGAAATAAATTAAATATGAAAAGGATTTTAAAAAAATAAACTATTAAATTTGTTTTTAAATGAGGGTTTTATAAAAGAGGAACTTAAAATATGTAAAATGAGATCTCTTTCTGACTGAAAATGTAGCCTGCAAACAATCAGTTAAGTGATATACGTGATACACGCTTTGGGCAATAATGTCTCAAAAGAGATATGACTGACTGGAAGATTATCCCACAGTAGGTTGCCATTGCTTTCTGCAGTAAACTGGTTGCCAGCCAAGGCTATAGAACCCAATCTGTCCTGTTATTTAACCCATGACTAGAAGGAGAGACAGATTAATACCTTTCACAAGGGTATTTGTGCATAAGTGAATGCAAGAAATTCAACTGAAATTCAAACTCAGCTCCCCGATTTGTCATTCTGAGTTGATATCCACTGCACCAAAATGCACATATTGTTATTATACAGTTTCATTTTTATTATAATATACAGAAACTATTTTGTCATTATTTCAAGTAAGGGAGAAAAGATGATAAAAAATAAAGCAAAATAAACAATTTTATTTTCTTGCTTTTTTTGTTCTAGTCAATCATTATTTATATTCAAGAAGGTGCATCCATTTAAGGGATACATATGCGATACATGCTTGGACAATCATTTTAGATTCATGACTTTCCAGCAGTCTTTTTCTATGTGCCATGTCCCTTCAGAATGTAGGCAATCATAGCCCTCCACTTCTTCTCATTCTTGATATCCCTTCTCTTGTTATTCCACTCAATCTTCATTCCCCCCATCCATCTTCTCAAGTCCATCAGGTATGTCATGCACTGCTTTCTCTTCGTCTTCTCCTCTATCCGTTCCATGAGCATCAGGTTCTCCAAGTCCTCTGTGGTGTTTATACATTCACACCCACACACATATCTGCATTGTCATGCATATTTGTAAAATATTATTATGCTTAAACCAACATGTGTGTTTTCAGCTGCAAGACACACTATGTTAGCAGGCAGTGATTGGTCAATCCGGACTGGTCATCCAGTCTTCACATGAAAAAACACTATTTTCCCACACTTACAACATGTCCATATAAGCAGGGGACACATGTGTTACTAACTCAGTTGCCCCGTGATAGCAACCGTGCTATTGCGGAGACATGTTTCTTAGTTTTGTATAACTCATACATACACACCCGCACTAATTATAGATCACAGTGAGGCATCAATTTATCAATTTATCAATTATCAATTTATCAATCAATTTATTTACTTTCACACACATGCATGTGCATGCACTTTTCTTAATACAAACTCCAATAAAAACTCAACTCAAATTGTATGTATCTCTTTTTTTCAGAACTTTATTCCAATCAATCTTTCATTGAACATTTTACAGTACAAGGGAGAGAACTTCTTCTTATTTGTATGCATATTCAACCATGTGTCCATCCTCTCCAAAACCTTGTCATTGCTCATATACTCCGTCCATGGTATCCTCAGCATCCTCAGCTGCAGTTGCTCTCTCACTGGCATGACTTGGCTTCCCTGTGCCTCTCCTACAAATACTTTCACGGATTCTGCTCCACTGAATTTAGTTCACTGGTGCCTCCTTGGTATGAATTTACATGAGGTACTAGATTATCAACTAGGTCCCACCCTTTTACAGTGAAACCGATAAAATGTAACCGCAATTTCTACTCTAATGGCTTCTTTTGTCACGCTTCCCGCTTGTGGAATTCTCTTCCATATACTTGCTTCCCTGACAACTACAATCTCCAGGACTTTAAATGTAAGGTCAATAGACATTTCCTATCTCACTAACTCACATCCATTCTCTCAAGCTCTTTTTTCCATCCACTCCACCCCCATTACACCGGTATTCTCATCCGCCTATTACCCTCCTCCTGACATCCCCTATAACTAACCCCTCTTTATCACTTTCCCTTATGTAACCCCCTATGCAACAGTGGCAGTTAAACTGTCTTGCTTGGGGTGAAATGATTATAAAAAAAAAAAGAACCATATTTCAATTTTTTCAGGTCTTTCCTTCATCTTCGAAGATATTGTCCAGCATTCACTGCCATATTGAAGAACTGACAACACATAGCAATCCAGTACTCTCTTCTTTGTTTCTAGCGAAATTGTCCTGTTTCTTAATACTATACTCAAGCTTCAAGTTTTTCCTTCATCTTTGATGGAATTGTCCAGCATTCGCTGCCATATTGAAGAACAGACATTACATAGCAATCCAGTACTCCCTTCTTCGTTTCCAATACACTACTCAGCTTCTGAAATGCATCTTTGGCTATGCCAATGCACTTTTGGATCTCTGTTGCACTTTCCGTTGTCTGTTAGAACACTTCCCAGGTATATAAAATTCTGCACCTGTTTGATTTTTATATCACCAAACTGTAGATGGCATTTTGGGGGGGGGGGGGTCCTCTTTTTACTGATTACCGTGCATTCAAGTTTCTTGTAAGTCTATTTGTAGTTCTTTCTTTCTGCTTTCTTTAACTACTTCCTGTAGGAGGTCTTGAGTTTCTTTCCTGTATCTGCTATCAGTGGGTAGATGTTTTTTTTTTTTCTGCAAGAGACTTGTTATAGTACCCTGTCATTAAGTACCACTTATAATAAAAAATATATGTGAAAAATCAAACTTCTTAATCAATTTTGTGATAAGCTTTTATTCATTTTGACTTTTCTGATAGCTGATAAATTGTTTAAACTTAAAAATTTTAAGTTAAAAATTCTGCTTATTGGCTGATTGGTATTATTTTTCATCTTATTCTCGGAAATAAATTTATTCATGCAATCAAAAATAACTAATTTTGTGAATTTCTAACAAAATAAATTAATAAATAAAATAATAATAATAAAAAATAAAGAATTTAATTTTCCCATAATGCAAAGTAAAAAAAAAAAAAGCAAACGAAAAATTTTAGGAAGGTGTTAAGTAGAGTTATCTCCCTTAGACTGGTAACTCTAAATGGTAAACAAATATAAAATAAATTGTACATTTGCCGTAAAGGTAAATGATGTTTTTATTTTATTTAGTTTATTTATTTTTCAATTGGTCATTTCATAAAACAGTTTCTGGCAGACATTTTTTATGTTTTTTTTACGTATGATTCTTATTTTTTGTCCTCATTTTCAACACAGAGACATTGTCCCATTTCAAACTGAGAGATAGGAAAATTGTTAAAAATATAATAATACTACTATTGATTGCAACAATATTCAGTTTCTTCCTTCCCTGCTTTGTGGTTGAGGTAGTATTTTCTATAGGAGTCAATAATCAGGGCCTGTGCAAGAGACTGCGTAGATACTGTGCTATTAACAGAAGTTGAATATCAGTAAGACCACAATAAACAAAACTTAAAACAAAATGAAGACTTCATTCTCCCACAGGTCTCATGCCATGACCCTTACCCCGAATCTAAGATACGGAGCCCCTCACTCAAATACATCTCAATTTTTCTAAGGTAGTAAGTATTTATAAAAAATACAGATTTTATTGTAACCTAATAAAAGATCAAATGCACTATAGGTAAACAATTAATTAAACTAGAAAATTTAAAATAAAAATACAAATTACAGACACGTCATAATAAATAGATCATTCCATCTTAAAACTTTATTGTTTATGGATAAAAAAAAAATCAGTGAATTTTGTAGTGTTTTTTAGAATTACCATGAGCAAAACAAATTAAAGGATTTGGACAAAAACAAAAAAAACAAGAATGATATCAAAACCCAAATATATTTTAATAGTTGTGCTTAGTTGAATTTGTAATTGTGGAACCTCCATGCGTACGCATCCACATACTCACACACATTCATACATACCACATCAGCTTTGTCAAGTAATGACTGGTTATCACCAGTGCATTCATTACGAGACAATTTAAAAATCGCATTTTTGTTCACTTTTTTTGGTACAGGATTGGACCAAACAGGTTTTTTCCAGTCTACCAAGATCACGAACGCAGATTGGTTTATTTTTAGCCAATCAAATCGTTTGCACGTGTAAACCAAGTTTTCCCCGCACAGTCATTTTTGAGCCTTCTAGCAGCAATATAAAGAGTGGACCTTTTCCAGCTCCTTAGTGAGAATTCAGCTGCCAAACAAGTCCATGTCAGTTGAAGACGCACCCTCAATCACACGTACATGTGCACGTCAAACACCCACATACTTCTTCATTGGGACCCCAACGGCAGAAGACAGTTGTGGGAACATGTGACAACCTCCAAATACACACTTTCAAACTTTCTTCCAGTACCTTTCATAAGGACATACTAATTCAACATATGTTAAAAGAACATTTTCTAGAACATTTTCAAGAACATTTTCAAGAACATTTTCTAAGACCATTTATTTCCAGAATTATTCACTTTTGATTGAACTGAATCTTAGCAGTCAAAGAGAAGTAACTCTTGACTATTTTTCCATGGTTCACTTAAATGCATGTCTTTCTCTAATGAATGTTAAAATTGTTAATACATTTGTTACAAATTGTCGTTTTTTTTTTTTCTCTGCATGAGTCTGTTTGTTGTTTCTAATCCTGAATTTAAATGAATGTGATCGGTTTCTAGTTAAACCAGCACATAATGTATATAAATGTTGGGAGAAAAAAAGCATATATTAAGATACCATATGTCACAAAGCAATGCCCAGGACTCCCAATCATCCACCCCGATCAGGAGTTGGGTATTTAAGTAGATATTCTGTTTATAATCAAACAGTATTATATATTTATTTCTACCGACCTGATTATTTACGATAAATTTCTGTTATGAAAATGTGTGTCATTCAGTAGGATTTGAACCTGCGGCCCCTATCCACATAGGGGAAGTCACTAATTGTTACAGGCTTAATTTGACTTTGTTTAGACTGATCGTCATTTGTGGTCGAGAGGTTAAGACGTGCCAGATCAATTGGTGGCTTCCCCTATGTGGATAAGGGTCGCAGGTTCCAAACCTGCCAAATGACACACATTTTCGTAGCAAAAATTTATTGTAAATAATCAGGCCGGTATAAATAAATATATAATACTGTTTGATTATAAACCAAATATTTACTTAAATACGAGTACCAATCAAAAATAATGTTCAAACAAATCATTTCATACATATATATATATACTAGCAGTATAGCCCGGCGTTGCTCGGGTGTAATGAAAGCTTTAAAACTAACCCATGTTTCTGGAGCTCGGACTCTTTGAATGTTGGCACGAAAGACTAAAAAGCAATAGTTGTTTCCAGTTAAAGTGAAACCGTAGACTCAAAGAAAAATGAATAGATATAAGTCAAATTTTGATTTCCTGGTATTGATATCAAATTTTCTGCACTATTGTAAGAACTGCAACCTTGAAACTTTTGAATATTGTTTCTTATGTCTTTGTCTATGAGTGTATCAAATTTGATTAAAATCGGACCACTCCTTCTATAACCCAATTTTTTCAATTATCGACTTTTGATATTTATTGGGGGTACCTCGACACAAAACCTAGCTAAGAACACTCACAGACGCTTATAGTACAACTGTGTAAATTTTCAAGAAAATCGGTTCAGCTGCTTCGGAGTCTATAGGTAACGGACACACACAGAGACAAAGTTCCATTTATAAATAAGTTTAGATATATGTGTGTGTGTATAAGACAAAAGAAAAACTTTTATACCAAAACATTTTATAACCTGAGGGACTTTACCAAGTTAAATGTAGATATTTTTTTTTTTTTTGTATTTGCATTATGGTGTATTTGCATTTTTTTCTTGTATTTGCGTTATGGTGCAGTGGATAATTGGCTTGGAACAAGAAATCAGAGAGCTGAGTTTGAATTCCAGTTGAATTTGTTGCTTTAACTTATGCGCAATCACAATCAGTCTGTCAGTTAAGTGCTGTACGTGAGACACACTTGGGTGATCATGTCTTAAAAGAGACATAACTGATTGGGCAGAAGTAGGTTGCCATTGCTTTTTGCAGTAATCTGGTTACCAACCAAGGCTATAGAACCCAATATGTCCTGCTATTTAAACCATAGCAGGAGAGAGAAGAACCAGATTAATACCTTTCTCAAGGGTATTTGCACGTAAGTGAATGCAATGATTAATCTGGAATTTGAACTCGGCTCTTCAAATGTCTTATTCCGAGCTGAAATCCACTGCACCACAATCTACATTTTGCTAAATTTTCAGTATTTTGTATGAGAAACATTATATTTTGTTTTCACCATTAACCCCTCAGTAAACTTTTTGACATTATCAAAATTTTCAATGAATATCCATACAGGTTCTAAATGTTAACTCAGCATTGACTAATGTTTTAAGCGTATGAAGCTGTTTTTGAAGAAAAAATTGTCATTCCGACAGTATCTTCATAGATCTTATTTATTTTTCTTTAATTCCAAAGTAATTTGCACAAAATGGCAAAATCAAAGCAGCGAAGTACTGAGGTGAGGGTACAAATTGAAATTTATTCAAAGACAGCGACTGTCAAAGACAAACTACCAAGAAGTTAAAGATTTTTAAATATTGGGTGAAATATTCATTACAAATGAAACTGAGACTGAAGCCATAGGGAGATGGTTGACGTTTATTTAATTCGGCCTTGTGTCATACATAACCGAACTCCCTTCGGCTTACAAGTTTTATGCAGAGTTATCATCATCAGAAGGTTGGAATGTGTGAATTTGTGTGGAATAATGGAAGAATAAAATATATGCATTTTTCATGTTAAAATAGAAATTTATTAAAAGAATAGAATAACAAGAATAGGTAGCAGTTAATGTTCAATGAGAAAGTAAAGGGTATCAAGAAATATTCATCATTGAAATTTGTTGAAAGAGTATATGTATGTATGTATGTATGAGCGTTTGTTTGTAAAAGTGTCTTTTTAGGGAGAAGTAAAAGGAATCAGCACACAAGAAAGAAGAAATGTCCAAATGTCTAGTCACTTGAAGCTCCTCCCGTTACATTTTAGATTGTTGTCTCTGCTGCTTCCATCCCTGACTGACTGGTGCTGATTTGATCAAAGCCTTTGGATATCGGCTCGGAACGAGAAATTGGGGAGCCGAGTTCGAATTGCAGCTGAATTCATTGCATTCACTTACGCGCAAATACTCTTGGGAAAGGTATTAATCCGCCTATTCCTTCCAGTTATGGGTTAAATAACAGGACAGATTGGGTTCTTTAGCCTTGGTCAACAACCAGTCTACCGCAGAAAGCAATGGCAACCTACTGTGGGATAATCTTCTGCCCAGTCAGTCATGTCTCTTTCCAGACATGATCGCCCAAGCGTGTATCACATATGGCACTTAACTGACTGACTTTATAGTCATTCAAATTTTCACGCTAAGTCCTTTCATTCTTGCAAGTTGCTTCAACTGGTCAGAAAATCAATTTAACACCTACTTGTGAAATCTGGTTTGGACTTTTTCTTTAACCACATGGTCAATCCTTTTTCCATTGTGAATTTTTGTAAAAGTGAAGAAGAAAGTTGATTTTAATTCTTCATTTCCTACCTCACAGAACTTCCCTTCTATTTGACAGTCTGCTTTGAATGATTTGTAAAGGTGAAGAAGAACATTGATTTTCATTCTTAATTTCCTACCCAACAAGAAAAATCTTGATAGAAAAAAAGTTGGAGCACCAGAAGTGACAATGGCCGTTGCCGATAAATGCTTGATTATTGAGAACAAAAGAAATAGAAGGGAAATGCTCCAAAGTTGACAGTTGAACATAATTTCTCTCTATAATGAAAAATCAATTTAGATCAGCCATCAAGAAAAGGCTGCAAAAGAAGAGTGGGGTTGAGCGTAAAAACCTGGCCTTGAAAGTGTTGCAGATAAGTCTTAAAATTGAATGTTTTGTTAGTACGAGGAGAGTGTATGTGAGAAGAAAGACTGAATGATGAATGTGTGGTTCCAAAAGTTTGGCATACTGTTGAGTCTGTTGTTATGTGGAGATAGACGGCTGAAGATTTGATTCAGGTCAAGGGAATCATGAAAAATCATTCTGATTTTGCAAAGATATACCATATCTTCTGCTTTATGCATAAGTGGGGGAAAAATCATTGTTTCCACAAAACAATCTTCTAAATGATGTCAAAATTACTTTGAATCAACCTCACAAAAAACAAATAAAAAAATTGAAATTATAACTCACTCTCTCTCTCTCTCTCTCTCAAAATTAATATGGGATAAATTAGGAGAGTTTGAAGAAAAAATCCAGAAAGTAAGATTTTTCAGTTCTTGTGATGATCTGCCATTTACTTTTATTTTTATTTATTTATTTATTTTTTAATTTTTTTTTTTAATTTTAAATGATGGAAAGAATGCCAAGAATTTGTAAGTTGGTAATTTCAGCTCAGAACAAGAAATCAGGGAGCTGAGTTTGAATTCCATTTGACTTTAATGCATTCACTTACGCACAAATACCCTTGGGAAAGGTATTCATCCGTCACTTCCCTCCAGTTATGGGTTAAATAACAGGACAGATTGGGTTCTATTGCCTTAGCTGGCAACCAGTCTACTGCAGAAAGCAATGGCAACCTACTGCGGGATAATCTTCTGCCCAGTCAGTCATGTCTCTTTCGAAACATGATCACCCAAGCGTGTATCGCGTAGGGCACTTAACTAACTGGTTGTTTTTTTAACAAATAAAATGTTTCGATATTGTTGTATGATTATTTTTGTCAAAAAGCAAATACACTGTAATAACTAAAATTTTATCTTTTACTTAAAATTCAAATGTTTATTTTTTTAAAGTAGTTTTTTTTTTTTAAGAAATGCAAGGTGTACTCAAACATTTTTGTAGTGCAATTATCTTTTTAAAATCTGAGTCATTTATATATCTCATGTTCCCATCCAGTCATGTCATGTTGGCTAAAATTTATTTATTTTGGGCTTCTTCTATGTGCCATATCCCTATAGGATGTTGGCAGTCATGGCTCTCCACAATTTCCTGTTTTTGTAGTTCTTAGTAAATTTGATCTTTTTATTATACCTCATAAACTCTGTTTTGCAATTAATTTATTCAAGTTTGTTAGTTTATGTAATGTTTTCCTCCCTCTTGTCTTCAATGTCCTATGAGTATCAAATTTTCTAAACCCTCTTTCCTCATTATGTGCTGTAAAGATTTCAGCTGTCTTTTTCCAATATTAAGTATGAGTGTTGTTTTGTTTGTATTTTCTCTAAAAATTTGTTGTCGCTCACACATCTGGTCTTTGGTATTCTCAACATCCTCCTGTAGCACCACATTTCTGTTACTTTCCAATTTTATCTGTGAAGAGATTGTCCTGAATTCACTGTCATATAGAAGGACTGATATTACATAATAGTTCAGTACTATTTTTTTTTTTTTTGTTTCTAACAAAATTTTCTTGTTTCTTAATACTTTACTTAGCTTTTGGAAGGCAATTTTGGCTATCTCAATGTGCCTTTGGATTTCAGTATCTCACTTTCCATTTACTACTAAAATGCTTTCAAGATATAGAAATTTTTGTACTTCTTTGATTTTTTTATCTTTAATTTGTATGTTGGGCTCATGCCTTTTGTTAACAGCCATGCATTTTGTCCTCTTGCAATTGATGTTTAGCCCTTTCTTCTCACTTTCTTTCACTGCATTCCATAGAAGTTTCCTTCTATGGAATTGAAAATTGTGTGTTGGTGTCTTGTAGGTGGGTGCATGTTTACATATAAAAAATTACTGTTTATTCTTGTTTTATATATAAGAAATCAAAGTTCTCAATGTCTCTTGGGTGTGTCTGTTTTCATTTCCTGGCCCAGAAGTGAGTTAGGGTAAGTAAGGATAGGTATGGGTATAATGGCTGAGCTCAAGTCAGCCTTGCACTGAGTTGGAATGTCCAAAGATAAAGCTGAAAGGTGGAAGTTTTGGAAGACACATGCAGACACTATGCATTGGAAAGTAGAAAGTTATTTCTGTCATCAGTCAACCAGGGAAAAGAGATGTTCCTCAGCAGGAACATCTCCATCCACACCCTGCTTCATCTTTGAGCAAGAAGAAGGAAATATGTCTTTTTTTATAGACTCAAACAGTGCCACCTAATTGGCATTTGATGAAGCCAAGTGGAGTAAAAAAATTTCCAGTTCCTTTATTACAAGCATCATGAGAAAATGTATCTCTTTTTTTTTTCATTATGAGTGTACCCCTACTGTCAAAAATGACAGCAAAATATTTGAGAGGATTATATATATATATAAAGTATGGGTAGAATAATATTCCTTGTCCAAAGAAACACTATTTTTAAAAAAGTGCTCAATACAAAGTAGAGCTAATAATATTTATTCAGAAATTATAACATGGATATGTTACAATATCACGACAAAAGTAGCTATTTTGTTTCGACACTTCTTGTCTCTTGTCAAGTGATTTTAAATTGAATGGTTTTAAAAGGTTAAAAACAAGCAAGACCCCTTTAATCAGGGAGGCATTGTTATATGTACAATGTGGACCAATCAGAGTAAAGCAACTTCTAATTTGGAGAATATGTAGGCAGACTTAAAATTAATCTTGGTGGGCATTGGTATTAACATTTGATTAAATTGAGATCAGCATTATTAATTAACTATTATATCTACTTTATTTTTGTTGCAAAATTTAAAAAAAAATTTTTAGTTTAACAATTTAGTAGATTTAGAAAGTTATTCATATATTAAACGAGGAAGAGAAAGAATGCATACATAAACTTACAAACATCTACACATGGAAAAATATACGAGTATATTCACAAACACTAGCAAACAGACACATATACAGATTAATACACCCACGCATATATACATACACAAATTACAAAATTTAGCCTTTATCGACTTGTCAGTTTATCTGTTAACTTTTAAACAGACTAAATGATGTTTTGCACATGCATATGCATTTAACTATAGCTTGTGTTTTTGTGTATGTATATATTTAATTCTGTTTATATGTTCATGCATTGAAATATGATTATGTCTATCTTGACCCCATTCATTCAAGGCCGGTAACATTATGAATTCGCCTTCACTGTATCCAATATGTAGCAATTTAGTTAAGAAGTGTTGAAACAAAATAGCTACTTTTGTAGTGATATTGTAACATATCCATGTTATAATTTCTGAATAAATATATATATATAATAAATTATACTTTAGAACATGTACAAGTGACATATTACTAAATCAGAGGCATGAAACTACAGTAAATTGTAAACATATTAAAGAATTAACCTTATCCTGCTAGAATTATAAAATCTAAGGTATGAAACTTCAACAGTTGTAAACATTTTACAGTAATCTTAATATCTGGATAATTTACTTTAACTATATGATCTTTCTTCTGATGTTATTTTATCTATACTTTCTGTTACAAATGGTGATTATTTACTATTTTAAATTTAATTCTAATTTATCTCCTTAAATTTTTATTTTTATTTTTTAATTTTTAAGTTTAATTTTAATTTAAAAAAACTTTATTTTATTTCTGCAATTTATTATATTAGTGCTAATGAATTTATATCTTTGTGTTATGTTTTTAAATATCCTCTAATTTACGTTTTATGAATAATTCCTTTGAAATTGCTATTTCTTTGTCGTTTCTGTTGTCTCCCCATGTTTCTTCCCTCTGTGCATTTTCTTCCTACTGTGCATTTTTTCACTTTTTCTTCTTTGTTAAGCCTAATCACCATGTAACCAATATCTATATCTGTCTACAATTTATTTCCTGCCTAAATTAAAAATTTCTCTCTCTTAGCCATTTCCACTGGCTCTTTCCTCTCAGTTCTTTTTCTCTTGATTTCCTCTTTGTTTTTTGTTTCTGCTTCTTCTTTCTTCTCTTTTCCATTTCTTGATTTCTCTTTTTCTTTTCTCAATTTTTCTGCCTTCTTTCTTTTATTCCCTCTTTTTGAATATCCTCTTACCTTATACAAAAAAGTTTTCTAAAATTAAAAAGAAGTCGTTTTTTGTTTTTTAAATTTTCTTTAAAAAAAGTTTATCATTACTATCATTATTAACTACCTGATGAGACATTGTTTTTTCAATGTCAAACCAAATTTTGTAGTAGCTTGTAGTTTGTACATGTTCTAAAGTATAATTAATAATAAATATTCATTGCTCTATTTTTATATTGAGCACTCTTTTAAATTAATGTTTTGAACATTGCAATTATTTTCTTTATTACTTATTCATTTGGAGATATATATATATATATATATATATATATATATATATATAATCCTCTCAAATATTTTGCTGTCATTTTTGACAGTAGGGGTACACTTTTAATGAATAAAAAAAGAGAAAGAAATACATTTTCTCATGATGCTTGTAATATATATATATTATGGAAATTAACAAATTTTAACGAAACTTGGTTATAAACAACCGACAATTTGAAATGAATTGTTTGAACATTATTTTTTTTTTTATCAATACTCGTATTTAAGTAGATATTCTGTTTTAATTAAACAGTATTATATATTTATATCTACCGGCCTGATTATTTACAATAAATTGTTATTATGAAAATGTGTGCCATTCAGCAGGATTCAAACCTGCGACCCCTATTAACATAGAAGCTACCATTTGATCTGGCAATGTCTTAGCCCGCTCGACCATGAGCGGTCGAAGACGTTGCCACATTTTCATAATAACAATTTATCATAAATAATCAGGCTGGTAGATATAAATATATAATACTGTTTAATTAAAAAACAGAATATCTACTTAAATACGACTATCGATAAAAAAAATAATGTTCAAACAATTCATATATATATATATATATATATATAAAAGAGATAATAACTATACTCATATCGAAAAACCTTCTTCGAATCTATGAAGAAGGGAAAAAAAGAAAGATCTAAGTACATAAGTACATAAACATCAGTCAAAAGAGTTCGGACCGAGTCAGCACGTAGCCCAAAGAAAAAAACCCCGGCATGAGTAATCAACTAACAAAAAAGTGCTTAATACTTAGGTAGCGCAGAATAAGTAAAGAGTAATTAGAGCCAGCTTTCCCTGCCGATGCGTTTAGGTGAAACCTAGGTAGGTCAGTCTGACTCACTAGGTATACTTTACTTATATATATATATATATATATATATATACACAATCACGCACACACAATGATCTTTATTATGGTAGAGAGGATATATATTCTTCACTCCTTGACGACATATTTATTGCAAAAACAAAAGAAAATAATAAAGTAATGTTAAAGAGCAAACATGTGGTAAGAACTTTCATAACTGGTAGTAAAGTTTAATAACTGGTAGTAAAGAGAATGAACTGAGTCAATGCTGCCTCACTGTTGTCTGTCATGAGCATGACTAGAGATAATATATATAAATAAATGCGCAATGATCTTTATTATAATAGAGAGGATTATTATTTTATTTATTTAGTTAATTTAATTTTCTCACACTTCCTTACCTTCTGTAAGGATAGTTGTACTTAATTTTAATTAGACTTTTTTTTTCTTTTCCAGAATAATCTGATGCCGGCTCTGATGTTCAGCACCAAAGAAGGTAGGTAGAATAAAAGAAATAATTTTGATGCAAGAATATTATTTTCATGTCAATAAAGTGGATATTAAAATAATATTCTTGCATTGGAATTATATATTTTTAAGCATTTATTATTTATTTATTAACATAATCTCCCTTTATCTATGCACTTAGCAATAATTCTTAATTGCAAAGATCAAACAGTTACAATTTAGATCACAATTCCGCTAACAAAAACATGTTACAAACATTGATTATGTTTGTTTGTCTCCCTCATAACATAATAGACAAAATTAACCCACTTAATTAATTTAACCAGTTCGCCCCATGCAAGGCAGTAAAGCCATAAGAGGTTTTTTTTTTTTTATAAGCGTTTTTTCACCCCGAGCAAGGCATTTCACTGCCACTACTGTGCAGGGGGCTACATAGAGTGGAGAAAGGATGGTTAAATATAGGAAATGTCAGAGGGTGGGTGATAGATGGGTAAGGATACGGAGAATGAGGGTTGGGTAGATGAGAGTGTTGGGAGAATAATTGGAAGTTAGTGTGATAGGAGGTGTCTATTGACCCTACATTTAAACACCTGGAGATTGTAGCTGTCGGGAAAGCAGACATGTAGAAGGTAATTCTACAGGCGGGAAGCGCGAGAAAAGAAGCTGTTGGAGTAGAAATTATGGTTACATCTTATCTGTTTAACTGTAAAAGGGTGGGACCTAGTTGCTAATCTAGTATCTCATGTAAATTCGTGCTTAGGCGGCACCAATGATCTAAGTTCATCGGAGCAGAAGCCATGAAAGTACTTGTAGAAGAGGCACAGGGAAGCCACATCACGCCGGTGAGAGTGTGGTTGCAGCCGGTCTGCAAAGTCAGTATCAACCACATTACAGATTCTCCTTTGTATTTTGTCAAGAAGCCCAAGGAGAGTAGCAGGGGAACCCGACCAGATATGGCAGCAGTATTAAATACATGGGCAGATGGTAGATTTGTAAATGTGCAGGATAGATTCAGGCGGGAAAAACTTCTGGGCCCTGCACAGAGAGCCAACTTTCATAGTGACGGATTACTGAGTGTTAGAAAATATGAGAAAAACAACTATTAAAGAGAGAGGACAATAAAAGAACAAGAATTAAGAAGACACAAGATAATGATTGACACTGAATTTTAATTTTTAAAGATCAAAGCTGACTGGAAAGCAAGAAGCCGGAAGAGAGTTTCACAAGTGAGAGAAGAAACTGTTAATAAACTTCAAAAATATATTTTCCTTTAGAGAAAATTTTTATAACTTTCAACCAACACTGTTTGATCAAAGAAATGTTTCCTTGTATGGAAATGGCTAATTTTACCGTGACTGTTTAGGAACTATGTTAACATGTAGAATTTAACAATTGAGAAAATAAATAAAATTTAAATGTGGAATAAGATTACCTCCCTTTGAAACATGAAAGACTAACTTATGCTCAGCATTTTGTAGTAGTAATGCAACAAATAGACTTACCTCAAAAAGACGGAAGGTATAGTTTCTCTGCTACAGACACGTTAAAGAAAAAAGAACAGGTCAGAAGTGTAGCTAGTTTCATGGAGGGGAGTATGGTAGTCCCGTGTGAGGTGGTGAGACTCGATACATATAAAGAAGACCGAAATTGAGTTTTTTTTTTGTTTTTTTTTTATAAGCATTTCACCCCGAGCAAGGCATGTCACTGCCACTACTGTGCAGGGGGCTACGTAGAGTGGAGAAAGGCTGATTAAATATAGGAAATAACAGAAGGTGGGTGATAGGCGGGTGAGGATACCGAGAATGAGGGTTGGGTAGATGAGAGTGTTGTGAGAATAGTTGGGAGTTAGTGTGATAGGAGGTGTCTATTGACCCTACATTTAAACACCTGGAGATTGTAACTGTCGGGAAAGCAGACTTGTGGAAGGGAGTTCCACAGGCGGGAAGCACGAGAAAAGAAGCTGTTGGAGTCAAGCAGTATAGTTTTTTTTTTGTGTGTTTCGACATGTCAAGCATACATTTGCATACATGCAAAGATTACCCACTCTAACATTAGAGAACACATTTTTACAGCAAAACCTATCTTAGCATACAGAACCAATATTAGGCACCGTAATATTGGGTAATGGTTAATGAGGCTAGTCTGGCTTAACATTATTGCTGAATGCTCCAGACAAAATTTAGCATTGAATAACCTAAAAGATTGACCTATTGTAAAATCAACCAACTTAACTGAATCAAAACCAATATTATAAAAACCAAACCAAAAAAAAAAAACAGGTAAAACTTTTTGAACTCGTAGGCTGAGTAATTGATTCAAAGGTTCTGGATCAGGTTTTATATTATTTTTACTGATTCAGTTAGTCAATCAGTTAAAGGCCATACATGACACACACTTGGGCAATCATGTCTCAAAAGAGACATGACTGACTGAGCAGAAGATTATCCCGCAGTAGATTACCGTTACTTTCTGTGGTAGACTGGTTGCTAACCAAGGCTATAAAACCCAATCTGTCCTGTTATTTAATCCATGACAGGAGGAAAGAGGTGGATGAATACCTTTCCCAATGGTATTTGTGTATAAGTGAATGCAAGGAATTCAACTGAAATTCGAACTCGGGTCCCCAATTTCATGTTCCGAGCTGATATCCATTGCACCACAACGCACATCCTAGACTGATTATGTATCCTAATAGTTTTATATGTTATGCCTAAAATAACATTTGTTTTGGTTAAGCATCAGCTTGTACCTTTTACCAGCAGCCATGAATATTTTGAGATTTCTGTCATGTTCCACTTGGTTATTTCTTCTTCAAATGGTTAATATTATTGACGTAAGTATAGGTTCTTTTTTGATATTATTATATTATTATTTTAATATTATTCAGTCACCCATTGAAAATTAGCTACCCCATTAGTTATATCAAATAATGTTCTGCAAAAGTTTGCTGATAGCCTTGAAGGCCATATATGGTTTATCAATAGACCTATAGATAATTAATGATAAGCACTTTTGAGATCCAGGGTACTATATAGACTGTTTTTTGGCTATTTTTTCTATCATCTCATTCATTCTTGGCAAAGGTTAGGCACCTAGCAAAGTTTACTGTTTGGGAATAGTGACTAGTATTCACTTTTTCTTGTTTCCTGAAAAGATAATGAATACTTAAGCTCATCACAGCAAATGACTTGGTTCAATTATATTCTATATATTATATACATATTAGTAATTTTGGTTTGAATAAATAATTTATTCTCCTGTGTGTTGCTTAGATTTAGTAGCTACCAGTTTACAAACAGTTGTTAGATTATTGAAAAGTGCTGGGTATGACATTCTCATGGCTGGTAGGTCACAGACTTTAAATAGTAGTTTAGAGCTTTTGAAGGGTATTTCTATTAATGAATGTTCATGCAAGAAGTTGTGCCCTAATATTAGGTCTCAACATAAAACCTTCATTAGTTGATATCTTACTCCTTGGTATAAAGTACCCGTTATTTTTAGGTCAACCAAACTGTATCTTAGTACTTGTATAGAAAGAGCTGAGCTAGCCATCTCCCCTTTTAGGCTCATTGAATTTTCTTCCACAATGCATGCGTTAAAGAAGTTTTCCATGTTTACAGTGTTAATGCTTTTAGTGACTGTTTTATTGTACTTGATAGACAACCAAATGTATTCATTGATGCTGAACGAGTAACTTTGTACTTCTACAAGGGTCATTCCATAAATAAGGTGAATTTTTTGGTATAAGGACTTCTAATACAGATAGAAACTTACATTTTTTTTAAAAGAATTTTTTCATTTATTTCTTTTTCAAAAGAATTAAATTTTTTTTTGCAGATTGAAAAAAAACTTTGAGAGTTTTGGAGATTAACAAACATGGCCCTAAGAAGCCTGCTCCAGGATTGAACAGAGGTCAGTTATCAAGTTTTTGGTTGCTGAAGGGTACAAACCAGTAGAAATTTGTAGGAGAATGTCAACTGTGTATGGTGCCATATGTTTCAGCAAAAAAAAATGTCTACAAGTGGGCTAAATTGTTTAAAGAAGGATGAAGCAGTGTTGAGGATCAAAACAGGCCAAGAAGTGAGGTCTCCTGAGGTGATCGAATCAGTCAATGACCTCATTCAGTCTGACAGAAGGATGACAGTGGATAATATTGCAAGGACTTTGAAAGACATAAAGAACAAACGCAGGGGTCATCAGTCACATGGAGTCATCTTGCATCAAGACAACTTACACAGCAGCCCAAATGGTGCAGATTATCAATGAGCTAGGCTGGGAGCTGCTCCCTCATTCCTCTTACAGCCCAGACTTTGCCCCTTCAGACTTTCACCTGTTTGGTTTTGTAAAAGCATTCATGAGAGGTTTGAAAGTGATGATGAAGTTAAAAGTGCTGTGAACGATTGGTTGAGACATCAGTCCAAAGATTTTTACACTGAGGGAATACGGAAGCTTGTGCACAGATGGGAAAAGTGTGTGACACTGCTGGGAGACTATGTTGGAAAAAAAAAAGAAAACAAAAGTAAGCTTTTATCTGTATTAGAAGTTTTTATACCAAAAACATTCATCTTATTTATTGAATGACCCTTGTAAAAACTACAGCCCAATGTCCCTGCCCTCTGCATGTATAGATTTGTTCCTTGCATGTCACTTTTTTCCACAAAAAAAAAACACGTGTTTAATTAGGGTTGTTTATTTTGGGGGAGGGGGAATGCAAAGAAAAACTTTATGTAACAGATTGTAGTGATGGTGAACATTATTTTAAATTTATCCATTGCAGTTATGGTGTATTTTTATAATAGTTGTTATTTTCTTTGGAGTAGGGGCATAATTAAATATATAATATTTTTTGTTTTTTAATCATTTCACCCTGAGCAAGGTGGAAATGCCACTGATGTGCAGGGGGCTACATAAATGTAAAAAGATTAATTAGAAAAGAGTGAGGAGTACAAACTAGTTAGAAAGAAGCAATAGAAAGCTGAGAATGCAGGTGCGATGACAGATACATAGGTGGAGAGAAAGGGAAGGTTATACAGGGGTGGGGAGCTAGAGTCCAGTGGTTAGTAGATGAGTATTGACTTTGCATTTAAATTTCTGGAGGTTGTAGCCATCAGGAAAGCAAGAATACGGGAGCAAGTTCCACAGGCGGGAAGTGCGACAGCTCATCAATTCCCAAACTCCCCTATACAAATTGATAGGAAGAACTTGAAGTATATGAAATCATCTGCATATTTAGTAAGTAAGATGAATGCACATGTATCCCTTGATGACAAAATAACAAATCACATCATCAAAGCTACTAGTGCATTTGGGAAACTTTGCCACTGCATGTGGAATGAGAGAGGTGTCAAATTAGACCAAAATATGAGTCTATAGAGGAGGCTGTTTTGACCACACTGTTGTATGACTTAGAATTGTCAATCTCATATAGATCCCATTTCAATCAGCTGAATCTTCTTTTATGTGCCATGTCCTTTCAGAAGGTAGGTGATCATGGCTCTCCACATCTCCCTATCCCTGGTGGCTCTTAGCATGCTTTCTCCTGTTGCACCATGCAACCCCTCATCCACCTGATCAGGTCCTTCAAATATGTTATCCACTACTTTCCCCTCTATCTGGCCTGTTAGTATCAGGTTCTCCAAACCCTCCTTCCTCATTTCATGTCCCAGGAACTTTAGTTGTCTCTTCCAGATGCTCAGTATTAATTTCCTTTTTGTTTCCATCCTTTCCTAAACCTCATCATTGCTCACATGCTCGGTCCACGATATCGGCAGCATCTTTCTGTAGAACCACTTTACTGCTGCTTCAGCTTTTTCCTTTATCTTCGAAGACATTGTCCAACATTCACTGCCATATTGAAGAACCGACATCACATAGCAATCCAGTACTCACTTCTTTGTTTCTAGTGAAATTGTCCTGTTTCTTAATACTTTACTCAACTTCTGGAATGCCTCCTTGTGCTTTTGGATCTCAGGAATATAAATGTATAGAACCTGCTTTGACCACAAAGTGAGGGGTCAGTTTATATATTGATTGTAATATGGAATTGATCCCCCACTTTATATCCAGTATTCTTCTGTAGAACCACATTTCAGTTGCTTCAAGTCTTTCCTTCATCTTCGATGATATTGCCCAGCATTCACTGCCATATTGAAGGACAGACATCACAAAGCAATCCACTACTCTCTTCTTTGTTTCTAGTGAAATTGTCCTGTTTCTTAATACTCTTCTCAGCTCCTGGAATGCCTCCTTGTGCTTTTGGATCTCAGGAACATAAATGTATAAGAACTGCTATGGTCACAAAGTAAGGGGTCAGTTTATATATTGATTGTAATATGAAACTGATCCCCCACTTTATATCCAGCATGTTTCTGTAGAACCACATTTCAGCTGCTTCAAGCTTTTCCTTCATCTTTGATGATATTGTCCAACATTCACTGCCATATTGAAGAACCAACATAACATATCAATCCAGTACTCTCCTTTTGTTTGAATATCTTCCATAAAAGTTGTCTCTGTATGATCTGTGGCTATACTTTTGATGATAGGGTGTCCAATGCTGATCACACAAAATGCAATATTAGTGGAATTGAGACTTTTCAGTCAAAAATTCCCTGGACTGATCATGTTGCAACTCAGTATGATGACAGAGTGCACAAGGTCCTCATGTCAAGCCAGCTTGACAATAGACTGTTGGATGGCTGTGGCTCAGGTATAAAGACAAGCTAAAGAGTAACCACTCGGCTGTCAACGTGCATCATACTAACTTTGAGTGGGTTGTCCTGGATAGAAATAACTGGAGATATTTGTATCAGAAATTTTGAAATCTGATGTATTGACTGGTTAAGAGGTAAAAGACGACAGCAAAAAAGCATAAGTAAATATTCCTGTTACTATTTTCCAAAATCTTTGCTGTTGCACAATATGTGGGCTTGTATGCAGGTCACTAGTGGGACTGAAGTGTTATATATGACACAAAGACTTGAATGAGGTTGTTGGATTCTCATGCATCAAAATTGATAGGAAAATTCATCATATATAACAGATAAAATTAGACATGAAACTACATGATTTAGTGTCCTGTTGATTTTACTTTCACAGCCTGTGCATCTCTTAAATTTAAACATTTTGAACATCTAACAATATTTTTTTATTTTTACTTCTGTTTATAAATACATATTGCAAAATAAAATCCTTACATTTGCCTTGATAAAGTCCATTAAAATCCTCATGTATAGCCAGCTTGACAGTGAACAAAGAACTGTTGGCAAGCTGTGGCTTAAGTCTAAAGACAAGCTAAAGAGTAACCTCTCAGCTGTCAACATGCATCATACTAACTTTGAGTAGGTTGCTCTTAGTAGAAATAACTGGAGATATTTGTGCCAAAAATCAGTTGCATTGACCAACTAAAAGATGAAAGACAACAGAAAAAAGTGTCAGCAAATGTTCCTGTGACTATATTCAGAGATCCTTGCTATTGCTCAATATGTGGACTTGTATGCAGATCACTTGTGCAACTAAAATGTCACATATGACACAAACATAAAACTGCCTCTTACATTGAATTTGGCGAGAGAGTCCATCCATCATCATCATCACCATATATATATATATATATATATATATATATATGATTGAATTTGAGTCCATCCATCATCATCATCACCATATATATATATATGATCACTGGCTGGTGATAGTGCATTAAATGCCAAAACTTATAGCTATAAATTTGCAGTATGTTATAATGATATTATTATTAATAATAATAATAATAATAATAATAATAATAATAACTATATATCCATGCTCTGCTTTTGTATTGAGCACTTTTTAAAAGTAAGTATCTGTGGAATGTACTTCCATTAGTATTAACCATGATATATATTGTTGTAACCATAGAAGGTTACTGCGTGAATAATCACCAAAACGGACGTTGGGAATAATAGTATATCAAGAAGTACAAGACTCGCACGCCGCGTGAAGTAGATACACTGCTAGTCAGTATAATCACTCTCTACTCTACTATAATTTACTTCAACAGTGTTCACATATTTAAGAGGATAGGAACATACCATTTTTATATAAATTAAAAAATATATATATATGTTGTATACCTACCTGGTATACAACATATATATATATATTTTTTGCTAAGTTGTGATAATGTTTAGTGCCAAGATAGTTGTTTTTATCAGTAGTTTTACTGATAAAAGGTATTTTAGGAAAGCAGATTTTTTATCATAAAGTGCTCAATATTAGGATGGAAACAAAGTGTTGATAGGAGTAATGCAAAAAATTTTGTCACTTTAACTGAGTAGGTTCATGCCTGACATGGACCTACTGAGTTAAAGTGAGTGATTCTTTTCATTATATATATATATATATATATATTAACCAGTTATGGGTCAGTCAAATTGGACCAGTAAAAAGTTGTATCAAAAAGTGCTCAATACATATATAATGTAGAACTATTAAATATTTTAGGTTATGTTCTGAAAGTTTGTTATGTGTTTGGAAAAACGTTGGATGATCAATTAATATAAAACGCTTGAAAATACCCAAATCTTGAAATCAAGGTAGCATAATAGGCTAACTTTCTGAATTAGAAATATATATTTAAGTTCAGTTTAAAGTTTCATATGAGAGAAGTATACTTTCCATTTTTTCATTTTGACAATTTTCCATGCACAACTTAAAGATACCAAAAATTGGGGTAAATAAGCAAACATTTCAAAGTTTGACAAAATCCTCCCAAAAACACAAGAGTCAACTAAAATACACAGTATGAAATAAAAAGCTAAACAACCAGCACAACACTTACCATAATTCTTGCACAAGTATATCCAAAAGTAATAGCATATATATATATATATATATATATATATATATATATAGTAATGGTTGTTACAATGATTTATAAATTCATAGTATCAGTACACAAGTTTTCACATTTCAAAGCTGCTACGTGCGCTTCTCATCGGGTGATAAATTGAAATGAAAATTTAAATGGTGAAAACGGTTTATTTATGGTGATATGATGTTTAAGTGAATGTAGGGTGGGAGTTTATTCTGATTTAGTCGACCGTATTGTAGCCCAGAGATATAGCCTTGGGTTAGGATTTATAAACCATTGTAACAACCATTACAATATAATGCTCTGTGTTGTATCGAGCACTCTTTATAAAAGTAAATGCATGAACAGCAGATAAAAATAACTAAACTTTGTTACACTATATATATATATATATATATATATATATATATATATATATATATATATATTGATTGTTTAATACTTAGTTTTTGGTCCTAAAAGGGTTAGACCAGTACACATTTGTATTAAAAAATGTTCTATACAATTATATTGTAGAACTTTTGAATATTTCTCATTTTTAATTGAGTTATTTCGCTACCTTGGTTTCTACCATGAGTGGTGTCTTCGGGCGATTTTTAATAACTCTATTATTATTAAAAATAATAAATCTATTGTTATTAAAAATAGCCTGAAGACACCACTCATGGTAGAAACCAAGGTAGCAAAATAACTCGTTTAAAAATGAAAAAAAAAAAAATATATATATATATATATATATATATATATATATATTTCTAAATTTATCAGAAATATTAAAGACAAATAATTTGACTAGAAAACATAATTGTATCTTGAATTGTATCTGATGTTAATCTCAAAGATTAGCAATGTCCCTGGAAAGATTTTTAGATTTTTTCTTTGATGTGGCGCTGTGTCCTTTCGAAATGTAGGTGATCATGGCCTTCCACAGCTCCCTATCCCTAGTAGCTCTTAGCACGCTTTCTCCTGTTACCCCACTTCACCATCGACTTGCTCAAGCCCATCAAACATGTTATGCACTGCTTTCTCCTGTCCACTCTATCTGAACTGTGAGTACCAGATTCTCCAAGCCCTGCTTCGTTATTACATGTCCCAGGAACTTTAGCTGTCTTTTCCTGATAGTAGCTTCCTTTTCATTGTCAACCTCTCCAAAACCATTTTGTTGCTCACATGTTCGATCCATGGTATCCACAGCATCCTTCTGTAGAACCACATTTTCACTGCTTCAAGTCTTTCCTTCACCCTTGATGAGATTATTCAACATTCACTGCCATATTGAAGAACAGATATCATATTGAATCCAGTACTCTATTTTTTCTAGTGAAATTTTCCTGTCTCTCAATACTTTACTCAGCTTCTGAAATGCATACATTTCCATGCAAGTTCACCTTCTAATCTCAGTGTCGCACTTTCCCGCTTTTGTTAGAATACTTCCCAGGTATTTAAATTTCTGTACCTGCTCAATTTTAGTATCTCCCACCTGTAGTTGTCATTTTGGGCTTTTCTTTTTGCTGATGATTATGCATTCATAGTTTATTTGTAGTCCTTTCTTTCCACTTTCTTTAGTTACCTTCTGTAGGAGGTCATGTAGTTTCCTTTCAGTGCCTGCTATCAGCACTGTATCATCTTATATTGCTCAGATTGTGGCTGCTGATAATGAATTCTGGCATGATTTTTAGGATCCTCAGAATAGTCTTGCTGTACAAGTTGAATAGATCCATTGAAAAGACACATCTTTCTATCTTTGTATGTCTGCTAATTTGTTTTCTGTCTGTATGCATGTGGTTTGATGCCAGTAGACATTGTTGATTATTCTAATGTCTTTCCCAAATATGTTGTGGTTGCTGAGCATTTCTATCAAGTCTTTGTGGCATACTTTGATGAATGCCTCTGCATAGTCTATAAAACGCAGATACACATCTTTCTTCATTTGTATTGCTCTTTCTGATAGTATCCTAAGCATAAATATTGTGTTTCTTGTTCCAGTGTCTTTGACAAAACCGCACTGTTCTTGTCCTATCTCTGGCCTGATTCAGCTGCACACTCTATTCATCAAGATTCGTATGATGAATTTTGTTATGTGGCTCATTAAACTGATTGTTCAATGGAGTTCACATTTGTTTGCACCTGGTTTAGGCAGTGCTATGAAAATCAATCTGCTTAGGTCTTCCAGTATCTCACCACTGTTATAGATTTCATTTATTATTTCTGTAATTTTTTCTATGCTGAAATTGTTTAAGGCTGTCAGCATCTCTACTACAATGTCGTCTGATCCAGCTACTTTGTTTGTATTCATTTTGACCATTGCAGTTTCCACTTCAAATTTTAGATTTACCTATATGAAATTTACTACCAGAGATATTCAGCCGTAACTTCTACTCCAACAGTTTCTTTCCTCGCACTTCCCGACTGTGGAATTCTCTTCCAAACAATTGCTTCCCCGACGGCTACACTCTCCAGGAGTTTAAATGTAAGGTCAATAGACACACTAACCTGCTCCCATTCTATCAAGCACTCTTCCCATCTGCCTAACCCTCATCCTTGCTATCCTTACTCATCTGTCACCTTCCTCCTGACATTCCCTATGTCTAACCACTCCTTCTCTTTACCTTCCCCTATGTAGCCTCATGCGCAATAGTGGCAGTGGAATGCCTTGCTTGGGGTGAGATGATTAAAAAAAAAAAATTCTATGTGCTGTATCTATTCAGGATGTTGGTGATCATGGCTCTCCACACTTCCTCCCTAAAATTTGTCTTTTTGCTATATACTGTAATCCCTGTTCTGCCAACCACTCACAATCTTTTTAGGTAGGCTGTACACTGCTTTGCTCTGTCCCTCTTGCCCTTAATATGTCCTGTGAGTATCAAGTTTCTCAAACCCTCTTTCTTCATTATGTACTCTAGAAATTTCAATTGTATTATTCTGATTGTAAGTATACAGCTTTTTTGTTTCCATTTTCTCTAAAACTTTGCTGATTAATTTTAGAAAGAATATTTATTGAATTTATGAATGTAAACAGTAATTAAGATGGACCAATCATTTATATGGCATCTCTTGTCATTATTTTTTTTTTTTTTGCTTGCTTGTTGGCTTGTCATCAGTTGTCACACTATAGCAGAAGTAGACACTGCAAACACAGAAACAAAATGGTATCTACTGTGTGTGTTTTCACAGAAGTGGGCAACTGCTGTTGGTATGATCACTACAATTTCTGATGTCTTGGTTTCAATTTCTCATCGTTTTTAAAGTTATTAACAGCAAAATATATGAAGAGTGGCAAAAAGTATAAGAATAAATAAGATTTAATGAGTGTTTTTTGTTTGCCATATATATAATTGGCTCTTATATTTGAAGGGTCGGTCAGTCAGTTAAGTGTTATACGTAATAACACATTTGGGTGATCGCGTCTCTTCAACCAATGACTGACTAGGCAGAAGATTTTCCCACAGAAGGTTGCCATTTCTTTCTGCAGTAGACTGGCTGCCAACCAAGGCTATAGAATCCAATCTATCCTGATATTTAAGAGCTAAAGAGAGAAGAGATGGATTAATACCTTTCCCAAGGGTATTTGTGTGTAAGTGAATGCAATGAATTCAGTTGGAATTTGAACTCAGCTCTTCAATTTCTTATTCTGAGCTGATATCCATTGCTCCACAATGCACCTCCATTTGATGGGTACTATGTCATAAATAGTTTTTAAGTGCTATCTCAAATAGTCTGAAAATAAATGGGGGGGGGGGGCGCTCCACTATACTGTTTTATTCATATTTCTGTTCATTTCTATAGTGAATAACAACTCATAGAGTTAGCCATGTTCTAAGTATATGTCTGTCTTTTTCTTTATTTTTTTTATATATATATATATTTTTTAGTCAGTTGTCAAAAAAGGTTTATGTATGGTGTGTATGTAAATAAATGTGTGTGTATACAAATAAAAACAAATACAAATCGGTATTTATTTTTGGAAGTTTTTTAATTTTTATTATTCTTCTTTGACAAGAAAAATTCACATCTCCACAAACAATACAAACCTAACTATTAAATGTGAGAAAATACGAAGCGCTTTCAATCCCAGAGTGCATTGCAAGTTACCAGTCACAGAGAAGTAGATGACATCTGAAGATCCTAGAAGCACAGGTAAAGAGCCAAGCACAAACATTTTAGGGATATGGGATGTGTGAATCTCATCACAGAGAAAGAGTTCACTTTCTTTGTAATTTTAATTTTTTTTTTAAATAGATTCAAGTTCTTTTAATATATAAAAAAAAAAATCATCTTGGATAGCAAGCTATAAAGTTGCTAATTATAATAACACTGTAGGCAGAGTGCATTGTATTGCTTAAGTTTTAGCAAAAAGATATGAGGCAAAGAGAATAGTTTTGTTTTTTATATTGAAATTCTTAGATATATATATATTTTTTTTTTTATTCACAAAAAAGCAACGGATTGAAAAGTATTATGAATATGAAAGAATGCTTTTCAATTATGACATTAATTTATTAGATAGTAGGGCAGTTATATCTAAACAGTCAATGTCATAGTCGTGTTTGTGAAAGAATAGTTTTTTAAATTTTTTTCCAATCAATATTATAAGTTTTCTTATGGAATTTTTTTCTTTTGCATTAATGTCAGTTCATTTGTTGGCCACACAGAAAGCTACATATTAAAGCCAAGTCAAAATATCACTATAATTAGCACAGATAAGGGGCATCACCGTGCATTCAGAGCGTTATTAAACTTGGCTGTTCTTTTCAAATTTGGGGGTTCACAATATAAATCAAACACTTCTGGACTTTTGAAATCAGTGGACATTGATCTTTACTTTTAAAAGGAATTTTGGTTTCTTTTTTTCTATGGATCAAAACATGATTTTGAAAAAAGATTCAGTTTTAAACTATTACGATTGCTGTGTAATAGTTGTAAATGTCACATCGGGTGTGTTGTTTTATACGTTCAAACAAGAATTGATTCAGTTTGTCAGGTCTGAGTGAAAATGGATAAAAACTTTCAAAATAGGCTGCTAGTATTTCTTTTTAGAAAATAAATTTCTTTTTATAGAAAATTTACATCATTTACAACTTCATCCCACCAGGGTAAACAAAATTAACTATTGTAGCTGCTAGAAAAATAACAAAAATCTTTTTTGTTTTTCATTTCAAATTCTGCCAAAACAGATTGACAGGAAGTAAAATAAATGCAGAAATTAAATCCAACAAAAGTGAGATTGAAATTCGTATGATGTTTGAAACATTACGGTTACTGTGTGCTCTTCACGCGTACAAGTTAACCACTCAATAATATCCGTGTACATAATAATGATAATAATTACAAGTGGAATAATTTGAATTTATTTTTTTATAAGATTTTTTTTTCTTTTGATAAAAATATTATAATAAAAATACTAGGGCACATTGATTTTCCATTCCATCTTAAAAAAAAAAATTCTGCTATAATTTGTTTGAAAAAGATTTTTATGGAAGGAAATTCATTCAGTTTAGTAAAAAATTGTTAATGCAAAAATAACTCAAAGTGATTTAAAAAAAAGTTCTTTCTCTAGATTAGTAATTTCATGTAAAAATTTTAAAATATTTTTTGTTTTAATTCCTCAACAAAAGTCAAGGAGATATATTTTTTTCATGTTGTTGAAAAAGACGACCTTTTCAATGAGTAGTTAAGAAAGAGAGAAAGAATCGAAAATTCTTTGATAAAAAAAAAAACTGTGTGATAAAATGTTATAAATATAATTGTATAAATTAAACCACCAGAAAAAAGATGATACTCTGGTAGTTTATGGTAAATAAATTGAAGAGTACATATTAATCGAAGTGTTCCATGCTAAGTAAATGAATCTAAACTGAGTGGGATGGATTATTATTAATAATAATGTTACGATGCTAAAATAGTATTAAACTCTTAAACCCTACACATCATCTTCAAGACATTGACGCTGATCAAAATCACTAGGGGTTTGCATAAATTGGTCAATAATCTGTTGCATACTCTCACGAAGTTCTTCAGGTGTTTCATTCTGTTGTTCAACACGAGATTCTTCTTGAATAAAAGTTTCATCTCGCCCATCACGTATATACGTCTTTTTATGAATTTCTTTTTTCATCATCAGACTGAAAGAAAAAAAAATTGAACATTTATTTATTAGTTTAGATGTTTTCTTTTTTTTTTCATTTTGAATGTAGAAATAAAAAAAAGAAAAGAAAAAAACTTAAGCCAAAGAAGAAATGGAACATTATATGATTACGTATTGATTGCAAAAGAGATCAATAGAGAGAAATCATGCCATTCACGTCTGTGGAAAGATCCCACAAGGTGCATCATGGGATAGTGGGTGTGCAAAGTGTGCATCATAAAAGAGTTTTATAGAATAGTCTTAAAAAGAATTGTTGGTTTCAATCCTAATGGGGAATGACTGCTAAACACTTTTTCCCCTTCTCAATTTATAGACAGAAGCTCATAAATGCATACTGGGATTTCTTCCTAGCTAATAAAATAGGCTGCTTCTTGGTTTCATTTGACTCGGTCTTGGTCTGTCTTGTCTTGAAGTCAAAACTGTTTGCTTGTCTGAACTCGCTCATGTGTCAATGCCAGTTCTTACTTTGTGAACATTTTGCCTTGCATATATTGTTTGCTTGCTTCAGATTAGTTTTTACCCTTTTCTTTTTCTTGTTATTGCTTTTTGCAAAATTTGCTGATTCTTTTTGTTGGGCTGTTTTGCTATTTATTAACATTTAACCATAGCCAATTACTCTACAAGAATAACAGAATATTTTGATATCTAAATTTCACTATATATGAAATTAAGGAATGTGTTATATATACGTGTGTGTGTGTGTGTGTGTGTGTGTGTGAGCATTCAATTGTGTATTGTTATATGAGACTGTCATCTGGAAGCCATATCTTGCAAAGATTTTGCACAAAAGATTCCTTGCACAGGCAAAAGTATCTTGTTTTTTACGTACAAATTTCAAGCAACTTTGTAGAACCATCTTTTATCACAAGATAACTTGATCCGTTTATTTGACCTGCAAAATCTGTATGCATTCTTAAGCATGCAGCATCTGACTTTGACCAATTTACAGTACTGTGCAAAAGTATTAGGACAAGAACTATTTTATCTTTTATGAGGCATATTGACAGAAAATAAACAATTTAATTAAAGTAATTTTATTTGCTTAACTCAACAAATGCTTTAACAAGAAAAAAATACGTGTTACAAAATAAATTTAATATTTAGTATAATAGCCTTTTGCATTGAAATAATAAAATAATTGCAACAATTGCACCTAGTGTATATATGTATATATATATATATATATATATATATATATATATATACACACAGTTCTGTGCAAAAGTATTAGGACAAAAACTATTTTATCTTTTATGAGGCATATTGACAGAAAATAAACAAATTAAAGTGATTTTATTTGATTAACTCAATAAATGCTTTAATAAGAAAAAAATACTTGTTACAAAATAAATTTAATATTTAATCTGTCAGGCATTGACATCACAAGCTTCTTCAATGTATCTAATGCTATCTCCTGTCAAGCAGCTTGTATTTGTTCCCAAAGTGTGTCTTTTGAAGTAACATTAGATTTATCAATTTTTTTTTATCTAAAATATCCCATAGATGTTCAATAAGATTGAGATCGGGGCTTTGTGGGGGCCAATTCAAATTCCGAAGCCTTCTTTCTTCTTCCTTTTTAGTTAAATAATTCTTACAAAGGTTTGAAGTATGGTTAGGGTCATTGTCTTGTTGATAAATAAATTCTTGTCCTATTAAACGTATCCCAGATTGGACACTGTGGCGGATAAGAATCTGGTGATACATTTTTTATCTATCTTTCAATCAATTTTCTTCAGGTCTCCGACTCCGTGGCCATTAAAGCATCCCCAAATAAGAATATTTCCACCTCCATGCTTCATTGTTGGCACAATGCATTTTGCAAGGAACCTTTCATTTGATCTCTGCCTAACATACTGTCTCTTTTTAGAGTCAAAAAGTTCAAATTGCAATTGCAGTAATGTGCACAAGTGTTAGGCCAGGGGTGATTTTAAACTTTATTTTGATGCCTCATAAAAGATAAAATAGTTCTTGTCCTAATACTTTTGCATAGTACTGTATATTTTCATGTTAGTTGATTTTGCTACCAGAGCCACATTCTCCGAAGACTTTTACTACTTTTTCAGTGCCATGATTCATTTTGTCCTGTGTACATAGCTTCTCATAACAGATTTCATACTTAAAATTCCTGGTTGTCTACTATGAAATTACTTTACTACCCACTTTTTTAATATAGTTATTACAACAGTTTGTGTAAAAATCAGTAATATGTTACATAGAGAGTAAGTGTTCATATATCTGCCTGACTTCAGTTTAAACAGGTGCTTTCTTCCCTCATATAAAATCATAAGTTCATGTTTATATAATGGTGAGAGAGCATCTGTTTAAATCATATCCTTCAGTGATCAGTTTAAAACTGCATTTGAGTTTGATTCCGCAACAGGTTGCTGAGAAAAACTGTTAAATTATCTTGGTTAACTGGATGAACCATACAAGAAAAGAGAAGTTCATGCCTGGCACAAAAAAGTGAAGGCTATGATACTTTCTAAACAAAAGCAGGTCATTCTATGAATGCTTCTGGTACCATGTAATCTAGCACAACCTTTCACATGATTGGGTCTTCTATGTCCCACATCCCTTCAGGACATTGGCAATCATGGCTCTTCACAATTTTCTGTCTTTTGTAGCACTTAGTGGTATAGTGGATATCGGCTCAAAATGAGAAATTGGGGAGCCGAGTTCAAATTCCAGTTGAATTCATTGCATTCACTTACACGCAAATACCCTTGGGAAAGGTATTAATCCATTTCTTCCTTCCAGTTATGGGTTAAATAACAGGACAGATTAGGTTCTATAGCCTTGGCTGGCAATCAATCTACTGCAGAAAGCAATGGCAACCTACTGCAGGATAATCTTCTACCCAGTCAGTCATGTCTCTTTCGAGACATGATCGCCCAAGCATTTACCACGTGTGGCACTTAACTGACTGACTGACTGAGTAAATTTTGTCTTTTTTTGCTATCTCTCCTAATCCCTGTTCTGCCAATCATTCACACAAAGTTAGGTGTTCTCTGTCACTCTTATCTTCAATGTCCTGTGAGTATCAAATTTCATCTAAACTTATTTATAAATGGAACTTTGTGTGTGTTTCTGTTACCTATAGATAAAAGAAATGTGGTTCTGCAAAAGGATACTGAGAATGCTATAGACAGAGCATGGAAGCAGTGAGGAAGTTTTAAAGAAAATACAAACAAAAAGGACATTTATACTTAGAATAACATTTGTCAATTTCTATGAATGATCTTCACATTGATAGTAGAGCAGACTCCCATTGCCTTCTTCTCAGTGCTTTTATTGAGACACCATCTCTAATTGGCAGATGTAAACTCATCAAGAATTCTTCTCTCCCATTGACATGTCTTATTTTTCATCCCACAGGGTTGTTAACCACTGCCCTGCTTGCAATAAATTGAAGTAGGGGAACCGGTTTAATCGCTGAATATCTAACAAAAGATTTCATTTACCATATTTGTATATCTAAACTTATTCATAAATGGAACTTTGTACTGTTTGTGTGTGTGTGTGTCCGTTACCTATAGACTCCAAAACAGCTGAACCGATTTTCTTGAAAATTTACACAGTTGTACTATAAGCATCTGCGAGTGTTCTTAGCTAGGTTTTGTGTCGAGGTACCCCCGATAAATATCGAAAATCGATAATCAAAAAAATCGGGTTATAGAAGGAGTGGTCCGATTTTAATCAAATTTGATACACTCATAGTCAAAGACATAACAAATGATATTCAGAAGATTCAAGGTTGCAGTTCTGACAATAGTGCAGAAAATCAATAATATACATATATAAAAGGCAAGATGTTTGTGTGTGTGTCTGTTTATCTGCCTGCATGTCTGTATTTTTTTCAGCCCTTTTATTTTATTTTTTGCTTCAGGTTTGGCTCTAAGTAGGTATAATTGTAGTTCATAGTCTCAGCCATGATACCATTTACTCAAAGAACTTATTTAGCCTTCAAAATTCAGTTTACAATGAAAAAAACTTATTTGATATCGATACCAGGAAATCAAAATTTGACTTACATCCATTCATTTTTCTTTCAGTCTATGGGTTCGCTTTAACTGGAAACAACTATTGCTTTTTAGTCTTTCGTTCCAACGTCCAAAGAATCTGAGCTCCAAGACTATGGATTAGTTTTAAAGCTTTCATTACACCCGAGCAACACTGAGCTATACTGCTAGTAATTTATAATTTAATTTCAAGAATTTAAGCATACTACTAGATTGGCAATTAGGTCTTGTCTTTTTATTGCTGAAATAGTATAGAACTTACACTTACATGGGGCTAATAATTTCTCACACTTCTCACCTGTGGAACTCTCTGCCAGTTTCTTGCTTGCCTGCCACATTCTTGTCTCTGTGCTGCGCACCCCCCTCAGGACATAAGCAATCATGGCTCTTTATTTTCTGTTCTTCATAGCTCTTAATAAATTTTGTCTTTTTTCTTATTTCTCTTAAACCTTGTTCCATCATCCATTTCTCAAGCTTACTAAGGAGGTTATGCACTGTTTTCTTCTGCCCCCCTTTCCTGTGAGTATCAGATTTTTCAGGTCTTCCTTTCTCATTATGTACCTTAGAAATTTCAACAGTCTCTTTCTGATGTTAAGTATAAGCATGGTCAGGTCATTGGCAATTAAATCAATTTCCCCCACAAGGTTTACTGGTGAAGTGGGCAGCTAGAAACCTAGCAGGATTTAAAAAAATAAGACAGATGAACATTCTTGCAGACATCAGTCATTTAGTACAATGGAGTAATCTATGCTCCTTATCTATGTATGTAGCCATTGTGGGAATGACATGGCATCATTGGGTGGAGAGTTTCCTGAAGTTTACAGCCAGGTGGAGTGTTCACCCAAATGAAATCAATTTCAAGTGTATGACTCAGCTGAGAAGTTGTCACTTGTCTGCCATATTCACCAGATATTAAATGATTGAGTTATCATTTACTGTGGCTTTTACAGAATTCTCTTACCAGAAAAAAATTCAGTTCTCTTGAAAACTGCAAAAAGAATTTAGAGGGCAATACAGCTTGGCTGGGAAGTTTTCACTCATCTACCATATTCATCAGACATTACACTAATGGTTTACCATTTACTCTGATCTTTACAGAATTCCTTTAGTGAGATATGCAAAATGAACTTACCCTATTTTTCATAAAGTCAAACAACTACAAATAATTTGTCTATATTTCTAAGATGAAATATTGTAATTATTTACATTGTTCAGACTGTTGTCCACATCATTATTGCCATATTCATGATGTTATGCCATTGTATACTCCAACCGTCTTCAAGTGATTGGAATTTCAAACAGAGCCCTTTATTTCAATCACAGGAGTAGATTGTTTTGATTCTATGAGTCATGTGACTTCCAGATGTCTTAGTCAAGTTTTTGTTCACCTCTGCTGTAGCAAGGTATTGAACTCTCAACACTTTGGGTCAAGTCACTGGATCTAGCTAACTCTTTTATCCACTAGGGCAAAAAGTTCAAAATTTCAAACACCTGAAGAAGGTTGGAGCATACAATGGCCGAAACATTGTGAAGATGGCAATAAAGATGAGGACAACAGCCTGAACAATGTAATTAACATAAATAAGTACAAATAAGTCAGTCATCAGGAGGAGGATACTTCTAAATCACAGGACTACGCAATATGGTATTGTCGACAGGATTTCTAACACTGTTGGACCAGGTTTTGTAGAAATATGGATTCATTTGTTTTACCACCTTCACTGGGTCAAAGAAATTAAGACAACAAAGTGGCAGGAGTTGCAAACTAGATTACAGATCTCTTTTTGGCTTCAACAAGAAGTGAGGCCATTAGAAAGATCACTCTCATGGCATATCCCAAAGAATTAGAAAATTTAACATTTTCAGAGATTTTGGACATTAAAAAAAAGCCAAAAAACTGCTTATTGCAAAGAAAGCAAAGTTTCTTGTGGGCAAATGAGAGCCAAAGTGATAATACAGTATATACACAAGTTATAAGAGGCCTCCAGATTTGAAAAAACTTAGCATGGGATAAATGAACATAAGAGATGAGTTGATACAGTTGGGATCAATAGAAAAAATGTATGATGTTTTGTATAAACAAAAAATCTTTGAATAATTACAATTGAAATTATATCCTTAGATGCATATGTAGAGTCTCTGCCACAATTAGAATTGATAAATTCAATACATCTAAGAGCAATGCTGAAGCATACAGCATATTGAATTATCTGATTTGATGCAAATACTGCAATAAAAAATGCTGGAATTGTAAGAATAAAAATAATTTCCAGTCTACAGTATTTACATTATTCAGACTATTGTCCTCATCTTTGTTGCCATTTATACGACGTTTCAGCCACTGTATGCTCCGGCCTTCTTCAGGTGCTAGAAATTTTTAACCAAACCCTTTATTACAAGCACTGGGGTATATGAACTCCATTCCTTCATAAAGCATCAATTGGAAGTCATGAGTTATCTCCCTCTAACCCTGCAAGTTACTTGTTCCCCCACTGCTGTAGCCTAGTATTGAACTCACAATTCACAAGTCAAGTCAGGAACTAACCAACATTTATATCCACCGGGCCATGTGTCCTTAAGGATATAGACATTGGTTAGTTCCTGACTTGACTCTTAAGAAAATTCAAGATGTCTTCTGGGCTTGTATTTTTGAAAAGTAGTCTTAGATCAGGTTTTATTGACATATTTTTGTAATGAGGGTTTTGTCAAGGGTCAGATCTATTGTTGAAATATTTTCTCAAAAAAAAAAAAATTGCCAGTAATATTTTTTCTTTGATTTTCTTTTGAAATTTGTTGCTGTTAATATTTTCTTCTCCAAAAATGTATTGCTGGAATTTTTACTATAAAAGTATATTTTTATACTTTCATAGTGTTTTGACCCCTGTTTGAGGGGTAACTATTTGACCATAGCTAGAATCCTAACAGATGCTATCATACCAGGTCAGGGTGGATCTGGGAACAACAGCAATTAAGAGGTAGTTCCATGCTCCTCAAAACTGCTTATCAGAGGCCTTGCTGCCTGATGTAGTTTATCATAATACCCAGGACCCTACTCAGATGAAAGCACATGCCTTATGGTGTAAAAACAGCATGTGTTACTTTTCAGAGAGCAATTGAAAATGTATTAACTGGTGATGTTAAGAAATTTGATCAAATGAAATTGTAAAAAGACAGCAAAAATGGGATTGAAGGCATTTTCTTTATCCAGAAATACCATAGCTACCTATCGAGACTATTACTGAGTTATAGAACCATTCCACATACAGGTAGAGTGCAAAGTCCCTCTGCATTGATGGGAAGACAAATTAGAGTGTAGTGAACAAAACAAGATCTAGATTTAAAAATTCAAATGCTAAACACTGACTCGTTGATTTTGTTAGAAATAAATGAATTTTCTCGAATTTACAAAACCTTGCTTAGCACACACAAAAAAGCGAATCCAAAACAAAACTTGTGAAATTTTAGACCTTGATGCAAAATGTTTTTCAGCCAATAGAAAATTAGGAAACATCTAAAAAAACAAAAAAACAAAATTCAAATAATCTTTAATTATCAGAAACAAATTCTTTTTACAGATCCTTTTTGTTTGTCATCTAATGGAAAGGCCAGAATCACACCCAGGAGTGAATTCCCAAATGACATTTTTGAGCCCCACAAACAAAATAAAAGACAGAGCAAGCTCAACCGTCACCAGAGAGAAAAGAGATGAGTGTAATTAACACATACCCTTGACAAATGTCAAGCAATCGTTATTATAATTATTTTTATCTTTCTCTCTCACCTCTCATCTCTCACCTCCTACCTTTTCACCATTCACCCTGATCAATAACTTCAAAGACAATCCTACCCAACAATAAACATTTATAAATACATACATACATACTTTCCTGCCTACGTACACATAAACTCACTCTTGCAAGGATTACTACGAACTCTTGACACTCTTAAAACTGTTTCTCATTGAACATTAACTTCTACCAATTCATGTTATTCTTTTCTATTAATAAATTTCTACTTAAACTTACAAACGGTATACTTTTATTCTTTCACAAATCCATCTTCTGATAACCTTCTGATAATTCTGGATAAAACCTGTAAGTTGTAGGAAGTTTGGTTATGTTTGACACAAGACCAATTTAATAAACATTAACCATCTCCCTACTTCTACAAGATCTCCTATAACATTGTCCTATTCAACAAATAAAAAAATATAGCACAAAAAGATATAATCAAGTGCATGAAAAGTGAACATTATTGGACAAAAGAGATAAAATACAGCAATATTAACAAATGGAAAGAATTTACTAGCTCACTTTGATCAAACAAAAATTTGAATTGATGATGAAGTCAAGATGGAAAAAGTAAATAAAAATGGAGCAGAACCTGAAAGGAGAGACAGGATGAGATTTTTCTGATGACAAAAGTGCAACTAGGAAAGGCAATATGGTGGATAGTATGATGCCAGAATCCAACTGAGTCAGAAGATCAGAATGAAGATGAGTTCAAACCTTGATTCCCAATAAAAAGAACAGAAGTGCACACCTCAAGAATGGGAGATAAGATCTTGTAATATAGTTGGAAGTGTAAGATCAACAAAGGGCATGAAACTACTTCGTTTCCGAGTGATGTATATGCAAAATGGACTTACCCTATTTTGCATAATGTTAAACAACGACAAATAAGTCAGTCGTCAGTTGGCATGAGGATACTTCTACGTCACAGACTGGAGGACTACACAACTCGCTTAATGGAAAAAAAATTGCAATAAGAGTTTGCGGAAGATGCGATTTATGAAATCAAGTAACGGATGCAAATCTGAAGTCAGGTGAAATAAAATGACAAACGTGTTATTTAATGCCGTGAATAAATTTATTTTAAAATCTTTGTTTGGTTTATTAATTAAAAAAAAATGAAAGAAACATATTAACCAGTTTGGTAGGTTCATCCCCACTGTACAAGCTCTGTCTAGAAAGTAGTCCTTTTGATTATCTAAAGGAATGAGTGAACTTGGGTACTGTGTTAAATTTACAATAATCAAGAAAGTAGATTTTTCAGGTCTCGTGCAGAGGTTTTAGTAAAAACGAAACCCGTTTATCCAACAGTCAATATTTGATTCCCCAGTTTTTCCTAAAACTAAAATAACAATACAATAATCAAGAAAGTAGATTTTTCAGGTCTCATGCAGAGGTTTTAGTAAAAACGAAACCCGTTTATCCAACAGTCAATATTTGATTCCCAGTTTTTCCTAAAACTAAAATAACAATACAATAATCAAGAAAGAGATTTTTCAGGTCTCATGCAGAGGTTTTAGTAAAAACGAAACCCGTTTATCCAACAGTCAATATTTGATTCCCAGCTTTTCCTAAAACTAAAATAACAATACAATAACCAAGAAAGTAGATTTTTCAGGTCTCATGCAGAGGTTTTAGTAAAAACGAAACCTGTTTATCCAACAGTCAATATTTGACTCCCAGTTTTTCCTAAAACTAAAATAACAATACAATAATCAAGAAAGTAGATTTTTCAGGTCTCATGCAGAGGTTTTAGTAAAAACGAAACCCGTTTATCCAACAGTCAATATCTGATTCCCAGTTTTTCCTAAAACTAAAATAACAATACAATAATCAAGAAAGTAGATTTTTCAGGTCTCATGCAGAGGTTTTAGTAAAAACGAAACCCGTTTATCCAACAGTCAATATTTGATTCCCAGTTTTTCCTAAAACTAAAATCACCATTGAAACAATGGATAAGATGAAGAAGAATACAACATGTCAACTAATTTTAATCCTGGCTATTTTGAGGATTAGAAGGGGTAAGGGTAAGACTCATAGGAGCCTGTTGCTCTAAGTGAGTCAAAGGCTAGAATCTTATACAATTGTGTACTAAAAATGTCAAGCAAAACTAACAGGGAGGAAACTTACCTGGTAGCCTGAGAGCCATCATCGGTTTCTGATTCTGCAGCATCATCAATGCCTTCACGTTCTAAGAAAAAGAAAAAGAAATCTCATTGAAATACTTAGAAAATTTTAACTTATTCTGAGATTTTTTTTATGCAAGCCATGATATCACAGATAAGATTTAATAAGAAAATATTTCAAAACTTCCATTCATTGCAACCATTGCATATATAGCGGCATATGAAAAAGCACATAAAAAAAATAAACAAACAAGCAAGCAGATGCTAAAATTCCCACAGTCCATTTGGCATGTTAACAGTTATCGCGAATATTAATTTAAAAAGTTGATCACTTGATACTTCTATCTACTGCTTGAAAACTGGTTGTTGTATCATAAAATGAAGAGATACACAGAGAAATGTAAATAAACTACTTTATTAACATAGTGGTACAACCAAGATGTATATACAATATTTACTGCCTCTTGCAGTAGTAGGTGTTACTTCCAGAAATTCGTGATGATGAAAACTCGCCGTGCTAAGTGCACATTGTCTTTTATACATCCTGGTGACCAGATGTTACATGGTACAAGCCATGACACAACACTAGTTCAAATAGATTATCTTTAAAAGCATACCTAAAAAAGCAGAAAAGGTACACTTTGACCTCTACTGCCACAAAAGAATTTCTAATAATCTACACTTATGAATTTGTACAAGCTCACTGATAGCAAAAATTGATCTTGGTAAAAAAAAAAAGGTGAATAAAAACCACTAATCTAAAATCTGTTTGAACATGTTTCAACCATCAACCTGTATGGGTTGAAAATCAAGAAGAAAAGGATTGTCAGTGGTTAGGAATTAATTTGACCATTAATGACAGACTTTAAAAAAAAAAATGTATACCATGTCTATACAGGACATAGGCAGTATGACTCTTGTAGGATGAAAATGAAATTAAATCAATAAATAAAATAATAATAAAGAACAAAAAAAAAAATTAAATAGGTTTTCTCATGATGCAAGTAATAAAGGAATTGAAAAGAGTTTTGGGTCACCTACACAATTTTATGACCCCTACTTTCACAAAGAACAGAAGCTTTCTCTTTCTAATGAAATCATTCGGATGCACTTTGCAGCTCTATTGGTGAAGTAAGTAATTTGTTCATTTCATATCAGTGCAAAGCTAACTTAATCTCGACCATTTTTAAACATTGTTATCCTTCCCGGTTCACACTCCACCCACGTCTATTGAACAAGTGAAGAGGCTCATCCCTTATTCCCTGTTTAGGATGTGGTTTCCGGTTTTCTCTTTTCCAATCTTTTCACTCCTTTTCCATTTTTTTTTTTTTTTTTTCAATTGGAGTAGATAGACTAAACTATCGCCCGGTTCACACTCCACCCACGTCTATTGAACAGGTGAAGAGGCTCATCCCTTGTTCCCTGCTTAGGATGTGGTTTCTGGTTTTCTCTTTTCCAATCTTGTCACTCTTATGTAGCCCCCTGCACATCAGTGGCATTACCGCCTTGCTCGGGGTAATATGATTAAAAAAAAAAACTTAACCACCCTAACTTCTGAACCAAAAAGTAAACAGATTGACAAATGAAATTTTGTTTCACTATAATAAACAGGTTCCTAAGTCTAATCATATCATTTTTTTTTAATTGATTTATTATACTGTCTGGGAAGTGTTTTAGCAAAGGATGGAAAGTGTGACAACAAAATCTGAAGGTGCAATGTGATAGCAAAAGGTGCTGTCCAAAAGCAAAGTAGGGTATTAAGAAACGGAAAAATTCTGTTAGAAACAAAGAAGAGTATTTAATTTATGTAATAGCAGCCCTCCTATACGCCACTGAATTCAGGACAATTTCCTCACAGATGGGAAAGAGACTGGAAATAACAGAAATGAGGTTCTACAGAAGGACGTTGAGAATACCATGAACGGAATATGTAAGCAATGACAAAGTTTTAGAGAAAATAAAAATAAAAAAGGATACTTATACTTAACAGAAGGAAGAGATAGCTGAAATTTCTAGGGTATATAATGAGGAAAGAGGGCTTGGAAAATTTAATATTCGCAGGACACACTGAAGGCAAGATGGATGGAGGAAGACGATACACAAACTACCTTACAAACTTGGGTAAATGGATAGCAGAGCAAGGCTTAGTGGAAATAACAAAAAGACAAACTGTATTAAAAGCTACAAAGAACAGGAAATTGTGGAGAGCCATGATAGCTTATGTATATATATTAGTTTTAAGGTATGCTATATTCAGCCAAGTTCGAATTCAAGTTGAATTTGTTCTATTCACTTATGCACAAATACCCTTAGGAAAGGTTTTAATACATTTCTCCCACCAGCTATGGGTTAAATAGTAGGACAGATTAGGTTCTATAACCTTGGTTGGCAACCAGTCTGCTGCAGAAAGTAATGGCAACCTACTGCAAGATAATCTTCTGCCCAGTCAGTCATGTCTCTTTTGAGATGTGATTGCCTAAGTGTGTATCACGTATGGCACTTAACTGACTGACCGATATTTATGTGCAAATGTGCTCAATATCAAGTATAGAGGACGTGCAAATATATGAGTGAATACTAAGGTCAACATTGAGCAGCAGCAGTCTGTTTAAATCTTCAGGCCATGAAGATTGCATTTAAGTGTTAAACACTCAGTATTGACCTCAATGTCCACACTTTTTATATATGATAAAATATAGCTTTCAGGTATTTTTTATTATAATCATATCACCCCAAGCAAGGCATTTTATTGCCACTGTTTTGCAGGGGATTACATAGAAGCAAAGTTATGAGAATGAGTGATAGGTTATAGCAGTTGTCAGAAAGTAGGTAAGAGAAGGATGAGAATACTGATGAGAGTGGAGTGGACAGAGAAAGGAACACGAGAAAGGATGTAGGTTAGTGAGATAGGAGATGACTATTGACTTTATAGCTGTCGCGGAAGCAAGTAAACGGAAGGGAATTTTACAGGTAGGAAGTACAAGAAAAGAAGCTGCTGGAGTAGAATTTGCGTTTACATTTTATTGGTTTCACTGTAAAAGGTTGGGACCTTGTTGCTAATCTTGTGGCTCGAGTAGATTCATATATAGAGGGGAAACAGGGAGCTAAGTTCATTGAAGCAGAAGCCGTGAAAGTATTTGTAGAAGAGACACAGGGAAGCCACATTGCTGTATTCATGGGTTAAAGTGGTCAGCATAGGTAAATATAAAAGTGGACATTGATGTAAACACCCAATTTCATGCTTGGACACATGGTCTGATGATTGCGTTTAAGCATGAAACAGATTCTTGGGAGTTCACTTTAATGTCTACTTGTGAGTATGTGAAACTGTAATGATCTTAACAGCCAAAATTGCTATTTTTCTCAGTAGTTTACTGGTGGGAAGGCATTTTAGGCAAGCAGATGTTTTTGTCATAAAGTGCTCGATATCAAGATAAGGACAGTAGTAGAATTAATGTAAAGCAGTCTGTCACTTAACTGAACAGTGTTAGTTCAGTAATGCCAACTTGAAAGTTTCATGAGGGCATTATTGTAATGTCTTCACTCTTCAAGGTCATTTGCTTTTTCTGCCCCAAAAAAAGGAGTAGAAAAAGCAAATGATCCTAAAGAGTGAAGATATTACAATAATGCTCTCACAAAATTTTGAAGTTGGCATGACTGAAATAACACTATTCAGCTAAGTTACAAACTTCTCCACACATACACTACCGACCATAATTATTAAGCCACCCCAGTGTTTTAAAAAAATTATGTATTTCATACTATTTTTTAGTATTTATTGCCAAATGAATAATTGTAAATAAAAATAGAATGGTTCTTTTGTTAATACTGCACAATAACATGTGGATCAAATGAATTTATAAATATTTAATAATTACCTATATTGCATTTTCATCAATGAAAAAATGAAGAAAATTTAGGGTGATTCAGACGAGTTCATCTCTGCTTCCTTGTCTTGTAAAATTTTGCAAAGTAATAATAACAAGGCTATAGAACCCAATCTGTCCTGTTATTTAATCTATAACTGGAAGGAAATGATGGATTAATACCTTTCCCAAGGGTATTTGCACGTAAGTGAATGCAATGAATTCAAATGGAATTCGAACTCGCTCCAAGCCTATATCCAATGCACTACAACACACATCGGCAACCAGTCTACTGCAGAAAACAATGGCAGCCTACTGCGGGATAATTTTCTGCCCAGTCATGTCTCTTTCGAGACATGATCGCCCAAAGTGCATATCACATATGGCACTCAACGGACTGAATAATAACAAAAGAACCATTCTATTTTCATTTGGCAATAAATAGTAAAAATAGTATGAAATACATTATTTCTTTTAAAAAACTGGGGTGACCTAATAATTATGGCCGGTACTGTGTGTGCATAGTGCCAAACCTATTCAGAAATATCTAAACTGTCAGTTATATATATAACTACTTTCTTAGATTAGTGATTAAAAATGTATTTTAACAAGTGAAGCCTGCGGATCTTCATGAAGACCATCCTTCTTTGAACATTGGGTACCTGGGCTACAAAGTCACAAACAGAAACTATACCAGATAACAAAAAACACATCATTTGAGGACTTTCAACAGTAGCACCAGTTAAAATGGATAAGATATGTAATCTGTAAAAAAAAAAAAAAAATAATGAAATTGAAGCCATAGGGAGATGGCTAATGTTTATTAATTCGGCCTTGTGTCATACTTAACCGAACTCTTTACAACTTACAAGTTTTATCTAGAATTATCAGCAGAATTATCAGAAGGTTGTTTGTCGGCAGATTAGAATGTGTGACCCCAGTGTGTAATAGTGTAAGAATAAAATATACATTTTGTATGATGGAATAGAATAACAAGAATAGGTAGTAGTTAAAAGTTCAATAAAGAAAGTTAAAGGTATCAAGAGTTTGTACAAATATTCGTAGTAGTAATTGAAAAATGTTTATGTGTACGTAGGTATGTATGTATGAGCGTTTGTTCAGTAGGAGTGTCTTTGAATGGAGAAGTAAAATGAATCAGCACACTGGATCACTAAGTCTCTTTAGTCTCACAAATTGCTCTCATTGGTCAGAAAACCAATTTAACATCTACTTGCAAAATCAGGGTTTCGACTTTTTCTTAAAGCAATCCTTTTTCTAATTGGGAAAAACCAGGATTTCACACATTGTGAATTTTTGTAAAAGTGAAGAATAAAATTGATTTTAATTCTTAATTTCCTATCTACTACAATATAAGATGTTAATATTCTACACTACTTTTAACAAAAGGTTAAGAAGAAAAGTCCTCATCAAATGGAAAAAAATGATAACAGTGGATTTGAGAGGCTATTTTCCTGAAAAATTGATTTAAGAGAAAAAAGTTTATAAATTTTAGCTGACAGTGCCACTGGTTGCTTGGTCAATGCTGAAGGTTTCCTTATAAGGAAACAACTAATATTACCATTACCTTCTTCTTATATTCTCATCATCTGAAGATCTAAATCTAATCTAAACTTATTTATAAATGGAACTTTGTCTGTCTGTGTGTGTGTGTGTGTGTGTGTGTGTGTGTGTGTGTGTGTGTGTCTGTTACCTATAGACTCTGAAACGGCTGAACCGATTTTCTTGAAAATTTATACAGTTGTACTATAAGCATCTGCGAGTGTTCTTAGCTAGGTTTTGTGTCGAGGTACCCCTGATAAATATTGAAAATCGATAATCGAAAAAATCGGGTTATAGAAGGACTAGTCCGATTTTAATCAAATTTGATACTCCTAGACAAAGACATAAGAAATGATATTCAGAAGTTTCAAAGTTGCAGTTCTTACAATAGTGCAGAAAATCAATAATATATATAAAAGGCAAGATGTTTGTGTGAGTGCCTGTTTATCTGCCTGTATGTCTGTATATTTTTTCAGCCCTTTTATTTTAGTTTTTGCTTCGGATTTGACTCTTAGTAGGTATAATTGTAGTTCTTAGTCTCAGCCATGATACCATTTACTCAAAGAACTTATTTAGCCTTCAAAATTCAGTTTACAATGAAAAAAACTTATTTGATATCGATACCAGGTAATCAAAATTTGACTTACATCCATTCATTTTTCTTTCAGTCTACGGTTTTGCTTTAACTGGAAACAACTATTGCTTTTTAGTCTTTTGTGCCAATGTCCAAAGAGTCTGAGCTCCAGGACCATGGATTAGTTTTAAAGCTTTCATTACACCCGAGCAATGCCAGGCTATACTGCTAGTGAATATATAAAGAGTAAATTTTTGATTTGCTTTTATAATTAGTTGTGTATATTACTTTTAATAATTAAGTTATAATTTGAATCAGTCAAAATATTAAAACATTTTTCCATTAATGTTTACAAATAGATAAGATGAGTCTTTGGTTTCAGATCAATTAATAACTTATATATTTAGTTGTATTGATCAGCACATATCTGAAAATTATATCTATGAATGGGAAGTGAGTTTTTAAAAAGGAGAAATAAGATGAAGGCAATATAGAAAAAAAGAAAATGTCATAAGTAGAAAAAGTTGAAAGTGTATCGTAAAATTGAAGCCATGAAAAATCTGCTGTTATCAAAGACTTTACTTACCTGAGAAAAGGACCACTTCCCACAATTATTGCTATCAGAAATTTATTGTTTTCATTGCTTTTGATTTTCTTCAAGATAACTTTAATAAAAGTAATTATATTGGAATTGCATGCTAGATATTTGAATAAAATAAATAATAAATTTGTTTTTGCTAAAGAAAGCCAATTTGAACAAATTTTCAAACATGCTTGGAAGGAAGTCTAACTACTATTTTTTCTTTTTTCTTTTCTATAGAGAAGAATCGAAACAAAGATGGAAGCCATTCCAGGTTAGTTAGGAAGAATAAAAAATAAAGATGAAATAATAAAACCAAAGAAAAGAATTTAGCCCCTCAGTGACTGCAGTGCAATAAAATAGGTGAATGTGTTGAGAAAAATATTCAGAGATATCAGTGTCCCTTATAATGAGGGGAATGTAAAAGAATTTAGAAACAGGGTGAATTTAGAAACAGGATTGGGTAAAATTTGTTTTAGGAAAAGGAATTTGACATTCTCAGGCAAAAAAAAATATAATATGATAAGAATAACTTATACTTTATTCATATTATTATACTATGAGGGAGTGCTGAAAAGTTTTCAGTCTAACCCAATTCCCAGAATCTAATTAAGCTTCTTACTCAGGCTGAGAAATTTACAATGTCCATTCATACTCTTTCTGACTTATAACAGTTATTTCATGTGAAATGTATAACTATTATGGGTCAGAGGTTGTATAGATTTTGGCCACTAAATAAATAGAATATTTCGCTTGTAAAAAATAATGAAAACTTTTTCAAGGAAAATTGTTATATATTGGCGCTCTTTAGGCTTTCCTCAAACTGTGATATTTGTTTCAATCAAAAGACATTATTCTTTATATGTAGAAGTGGGATATCCTGTTAATAATACTGAAACTGTGAAATCAATCCCTTACATTTACAGAGTTATCTGCACTTAGTTTTTTTATTTACAAATGCATTTATCTGCATGTTTTTAATATATATGTTGTTAATTTATGTAATTTTTTGTTCTTTAATTACAAAATGCAATACTATTTTAAAAATATATGCATTTGTATATTTTCTGGAAAAAATGGAAAATAAAATATTTTGCAACAATTTTGTAAAATATTTTCTTAAAGCAAAGCATAAAAATGTAAATATCTGTTCTTTATTTAAAAGAAATTTTCTTTTAAAAAATAGTTTTTTTTTGTAAGTAGATATTAATAACATAAGCGCAATCTGCAATTTGTAAACAAATTGTTATTTTCAGATAACTCAGTAAAAGTCTGATCAATTTTATGCTGTTTCAATATTGCAAAGACCCTAAAATGATAGAAAAAATCTTTAAATTCTGGCAAATATTGTGCCTCAAAGAAAGGTTAAAGAATACTAATCTACAAAATTTTTTTTTCTATTCTTACAAGTGGACCATTCTATTTATACTGTACCAAATTTCCTCATGTTTAATATGAGGAATTTAATTTTCTTAATTTTTATATTGCTTAAATAGCCTTCAGTCACTTTCCCCATTGCCCTAACACAACTTCCCAGTGAATTTTCTATAAATACTTTCATTTAATTGTTTTGGTGATTTTAAGCACAATACTAAATTAGCAGGAAGATCTCATCCTTTTACAACTGAAATAGCTAGATATAACTGCAAGCTATGCTAAAAGTTTATTTTATTTTGGCACTTTTCACTTGTGGAACTCTCTTCCAGCTTCTTGCTTTCCAGTCAACATTGATCTTCAAAATTTAAATGGAATGCCAATAATTTTCTCTCTTCTTAATTTATGTCTTTTTGTTCTCTTTTCTTAATAGTGTTTTTCCTTTTTCATATTTTTTAACTCAGTAATCTGAATTAAAAGTACATTTAACAGTGAAGGGAGATAACTCGCATAACTAAAAGAAAGGTGGGTTTTACAAAGAATATTAAAAACAACTTTCAAAGTTAGAGATATAGCATATTTTAGTGTTTTGAAGGAAATTTAGATTTCTAGTCTGACAAAATCCTTTCTACAAATGAAAATATAGGAATTCTTTCTACAAATGAAATATAGGAATTCTTTCTATTTGGTGCTTCAGTTGCTGACAGGGCCGTAGCTGATGCTAAAAAAACCACCGGGCACAGAGAAAATTGCCCGGATTTATTAGTTGACAATGTGATGACGTCATCAGTGTCATCTGTTTCCAAAAACTATGACTTTTGCGGATTTTTTCGGCTATTCCAATGGAAATTAGGTACAGAACGTGAACGAAAGCAGGAAATCGGGTTCGGACTTTCTGGGTATAACCAGTCTTCTCCCAAAATTAATAAATAAGCAAACAGATTTTTACTGCGTTCATTCAGATGTTTTCTTCGTTTTTTTTCTTTCTTTCTTTCTTTGTGAATTGTTTAGTTTGATTTCTGACGAAGACATTTTTCCTTGCCCGGATTTTCACTATGATTGCACGGATCGGCTCGGACCCGTGCCCGGTGTGCCCGGTAGTCAGATACGGCCGTGGTTGCCGACATATGAAGCAACCTAATAATACATAATAGTATGGGAACTTTCCAATACTACCTCGTGTGCATGTATGTATATAAATGCATACACACCAGGGACGTGCCATCTAGGTAGGCAGTGTCTACCCTGAATAAAATAAATCTTCAGCTGCATTTTCCTCCTGTGGCACAATATGCACCTAATCCAACAAAATTAGGAGGGTTACTTTGATTAAAGTATGTTTTTTGTAGATTTACTATGCAAAAGTCACAAAATGCCTACCCTGCGTAAGTACTGACGGCACGTGCCTGATACACACATGTATATATATATATAGACTTGAGGTGAGTTTTTTTTAAGCCAAGAGAAAGGACACTGGTACCTTATATTTCCAACTAAGAAACTAAAATTTTTGGTGGGCCAGCAAAATAAATCTCCACCAAATAAGACAGGATTTTGTGCAAACCTTTTACTTTATCTTCATCTCCATCAATTGATTGTGGAAAATCTTCAAACTGTTGAGCGCAGTCAAAGAACTCAATAACTTCATCCTCGTCAGAGTCAACAAAATCAGACTTCACTACAACTTTGGACTTTACAACTGGACCACAGCATAGATGTGTTAGAAGAAAAGTCATTTAAGTTTTTGTTTGTTTGTTGTTTTTATTTTTTTTTTTTTAACAAACTCCATTTAGAAGAGAGAGAGAGAGAGAGAGAGAGAGAGTAATAAGTACAAACAAATGTGTTATTACAGTGTGATAAAACATTTTCTATGAATACGAATTTGATTAATTTGATTGCTTTATATAAAATAATCATTTATACAAGGGACAATATCTAATAGTCATTTATTCAAGGGACAATATCTGAAAAACAGTATAATAGTTTATTTAACATAAAATAGCTGCTTATGGAGTGGAAAATTGTTTAATAAAAAAATACTGTATTTTCATTACAAACCTTTAGAGAAAGATTTGATAAACAATAATTGAATCATGTGCAGTATTTATACTATTAACATTATTCAGAGTATTGTCCTCATCTTTGTTGCCATTTTTTATATTCATCTCCATCAATTGATCTTCAAACTGTTGAGTGCAGTCAAAGAACTCAATAACTTCATCCTCGTCAGAGTCAACAAAATTAGACTCCACTTCAACTTTAGATTTCAGCATAGATGTGCTAGAAGAAAAGTCATTTAGGATTTTTTTTTTTTAGCAAACTCCATTTAGAAGAGAGAGAGATGAGTACAAATAAGTAAGCACATAATGAATATAGGAGTTTGAGATCTGTGTTAGACTACGTATGGCACCAATGAAACATGCAAACTCATCTCAGCAACGAGTAAAACAGTTTTTCTTTTAAAAATGAGAAAGTTTATATTTCATCTTGAAATAATTTAAAACAATTCTTATTTCTTGAGTGATCATTGTTTAAACAATCAATTTTAAGATTTACTGTACGATTCTGAAATATGTAATGCTTGTTATAAAAACTTTATTTTTAAGTGTAGCTGATGCCACACGAATTAAACACAAGTTTTTCTTTAAATCCAAACTACTATTAAAAAATCTCATATACAACACCAAGAAAGTACATAATCAATTCATTTTTTACATAAAAATACTTTACTTTAATATAGTTTGTCTGTTGTCAACCTATATCAATTAGATTCCTAACAAAAAAATTTAACCCTTTACATTCAGTGGAATGTAAAGGGTTAAATAAGAGAGAGTCAAATTTAAGGGACAAGTTTGCATATTTCTGTGACATAATCTACATTCTAATACAGACCTCAAATTCTTATTACCAATGATTATCACCTTAGATTGCTTTTTTTTTCACATAATATGGTTGCTTTTGAAGAGGAAAATACTAAATTCGTAGATGAAGTTGTTCCACATAAAATGGCTACTCATAGTCAGTAAAATACAATATTGGAAAGTAATAAAATCAAATGATTAAGGAAACGTTATCAAGAATGTAGGACTGAAAAAGCCAACTGTAAACTTGAATCAAAATCCAATCCCAAATTAAAGAAAATTCAGATGATATCGCTGCTATTTTTATTTTTTTTTGCAAATTTGCAAAAGGATAAATATTTTTTTAAAAAAAGAAAGTATTTTATATGAAATTATTCAAATATTGTATTTGTCATTAAAAAAAAAACATAATTTAAGATTTATATTTTGACTGACTTTCAACTTCAGCTAAAGTAATAAAAACATTTCCTAATTAACTGTTCATTTCTTGATTACTAACTTTGAAAAATGACAAAAATTAAAAAAAAAAAGGAAAGTTTAGTCTATTATAAATTCTCATTTAATAGATTATGTGTGCATAAAAGTTTTCAGTGTACATTTTTAAATGAGAGACTGTACAGGAGTTATTTTAATAATAAACAAAAAATGTTTATTTTGCACACAAATAATTTCAAAATAGTGTCTTATAAATCTTTGGGATTATCCTGACTTGTCTAAAATATATTTCTGCATTTTTTGCTACTTATTTTATTTTATGTTCTAAATACAACTGCAGTCTAAATTTAACGATACTTTTTATCTTACAATATGCTTTATCTATTGGAACAAAAATTATATCCTGTTTTTGAGGTGACAATACTGAACAAAATTTATTAAAGTATTGTCACTTTATGCTCTTCAGCAATGCTACTATGAGTAATTTATATATTTTTCTTTCAGATTATAAGAATATTATTCATAATATAGATCAGAAGTAGCTCCCATGTTTGTCCCAATAAAAAAAAACATATTAAAAATTTTATACAAGTTCTGGAGTAAAATCCATCCAGTACCCTTATGGGGGCCAATGTATTGAGTGAAAGTAGTTGCAGAAAGTGGTTTTCCAGTTTCAAGACTGGGGAATTTTAGTGTAGTGGAAGAGCCAAGGGAGGGTTATCCAAAAGGACTTGATTTGGAAGCTGTACATCCTTCCATTATGTCTAAAGAAGTCATTGAAAAATTTAATGTTGTTCATACAACAGTCTTATGTGAATTGAAAAGAATTGCAAAGGTTTTAATAATTAGAAAATTGGTCTTGCATGACATACCTCCAGAGAATCACCAAAAACATGTTGATTGTTACCAATCATTGTTTATAGAATGACTTCAAGTGCTCTTTCTGCACAGGCTTGTTACTGGTGATGAGAAACGGATCCTTTACGATAATGTTAAGCACTGTCATCAGTGGATCAGCGAAGGGACCAAGATATTTATATTTATTGCGTCCATGAGACAAAGACTCTACACTAGCAAGACTGACAAATATGATAAAATGCTTTTTTTTTAATTACAGTGACATTGCTAAAAATTATCACTGAAGTTTATTTTGAATTTATAGACTCAGAGATAACTTTTGAAATAAATTCAACATTTTTATTTTGCTTTTTATTCAATAAAAAATAAAAATTAACCAGTTAAAGGAATCAATGTATTAATAAAATCTTGAAATAAAAAGAGACGGAAAATAATTGAGGAATATTAGTTTTGAAAGAGAGAAAGAAAGAAATGTTTGTCTATTCGTAAAGGAAGAAGTTTCAGAAAAAAAAAAGAAAAAATGTCTACGTTCACTTTTTAAGTAGAAAATACAGTGTGCTGAGCAATATACTTAACGCTTATGAATAAGTTATTTGGTCAATTTTCAAAAAAATTCGCCAGCTACTAATGTTCTTTGTAGATACTAAACAATTTCCGTGTTTACTAATTAATTATTGATTTTGATTATTTCTAAGAAAATTGATAAAATGCAAAAACAGGTTTTAGTTTTAAGATTTACATTTACTAATTTGATTCTGCCTGGAATTATCTGATCTCAAAGACTCAATGAAGTGCTACGAATTAACTAAAAAGAAAACTGAAAAATCAAATTAAAAAAATAGGTAACAAATAAAAACTCTAATTGTAAAATCACTACTACTTTTTGTTTTTAAAATCCATTTTCCTGCTTTTTTTTTTTTTTTTTTACTAAAATTAAGTAATATTGGTTTCAAATCAGATTAATTATACTTTAAATCACCTAATATTCCTCAAAGTTTTAGAAAAGTATATTTTAATTTTGGAAAATTTTTTTTTACCAAGAAAATTACATTGTGATGAAAAACAACTAAAAATGATCTAAACAGTTATTTTAGAAAAAAAAACTTTAAAAAAATTAATTCCAATCAATATAAGTTCTGTTTAAAAAATACACCACAGTATTTTGCATACTGGAAATAGCAAATTTAATCTTTTAGTTTTAATTGAAAGCTAAAATGAAAGCTTTAGGAAAGTTTTTTTTCATTTATAAAAAATTTCTACTTTTATGTGCCCTGTCCCTTCAGGACGTAGGTGGTCATGGCTTTCCACGTCTCCCTATCCCTGGTGGCTCTTAGCACACCTTCTCCTGTTACACCATGCAACCCTAGTTCTATCATCCACCTGATTAGGTCCTTCAAATATGTTATCCGCTGCTTTCCCCTGTTTCTTTTTCCCCTCTATCTGGCCTATTAGTATCAGGTTCTTCAAGCCCTCCTTCCTCATTGCATGTCCCAGGAACTTCAGCTATCTCTTCCTAATGCTCAGTATTAATTTCCTTTTTGTTTCCATCCTTTTGAAAACATCATCATTGATCACATGCTCGATCTATGATATTCGCAGCATCCTTCTGTAGAACCAAATTTTAGTTGCTTCAAGCTTTTACTTCATATTTGATGATATTGTCCAGCATTCACTGCCATATTGAAGAACTGACATCACATAGCAATCCAGTAATCTCCTCTTTGTTTCTAGCGAAATTGCCTTGTTTCTTAATACTTTACTCAGCTTCTGAAATGCTTCCTTCCCCATACCAATTCGCCTTGGTATTGCAAAACAAAAAAAAGTAGAGGTAACTACTCTATAAGGTCAAACATAAAATAAAAACTAATCTTTCTAAGGAAGAGAGCGACCCTGCTTGCCTTGAAAATTAGCAACCAAAACTTTTGGCTTTGACTTTTTCTTGAAAAGAAATTGCTTTTATATTTAAATGATATTTTTGAAATTATTAATATTAAGCTTATCTTTGTATGACACAAGGTCAAAAAGATGAGAAGCATGTCAGAAGTATTGTGCTAATTTCTAAATGGAAAAAGACTTTCCCACCTTGAAAATCAGCCATAATAATCTCAGATTCAAATACCTATGGCATTATAGGGAAATAAACAACTAACAATGACTAAATTATTGATATTTACTTGGCTGTTTCTAAAAATGTGAGTGCTTGGACCAAGGGAACAAACTACAGTTGTATTGCACCAAGCTTCAAATCTTCACTAATCTGTGTCTTTGAAAATCAGCATTCAAAGTTATCATATTTACATAGATTTGAACATCAATTTCTGGTATTAATGTGAAATAACCAACTATCTCAGCCATTAGGCAGGCCTCATTAACTAAATGTTTAATTATTTACAATATTGACATTCAGACTAATGTTCTTATCTTTTTGTTATTATTGCAACATTTTGGCTGTTGTGTCCACCAGTGTTCTAGGTTCCTTGTTGATAATTTCGAACTGATCTCTTAATTTAATCTACAGGGTACATTGTTCTGCTTTCCATGTCTTGAGATATCTAATCTTATTCTCTTATTTTTAAATGCTGCTCACTTTCTGGCTTTCTCTTTTCCAATCTTTTCACTCTTTTATTTATTTTTTTTTCTTTACTTCAATTCAAGTAGATAGACTAAACTATCACCTGGTTCACACTCCACCCACGTCTATTGAACAGGTGAAGAGGCTCATCCCTTGTTTCTTGCTTAGGGTGTGGTTTCCGGCTTTCTCTTTTCCAATCTTTTCACTCTTATGTAGCCCCCTGCATTTCAGTGGCATTACTGCCTTGCTCGAGGTGATATGATTAAAAAAAAACTCATCGCTCACCCTGTTTCCACCACGTTTGAGGCTGTACTATCCAGCCGAAAAATTAAACTCACAATTATTATGTCAACAAAATCATTAACCAGTGCTTTATTGTACTTTAAACAGTAACTCTTTATTTCGGTAATTCAAATGGAAATGATTTATATTTACTCAGATTAAACCAAATGATAGACAATAAGGGTAGGAAGATTATGTTGTGGCAATCTCCTAAGTGGAAAGAACCAACCATACCATGAAAATCAAGATTCAAAATTATAGCCTTTATTTCTGGGAAGAAGAGAGTAAAACTCCAACCCCTGGTATTAGCTGAGAAATACATGACTATATAAATCATAAAGCAGATGCCATTGACAACAAAAAATTATAAGGAATGTTCATATGAAAAACTAAAAAATATGGCTTCTGTCAGGAACAAGATTTTCTCTGTGTTATTTCATATAATAAAAATAAAAACAAAAAGGAAAAAAATAATTTAAGAATAATTTTTAGAAAGATAAAATCTAGAAAATATTTTAATCACCTTCTGGTTTCATATGAGAGGCTTCTTCTTGTATGTTCATTGGATCTGGTGATTCTGCAATATTTAAAAGAGTAATTTCTTTTTTTTCTTTAACATTAAACAATGTTTATAGACCAGCAAAACAAGAAAGTCACAATACATTCAAAATAGTGCAGAATGAACTTTAGAAATGTTTGTTTGCAGATGTATATATTTGCAATATATAAGTAATATACTTACATTGATAATATAAATACCTAGTTAATGATTACTTAACCTACAAATAATAGATTGAAATTGTGAAATACAGTTGAGTTCTACTAATTTGATATATAATGTAAACTTAGAACTCACTTAATTGAGATATTAAAGACACTTTCAGAAATAGTCTTTCTTGTGGTAGACTTGTTTCATTATTAAAATTGAATATTAATAGCAAATGAAAAAAAAAAAACATTGCAATGCCCAAAATGAAAATTTTGTAAATTGAAAATAAGATAAAAATATGATTGAACAGAAGAAAATATTTACACTTTTTGTTGCCATGGCTTTTAAATAAAAGAATTTTAAAAAAAAGAATTTATTTTTACATAACTCACCCAAAGCTCTGCAATAAATAATTACTTAATCTAAAAACAAATAAAATTCAACTCAAAAGAAAGAAAAAAAGAAAAAAACACAAAAGCAAATTTCAATATAAGTGAATATTAAAATAATATTAGCAACAACAAATTTGAAGAAAACATAAGACTATAAAGTAATATGAGAAAATATATTTAAAAGCATTATATAAAATCATTAAGTAAAAATAATATAAAATCAGAAAATGATAATATAGTGGTTAAAATCTTAAAAAAAAGATGATTAGTTTTTATAAAAAATCACTGTATAATAATAATAATAATAATAATAATAAAGACTTAGATTAATTGTGATTTTATAAGACTATAATATAAAACAATTCTTCACCTGTCAATAATAAAAATATTTATAGCAGTCATTTTTATAGCCACTGCTTGAGCAGGTTATATAACAAAAGTGGCTTACCAATGTACCACATTGCTCTCTGATTATTTTGTCTACAGTTAAAGCATGACAGTGATAAAACTATAATGAAGATGACTAGCGATAGGACAAGGTGTTGATAAAAATTTGATTCATGCTTTCCCTATGAGAATTAGTGCAAAATTAACAAAAGAAGTCTCAAAAGGAATTTGAACTGAACAATTCCAATTTCTGAATTTATAACTATTATATCACTGCAGATATTCGAAGACCATATAACACTTGCAGGTCTGTCAGACATATATGATTACAATGTAATGAAATAAGACTACAATAAAACATTAAAATGCAATGAAATAATACTATGATATAATAATATAAGATTACCATGTAATAACTAAGACACATCAGATTATAATGTAATAAAAAGAAATAAAACTATAAGACATGTAAAACTATTCTATAAAATAATAGTGCATATATACTTTAAATACAAGGAGTGAATACGACATGCAAAAAGTTGTGCAGTAGATTACTGACTGAAAAATGGAGAAAAGAAAAATTCCTGGAGAAAAAGATACATAATAATAATAATAATAATAATTAACAGAAAAAAAATTTGGGGGAGGTTTAAAAATACAGATAAGTGTCGAGCGTGTATCTGTGTAGTTGCATGTAAAAAGAAAAAAATTAGTGAAGGCATAAAATGCAGCAAAAAAAATGTAAAATTATCCAGACACAAATGAAAAAAATAAACACACGCATAAATACAAAAATAAAGATTCATGATATAGCACTACACAATATAAAAACTAAAGCATTGACTATATATATATATATATATATATATAGAGGAGCATAAAGAAGGATGATAGGTTGACCCTGCAACAAAAATACAGCAACTGAATTAAGTAACAATGACAACAAACAGAGGTGACAGGCTGACATGCATTGGTAGCCTACAGTTCATGCACCGTGACAGTACATTGATTGTACGTCTAACAGTTAGATATACCTCTACTGGCTTTATCGGCAGTAGTATCCAATGTACTGTGATGGTGGAGCGGATCAGAGCTGGCAGCAGTTTGACTGGTGGAGCTGGAGACGGGGCAGGTCGCAGCAGCAGGAAGAGAGGAAGAGGAAGAGGAAGAAGCAGAGCGAGGGTGGTGAGAGGCTGAAGTTTCAGAGGGGGAAGTTATATGCTCAGAAGAAAGGTTAGAAGAGATCTCTTTATAAGAATGGGAAGAATGGTTATCAGGAAGCATACTTGTTTGTTCTTCATTGTTCTCCTCAGATTCTGTGTCGGCCGGTCTCTTTTTAGCTTTACGCATAGCTTCCCACTCAGTCATTGTGTAAATCTTCTTTTTCTCTTGATACGGTCCCCAGTTCAAATAACTTTTGGATTTAGTCGTGCTCTCATCGAATTCTGTACTCCAACGATAATTCCCTTCTTTGTCAAATTTGGAATAATCGAATTTGGTTCCGTATCCTGAAAATCCAAGATCTGTCCTAACATTACCTTCGTTATCTAAGAAAGGATTGTTGGGATGAGAAATTTCGGTGAGCATACGAATTTCAGGATCAATAGTGGAATGGGCAAGAGATTTTGTGGAAATTGATTTGTAGTCGATCTCATTGTCAGAATCATCATAGGGCCGGTCTTTGTCAAAGTCAAATGATTCTGCTGATACTTGCATCATATCACGAGAATGACCTGAATCGCTATGAGATTCTGCGGATCTTAATGTTTCTTGAGAGGAATGCGAGAAATACGAGCTGCTTAAACTCCAGCGTGCAGATTCCAATGATGCTTCCATTATATTCTGTTGTGTCAGTGCTGGAAACATGTCGAGCGAATCAGTCGATGTCTGCATGACATCCTCCGGGTCAGCCAGGGAGTCAGTCTCAAATTTTTCAGGGTCTTTGACAGTTTCTTTCAGCTCAAGGGAATCTGTTGAATCCACCATTTCTTTACTCATCTTTTCTTTGAGTTCAAGTGAATCGGCAGAGCTTTGCATATCTTTAGAGAGTTTCTCTTTTAATTCCAAAGAATCAGCTGAGCTCTGCATGCTATGTGTATCAAATGATGTATCTTGATCAAGTTGCAGGGATTCAACAGAAAACTGCATCGCCGTATCATCTCCAATTAGCGAATCACGGTCAAACTCTGTCTGACCAGCTTCGCCTGAATCCTGCACATCTGACTTTGAAACGTATATGACACTGGAAGTCAGCTCATCTTTGCTGTCACCATCCAAGGAGTCAGCATCATCATCTAATTTGTCAAGCTGATTCATGTCTGATTGTTTAGGGTCTTCTGAACTCAGAGAATCTTTATCAATGTCTTCACCATCAATTGAATCTTGCTCAATGTCAAAACTTCCAATGATCTGCGGTAAATCTCTCATGTGACCATTTGATTGGTAGGAACTTCCTAAACTGTCACTTTCTGGATATTCAGGCAGCGCTCCCGATTCCAAGATTGATGCAATTTTTTTAGCTTCAGCAGCGAGTTCTTCAGAGATAACAATTTCTTGTTCTAGACGTTCAAATTCCACAAGAGAAGAACTTTCGCTACGTTTACTATGGCCGCTCGATGAACTGCGGCGATCGTCACCTGAGCTAGAATAACCACCAGCAATGCAGTCTTGTTCAAGTTTCTCAAACTCTGCTAATGATGACATGGAACCATTTGTCTCGCTACCATGTCCTGATGCCATAAACCGATCCATAGAGCCAACCGAGCCGATCGAGCCTCCAAGAGCAATCTGCCGTTCAAGGCGCTCAAATTCTCCCAAAGACGAAGCAACTGACACATCATCCCTATCACCTGCTCGCCAATGGAACTTTCGACTATCAAAAGAGCTGGGAAGGCTGTGGGCTTCATTTGATCCTAATGACCCACACTGTCCAATTTCTCCTTCTAATCTTTCAAATTCCAGCAACGATGAAGAGACAGAAGAGGCAGCTGAACCATCTTCTTTCTCTCGCATGCGCCCAGCATACCGAATGTTTGGGTAACCATGGTGTGAATGGGGAAGGTTACCTGGGGAAGCTGAAATCATATCAGGAGATGTTTTATCTGAATGAAGATCAGAAAGTCCATCTAATTCATCTTTCTCGATCATTTCAAACCTATCTTCATCTGATTTTTCAGATATAACTGACAAAGCAGTCTTCTCTATCATCTCAAAACGGTCACTACATGGAGATGATTCACCAGACTTATCTTCCTCTGTCATCAATGGCCAGTCGTAAGGCTCTTCTTCTTCTTCATCTGGCTCATTGTGCATTGAATAAATGTCTGAGTGGATTGATGAAGTCATCGAAGCTACATCAGCCAGTCTGTCTTCATCATCTTCTTCTTCTTGGTCTGCTGCAACAACTGTTGTAAAACTGTCCACACTTGATGCATCTGCAATATCTTCTGGACTCATGATGTCTGTGACATACATTGCTGGATCAAATCCAAGAAATCCATTTTTGGAATGGTCTTTAGGATCAGTGCTGCTTTCAAGGTGTCTTGAGTGGCTGGTTGACATGGATCCCAAGTCAGATTTTATAGTAAAAGAATCGTGCTGTGGAGAAGTCTTTGGTGAGAGGTCAGTAGAAGACTCCGAGTATTTTTGAACATTCCATACAGTTTCTTGTTGACTAGTGAATATTTCAGCTGAACTAGAAGCTGCTTGATCATCAGTATAGGCTGATACAGATGAAAAACTAGCACCAGTTATGGGATCTTGATGACTGGCACCATTTCTTGAAGTTTCAGAAAAGCCATACATGCCTGATGCATCCTGATGAGTGGTGTCACCATTCTGCTTAGCATCCTCTTGATCAAACTCCATTTCGTCCTGAATCATTTCAAAGTATGACATTCCAACACCCTTTGGACTGTCATCTTCCGATTCCTTGTCGTCATCTTTCTCCACTTGAACTGATGCCTTGTGATGAGACACAGCATAATGCATGGGATAATCGTCCTCATGGATGTCTTTATGTAGGTGCTCTGTGACAGTAATCTCAGGCAAATCTTCTGACCCTTGCTTTGCCACAGGAGGAGGATGAGATGGAGGGGGAGGAGCAGAGAAGAAAGCTGGTTGAGAGTGTGAGGATGTAGAGGGTTCAGGAAGAGAAGATTGAAAGGCGTCCCTATCTTTAGACTTCTGACCTAATTCCAGAGAGCCGGGTTTGTCATGTACTTTAGTCACTATATCCTCGAGTACTGAATCAACGAAAACAGTTGCAGTCTTTTCCAGGTCTTCGTCTTGCGCACCAACAACTTTTTCAAAATCCTTTCCAAAGAATCCTTGATTTAAATCCTGAGGTGTAGGAGATATTGGTCTTTCAAGGTCAGCTGGATCAACCTGCAAATCAAAAGGTTTCTCTTTTGTCTCGATGTTTTCTTCTTCTTTATGACTATCAAAGAATTTTCCTGAAATACGCTCATCTTCAGTTAAAGCTTGCAATTCTGCTTCTGGCTTTTCTGCAAAATCTGGACTATCTTCAATAATATCAATCCGGTTAAAAGAAGTACCATATTCTTGTTGAGAAACATATTTGGAGGAATCTAAATCGGCTGAATGGTATTGATCAGCAAACTGCACAGGTTCTTCATCGCTATCATCTACGTCAGAAGCAGTGGACTCAAGTTTTGAAGAAAATTGAAGAGGAACCATTACAGTTACTTTAGAATCTAGCTCTTCCTGTTTAGCCTTCTCTTCCTCTACAAGATTCTCATAGTTAGCTATGTTGAATTCAAGTGCTCTTTTTCCAGGGTAGATTTCATTTTTCTTCAGTTCATAAGGCTGGTCTTCAATGTCATCTAGGGAGCTTTCAATCTCCAGATGCTCAGGTGATGACAGGGACATGTCATCATAGATCTGTTTATCAACAGCCTTGGCTGAATCCCGAACTCTGCCATCAAGTTCCTCCTCCTCATGTTTCATTTCCTTCGAAATTGTTGGTTTTTGTTCAAAATAGGTTTCCGTTTCACCAGGCGTACACTCTTGTTCGACTGGGGAGACCTCTTCGTCCATCGGCATTTCAAGTTCATACAATGTCTGGTCAGAAGTAACCAAGATTTCCTGCTGTTCTGCTGAGAGGTGGACATCTTCAATCAAGCTATCAGTCATCACATCCCTTGAAGCAGCATCAGAGCCAACAGAAATTCTGTCATCTTCAATTTCGGCCTCTTCACCTTCTTGGCTCTGATCTCTTGTGTACAAAGGTGTCGTCTGAACTAAATCTGGTGGTGCAACATGAACTACGGTATTCGCAAGAGAAGAAACAGAATCAATGTCTGGTTGGTAATCCACTTCGGTTGGACCGTTGGGTAACTGTGATATCCTCTCCGAGTAGCTTTCTTGATCTTCCGTTTCTCCATATTCATGGTGTGTTGGTAAACCATGATGAATGCTGTCAACAGGTAACAGGTCAGGAGGACATGTACCTGGGGAAGTAAGACTGGAGGCCAGGATGTCAACTGGCACTCTGCCCTTTTCTGAAGTTTCACTACTACTGAAAAGAGACTGGTCTGACGAAGAATCAACATCAGGTTTGGACGATTGTCTACCAGTAGGCTGGTACACATCCTCCATGGGTGGAGCTGAGGGTTCAATGAAGGCTGCTGTGGTGACTGATTCTTCTAAACTGGATTTCATACTTGAAGGCTCACTTGGCCTTAAATCTGCAAAGCTACTTCCAGATGTAGAAATAGATTCCATTGAAGCAGCCATACTTCCTGGTTCAATGGACCCAGCCACACCGCTTTGTAAATATTCAGCAGCAAACTGATCAAAGCCAATGATTTCAGTTGGTGAAACCATTTCAAATGACTGGCCAAGATCATCGTCATCAATTGAATCCTCATCTTTAGTTAACTCTTTCTCAAAACTTAAAGGTCGTTTTTCAGAAGTCTCACTGCTCACAGACCCTGACTGTCGGTCATAATAGCCTTCAGTCTGTAATTTGTTAGCAGCATCTTGTAAATTGCATACTGTGTCTTTGACTGCAGTTGGGTCCTTTGGCGTTGGAGCAGGAGTTGGTGGCAATGATTCTGTTGATTCTGACCCAGTTTTGCTTTCAGCCGTGCACGCATGTTCAATTATGATAACCTCAGACTGAGGCCCAGAATGTGATTCTGCAGCAGCACCAGTGACTCTTACAGAAGGTTCTACTTCAAACACATCATCTTCAGGGCTTGAAAGAATGGCTTTAGGTGCAGGTGGATGTGGTGCTTGGCTTTCCACAGTATCAGGGGACATGTCGTAAGCCGTAACAACATGGGAAACATGTCCAGAATCCAAATCATAGGAAGCAGCCAGCAGAGTTGGCTCATTGGAGACTTCAGAAGAAGATGTTGAGATTTTTACCAGGTCTTCATTAGAAAGAGACTGTCTGAGTTTCTCTTTACTTTCCTCGGACAAAAATGTAACTCTCCTGTCATGGGCAGTAATTTTGCTTTCTTCCTGTTCCGTAGACTCGAGGTCAGTTCCCTTAGCAAGAGCTTCGACTGATGGAGATTGTTTCTTTTCGGAAGGTTTTCTTTCTGAAGGTTCACTCTCAGTTTCAGATTTCCCACTTGCTGAAGATGGCAGCTGGTCAACGGATGGTGTTTCCGACCAAACATCTTCTTGGACTTCCGCTTGACACTCGTACATTGTCGACATCTCATCACTCTCCACGGTTGGTGATAGAGAACGGTCTGTCTCATCAGCACTCTCCTGCAGCAATTCTTTCTGAGCCCTGCGAGATTCAACACTTACTACACCAATTATTCCAGATTTGGCGGATTCTTTGAGTTCTTCCTTGATATCCGATTCCTCAGATGGAGTGCTACGTTCTTCAGCCTCTTTGATGGATTGTTTCTGAGATGAATCTGTTGAAGAATCACCAACTAAATGCAAAGATGAATCCTTACTGGCACCATGTTCGACCAATTCCGATGACTTGCTGGTAGATAAAAACTCAGAAGCGCCAAACTCTGGTGACATTTCTTCATGTAACTTAGATAAATCCTCCTCAGCACGATTCCTGCTGTCTGCACTGCTTGGTAGAACCGTAGCTCTCTGTTCTTCAAACACCTTGTCATGTGGTTTTCTGATGTCTTTTGTGGAATCATCCACAACTTCATCTTCTTTTCTTTGGCTCGGTAAGGCAGCAGATTCATCAGAATCATTTTCATCAAGTGTAAAAAACACTTGTTCGGCTTGTTCCTCAGTCTCATCTTCAGCAATTCCTTTTTCCATAAACTTAACATCAGCATATTCTCTACTGCTTCTACGGTAGAATATACCCATATCCACAGATTGTACAGTTACTAACCCTTGCTTTTCTTGCTGTTCCAAATAGTTGTCTGAAAACTGACGTTTAAAATGATTAACCGTTTCCCAGGGAAGCTTTTTCCCAGTTTCTGGGTCATAAAATCCTTCACTGTCAGAACTACTATATTCTGGAGACATCAGTTCTACAGTTGTTTGGTCAAAAGGATGAGATATAATTGGTTCACTCACAACAGTTGAGAGAGGTCTCTTTTTCTCTTTATCAGAAATGGGTACTGTCTCTATCTCAGAGGGGTGAAGTTCTGATTCGGCACCAGTCTTGTGATGGTAAACTTTTGTTTCAGAGTACATTTTGCTGTGGCTTTCCGAAAGAGACACTTGCTCTTTTGACGATGTGACAATAGTCTTTTCAGTCCTCACTTCCGAAGTGGACTCGAAATGTCCATCGACAGTTTTGGAAAACTCAATGGATTCCTGGAAAGAACTCTGGCTCTTAAGATCCCCATTTTCTGACTGTGAGGGTTCTTCACTCTCTGAATAGACAGCCATGCTGCTTTCATCCTCGTCATCTTTTTCAAAAGAAACTTTGTGAGTGACTTCTTCAAACTTCATAGAACTTGAGAACATCTCCCTCTCTTCTAACAGTGCCGATTTTCCAAATGCTTGTATTCCAATTTGCCACATTTCTTGCTGAACATCTGGAAAATCAAAATGATGTGGTTTTTCTTCAAGATCCTCGGGGGATATTTCTTTGCTTTTTGAATGTGGACTCTCTTCTGGTAAATCGCATGACCTCATTTTCAGTTCACTGTCAACGGCTTCCTCACCTGCAAAACCCATATTATCGAAAGCCATATAAGTTAGCTGTTCTGCCATATCTTCAGGAGTTTCTTTGTCATCCTTGAGGGCAGCTGCTGCCTTGTAGCTTTCAGAACTTGTTTTTGCAACTTCATTAGTATCAGTCTCCGTTCTTTTTGCTTCCGTTTCAATTTTTGAAATGTACGAAACATCTTCCTTTTCTTTTTCATACTTCCCCTTTGTAGGCTTGGTGTCATCACTAACTGTTGGCCCAAAAAATTCAGAAACGTGCCCGAGTTTGGCTCGTGCAGAGATTTCTGACGGTGAAACGCCAACAGTAATTTGCATATCTTTGACATCAAGAAGATCTTGTGCTGGAGATATCTCATTTGCAATTTCAGCTGCAGGAGATTCTACTGGGGACTGAGTAAATGAGAAGTACTGGTCTTCTAACCTAAGATCAAGAGCACCTTTAGAAGCAGGAGAAGTTTTAGGAAGGGGAGAGAACTGCTCCTCCACATCCGTCTCTTCTGTCTTTTCTTCACTGGTGTCACGCATCTCAGCATCTACAGAAATTAGTTTGATATTAGTGTGTTAGTAGACAGCCATCATCAAACTGACGCGGAAGAGAATGAAGAACAAATAGGGGTAAGATACACAAAAGCAGTTTAGTCGTTCGAGGAAGGTGAGTGGGTTTGTTACATCGCAATTAGATGAGTGTATCAAAAACAGATTAACTTCTCTAAGTGATTTAAATTTAATTGGAGATTCCTTGTTTCAGGACATGCAGATTTTTAAAATAATTTTGCGTTTCGGGCTTGTTAGGTCCTGGAGTTTTTTTTTTTAATCATTCAATAAAATCATTACATTTCTTGCCTGACGTATGAAATGATTTTAAAGATCATGCAAAGGTAAGTATAGATTAGTAAAATAACTTGTAAAATATAGCAATTAATCATATCGAAATGATCATCCAACATCATTGAATTAATCCTTTTTTAATTTATATATATATATATAAAAGTATGCGGTGTAGATATAAAAGAATCCAAAGGAGTATCCTGTACATACAGTGGTAGGAAAACTCTCTAAGAGAGCTCTAAATATATATGTATATAAATACATATTGAGCAAATATAAGAAAAAAATTTAGGTAGACACGTTATTTCATAGTAAATCAGAAATATAGGCCTATTTCAGGTGAACCATCATCAACTTCCATCTTTATTGTATAAATTTGTGTAAAATCCTCTGAACAATAAAGGTGGAAGCTGATGAGGGTTCGCCTGAAATAGGCCTATACTTCTGATTTACCATGAAATAACGTGTCTGCCTAAATTTCTTCTTATATAGTGTATTTGGCACCAATCCCTCTTTTATAAAAGTTTAATTAAAAATGATTGACAAGGAACAGTGGTTAAGTTTTTCATTGAATTTTCTTTGTGTTCTTAGAATTTTCTTCTTTTATGGACATAACTTATGTAGAAATTGTTTCAATGTTCTGTATGCTTTTGACTATTAGCCATTATCAAGGATGATTTTATTTTTTTCTGGGTGTGTGGATTGTTTTATGTATGTATCTAAAGTTATGTATCGAATGTTTTATCTTCCCAAAGATGGTAATGGCTATATATAAAACAATGGATTTTGTTTAATCTAACATTATTTTTTTATTGCTATAAATGTTATATTTAACGAGTATATGTGTTTGAATAGACATTCCTGTTCCTTTATTAAGCTGTGAAATTAATGCCTACCAGCCTAAGATGTATATTTTCTTTAGTAAGACTTTTTATTTCTATGCTGGTTGACACTAATTTCACTGTATTTTTTTTTAAACAAACAAAAAAAAAAAAAGACAGGGACGTTTATTCAAATATGTATACTTCCCAAATATGACATTTGTAGTAATAAGAAATGTATAGACGTACGCAGACAAAAGAGTGAAAGAGAAGAATGCAAGAAAGGTATATTGCGTAAAGTTACGAGAAAAGACACAAAATGTTTACATTTTAATCTTAAAAGAAATTTATCAGGAAGAATTCCTGTTTTTTACTTGATTGTTACTTTTTTGATTTGTGCATATTGCTAAAAGTAATCAAAGTAAAGAAATATCAATAAATGATGAAAAGCATTCATCAGAAAATGTGATTTTGTTATCTGAAGATATTTTCTAAAAAGGCAAATGTAACCTGGATGGAAGTCAGAACGTGTTTCAAGAAGGATATTTTCTAAAAAGGTAAATGTAACTTCTGAATGGAAGTCAGAATATGTTTCAAGAAGGATATTTTCTAAAAAGGTAAATGTAACTTCTGGATGGAAGTCAGAATATGTTTTAAGTGCACACTGGGTTGATGGGAAGTAGTATATATAAAAAAATATATTCATGAAATGGATTGAAAATGATTTATAAAATATAAGCAAAAGGCATTCTTGGCAATAAATGTAAAAATTCACAGGCACATTCATCAAATAATTCTAAGCCTAGTTATAGATTTTTAGATTTGTTTAATTTCATTATGACTACCAATCAAAACAATTTTTTTCATGTCCTCAGCCATACCCAATATGTATTTACTTCATCTGAGGAAAAAAACAAACAAATTAAGGAATTTTTTAAAAAATCCTTTACAATTAAAATTTGATCATATGAAAACAACTATTTAATATTGCAGTCAGAAAAAGTAAAAATATAAGGCCTTGAACAATGAAAAATGAATATTCTGCAATTTCAGAAAATAAATGAGTTTTCAAATCAAAACAAATTAGATCCACTGCAATTACACTGAAGAAGAATAAGCTTTTGGGGTTTGTTGATTTGTTTTTTTTATCTTATCAGCCCTTTAAAAATTATTTTAAAATAGTAATATTTTAAAAACATTTCAGCAACTTTTCAGGATTGTTGATTTGTTTTGTTTACCAACCCTTTGCAAGTTATTTAAAATCAAAATATATTTTGGATTTTAAGAATAATTCTTTTTGTTTCTGAGTGAATGTTGCATTAACAATTTTTTGAGAACAACCAGGACTTTTCCAGCTATGAGTCCTACTAATTAACTCATAGCTGGGGGAGAATATATGAGTTCTACTATTTAAGAAGGATAAAACTTTAATATTCAGGAAGAATTGAACATTAAAAAAATGGAAATGCAGAGAAACATATTTCTGATATATGAACAATATCACTGCAATGATTGAGTATAGTGATTAGTTTTTTTTTCTTATGTCTTACCATCCCTTTGTTTAAAGCCAAAATATATTTGAGATTGCAAGAAAATTCATCTTTTTATTGTTTGAGTAAATATTGCATTCAAATTTTCAATAAAGTGTTCAATATCAGGGATAAAGCATATGTAAATATAAAAGGGGACATTGAAGTCAACACCCATAGGGGACAGTCTGTTTCATGCTAAACATAATTGTCAGGCCAGATAACACATAGATAATATTCTCTCCAAGCAACAAGTTGTATTTTTCTTCAGGGTTTTCAAATTGTTTTAGTGTCCCCTATTATTTTTTTTTTTTTTTTTTGTAAAGCAAATAAGTTTGCTAAATTAATAATTTCACTGTCTGGATGACTATATACAGGGTTCAACAAAAACCAGTTATACTACTGACTGCCAGAGCCGCTAACAGCCGTTTGTCTTCATAGATTTTTTTCGTACAAGAACTAGCCAAGTGTAAAGTGTTTCTTTAAAAGAAAACAAAGTTATAGAATGAATTATTAAAAAAAAAAAAAGAAACAAAAAGTTCCCATCAACAAAGCACTCAGTTGGAATTTATAATCAAGTCTCATGATTATTCTAGAATGTTCAGCCTGTAAATAAGACAACTGTAGCACAGAAGCACAAAGCCCATTTAGTTATTAACAAAAAAATGCATGCAAAACATTGCCTAAGATAGATCCTGAAAGAGAGAGAGAAAGAGAAAAATAAAAATAACATTTCCTAGTGTAAATTTTAAACACTGATAATGCTGACTTGAAGCAAAAATAAATGAATAAATAAACAAACACTTAGGCCAGATAACCACTTTTAGCTAACATATTGATATAAGAGAAATATCAAATAAGAAAAAAAGAGCTATATATATATATATATATATATATGTATATATATATATATATATATGCACACACGCATACATACATACATTATATATATTACATCATCTCAGTCTTCTCTCAAATAGATCATTTTGGGTATTCAGTCTTGTATGAAAGTCTAACGATTAAAAAAAAACAAAAAAAAAACAAAGCTTAAACAGCGATGTATCTTTTTGTTACCAAACAATTATTTTCTTTTTATTATTTATAAATTTCTGATCATGGAAAAAACCCCAAAAAGTACCCACAAGCTTAAGTGTGTGTATGAGGCAAAGAGGGTCCTTGGATTTGTATAGAAAATAATTCATTAGACTTTTTTCTTTTTTTTTTTTTAATCATATCACCCCGAGCAAGGCAGTAATGCCACTGATGTGCAGGGGGCTACGTAAGAGTGAAAAGATTGGAAAAGAGAAAGCCAGAAACCACATCCTAAACAGGAAACAAGGGATGAGCCTGTTAACCTGTTCAATAGACGTGGGTGGAGTGTGAACCAGGTGATAGTTTAGTATCTCTACTCCAATTGCTTTTAACCCAGAATTGAAACCCGACCAGATTGGCGTCAGTCGGCAATTCTACCTCTGGGCTACGGCACAACCTCCTCTATATTAACCATATAGGAGGTCGTGGCTATGAGCGCTCGGTAGAAGAAGGCAAACTTTTTAGACTTACACACAAAAAAAGATACCTAAAAAAAAATGGAAAAAAAATCAATCACTTATAGGACAAAACAAAATCAGCTATATATATATTTGTATGTATGTATGTAAGGCACACACGCGCACACGCATATTGATATAAAATGCTTATAAGGCAAAGAATATTGAATGTGTGATATCATGCTTTAGTGGTTCTGCAGGCTACCTGGTTGAAAATCTACGTCTTCAACTTGAGCTACTTCTGAGCTGGAAGAGCTTAGTTTCTCAGCTTTCTCCTCATCGGCAGCCGTTACTTCTTTGGAGACAATCTGTTCACCAGAAGGGAGATCTGATACAAATAGAAATATCAATAATGACTATCTACACGGAAAAGCCACAAGTTTTATGGAAATCAGTTCGCTCAGTAACCCCTCCCCATTGCAAATGTTGAACGATACGAAACAATCTACTCAATTATACAGAAAAATTATATATCCTCTATATTATAATAAAGACTGTTGTGTGTGTATATATATATATATATATATATATATATATATATATATATATATATATAAACGTAGACGCATTTTTAAATGTAGAAACAAAAATAGGTATAGGATTCTATAATTTTATAACAAAATCGAAGTTAAACTTAAAAGTCTGATTTAGAAAAAACTAGAATTTCTTATTAAAGATTTTATACCCTTAAAATTTTATCATTATTTATCATGTTTACTATTGTTGTTTTTATTATTATTATTATAATATTTTTACTTATAATTTTTACTTATAATTTTTATGAAATATTATTATTTTAATGTAAGAGTTTTTTTTTAATAGGTTTTATGAAATAGTATTATTTTTTATTTTATTTTCGTATTATTGTTATCATGTTTAATTTTTTCTTGATTATTTTTATTGTTATCATTATTATTATTATTACTTTAAGGTTTTTAAATATTATTCTTATTGTTATTACTATTTTTAATTTAAGGTTTTAAAATATTATTTTAAGGTTTTTCAATAATTTTTATTATTTATTTATTATTATGTTATTATTACTACCGATAAGTTTTTATGAAATGATATAATAGTATTATTATTACCATTAGAATTAATAAGAAAAACTAACAATTCATTTTTGCTAGTGAAAATTCGACCCCTAATTTTAATTTTTAATGTCATGCATCTTAAAGTAGCCAACTAAAAATTCAAATCAAAATATACTAACTTCCATAGCTACTGTCACTGTAAATCTAGGCCAAGGCCATCTTGTCCTGTAGATATAACATACAAGCTAATATCTAACACTGTTAAGCTAATATCCTCACTCCTATTTTTTTTCTTCTCTTTTTCTTTTTCTTCTTCCTTTTTACTTGACTCTTTATCTGAATAATTTTAACTCATTCATTGTTGTATAAATTATATCTGAGGAACGGTCTTTAATAGAGCCACGAAATAAAATATTATCGCTGGGTTTCTAAAATCATCCAACTTATTTTCATTATATATATATAACAGTTATCGATCAGATTTAGATTATATTTAAATTTAGATCAGTGAACAGTTGTATTAGAAAGTGCTCAATACATGTTTGAAAGGAAATGAAGCTTAACATGTAGAACTTTTAGATATTTAAGTAGGGGAGATCAGCTGATTACACTACCATGATTTTGGCCTTTTCGGTTTAAAAAAAAAAAAATTGTGTTGCAAATCATCCGACAAAACTGAAAAGGTCAAAACTAAGGAAGCATAATTGGTTAATCTCTCCTATATATTTCTCTCCTGTCATGCTCAAGGGAAGAATAAGCCATGAGGAAACAGCTGACAATACTCTCAAATATTTCGCCATCATAGTTTTAAAGTTAATGTATGGTTAACATATTTAGTTTAGTCCATTCACAATACTAGATGAATAAATATTAATATTTTTTTTTAATCAGCAGAATTTTATCTTTGAAATTCTCCAATAACTTTAAAACAGACTTTTTGTTATTTCAGTCAAAACTATAATTTATATTTGAAATAGTTTTAGAAATGCATGGCCAAATTTATGCATAAATTCTCCAGGTTAGTTTAAATATTAACAATTTGTCAATAGTAACACAGATCAGGGGGGATAACATGTGAGGAAATGGCTAATAATCCTTTCAAATATCTGACCATAGGGGTACACTCATATTTATATATATAGTGTATCGAAGCAGCAAATCATTTTCTAAACATATACTGTTAAATATAAGAGACAATGAATGTCTATTATGTTTAATCATGAGCCATTCTAAACGTCATATTTTGGCTTTAATTTCAGTTGAAAATAAAGACAAAAATTCTCCAACACTTGGATAATTTTTTTATTAATTGTTACTGTATTACCATCTTAATAACCCCTCTGAAGATGACTCATGTGAGCCGAAAGCTTAGAACCAAATTAAGAAAAAATGATCCAACTGTTGGAGAATTTTTGTTTTTATTTTCAATTGAAATTAAAGCCAAAATATGATGTTTAGAACAGCTCATGATTAAACATAATAGACATTCATTGTCTCTTATATTTAACAGTATATGTTTAGAAAATATATATATTTATATATATACTTAAAATACAAACGCCAGGATTTTTCTTTTATATAAGATTTTTTAGATAAGTTAGTTTTCAGGGTCTGACTTTCTTACCTGCTGAGGCCCTGATCTATATGAAATTCAAAGTCTATACCTTATAGCTAATTCCAACATTGTTAGTTCTAATATTCAGTGATATAGACTAGTTCCCTTTATTTACAAGGAATGTGTTTCAAGACTCCATGTAGATGCTTGAAATCTCAGGAAACTGTCGAACCCTATATAAAATCAAGTGTTTTTCCATATATATATATATATATATATATATATATATATATATATATAACTAAATGCACACCTAAATGTTTCATTTAAAAGATTAATAATATTAGCTAAATAGAAAAAATGGAACAACTGTAATATAGTAATTTACTAAGCATAGCTTAGATATGGCACAAGACCGAAAGTATAGGGCACCCAGTGAGGATCAAACTCACTATTCAATCATAAGTGATCTAGCGAAACAAGCTCACTAAATATTACAGCACATCGAGGTGCCCAGAACAACTGTAATGTAATCTAGTTATGTAATAGGTTAAAGCTGGGTTTTTTTGTTGATCCTAACAGACTTCCATGATTTTATTTTACCATTCCTTTTAAAGGTGACAAATCTTTCTTTTCTTGTGCATATCTGAATTAGTAATAGCACTCAATTTTTAGTTTTGGTACCATTGGATGTGCGTTGTGGTGCATTGGATATCGGCTCGGAACGAGAAATTGGGGAGCTGAGTTCGAATACCAGCTGAATTTATTGCATTCACTTACGCGCAAATATCCTTGGGAAAGGTATTAATCCGTCTCTTCCTTCCAGTTATGGGTTAAATAACAGGACAGATTGGGTTCTATAGCCTTGGTCGGCAACCAGTCTACCGCAGAAAGCAATGGCAACCTACTGCAGGATAATCTTCTGCCCAGTCAGTCATGTCTCTTTCAAGACATGATCGCCCAAGCGTGTTTCACGTATGGCACTTAACTGACTGACCATTGTTCAGAAAAGCTCATTTCTGATGTTCACTTTTCTTTAATGAAACTACAGATTAGTGAGGAAAAACCATTATATAAACTTCAAATATTTTTTAGTGGATAGCCATGGTTATCCAACAGTAGGTTGCCATTACTTTCTGTGGTAGACTGGTTGCCATCCAAGGCTATAGAACCCAATCTTTCCTGTTATTTAACCCATAACTGGAGGGAAGAGATGGATTAATACCTTTCCCAAGGGTATTTGTGTATAAGTGAATGCAAGAAATTCAACTGGAATTTGAACTCGGCTCCCTGATTTCTCATTCCGAGCCGATAACCACTGCACCAAAATGCACATCCACAACTGGAATACAAAAGGAATAAAGATGATTTATCTCTATGCACATGGTATGGTTAACTCCCAGCTGCAAAGAGTGCAACTTCTTTTTTTACTTGTTGAGTGATTTTGACATCAAATTTAAAAACAAAAGTACTGAAATCATTTTACCATAATCTCATCCTGCATTCATTTGTATTTTAATTAAATTTTATTTGGCATTATGTAAGCTAGTAGATTTTAGGGGTAGCTTAATTCAATCCTTCTAACCACATTGCACTGTCCCAACTAAATGAATAAAATCAAAGTTAGCATTATTTAAATTACAATTTGATAATTTCATTTAAAAAGAACTAGTAGGAAATTAGTTTTAAAAAAACATGAATTTTAGTTTCACAAGAAAAATTAAAAAGATTGAAAACTCATGTCAGTGTTTGGAGATAAGCAATAACATTTTTAATCTGTAAATTGCATTTCACTTTAAATAGAAGTTAAAATAATTAGTTAAAACAAAAAGGCACTTTAAAATCTTTAAGGTTTAAATAAAAAAAACATGGCTCAATTAAATAGTTGGAATAAAGTTAATATAATGTTAAGTCACTGAAAAATTAGCAACAAAAAAGAAATAGTTTTAGAAAGATTAAACATATTTAGAATAGAATTTCATAGAAAAATTATAATATTGTTTAGTAAGTAAATAAAAAGATAACATTGAACATTATAACATAAAAACGGCAGTCAAAATGATCATCTAAAATTTATAATGGAATGAGAGTTGAACTGACAATCAAAATGATCAATATGCAACATGAAACTTACTTTAATGAGCTCAAATGAAGATGAAAACAATGTTACTTGTAACAAAATTTATTTTTAACATTAATGATAAGACTTGAAGACAATTTCTCAGAACTTTCAAAGATTTTATAGAAATTCGGAAAATTTTATGAGATTTAAAATCTCATTAAGAATTTGAATCTGATTAAAATAAACTGTCAATCACTGAAACTAATTTTTTTTTCTTTTTTGAGCACAAATTTTAGAATTAAATTTAAAATTTTCTTTTATATTCTCTGTTAAATTTTGTTACACTTTACACTAATCAAGCCAAAGGATGAATATTGTATCAACTGCCCATCTGTGATTAGCATATTGATACACCTTTATAGATTAGCATATATATATATATATATATATATATATATATATATATACGTGTTCTTTAGAGTAATTTTGAAGGGTCTATATGAAAAAATCCAATTATGTGGCAAGTATGAAGGATTGGTATTTTCTGCATTTTAATCATGGCTACACTTAAGTTCCGATGTACAATCAGTGATTGATTCAAAACTGTGAAAATGCCCATTTTTATTAACTTTGCTGGAGGATGACAAATTTTAGTTCATACTTGGAAAATTCCCCCAAAAAGATAAATAAATAACACTGTTTTTATCCTGTGAGGAGATGATACTGAACTTAGAATTATATCAACTGATAAATGGCGAAAAATATATTTTAAAATATGGGCTAAAATTTGCGAACACACAGTAAAGTTAATGAAAATGAACATTTTTACAGGTCTTCAATTAATCACTGATTACATAATATGGGAACTTAAGAATAAAAAATCTCAATCTTTAATGGCAGATCATAATATTTCTTTATATATATATATATATATATATATATATATTAGCATAATGAATTATGGACTGATTTTTTCCAAATTGGAAATTTGAAAAGTTCTTACTTTTCAGAAAATGTAAACACTGTTTTATCTTAACCACTTTAATCCTTTCCAGATAGAATTTATTTCTAAATTTTATTCACTTTTTAGGAAACTCAAATTTACATTTAATTTGTGAGCTACCCACACAAATTAACCTCTTTGATTTGGTGAGGTTGATTGATTTTAAATGTCAACTTTTGTATGTTTAACATTGAATTTTGTACAAAACACTCCTAAAAAAAACTCACTACTAAAGCATTATGGTCAACCAGACGAACATTGTTAACCATGACCCCCATGCCATGTTAAGCTCATTATAACTTATTTTATATTATATATTATTTGTATGTTCCTTTTCTCATAAGGAAGTGAAAGAACAGATAGATTAAAACCCACTGTTCATGTATTTATTTTTATAAAGCGTGCTCAATACAAAGTAGAGCTTAATGTTGTAGTTTTGTTATTACAATGATTTATAAAAGCAATACATTACTACACAACAATTTTCATGTTTCAGAACAATATTATTCTGAAACATGAAAACTTTTGTGTAGTGATATAATGCTTTTATAAACCATTGTAATAACAAAAATACTATATATATAGTGCTCTATTTTAAATGCTTTTTAACAAGCTTTTTAATATACATAAAAATAACATTTTTGTTTTGTAAGCCTATCTACAGCAGTATCACATGCTTAGTGATTTTTAAAAATGGATGGCTGTTTTGTAATGACATTACTGCAATTGTTCTTTTCACATTTTTCTAAGGAATGCATCAACATTATAAATAATTTCTTTTATTTATTAGATTATTTACATTCTTAATTTCTATAATTTTTAGTTTCTCCTCCATGCATAGATTGTAATTTCTTTCTCTGTTTCATGGTCTTTTTCATTCTCTTTTTTTATATTATATATAAACACATATACCAAATATTTTTAGAATATAATTTCCACATGACTTTAAACAAAAAGTTAGGAAGGAAACTTCCATCACTACTGGAAAGAGCAATAACAATTACTGAACTTGAGAAATGTATTTTCCTGAAAAATTGTTTTTAAGAGAAAGCTTACAAAAATCTCAACTGTTAGTAGTACTAGCTGCTCAGTGAGATGAATGCCAAATATTTCCTTATACGGAAACTACTAATGTTACAAGCAATACATAACAGTATCTATTGCCATCAACAGTATGTAATTGGTTTACTTCCAGTGCTGATAAAATCCTAGTCATCCCTAGTCTTCTAAATATTCATCAGGATCAAGAACTCTCTAAAAGGCCACCTAGCAATCAATTCATAAATCTAGGCCTGATGGTTATAGTATCTATTGGGGAAAAATCACAAAATAAACAATTTTGAAGCCCGACACCACTTCAAAGCCATTACAGTGTTGAAGTTGAGTCGACTGTTTCTAACTTTTTCAGCCTGATTGGTATTATTAGACTTGGTTATAGATGAATATGCATATTTACAATAGAACATTGGGGAAATGTTTAAAAAATTCAAATCATCTTTATTTTTAAAATGAAAACTACAACTTTCCACAAAGTAATTTTTGTTGCTTTTTCTACACATTAGACTGAAAAATTCGGCCCCATTAAAGTGCCAATGTTTTTTTAAAAATTTTTTCCCCCGTATGTTAATTTTGTTTTTTGTTTAATTACTACTCTTTTAAAGTTTATTTGGTGTATTCAAAGAATACTAGTATATTACTATAATGGTAAACAAAGTAATATACTCTAACATCTATGCATTGTTCATTCAGTAATGAATTAGAACACTCTTAGCTACTGGCGTATGTTTACATGGTATATTACACACTAAAAGTCTGACTTCTTCTACTGAGCCTCCATAGCTTAGAGGTAGATTCGCCAACTGATGTCAATTCGGTAGGGTTTCAATCCTGACTAAAAGCAATCAGATGTCTAATCATACTGATAAGCTGTGATACAGCGAAACAGATCTGTCTGCGGATGACTAATATATATATATTTAGTGTATCGAGGCAGCAGATAATTTTCTGAACATATACTGTTAAATATAACAGACAATGAATGTCTATTATGTTTAATCATGAGCTGTTCTAAACATCGTATTTTGGCTTTAATTTCAGATGAAAATAAAGACAAAAATTGTCCAACATTTGAATATTTTTTTTATTATGCTGGTTCTAAGCTTTGGGTTCACATGAGCCATCTTCAGAGAGGATACAGGGACCTTAACAAATACATTCACCATCAAAGATGATTTTATCTTGTTTTGATATAAAACATTGCTATGCAATGATAACACTCACTGAATAGCAGACACAGTTTGTAAATTTGTAATGTGGTTCTATGACATCACATTGAAATGTTAACAGAATCATATGTTAAAATGCAATGTTGTGACCAAATTGAAATGTGATTTTATTAAGTGTGGGTTGTTTTGATTAAATGTAGATGGCCTCCAATATCTTAACAATATGAGGAGGGTGTACATATGTATAGTATCATCATTCAAGTGTTAGGATAACATGTATATTTATTAATATATATATATATATATATATATATATATATATATATATATATCTCAAAATGTATGACAAAGTGGAAAAGTTTTCTTGTGACATGTTATGTTCGTTAGGACTTAATCAGGTTAAATTTGTTACGTTGCCATGACTACACATGCACATCAATGAGGGATGGTATGAGCTTAAAATTTAAATATTTTTTTAAACTTCCATCATTCTTCATTCATGAATATGTGATGTCATACCAGCATAACAAATTTAGTCCAATGAAGTCCTAAAGAGTGAAATGCATCACAAGAAAATATTTCCCATTTTGTCATACATTTTTCTCCAATTAGTTGCTTGAATTGATGAACTGGAGAGCAGAGTTCCAATTTCAGTTCATTACATTCACTTACATGCTAATACCCTTGGGAAAGATATGAATCCATCTCTTCTCCCTATAGCTATGGGTTGAATAGTAGGACAGACTAAGTTCTTTAGCCTTAAATGGTGAACGGTCTAGAATAAGGACAACTCTGAATTCAAAACCTGCAGATAATCTTTGGGGACCTTGTGGCATACTGTGCACCAGATCTCTGTATTTGACTCTTCCAAAATGTTTAATTGGTTCTGCACAAGCCTTCACCAATATAGTCAAATGATATGTGTGGGTAGCCTGGATATTTGTTCTAAAAACTGAACTGCTTGACCCTCATATGCCAAAAAGGAGAGTCCAACATACATATATGGAAAGGAGTCAGTATGTTCTATTTTTGTTGGGATTTAGAGATAGGGCTGCACCCTCAAGGGTTGCTACACATTCTTGCTATGCAATACTGTGTTTAGCCAGTCCATCTGAAAAGGATTAATCTGATTAGTGTATTTTATTTATCATGTTTAAGAAAAATAATAGTTTGATCTAATTTGTAAGGTTACAACTTTCTCATAAAAGTTTGTCCATATTCAATCATGGAGCCTCACAAATGTCTGAACAGGAAATGCAGGTGGATAGACAAGTGATTAATGAGTTACTGTATTTGTATATCAACAATAAGATAAAAATTCAGTTGAACTGAATCAAGCAGGCCATGAAATGCTTGGGAGGACAGGTGCAAACAACAAGGTGAAAGGGATGTAACAGTTTCATGATTGGCTTAGCATAAAGCGATACCTTTCTCTTGATAAATTGGCGACATGACCCAATTAGACGTTTTCCCAGGAGTGGAATATGTCCGAGTGCGGCACCGTGTTTGGTCCCAGTCAGGGTCCCAAGAATAGGTTCGTTCCCAAGTTTCGACATGAGGTGGATCTTGAGTCCTGCCTAACTGGTCATCACAGCCTAAAGTATCAAGCCCAGACTCGACTGTTATGTGTACTGGACTGTGGTCAGATCTGAATCTAACTGACCTTTTATGCTGTTTTTCATTTAACCCTTTTTCACCGGCCGACTGTTCCTTGCTGACCAAGGAAGAGCTGGACAGATATGAGCTGGCTGTCATGGTCTGCTGATTAAACTCACCTTCTTTAGGTTTTACTGGGTAAGTGCTTAGTTCTGCTAGCTTTTCTTCCGTCGGCCTCTCACCAGTTTCCTCTTGATAAAGTTGTTCAAAGCTTGAAGAACGTCCTGTTGGTTGAAGATGCGTATCAAGCTGTTTTGTATCAAAGTGATCGCCAATATCTAGTTCACTTGCATTCATTGACAACCTGTTGATGTCAGGTGTTAATTGGACGCCGTCGTAAACGTTTTCATAGCTGGACATCATACGCTGAAAATCCTCTTCCGTTAGTGCCTGCTCTTCCGAAAGCACTTCTTGAGTGGTAAGTTGTTGGGATTGAAGTGAAGCAACTTGTTCTCCAAAGTCGGAACTGCTGATACTTGAATAAGTGTTGTTATCTCGAGACTGGGAGGATGACATCAGAGCTGGCTCAGTGGATGCAGAGTCTTCCTCCAACATTAAAGGTTCAGCAACAGGTTTCCTTTCATCACGAGTTGTCTGTTCAAAATGTTCTTCCATAGTCATTTCTGACCTGTCCACACCTACACAAAAATTAGAGTTATTAAATAGTACCTAAAAGAATCAAATTTGAAATTTTAAATGTTAGTTTTTTTTTTTAATTTTTATGATAAAAGAAAAATAATTTTCAAATTAAACTTTTATAACAATTCCTGTTATTTTGAAGAGATGATTGAACTTTAATTTATTTCTGAATAATATCAGGGTGTATCAAAAGTATTTTTATTTTATTAGTGTTTACTCTAATGATTATATCATATACACATCTAGAGACTATCTATTATTACACTATATTAGTATATATATATATATATATATATATATATATATATATATATATATATATAAATGCAAACTTATCACGATACTCATTTCAAAAAACCCTTTGTGTGGAAGGAAAAAATGGTGGTAAAAAAAGAAAGAGCTAAGCACATGAACATCAGCCAAAGCAATTTGGACCGAGCCAGTATGTAGCCCAAAGAAAAAATCTGAGACGAGTAACCAATAACAAAAAAGCGCTCGATACTTAAGCAGACCAGAATAAGTAAATTAACTTATCCCTGAAGATCAGTTTAGGTGAAACCTTGGTAGGTTTGTTGGCTCACTAGGTTAATTTACTTATATAAATTGTATGACAAATTGGAAAAGATTACATGTGATGTGTTTTGTCCTTTTGGGCTTTTAGACTTTACAGGTTAATTGCGTCTGCAAAGGATTTTATATATATATATATATATATATATATATATATGTGTGTGTGTGTGTGTGTGTTTATAAATATTCTCAGATGTAATCTGTAGAAAAGACAATATGAATAAAAAAGAGATGAGATGAAATCTGCCTTAGCTGATCTGTTTTGTCAGCTGATAGATTTTTCATGGCAATCAAAATGAAACAAAAGTAAAATGTTGTCTGTTACTCAAAATTTTTTTTTAAATTGCACGACATTCATGAATATTCACCATGTCAATTGAAATATTATATTAAATTATGTCACTCAGCATCCACAAATTTAACTTTCATCATTTAGATTGCCCTGAAAAAGTCATATGACAAAATACCTCATCTACGACTAAGCAGTATACCTTGTCTTTTTTTATTCATACATTATATATACACTACTGGCCATAATTATTAGGCCACCCCAGTTTTTTTAAAGAAATGATGTATTTCATATTTCATACTATTTTTAGCATTTATTGCCAAGTAGATAATTTGAAATGAAAATAGAATGGTTCTTTTGTTATTATTATTTTGCAAAATTTTACAAGGCAAGGAAGTAAAGATGAACTCATCCGAATAACCCTTAATTTTAATCATTCTTTCATTGACGAAACTGCAATATAAGTAATCATTAAATATTTATAATTTAATTTGATGCACATGTTATTGTGCAGTATTAACAAAAGAACCATTCTATTTTCATTTACAATTATTCACTTGGCAATAAATATTAAAAAAATAGTATGAAATATATCATTTTTTTAAAACATAGGGGTGGCTTAATAATTATGACCGGTAGTGTGTGTGTGCGTATATATATATATATATATATATATATATATATATATATTATTTATTCATAAATTATAACATGGATATGTTACAATATCACTACAAAAGTAGCCATTTTGTTTCAACACTTTTGTGTCTTGTCAAGTGATGTGATGGTTCTTAAATGAATGGTTTAAAAGTCTGAAAACGAGCGTGGCCCCTTTAATAAACCTCCCTGATTAAAGGGGCCACGCTCGTTTTCAGACTTTTAAACCATTCATTTAAGAACCATCACATCACTTGACAAGACACAAAAGTGTTGAAACAAAATGGCTACTTTTGTAGTGATATGTGATATTGTAACATATAATTTATGAATAAATAATATTATTAGCTCTACTTTTGTATTGAGCACTTTTTAAAAAATAGTGTTTCTTTGGACAAGGAATATTATTCCAACAATACTTGTATATATATATATATATATATATATATATATATATATATATATATATATATACATAATTACTAATACAAGTTGGCTGAATTTTTGTTTCAGATGGTATAATGCCACTGAATTGAAATTCTGAAACTTTCGCCAATTTTGAGGGATTATTTCAAACAAGACCCTAAAGCAGCTCACAGAATTGAAAGCAATTATATATTACGTCATGCAAACCAAATAGAGTTTAAGAATTTTAAATGTGGCGAATTGTCCATCAAAAGCTGAAAAGTGGATGACTATTCATTCAGTCAGTTAAGTGCCATACGTGATACACGCTTGGGCAATCATGTCTCGAAAGAAACATGACTGACTGGGCAGAAGATTATCCCGCAGTAGGTTGCCATTGCTTTCTGCGGTAGACTGGTTGCCGACCAAGGCTATAGGACCCAATCTGTTCTGCTATTTAACCCATAACTGGAAGGAAGAGATGGATTAATACCTTTCCCAAGGGTATTTTACGCGTAAGTGAATACAATGGATTCAACTGGATTTCGAACTCGGCTCCCCGGTTTCTCGTTCCGAGCCGATATCCACTGTACCACAATGCACATAAAACTGGTGACAAAGGAGAGCCCAACTACCCACAGAAACATGAGAAAAGCTACCATCATTGAAAGATAGATGTAGAGCATTATATAAGCTTAAAAAATAAAACAAACTTAAGAGTCCTGATGAAGCTAAAAAAAAAAAAAAAATACTTTTGATACACACTGACAACAATAACATTAAAAATAACATTGGTACATTTAATCAATTTTAGTTTTGAAAATATTTTACCAATTTAAAATACCTTACCAATTTTACTTATTGTATTTTACCAGAACTTCTGAGATGAAGTGTAATCATTATTTACACTATTTATATTTGGACTATTGCCCTCATTTTTGTTGTTTTTATCACATTGTTTCGGTTGCTGTGCCACCTGGCCTTCATCAGGTGTATATCAACCAGGGTAACCTACAAGGGATTCTAAACTCTACACTTTATTTAATCTAGATTCTCATTCCACTGTTTATGTCTAGGGATATCATTTATTGCATATTTTATTTCGCACTTTTTAGTTATTGTTGCTTGCCTATTTTCACTGACTGCAACTACACACTGCCCAACCCAGGTACAGTGGCCTAGTTAGTAAAAGCATTGGTTTGTAAGTATGGTGACATAATGGTTGTGATTTCAATCCCAGATCGATCAGTGCCTACTTTAGGAAACTGTTCAAATCAAAACCTAGTGATTTCTATTGTCAAGACATTGAGCTGTGGGCTGTTTGCAGGCAGTTAAGTTGCAAATAATGAAAGGGAATATATTGTTAGAGGATTCATCAAAACTATTAAATAATAGATATTAAAATAAACGAAAAAAAAATGAACAAATTTATCTAACAACTTAAGAAATGCATATCTTTTGTTGGAACATTTAGAAGTCTATATCTGCTAACATTATTTTCATATCCAAAAGAAAGTAATTTTGTTTGAGCAATTAATGGATTTTTCTTTTTAATCCAACACCATTTCATATTCCTATAGATGTTATATTACATAAGTAAATATATGTTGTGTTTACATCCCTGCTATTTTAAAAGAGTGAAATTAATGTTGACTGACTGAGAGATTGAGAAATCTTACTAAAAGAACTAAACTTTTAGGTTTTCCATCACGGAAACCACTTTTTGAGTTAAACTGTGTCCTGCCAATTAGGCCGTAGGAAACCATCTAGATAAAAAAAAAAAATTCAATACCTATTTAAGAAATGCACATCTCTCATTGGGATCTCCTTAAGTACATATCTGCTAACTTTATTTTTGTAGCTGTAGTGAAGGCAACCATAGTTGTTTTGTTCTTGAATTTCTCTGTTATAAAAAGTAATAGCCGAACCTCCTTTTTTTTTTTTTTTTTATCAGCTCACCCCAAGTAAGGTGATAATACCACCAAGACACAAGGGGCTACCTGAGGTGAAAGAGAAGGAAAACCCTTCAGAAGGAAATGGAAACCAAATATTGGTATCATTTTCAGAGTTTAAGCAGAGGTGTTAGAAGTACAGAGTTGAAGTAGAATTTAGAAGGAACAGAAAACTTAGTCTCAAACAGGAAACAAGGGATAAACCTCTACTCCTGTTCAGAAGATTGGAGAGGAGTATAAACCGAGTGATAGGTGAAACTATCTATTCCTACTACATCTACTTATGAGTGGTAGTCAAACTGCATTTACTACAACTTTACAACCTTAGTTCGTCTGTTTTTTTTTTGTTTTTTGTTTTTTTTTACAGTGCCTGTGTGTGAGTATCATGTTACTCTTTCAGGGCTTAGTCTCAAACAGGAAACAAGGGATAAACCTCTACTCCTGTTCAGAAGATTGGAGAGGAGTATAAACCGAGTGATAGGTGAAACTATCTATTCCTACTACATCTACTTATGAGTGGTAGTCAAACTGCATTTACTACAACTTTACAACCTTAGTTCATCTGTTTTTTTTTTGTTTTTTGTTGTTTTTTTTTACAGTGCCTGTGTGTGAGTATCATGTTACTCTTTCAGGGCTTAGTCTCAAACAGGAAACAAGGGATAAACCTCTACTCCTGTTCAGAAGATTGGAGAGGAGTATAAACCGAGTGATAGGTGAAACTATCTATTCCTACTACATCTACTTATGAGTGGTAGTCAAACTGCATTTACTACAACTTTACAACCTTAGTTCGTCTGTTTTTTTTTTGTTTTTTGTTGTTTTTTTTTACAGCGCCTGTGTGTGAGTATCATGTTACTCTTTCAGGGCTTCTAAACACAAAAACATGGCTGCAGTTGCCTTAGTAACACACATCTTTATTTACCTATCTATTATTCATCTGCTAACAACCTTATTATTTTACCAGCTCACCAACCTGTTCATCAAATGATATTTCAATTAACAAATAAAACACTTACCTTTCTTCTATCTTGAAAGTAAACATCTAACCATTACTTTATCAGTATAAATATTAACTAAAATCTGATAAAACTTTCATTAAAATGAAGACTGTATTCCAGTAATTAAAAAATTAAATCAAGATGAATCACTAACAAGGAAACAAAGACAAGACATAGGAAAATGTAACTTAATGAATGCAAATACAAGTACACAATTTCTTATTCGATATTTTAAAAACATGAAAACCTCTTAAAAAGGTATTTGGTTTTCAGAGCTATTCTTTATAATAAAAATGTATGTCAGTAATTTTATAGCCAACCATAATGACATTTTATTTACTACTGTACAAATAAATTCTAATATTATTTATAACTTTAATTTACATTACTCAGCATGAATATTTAAAAGGTTCACTGCTGAGACATTGCCACTCCATAACAATTGACTTGTTATGGTACACAGAACATTTGATTGGCAATACACACAGTAGAAAGCTGTCCTAAAATTGTTCATCTTAATTTACTCTACTTAAGAATTAATATTTATAAAGTCCACTGCAGAGACATTGTAAGAACATAACAATTGACTTCATTGTCTAACCAAAATATGGTACTTTTACTTTTAAGATGTGGTTGATCATGGCTCACCACAACTTCCTGATTTTGGTTGCATTAATAGATTTTGGGCCATTTACCATCCCTCTATTTCGTTTACCATTCCAAAATACAAAACTTCTAAATTCTAAATTGTTTCTAATCTCGAAAGTTCAGGGACAGCATCTTTATATGTTTAGAGTAAAAAAAAAAAAATCAAAGAGTCATCTTCTCCATGGAAAAAGGTTGTTTTTAATTTATAAAATGTCTGCCAGCAGACTGCAATGTTCATTTATTGTTTTAATCTACTTCATTCCGTATGAGTTCGGTGCAGAGACATTGCAAGGTCTATAAGAATTGACTTGCCTGCCCTAAATAGTAACCCTGTATCATCATTCCTTTCTGGAAACTAAACATTCTAAATGATGAAAACTGTTTGATACTGATGGTTTCAGATAAGAGAGTGTGTACCTGAAATAAACTATTACTGTTACGAAATATTTCAGTCAAACATTTATCAAAAATCAGCAAAAAAGAAATGAAAACCTTCCAAAGTCATTTGCGTTCTGATATCAAATAAAAAAAAAATGAAATTTTGCGAATATTTAGATAAAAATCAATGTAATAACCAAAGTAAACAAGAAATATAAACTGATTTTTTTCCTTTTACAACAAATTAACCCATTGTACCCAAGATGCAACTTAAGACTCAAAATGAAACAGCTATTTATAACTGAATACTAAAGTGTGTTTGTGATAGTGCCAAAGAAATAAGTTATTCATTTCTCAATCTAATTAAATAATTCCATATATTATTTGCTTACATTTTCCTGGTTTTTTGATTTGACAAAAATATGTTGTAAATATATTTTTATCTAGAAGGGACTCAGAAAAAAATAATGAGCCAATAAGTGTTATGAGATGGCATCAGATATTTTGGGATTGGACATTCTTTTGGTCTAGAAGTAGTTTCCCACAATGCCACAAGATGTTACAAAACCAAAATATTAACTTGAAAACTTGAGTCATGTTCTTAAATAGCCTTGTCAGATTGAGACTCTTGAATGGATGTTATGCATGGTGTCTGACTTATTCAGAAATGTCAGTATCAGGAATATACAATTGTTTTCTCAGAGAAATGATTAAAAATGGTTTCAAGTGAATGAATCCTCTAAGAAAATGATACACTCCTGATCAAAAATTTAAGACCACTTAAAAATCTTTAAAAAGAAATTTTTTTTTATGGATAGATTTTAAACTCCTCCCACTTAAGGTTACCAATACTACAATCTAAAAGGTTATGGAAACAAAAAGCTACATTCCAAACATTTTATTTAGTAATTTACATTTTTATAAAATGAGGCGATTTACACATGATCAAAATTATAAGACCAGAGGTATAAATTGTTTGATCTATGGCAATTCCAATATTTTTAGTTCAGTTAGAGATTAGCAATCACTGCATAAAGGTGTTACCATGCCTAAAGCAAGCAAACTTACGAAAGTTGAGCATTCTCGAATTCTAGAATTCCATAAGCAAGATTTGTCACAGCGGGTGATCACAGCTAAGGTAAATCACAGTAAAACTGTGATTTGTAACTTTCTAAAGAACAGTGAGAATTATGGAAAAGCAAAATCCTCTGGTAGGCCCCCAAAAATTTCTCCTGCATTGAGTAGGAGAATAAGACGGGTTGTTATGAAAGACGGGGGACTTTCTTCTAGTCAAATTAAGGCAGTCACAGATGCTGGTTTCAGTCCTGTAACCATCAGATGACACTTAAGACAAAAAGGCATGGTAAATAAAAAGCATAAACAAATTCCTCGGCTGCTTCCATGTTACAAGTTGGACCGCTTAAAGTTTGGTCGTGAATACCAAACATGGGACGTTGAGAAGTGGAAGAAAGTTCTGTTTTCTGATGAGAAAAAATTCAATCTCGATGGTCCTGATGGTTTCCAACGATATTGGTATAACAAAAACATGCCTCCTGAAATTTTCTCCGCACGTCATAGTGGTGGAGGGTCCCTAATGGTATGGGGTGCCTTTTCTTACAGAGGGACAATGGAGCTCCAGGTGATGCATGGTCGTCAGAGAGTGGCTAGTTGTGTTAACATGCTACAAAAAGCATCTTTGATGACGGAGGGTCATCGTTTGTGTAGGGATGGATGGTTATTCCAACAGGATAATACAGCAATCCATGCTGCAAGATGGACCTTGATCTTTCTACAAGAAAATGGGGTCCATCTCTTGGAACATCCTGCATGCTCACCGGACTTGAACCCAATTGAAAATGTTTGGGGATAGATGACAAGAGATGTTTATCGAAATGGCAAACAATATTCAACAAAAAATGAACTTTGTGAAGCCATTTTCAGAAGCTGGAGCAACATCCCCCACACCTTAATGGAAACGCTTATTTCTAGCATGCCCAACAGAATTTTTGAAGTCATCAAAAGCAGTAGAGGTAGAACTCATTAAATTTGGTCGTTAAATATTTTCATACACTTTTTGTACAATTTCATAGAATTTTTGTCTCTGGTCTTATAATTTTGATCATGTGTAAATCGCCTCATTTTATAAAAATGTAAATTTCTAAATAAAATGTTTGGAATGTAGCTTTTTGTTTCCATAACCTTTTAGATTGTAGTATTGGTAACCTTAAGTGGGAGGAGTTTAAAATCTATCTGTAAAAAAAAAAATTTCTTTTTAAAGATTTTTAAGTGGTCTTAAATTTTTGATCGGGAGTGTACCTCATTGAAACTGGAGACTACAGACTCACACAAAAATTATAGCAAATAACAAATACCACATCACTTGAAGAATTCCAAAAGCAGCAATAACTAAAATAGATAACACATGTAAATAGAAGGGAAAATAATGATATAACCAAAAAGCTTACTTTCCATACTACATTAAACTAAAGGTTAGGAAGAAAACTCCCATTAATGCTAGAAAGAGCAATAAAAATTAGTAGGCTTGAGAAACTTATTTTACTAAAAAATGTTTTTTCGAGAAAAATTTTATACATTTCAACCAATACTGATGTTAACAGTTCGGACAATGAATAATGAATGTTTCCTGTATTTAAACAATTAATCTAACCATTACCATTTAAAAGAAAAAAAAAGAAAAAGAAAACTTTTGTAGTCCTCATATTTTAGCACCATACAATACGTGATACACACTTGGGTGATCATGTGATTTGTGACATCACTGACTGGACAGAAGATTTTTCTGCAGTAGACTGGTTGCCAACCAAGACTATAGAACCCAATCCATCCTGTTATTTAACCCATAGCTGGAGGAAAGAGATGGATTAATACCTTTTCCAAGGGTATTTGCGCATAAGTGAATGCAATGAATTCAACTGGAATTCGAACTCAGCTCTCTGATTTCCACAGCATCACAATGCACATCCATTAGATGTATAGTTACGAAAATATAGATGGTGCAGGAGAGTCTCTCACTCAAGGATGGAAGATTAATAACCCTCTAAGACTGCCATGCCAACAATGAGTTTGGGAACTATGCCAGCATCATAAACATAGGCATTGTTTTATTATAGTGACATCATTTTTTTTTCATTTTTTTATAATCGTATCACCCCAAGCAAGGCAGTGTACTGCCACTGGTGCACAGTGGGTTACATAAGAGGAAAGGGTAAATGTTCGTTTTAATTCCCTTCACTTTTCCCCTTCAAATTTACTGATACTTCCGGGAATGAAAGCAATGCGCTATTGTATTTCTACGCTTATTACTTTCATTAGCGGAAGAACATCGCCGGAAGTTTCAGTAAATGAAGAAAATCGACCAAAATTCCAAACAAAATTTCTGCCTATGCAGAACGTCATTCTGCAGTTAATTACATGACTTCCTGAGAGTTACGGGAGAAAAAAAGTGTGAGATATAGTTTTTTTTTTTTATGGACTTTCAAAGCAAAAAAGGTAAATTTCTTCAATAACTAATTGTTGATTTGAGTTCAGCATATACATTTGCACAGAAATAATGCTATTTTGAATAAATTTGAAGGGGGGTGGGGAAAGCGAAGGGAATTAAAATGAACATTTACCGAGGAAAGTTATGAGAAAGAGTGATAGGTTATAGGGGGTGACAGGAAGTGGGTAAGAGAAAGATGAGAATACTGAAGAAAGTGGAGTGGACAAAGAAAGGAGCATGAGAGAGAGGATGCAAATCAGTGAGATAGGAGATGGCTATTGACTTTACATTTAAATTCTTGGAGACCGTATCTGTCGGGGAAGCAAGTAAACGGAAGGGAATTTCACAGGCGGGAAGTGCAAGAAAAGAAGCTCTAACACACACAATCTACCGGAAAAAAAAACAAAGACTTGACCTGGTGCTGCTGACATCTCGTTTTTTATGCTATTCCAAGACGGCCAAAATTTGAATGTGTGCAAATATCTTCACATTTTGGATGAGATAGGTGCACATATATTGTGTCCTCAATAGCTGCTATATTTCTTTTTTGTCATTACTTTGCAAGCAAGACACGTTTGTGCTCATTTTGAATGACGAGGTAAGTCATGTCTTTCGTTACAATGAGCATTTATCCTATCTACCTCTTATCCTTTCTTGGGAATCCCCTGTACCCTGTTTTTTCTGTCACTGTAATCTCCTGAACACCAGTGGTGGTCCTTCCTTGCTTGGGGTGAAATGATTATAAAAAAGAAAGAAAAACATGGTAACTAATACTGCCTGGCGACTGTCACACACCAGTATAATCTTCAGTTAACTTAGTATAATCATGTACACACTACACTCAACAAGTTGAGTAAAAATGATATCAATTACTTCATCAGGTGAAATTTTAAAAACAAAATCTCTAAAAACCTTTGAGATTGAGTTTTTTTTACATGAAGCCATCAGATCAATATAGTTTCTTAAGTAGAATAATTTCAGAGTAACAGCTTTATGAAAAATCTTTAGCAAGCCAACCAATGGACTGTATGGTTTATTTACATAGACATGTTTAACAGTGGACTCATACTAAGAATAATTTTCAGGATTCAGGTTATCAGAACTTGGTCAAATGACTAGCTGGGCATATATTTTCCAGAATAAAAGTGATCCTTCAAGAACATAAATTAATGGTTAAAATTGTACCAATACAGGTGACAAACTAGTAGGTTAAGTTCAGATATAAAAATGCAGGGTGTACTTTAGTCATTTCCACAGTGGCTCAAAGAGAAGAGACAGATGGGAACCAAAACAAAACCAAATAAAAGAAAGTATGTTGGTCGTAGACTGGCACATTAGTCTTCCTACAGAAAAGTGTCGGTTTCCAATACTTTTACCAGGGCTTTAACATTGATCTTTATTCCACTAACCAAGCAGACCCTATATTTGCAGAAATATTAACTTTAAATTAGAACAAATAAGAGTAAAAGGTGGGTAAGAAGATTATATTTGTACTAATGTTCTAATTGGCTATGAAAATCAGCATTTGAAATCCTGTCTTTTACCTTGGCTTGAACACTGATCCCTAGCAAGAAATCAACTAACCATGGATTAGTTTTAAAGCTTTCATTAAACCCGAGCAACACCAGGTTATACTGCTAGTGTATTTATAAATGTATAAATAGATCAATCAGAAACTTCATTTCTATCAATTTTTTAAAAAATCTGACTTTACTAAATCTGATGTCAGCAAATAAAAACATGTTAAGGAATAAAGCCAAAATAGCAATATTATTATTATTATTATTATTATTATTATTATTATTACATATTTAAAAAGAGGCATGGTTGAGTAATGAATAGTAGCTCGGATTGGGGAATCAGAGAGCTGAGTTTGAATTCTAGTTGATTACTGTTATGTCGCCAAGTATAAATGAATAACTCAACAACAGAATCAGAATATAAGTTGTATTCCGTGGAAAGACGGTTAGTATGTACAGAAGTGATTAGTAATATTTACAATAGAAAGATACAAGAGTCCAATCCGTCATAAGATGTGTGTATACGTGATTACTTCCGGTACGCCACCGGAAGTGTGACTAACTCTTCACTGACTCGCACTGACTCTTCAGTAACTCATTAGAGACTCTCAAGTGACTCTCTACGACTGTATTTACTAGCCTTCCCACGCAAGGCTGGATGTGACACATGGTCATTTTATTGTGGGTATTCCCGGCCATATAGCCGGGCCAAAAAATGTCTGTCTATTTTTCCCCAGTCGTGGTTCTACCCTTCGGCGGAACCACGACTGGGTTACTGCTCTCTGCTCGGAAGCAGAGAGCGCCCTCTACCCGAAGGCAGAATGCTGACAGTGTCGTAGAGTCGTCAGTCTAGTGACTCTCGATGACTCCCTTGTAGAGAATCCACCATTGCTATATATAGCAATGGGAACAGTCCATTTGTAGTCAAATAGGAGCGGCTCCCTAACAATTACATTACATTAACTTAGCTGCTAAAGATTTTTAAAGTTCAAATGAATAAACAAAGAATAATTTCCAGATGGAATAAGAGTAATTAAGATTTTAATTAATTTCTGATAATCAGAAAAATAACAAAGTCAGCTGTTTAATTGATGCACTTCCCAGGTACAATGGGTTATATATAAAAAATGAAACAGAATTGGTTCAATAAAAAAGAGTATAAATTTGAACAAAAACAAAACAAGGTTAACAATAATGAGTTAAACCAACCAACAAAGATCAACGCTTATGACAAAGACAAAATACATTATTGTTAGTTTCACCACAAAGAAAACAAACATGAAAGAATAAGAAAAAACCAAAGAACTATTTCATACCATGCACATGCAAATTCTTTAAATTGTATCAAATTGTATGAAATAATTTGTTTTTAATCTAAATATAAAATTAAAAAAAGTATATTTCATGTAAATTTTCAAAGTCTTGTCAGATCAATTATGGAACCAAATAGACATAATTATAATAATCCAAAAAAAGTAATGGTAAAAATAGTTGATACTTTGTATAATTTCCAAATTTTAAATCCTCAAATTAACAAGACCATCTATAGCAAATAAAAAAAAGAATCTTTGAATTGAAGAGGCAAAAAGTCTATTAATATTTCAATATTTATCCTAATTCCCTTTTAATGATTTTTATACATGACTTTTTCACAAGGCACTTTTTAATAAAACATTTCCTACTATATATACCATAAAGGTTATGTACACCGGAACAGGTTATAGAAAATAGAAATGAATATATTGTGCATATTGTAAAAAATAGTATTTTTCAAAGTTATTTTCATGCTCGACAAGTATTTGTCATGGAATTTAAATTATTTCAGTAAAAAATATAGAGAAAAATGACAGTAGGAGTTTATGAATTAAATATTTGCTAAATGTTTTTTCTTGTTTATTCTAAAAATGTCTTTTACTACCTTGGTAAGCAGTAGCAATGTAAATTTTTCAAATCGAGTGGGAAAACTCAAAAAGAAGTAACAAAGTGTTGAGGGATTTAGGAACATTTGTCTAAAGAACATTTGTCTAAGGGAAACCTGTCTAAACACATTTGTCTATAGAATACCTGTCTAAGGGAAACCTGTCTAAACACATTTGTCTATAGAATACCTGTCTAAGGGAAACCTGTCTAAACACATTTGTCTATAGAATACCTGTCTAAGGGAAACCTGTCTAAACACATTTGTCTATAGAATACCTGTCTAAGGAAAACCTGTCTAAACACATTTGTCTATAGAATACCTGTCTAAGGGAAACCTGTCTAAACACATTTGTCTATAGAATACCTGTCTAAGGGAAACCTGTCTAAATACATTTGTCTATAGAATACCTGTCTAAACACATTTGTCTATAGAATACCTGTCTAAGGACAATTGGTCTATAATAATATTTTTATTAAATTAATGCTTTATTCATCTACAAAATACTCAATTTTATTAATAATAATTTATAGCAACATTAATACATGATTACATGTTCTTTATAATCATTTATTGGCATACAGTGTTTGTATATTAATACAGATGACATTAGACTATATTTCTCCAGATGAATATTTCTTAGACGTGTATTCTTTAGATGAATGTTCCTTAGACCAATGTCTGTTAGACAAGTGTTTTGGATCCCAGTGTTGAGACATAAGTATCAACAAGTTCTTGGTTTAGAGAATTCACCAGTCATGACATGTATAAATAATTAAATCATGTATAAAAACATGTATATTATACATGTATAAATCTATATGTTTGTGTGTGTGTGTGTGTGTGTGTATGTATGTCCTTTATACAAATCTACAATTTTTGTCTGATTCTCAAACTTCACACAAATATTCTTTGGGCTTCCAGTCACATCATGGGCTACTTATTTTTTTCTGATTTCTTCAAGATATTGAAAATCGGTACCTCGATATCTGATCAGATCTGATCAAGATCAGGATTTCAGCCCTTTTATTGTGGTTCTTCCTGCAGAATTTGCTCTAATTTGGTAAAATTATAGTTTTTAGTCTCAAACAATAGTAGATCTTTTTAGACGACTCATTTTCCTCGATATCGGAAATTGATACCCCTGATATTCAGCCATCAATATGGCTCATTTTCTCCAATTTTACTCCCAATAGGTACGATGAGTTTTCATGGACTTAGGTTAGTTTATCCTTGGATGACTTATTTAACTCCGATATTGGAAATCAATACCCTGATATCCTATTGGGCCTGATCAAAATCAGGTTTCCAGTCCTTTTATTTTGGTTTTTGCTTCGGGTTTTGCTCTAAGTAAGGATAACTGTAGTTCTTAGTCTTAACATCCTACATTTTTTGTGCCAATGTCCAAAAAGTCTGAGCTTCAGGACCATGAATTAGTTTTAAAGCTTTCATTAAATCCGAGCAACGCCAGGCTATACTTCTAGTGTATTTATAAATGTATAAATAGATCAATCAGAAACTTCATTTCTATCAATTTTTTAAAAAATCTGACTTTACTAAATCTAATGTCAGCAAATAAAAACATATTAAGGAATAAAGCCAATATAGCAATAATATATTTTTATTATTATTATTACATATTTAAAAAGAGGTAGGGTTGAGTAATGAATAGTAGCTCGGATTGGGGAATCGGAGAGCTGAGTTTGAATTCCAGTTGACTTCATTACATCAACTTAGCTGCTAATACTCTTGAGAAAAGCATGAATCCATCTTTTCTCCCCCTCCCCCAGCTATGAGTAAATAGCAGAACAGACTGGGAGAAGGAAAAAAAACTGAATTCAAAACCAGCCTGAATGAGGATAAAGGGATTTGCATACGGTTAACACCCCTACCAGTAAAAAAGACAAATTACAGAAGCATGAAGGACAATTAACCAGCTCAGAACAGAGTGCGATGGTGAAAAGTTGTCAATGGTATATGCCTCACTGGGAGTAATGCACTGAGAGAGAGAGAGAAACAGAGAGAAAGACATACTTAAAAACATTTCAGCTTCTAAACAAACTCCAGACATCTATCTTTTTTATAAGTTTAGGAATTCTTGCATGTATATATATATATATATATATATATATATATATATATATTTTCTCTTTCTAATGTTTATTCTTCTTTCTCTTTCTAATGTTTATTCTTCTTCACCCTTTTTCTATCCCACGTGACTTCTGAACAAATTTAAGACATTCACTGTTGTATGAATTTGGATTTAAAAAGCGGTTGGGGCCGCGAAATACCATATTACCAATGGATTTGTAAAAACATCTAACTTTTCTTTCCTGATTATAATACTCTGTTAAATTTAGCAATAAAATTTAACATTGAGCTTTCTTTAGAGCCTGTCTCTATTAGAATTTACCTTACCAAATTTCAAGGATTTTATATATATATATATATATATATATATATATATATATATATATATATATATATACACTAACAGTATAGCCCGGCATTGCTCGGGTGTAATGAAAGCTTTAAAACTAATCCATGGTCCTGGAGCTCAGACTCAGCCTAAAGAATATTTGTGTGAAGTTTGGTGAAAATTGGATAAAAATTGTGGATTTGTATAAAGGACATGCAGACAGATAAGCAGACACACACACAAACATGTTGCCTTTTTATATATATAGATATATATATATTATTGATTTTCTGCACTATTGTAAGAACTGCAACCTTGAAACTTCTGAATATCATTTCTTATGTCTTTGTCTATGAGTGTATCAAATTTGATTAAAATCGGACCACTCCTTCTATAACCCGATTTTTTCGATTATCGATTTTCAATATTTATCAGGGGTACCTTGACACAAAACCTAGCTAAGAACACTCGCAGCCGCTTATAGTACAAGTGTGTAAATTTTCAAGAAAATCTGTTCAGCCGTTTCAGAGTCTATAGGTAACGGAGACACACACACACACACAAAGTTCCATTTTTAAATAAGTTTAGATTTAGATTAGATAGATAGATAGATAAATCCAGGTGAAGCAGATCCAAGGTTTTATGATTTTGAGTCCCCCGGCATTTGTTTTTTTATATAAACAGTACTCAATACAATAAATATTGTAGAGCTTAATATAATCATGAATTAAACATACATTGTGACATGGAAATTTCTATGTTTCGTCATCAGGCAATGTTGGATGTTGGTTGTGAAAATGATTTACATTTCCTCTCATGTAACGTAAATCATTTCCTGTCATATAACGTAAATCATTTCCTGTCATGTAATGTAAATCATTTCCTCTCATGTAACGTAAATCATTTCCTGTCATGTAATGTAAATCATTTCCTGTCATGTAATGTAAATCATTTCCTCTCATGTAACGTAAATCATTTCCTGTCATGTAACGTAAATCATTTCCTCTCATGTAACGTAAATCATTTCCTCTCATGTAACGTAAATCATTTCCTCTCATGTAATGTAAATCATTTCCTCTCATGTAATGTAAATCATTTCCTGTCATGTAATGTAAATCATTTCCTCTCATGTAACGTAAATCATTTCCTCTCATGTAATGTAAATCATTTCCTCTCATGTAACGTAAATCATTTCCTCTCATGTAACGTAAATCATTTCCTCTCATGTAATGTAAATCATTTCCTCTCATGTAATGTAAATCATTTCCTCTCATGTAACGTAAATCATTTCCTGTCATGTAATGTAAATCATTTCCTGTCATGTAATGTAAATCATTTCCTCTCATGTAACGTAAATCATTTCCTGTCATGTAATGTAAATCATTTCCTGTCATGTAATGTAAATCATTTCCTCTCATGTAATGTAAATCATTTCCTGTCATGTAATGTAAATCATTTCCTCTCATGTAATGTAAATCATTTCCTGTCATGTAATGTAAATCATTTTCACAACAAACATCCAACATTGCCTGATGATGAGATTCTATATCGAAACATAGAAATTTCCATGCTGCAATGTACATTTAATTCATAATTATCTAATATATATATATATATATATATATATATGTGTGTGTGTGTGTGTGTGTGTATTTTGTAATTTTGTTATTACAGTGGTTTATAAAAGCATAATATCACTACACAAAAGTTTTCATGTTTCAGAACAATACTGTTCTTTTACAGGTGATATGTTAAAATAAATGGTGAAAATGATTTATTTTTTAAATAAATATAACTATATCCAATGTAACTAAGTCTACCATAATTATTTAATCCTGATTCTAACCTAAACATTCGAGCCAGTTTACTCAAAGATAGTAGTAAAAAAAAAATCTATTGTTCAATAAAAAAAAACCTAAAATCCAACCTCTTGTTAAAAATTGTCTACCCATTTAAAAAAATCAAAGGTCCCACTATGTATCTTTTCCAGACAAAATTAAAAAGTGACATGTCTAGATCCAAACCATCCTTCCCCCCTTTCATAACCCAAATATTAAAACTCCATGGTTGCATAATTCCCATTTTTGATTGAATAATATTGACACACCTAAAGTATTTTCTATAACTACCACTCCCTAATTTTTAAATAATCATGAATTTATCTTATATTGTGAAAATAAATCATTTTCACCATTCATTTTAACATATCACCTGAAGAAGAAAAGTATTGTTCTGAAACATGAAAATTTTTGTGTAGTGATATTATGCTTTTATAAACCATTATAATAACAAAATTACAATATTAAGCTCTACTCTGTATCGAGCACTCTTTATAAAAGTAAATGCTTGAACAATGGGTTTTAATCTATGTGTTCCTTCACTTTTTCATAATATATATATATATATATATATATATAAAAAACTCTCTTTTGATTTTTAGTGTATAACGGTTCAACACCATGTTCTGCCCTTGATGCTTTACTTGTGTTCATGCCTTTGATGAGTTTTAAGATCAGCTTCAGACCTAGTCATGACATTCTATATAAGGACAAGGAACAGCACTCTTTACGGAGGCTTCAGGTCAGTCTGCTTTGTAAAGGGTATATGTTCAATGCCTAACTGCTGAAAAGTTTTAATACCTTTTATATGCACACTACTCCACTGTGCATTGTGGTGCAGTGGATATCAGCTCGGAACGAGAAATCGGGGAGCTGAGTTCAAATTCCAGTTGAATTCCTTGCATTCACTTACATGCAAATACCCTTGGGAAAGGTATTAATCCATCTCTTCCTTCCAGTTATGGGTTAAATAACAGGACAGATTGGGTTCTATAGCCTTGGCTGTCAACCAATCTACTGCAGAAAGCAATGGCAACCTACTGCGAGATAATCTTCTGCCCAGTCAATCATGTCTCTTTTGAGACATGATCGCCCAAGCGTGTTTCACGTATGGCACTTAACTGACTGACTGACTCCACTTTACATGATATAACAATATACAACTATTCATATTGAAAAAAATTATATAATCAAAACAATACAATAAGGATATCACAACAGTTACAAAGACAATATAAGAATAATATCACAAATTTAATATGGAAAAATCACATGAAAACAAGGAAATACCTTTTATTTCCATGTCAAACTGGGGACCTTCCTCAATCAAGTGAGGATATTGCTCTGAGGATGCTGGATACGTATCAGCAGAGTCCACACTGGATGGCTGGTATTCATCTGTGATTTCAACGGGCTTCAAACTGGATTCTTGTATTCCCAGGGCTTTGGCCAGTTCTTCTTGTTCTAGAGAGGTCAATAACGTGAATTCTGATGGTGAGGGAGGTCTTTCGTCATCTGGCTTTATCTCAGTGGCTGCATAAATTTCTCCAGGACTCAAAACATGATCTTTCCTCGCCTCAATGCACTGTTCAATGAAAATCTGCTGAGATGTATCAACACTGATTCTCCCCTCAATATCGGACTGAGAATCTAGAGATCTTTGTAATTCCTCCCCAATCATTGATTGAGACATGAGTTCAATTTGAGAGGAGGTCATTGAGTCTTGAGAATCAATCATGGACTGCGAAACAAGTTCTTGTGTCCCAATAGCAGCTTCAAAAGCCTCATGCAATTCCAACTGAGATTCAGTCATTAGAGTATATTCTGTTGGTGACAGTGGCCGTTCAGATATACCGGTGAGTTTATCTCTTAATGGGTATTCCACACTATCGATCATTTCTGTGGTCATCGCTTCACTTTTTAAACCTTTTGAGTAGTATTTGCCAGAACTCTCGTCATCGCTGACACTGGGAGAAGCTGAACGTTCCTGAGCTTCCATTGAAGAAGAAGGAACATGGACACCGCTGGTTCCTAAGCTACTGCCCTCACGATGATAAGGGGAGAAATCAGAATCATATGTTTGTTCATAAGTGGTTGTATCTTCAGCTGCCATTTCTAGTTGGCTGTCTTCGGATGGTGGGAGCTTTTCTAAGGATTCAGTTCGAAACAGTATAGTACTTTGTCTAACATCTGATTTCTCTTCGGCACTGGTGATGGTAACTTTGTTAGTGTTTTCCTCAACTGTTTCCTGTTTCCCTAAAAAAGACATCTGATCTTTTGGGGTTGTTTTATCATCTGGTCTGGCAATGTCATCATCTTGGGTCTTGTCTGGTGTGTAATCATCCCGATGTTCATCTTTTTCAGTTTTAGGGGGCTTACTATCAATTGCAGCATCATACACATCAGATTTGTAAAACTCAAAGTGTTCCTTTCGGTCAATAAACTGTTCTTCACTTTCTTCAACAAGGTCGTCCAATTTCTTTTGTAAAAAACTACCACTTTGTGATAAAGCTTCAATCTCTTCATCAGTGTGTTCAATGAAAGAGTGGTCACTCTCGTCCCCAGATTCTTCAGCATCTTGTCTCTCGTCTTTAGTCACTTCCAAAATGTCTTCGGATTTTAGCTGTGTTCTTTCTTTTTCATATCCATCTTCATGCTCGAATTTGTCAGCAATTTCAGCAGATTTGACATCATGCCTTGTTTTGATAGTTTTCACTTCTTCTGACGAAACTGCATCAGTTTCGGTCAGATCACTGCTAATTTCCATACTCATTCGGGACTTATCTTTTGTATCAACCTTCTCCTTTTCCTCAGTTTTAAACTGGTCTTCTGCACGAGTTTTTTCAGTGGAAACTTCCCTGACTGAATCTTTCTGGAAGGTGCTTTTGTCTAAATTATCAAATGTTTGAGCCTTACCACTGGCATCTTTCATCTCTTTTTCCAAATGACTTTTTGTAGTTGTTTCATCAACCAAGTGATCATGAATGGAAGATTTCTCCTGGCTAACTTGTTTCTTGGTGCCTTCAGTATCTTGCATTATGGTTTTACCTTCAGTGTATTCTGCGTGTAACTTCACCTCATCTTTTGTTGTTAATTCTTCAGATGTTTCTTTTTCAAATTCATCTTCTTTTGCAACACTCTCTTTCTTCGTCTCACTTTCAACTTCCTTCTCCTCTACGGAAACAACCGAATCGGATACAGAAGTTGTTTGGTTGTCAACAGTTTTAGATGAACTCTGGCTTTCTTTTGATATGGCTTTTTCAGATATTTTTACTTTCACATCTTGTATGCTTTTCTGTTCAGTGGTGAACTTCCCTGGTTTATCAGAATCTTCAATTGATTCTTCCAAGATATTTGCTTCTCTGCTGACACATTCTTGCATATATTTTGTGTCCATTTTCTCTTTTTTGGCAAATTGTTCTTCTTTCAGGGTCTGCTGTTCCAAACTAAATGAGTGTTCTTTTTTCATTTCATCAGCATCTTGAAGAGCTTTTGACTTGGACATGTAATCCATCTCTTTTAGCGTTTCATTGTAATCTTCCTCTTCCACTTCACTTTCATCACTCGAGAGATATTCCTCCTCACGAAAGTCTTCAGATGATACTCCCTTCATTTTCTCAGTTGACAAATCCTCTAAAAAACGATCAGCTTTTTTATCATCGTCTGGGGACTTTAAAGAACTAACCTTATCAGTAAATCTAATAGCATCATCGTCCTTGGCAACATGCACTGGAGATTTTTTCTCTGAATCTTCTTTCTCCAAGTTGGTTTCATGTGCCAAGGCCCTTGATACTAAAAAATGATCTGCTTCTGTACTAAGACCATCGCTTGTGGCCATCTTGGAGGTGCTTGATCGTTCGAGCTTCTCTGGTGAGTCAACTCGTATTTGTTCCTCCTGTCTTGTTATTTCAAAATAAGTATCTTGTTCTGACTTTATGGAACTTATTTTTGCCCTACCTAGGATATCAAGACTTTCTACAGGCTCTTTGTCTAAACCAGGTTTTATTGCTCCTGGCATTGCTATTTCTTCTGAAGATTCTTCATCTGCTGTCATGTCCTGCTCATCTTCAACACGATAAACGCTAGTTTCAGTTACTTGCTCTTTATCTCTAACTACACTTGAAGCGCCATACTCAGATATGATAGTCTCTGTAATCTTTTCACCCTTCTGTAAAATTTCTTTTTCCTCTTCTTCACAGATTTTTTCATGAGATAAAAAAGTTTCAAGAGAACTTTCCTTTGAATGATCATCTTCATCTGATGAGAGTTCTTCCTGCACAGGAAATTCATAGGTTACTTCAGTACGGTCATCTTGAGGTTTGTGACTGTAATGTAATTTACTGCTAGAAGATTCAAAAGGTGAGAACTTTTCCTCAGTGGTTAGGATTTCAGGCTTTTGATCAAATATTTCATCTGGTTCTTCATCAGACAAGTCCTCATGAATTTGAGAAGGCTGTGCAGTGGCCATGCTTCTCCGTTCATTTTCTTGATTAACCTTGTCTTTTATGTCTTCTTTTAAAGCCTCCAATTGGACTTCAACTAAGCTTTCATCGGAAAGAGATTCGGCGTGTCTGTCTGCACTTCTTCCCATAGAAAAGGAATCAATGCTTCGTTGGACTTTTTCTGGGGAATCTGCAATGATTTGCTCTTCATACCTATTTATTTCTGAAAGTTTTTCTTCATCTTTATCGATAAATTCTTTACTGATATCATCTTTTGATGTTATTAAGTATTCGTCATCTGGGGATTTCTTCTGCAATAAAATTTCTTTTTCTGTTACTTTATATTCTTCTTCTGAAGTAGGTGAAATTTTTTCAATGCCAGGTGAAACAGCATCTTTGTCTTTGGGAGAAGCTTCTTGGTCTTCAGGTTTGACTTCAAGTAAGCCTTGTTGCTCATCAGTACCAGATGTAAATTGCTCATCTCTGACCAATTTAGAATCAACAGATGAGAACTCTTTTTCTTGAGTCAACTTTGTATCAACTGATGAAAAAGACTGTTTTTCTTCTTTGGCCAAATCTTTTATTTCTTCTTTGAATGATTTAGTATCAACAGAAGAAAAATCCTGCAAATGGTCTTGGATCAATTTGGCATCAACAGATGAAAAGATCTGCTTTTCTTCTTTGACTAACTGGTTGTCTACAGATGAAAAAGATTCTACTTTAACAGATTTATCATCAACAGATGTGAAATGTGTTTCTTTTTTTGTAATTTTAGTATCTACAGATGTAACTTGTTTTTCAACTTTGGTCACTACTCTGTCAATAGAAGAAACTTCTTGAATTTCTACTTTAGTCTCTTGAACAACAACTGGTGAGATGTCTGACTTATCTACCACAGGTCCATCTTTATCAACAGGTGAAATATCCAGTTCTTCATCTTTAATATCCTTCCTCTCAATAGGTGAGAATGCTGGTTTCTCAGCTTTGGCGTCTATCGCCTCGACAGGAGAGATGGCTGGCTTTGCAACCTTGGTGTCTTTTGCCTCGGTAGGAGAGACGGCTGGCTTTGCAACCTTGGTGTCTTTTGCCTCGGCAGGAGAGACGGCTGGCTTTGCAACCTTGGTATCTTTTGCCTCGGCAGGGGAGACGGCTGGCTTCTCAACCTCAGCATCTTTTGCCTCAGCAGGAGAAATGACTGGCATCTCAAACTCAGCATCTTTTATCTCAGCAGGAGAGATGGCTGACTTCTCAACCTCAATGGGAGAAATATCAAGCTTTTGAAATTTGGTCTCTTGTCTCTCAACAAATGAAATGTCTGATTCCTCAACTTTGGCATCTTTTGCTTCAGCAGGAGAGATGGCTGGCTTCTCAATCTTGGTGTCTTTTGCCTCAGCAGGAGAGACAGCTGGCTTCTCAACCTTGGCATCTTTCGCCTCAACAGGGGAGGCAGCTGGTTTCTCTACCTTGGCGTCTTTTGCCTCAGCAGGAGAGATGGCTGGCTTCTCAACCATTGCATCTTTTGCTTCAGCAGGAGAGACGGCTGGCTTCTCAAATTTGGTGTCTTTTGCCTCAGCAGGAGAGACGGCTGGCTTCTCAACTTTGGCATCTTTTGCTTCAGCAGGAGAGACGGCTGGCTTCTCAACTTTGGCGTCTTTCACCTCAGCAGGAGAGACGGCTGAGACATCAACTTTGGCGTCTTTAGCTTCAGCAGGAGAGATGGTTGGCTTCTCAACTTTGGCATCTTTTGCTTCAGCAGGAGAGACAGCTGGCTTCTCAACTTTGGCATCTTTTGCTTCAGCAGGAGAGACGGCTGGCTTCTCAACTTTGGCATCTTTTGCTTCAGCAGGAGAGACGGCTGGCTTATCAACTTTGGCATCTTTTGCTTCAGCAGGAGAGACGGCTGGCTTATCAACTTTGGCATCTTTTGCTTCAGCAGGAGAGACGGCTGGCTTCTCAACTTTGGTATCTTTTGCTTCAGCAGGAGAGACGGCTGGCTTATCAACTTTGGCATCTTTCACCTCAGCAGGAGAGATGGCTGGCTTCTCAACTTTGGCATCTTTTGCTTCAGCAGGAGAGACGGCTGGTTTCTCAACTTTGGCATCTTTTGCTTCAGCTGGAGAGACGGCTGGCTTTTCAACTTTGGCGTCTTTAGCTTCAGCAGGAGAGACGGCTGGCTTCTCAACTATCACGTCTTTCGCTTCAGCAGGCGAGATGGCTGGATTTCTCAACTTTGGCATCTTTTGCTTCAGCTGGAGAGACGGCTGGCTTTTCAACCTTGGCGTCTTTTGCCTCAGCAGGAGAGACGGCAGGCTTTTCAACCTTTGTGTCTTTCGCCTCAGCAGGAGAGACGGCTGGCTTCTCAACCTTGATGTCTTTTGCCTCAGCAGGAGAGACGGCAGGCTTTTCAACCTTTGTGTCTTTCGCCTCAGCAGGAGAGACGGCTGGCTTCTCAACCTTGATGTCTTTTGCCTCAACAGGAGAGATGGCTGGCTTCTCAACCTTGATGTCTTTCGCCTCAGCAGGAGAGACGGCAGGCTTTTCAACCTTTGTGTCTTTCGCCTCAGCAGGAGAGACGGCTGGCTTCTCAACCTTGATGTCTTTTGCCTCAGCAGGAGAGACGGCTGGCTTCTCAACCTTGATGTCTTTTGCCTCAGCAGGAGAGATGGCTGGCTTTTCAACCTTGGCGTCTTTTGCCTCAGCAGGAGAGACGGCTTGCTCCTCAACCTTGGCATCTTTTGCCTTATCAGGAGAGACAGCTGGCTTTTCAAGTTTCTCTATAGGTGAGATATCGTGCTTTTCAAGTTTTGTTTCATGTCTCTCAACAAATGAAATGTCTGGCTTTTCAACCATGGCCTCTTTTTTTTCCACTGGTGAGATGACCTGCTTCTCAGATTCTGTATCTTTACTGTCAAAAAATGAAATGTCCAGTGCTTCAACTTCAGTTTCTTTATTCACAATAGCTAATATTTCTATCTTTTCAATTTTTTCAACAGATGGGATGTCTGGTTTTTCAGCCTTAAGATCCTTTTTCTCAACATGTGAGATGTCTGGTTTTTCAATCTTGGTTTCCTTTTTCTCCTCAGGTGATATATCTGGCTTTTCTAATTTGGTCTCTTTTCTCTCAACTGCTGAGATCTCTGGCATTTCAACCAGGGTCTCCTTTTTCTCGACAGGTGAGATGTCCAGCTTTTCAACCTTGGTCTCTTTTTTCTCAACAGGTGAGATATCTGACTTTTCAACCTTGGTCTTCTTTTTCTCAACAGGTGAGATGTCTGGCTTTTCAACCTTGGTCTCCTTTTTCTCGACAGGTGATTTGTCAGGCTTTTCAACCTTGGACTCCTTTTTTTGACTGGTGATTTTTGTGGTTTTTCAGCCTTGGTCTCTTTCTTCTCAACTGGTAAAATATCTGGCTTTTCAATAGTCTCCTTTGTTTTAACAGGTGAGATTTTTGGTTTTTCTAACTTGGTCTCCTTTTTCTTCACAGGTGAGATTTTTGGCTTTTCAACCTTGGTTTCTTTTTTCTCAACAGGCGATATTTTTGGCTTTTCAACCTTAGACTCCTTTATCTTTACAGGTGAGATTTGTGGCTTTTTAATCTTGGTCTCTTTCTTCTCAACAGGTGAGATTTTTGGCTTTTCAACTTTCGTCTCCTTTTTCTCAACAGGTGAGATTTGTGGCTTTCCAATCTTAGTCTCCCTTTTCTCAACAGGTGAAATATCTGGCTTTTCAAACTTGGTCTCTTTTCTTTCAATAGCTGAGATATCTTGCTTTTCAACCTTGGTCTCTTTTTTCTCGACAGGTGAGATGTCTGGCTTTTCAATTTTGGTTTCTTTTGTCTTTACAGGTGAGATTTGTGGCTTTTTAATCTTGGTCTCCTTCTTCTCAACAGGTGAGATGCCTGGCTTTTCAACTTTCGTCTCCTTTTTCTCAACAGGTGAGATGTCTGGCTTTTCAACCTTCATCTCTTTTTTCTCAACAGGTGAGATACCTGGACTCTTCATTTTGATCTCTTTTTCATCTTTGACTAATTTTCTTTCGACTGGTGAAATGTCTTTCTCCTTTTTGGATTCTGTCTGACTGACAGATATGTCCTGTTTCATCTCTTTAACTGACTTTGCTTCTAACGAAACTTCCTCTTTTTGTATCTGTTCTTTTTTGTCAAAGGTGGAAACTGTCTTTTTCTCCTCTTTTACCACCTGTTTATCTACCGAGGTTTTAATTTCTGCAGTTTGAGATTTTTCCGAAAATGCCTGTTTCAGTTCTTTCACGGAATATGTAACTTGTGACGGGGAAACAGATTCTGATGTATCTATTTCCTGTGTCTGCTCCTGAAGAGAAGAAAGCTTCTCTATGTGTTCTACATCCTTTTTAAATGAATGAATAACAGTGTCCTTTTCCTCGTGTTTTTCTAGTACAGTTTCTTTCTGTTTGGTCTTAAGGGATTCTTTAAATTCTTTATCAAAGGAAACAGAATCCCTTTTAGATATTTTTTCCCTGTTGTTTACTTCTTCAAATTTTGCTATCAGAGATGAAGTACTTTCTCTTCTCTCTTCAACAACTTCACCATTTTTTTTACCGGGACTTTCTTCATCAGAACTGAATACTTCATCTGCTTGGGTTGTCATGTAATAAGATTGGGCATGTTTGCCAGAAATTTTCTTTTTTTGAAAAGTCAAAATTTTCTTCTGTTGGTGATCTAAAGCAAGCATCTGGTGGTTCAGGCACTCCATATGGCTGCTCGATATCATCTTCAGATTTTCCAATAGTGTCAGGCTTTTGGACAGTAGAAACTTTAGTTTTTGATTTTATTGTTTCACTGCTAACAGACACTTCACTGCGTGAGCTTTCAATTCTATCCTCAAATTTTTGCTTAACCGCAGAGACCTTGGTCCATTCCTCCACTTTGGCATCAGGTGTATCGTAAGCGCCGCTGACTGATGGCAATCCTTGGGCCTCGTAACCTTCAAGATCACTGTTTTCTATGACTACCCATTCAGAAGAATCTTTTTCAAGTTTACTTGATGACTCTTTACTTTCTTGCCGCAGTGTTGCTTGTGCAGATCGCTGCACCTCCCGCACAAGTTCTGAGGCAGAACTTTGTAATGCTGTATCAGATGTTTGCTCAAACATTTGAATAATAGAAGCCACTGATCTTCTTTTACTCTCATCTTGATCATCTACTTACAGTAATTAAAATCCAATGTGTAAGCATTAACAGAGAAATATTAGGCTTTGTTAATAAAAGGGGAAAAATGAAAAACCTTGAAGCATTTCTCTTTCAGATGTTCAATAACAACAAAAATCGTCAGATTTAAAAAATAAATAAATAAAGGAAACTTATATAAGAACAAAATCAATCAATTTTAAAAATACACCAGTTATAAAATCAATTACCTAACAACTCTAAAAAGAACTAAAATCTATTGATCACACAGTTAAAAAAAAAATAAAGCTTAAAAAAATATCCTCTTTTGATTAGCTGAGCTTTCCAAACTTGTTTGTGACACTTTATTGTGATTATTTAGATTAAGTAATTAACTACATTTTTAATTGAGTTATTTTGTATTTTTTGATTATATGTTAGGCATGGCTAATATTGCAAAGATTTTATTTTTAAAAAGTGTCACTAATGCAAGTTTAGTAAACTTTATAACACTTGAAGGAGTCTTAAATTCTGCAAAAGTGCTGACTGGGGAAATAATTTTTTTTTAATGATTTGCAGAGAATTAATATTATCAGGTTTGTGTGATGCTCAAATGTGTAAATTTATATTTATCATTTTTGCTTGTTTTTCTATTTATTTTTAATGGAGCAAACTGATCCTTAAGGAAAATAAAAGACCTTTTCAGAAACCAGACCCCCAATTCATAACTAAATGATAATATGCAAAAAGATTATATGTTGAGTTGGGCCTTTTTTCAAATTTTGTTTTTGTTTCACACACTAATGATCAACTATCAATGATAGGTAAAACAATTATGGGAGAGTGGTTTGTTCAACTATTCTCCAATCTTCATTCTTGATCTTAATATCTGTTAATAGGGCAAAATGAAGGGAAAAATGGGCTGAAGACTTTCTTAAGATTAGTGCCTCAACCAAATATTTAATCACAATGCCAGATGGCAACGTTACATATTTATCACTGACTGGTCATGTTCTTGCCTCCTGCCCTAAAAAGAAAATACAAAAAAAAAATAACCAAAGTTAAAAATAAGTATAGATAACCAGACGTATTGTTTAAACATCAAGCCTGACATCAGCGTCAAAGTTTGTCCTGAAAGCACGCTGCTATAATTATTACAGTATTAGTTGTAGGAACTTATAGAATTAGCTTTCTAAAATTTTACAATATATAACACAAATAACACATTCATATGTACTGGGTATTTAAAGCAAGATATGGCACAAGGTTGGTTTTTAATGTGGGGCATTCCAAGCATGTATATATAATTATATACACTGTGCAACTAATATAATTTATATATTACTTCAAACATTATTATGGTGGACACTTATTTGAAACAGGTACCCCATTTTTATTTATTAAACTAACTCAAGAAAATATGTTATCTGGCAGGGATTGAACCTATGTCCCCATTTGTTGGGGAAACTACCATTTGATATGACAAGCTTTACACTTTTTTAGTTTTTAAAAGCAAGAACGTGCAAAATATTTGTCTTACGATCAATAGTTAGAAAGTTATAAAATCAGTGATTGCTTTATTGTACAAAAGTATCTGCAATACTTGAATATGCACTGTAAGCGCATTGGATGATAGAAGAGATACAATTCTCCCTACTCTCTATAATATAATTGACTGAAAAACTTCAATGAACAAATATTTAATTTACACTTTTTTCCTCAGAAACTGTTATAGAGGAATATCCTGGTCCTACCCCGGAATGGGTATGGCCCGAGTCATAAAAGACCTAGACGAGAACGAACTACAGAGAGCACTCAAGAGAGATCGAGTGTGTTCGTGACTATACGAGAGTCTTTGTCATTACACGGGAGTGATCGAGATTATTTGTCATTATACCAAAGTCGAAAGCCATTGGCCTTAGACGAGAAGCCTATTTCTCAAGACGGACACATATGTCCGATACAGAGACATTGCCTTCTTAATTGTTATTCGTGTTAACTGTTCGTTGGTGGACTTGTATTTGGTTTATTTTAATGAGGTATACTAAATCTCTATTTATATATTCTCAGTGTTAAGAGTTATTTCTTGCATTATTCTTTCTCTGTTTATCCCCCCTCCCAGCATACAACAGAAACTTTGGGGAAAAACTACAATGGTATGAATCCATCTCTTCTCTCTTCAGTTATGGATTGAATAGCCGGACAGACTAGATCCTATAGCTTTGGTTTGCAACCAGTCTACTACAGAAAGAATCAGCAATGCACTACAGGAACATCTTCTGCCTAGTCAGTCATGAATTGAAAAAGATATGATTGTCCAAGAGTGTATCATGTATAGCACTTAATTGATTAGGAATTAACTCCTAATGGTGTAGTTATTTCCTACCAATTTATATACATACAATTTATTATTATATAGGTTTAAGTTCTTTGTATTATAATTATTAATATTAGTAATTTTATTATCCTTTAGGATTATATTAAATACTTATTTTTCCAAAGAGTATTTCAAAACTTTACATAGAACATTAGACCAAACGCTTTGCAAGTAAAGTTGTAGTTCTATATTTGTCTATATTACTGCGATGAGGTATTGTAATTGTTTACCCTATTAACATTGTCTGGATCTTTGTCTTCATCATATTCATGACATTTTGGATGTTGTACGCGCCAGCCTTTTTTAGGTGATTAGAATTTTTGGCGAACATGAAGGAGACTACCAACACCTTTAAATTTGTTGTTTTTCATCTTTTAGTTTTTCAGTGCAGTCTTATTGGCTATTACATAAAGTTTCTGACTATCAAAACAAAGATTTGATCGATTTACTATAATATTGTATGAAAAACTGAGCCCCCCCCCCCCACCACTAAATTTATTGAAATATTGAAATTTTTCCAATTTTTTTTTGTCAATCGGAAAGTTTAGGGTGTAATCAATAAGATTGCACTGAAAAAAAAGTAAAAAAAAAAATGATAATCAACCAATTTACAGATGGTGGAAATGCCGTACCGGCAAGTGGTTCCAAAATGGAGGATCAATTTACTACAACGTTGTATGAAAAACTGAGCCCCCCCCTAAAAGTGTTGAAATATTGAAATTTTTCAAATTTTTTTTTGTCAATCGGAAAGTTTAGGGTGTAATCAATAAGATTGCACTGAAAAAAAAGTAAAAAAAAAAATGATAATCAACCAATTTACAGATGGTAGAAATGCCGTACCGGCAAGTGGTTCCAAAATGGAGGATCAATTTACTACAACGTTGTATGAAAAACTGAGCCCCCCCCCCTAAAAGTGTTGAAATATTGAAATTTTTCAAATTTTTTTTTGTCAATCAGAAAGTTTAGGGTGTAATCAATAAGATTGCACTGAAAAAAGTAAAAAAAAAAAAAATGAACAACAACAAATTTAAAGGTGGTGTTAGTCTCCTTCAGGTCTGCCAAATTTTCAAACTGAATCCTTTATTTCCTTCAGTGAAGGCTGTAATCAACATTAGTCAACATCAGCTGAGTACCTCAGAAGAGTCAGCACTAAACAAAGGTCTTAACTTTGCAACAGCTATCAGGTGGATACCATACTTAGACATTATTGCTCAACTCAAAGAAATAGCCTTGAATATTCCTCAGGCTTGAACGGATGAGCTATAATGGTAAATGAGGCCAATACTGGAGAATGCTAAGCCACCCATATCAAACATCTTGAAACTGGATAGAATGGTAATCAAGACTCTACAGTGGAATGACATCATCATCATACTACCAGCTGAAAAACACAATGTGACTGTAGTAATGGATAAATTATTTATATTCGGATATCACAGTCCATCAGAAAACCACTTGATGAATTAAATTATTAAAAAATATTCCCAATGTTTTGCAAATTTTACTTTCATTTAAGACTCCTTAAAAATTTATTATACCCACAAGATTAAGGTATAAAAACACAATCATAATAACAATTAAAAGGAACAATAAAAAATACATTAAATGCCAATCTGGTTAGAGAAGCAACAATAAAAACACAGCAAAAATAAATTTAAAAGAAATCTCTGAAATGCTGTGGGCGGGAATGTTGAAATTAACTTGTGCTTTTATTTACAGAGGAACTGGAATGTCGCCTGCTGTCAGTAAGTAATATAAAAAAAAATGGCTGGTAGGGATAATCATGCAAATAAGATATTTTAAAGGAATAATATAAACAAAAAAAAATAATTCAGCTGTGGCTCAGCACAAACAAATGTACATCATGCTGGAATGTATTTTTTTACACTTCATGCCTGAAGAGTTCTGAAAAACAAAGCAAGAACAACTCAAACTGAACTTTTATTTTTTTTTTTAAAAAGAAAAAGAAAGAACAAAAAAAAAAGGAATAATAACATGTATCTATAGCATACAAGACAACATCTTTTGCTTTTATTTTTGGAAGGGGAGGGTGAGACAGCAGAAAAAGCATATTAGACTGTACAAATATGTGCAAACGGTACTACAGTGTCCACGGTACCTGAATCTGCCTCATGTTCTTGAGAGAGATCAGAGGTGGCTGGTATTTGACCTGTTAGGGGAAAAGGTGCAATTTTGAATCAATCCAGCTATATATTTGTATAATTTTGAAAAACATAGCACAACAGATACAAAATGATAATGTGTACACACCACACACACACATACACACAAAAAGAAATTTAGTGTGTAAATAAAATTTGTAAAATGAACAAAGAATTACAAAGGTGAAAAACTGTAACAAAAACTTTATTACAAAAAAAATCACATTATTTGTGAGTGAATTGTATAGAGAGGAGGTTACAGCTTACAATTGTATTGCACAGTAGAGTGAAAAAGTTTTAAAATCCTGAAATTTGTTAAATATATTTAAATTAATCTAAATATTTTTTCAAATAATTTACTTAGTTTTTATGCTAAATTTTCAATATTATCATTAATTTTCAATATTATCAGTAATTTTCAATATTATCAGTATCTAGTTGAAACATGACCCAATCAGAACAATTGTAATTTACATCTCACAGTAAGTAATTTGATAATCATGATTATTTATCAGTTATATAATCTATATTCGAAATATTAAAAGAAATTTGAAAAATTATATTATTCTGAGATACAGAAAAACTGCTTTATAGGAAGAAATAAAAAATTGTCCTCAGATTATAATAAGGTTTCCCTTTAGGTGTTTTAAATTTATCACCCAAAGAGAATTAAATTTAGTAAGAAGGATTTGCTGTGCTTCCAAAAGATTGTTAAAAGCTGTTATCCCCTCACAGTCAAGTGAATAAACAACCAATGTAATAATGAGGATAACTAAACAATCAAGCAAAAATATGTGCAAAATAAAGGAAATATTACAACATGGTAAATAGTCAATAATAATCAAACTATATATATATATATATATATATATATATATATATATATAAACACATATACAAAGGCATAACAGAAGCAACACTTAGGCATGCATTCTTTACAGAAGGTCAGCTCTGCAGGCCAGAAGAAGGTGGCCTTTCATCTAACCTTCTTGTGTTGTGGCTTCGTTTTGTAATCCCAGAAAACTCTTATAATCATCATCGTCATCTCGATAGGGACTGCTGCTGTCTTCAGTGATCATTATAGTAGGCATATCAGAGCTTCCCTTAGTGGCAGCGGAGATAGCTGAAAATAATAATGAGAATGACAGGTGCCACTGCTTGGAACAATGTAAGATTTACTAGCAGCCATTGCCATCCCAAACGCAGACTGTCATGCATATGTTTAAATTAAAAAAATAAAAACAAATAAAAAAAAAACATTTCAGGGAGCAGCAATAGGCTTTCACAAAAAAAAAAAATATTTACATATAAATATATTTTTAAATCATTTCCCACTAAGCAAGGCAATAAAGCTACTAAGATGCAAGTGGTTACTGAGTGTGAAAGGGCTATCTAAAGGTTTGATCTGTTGAAAAATGATTATACTTTTCATCTCTCATTTTATTTGGTTTTTCCTGTGTCTCTCTGCTCATTTAAAACATTTCTCTATCAGAAGATAAAGATAACATTTTTAATCAAATTCTTCTCTTTTCTCAGTAGAAACTATATCATGCCTGAAGTTTGTAAAACTTTTGGATAGCACCTTATAATCCCATACATACAAAATAATTTTTTAAAAAAAGCATAAAAAGAAGAAATTAAAAGATTATAATAAATTCAATTTGATAAAACATGCAAAACATTTGAAGCCATGGCAACAAAAAACATTTATTTGGAAACATTAGACATAAACTGAAAAAACAATTTAGCCAAAAATACAGATTTCACAAAATGGGCAAAGCAAATTTTGGAAAAAAAAACATGCAGAATGAAAACTAATATAATAATAAAAATAATCTGGAAATGTCTGTGTGTAGTTTGTAGATTTTATACTTTTGTGAAAACTATCAAGATGAGAGGACGGAGTGACTGAATTCTAAAGATTTCGAAAGAGAAGAATTTAAAACCCACATTAGAAGGAAACATCAATGTGTCAGCTTACCTCCAAAAATATAATCAAAAATAAAAATAAAAAGTAGCATAAAGTATAAAAAAAGTGATCGTTAAATCGTTAAATGCTACAAAATAAAAAATACAATCAGTGCTGAAAATATATTTGCATTTTGAATAGAATAATTTGACAAATCTAAAAAAACAGAAGGGCATATTTGTGGTTAATTAAATTAATAATAAGCAAATAACAAAATATTAGTTGCTTTTTTTAAAAAAATAGCAAAGCTAAGAATTGAAGTAGGTTAAACTGGGATAATAAAAATACTAAAAATCAATTTCTTAATAAAAAACATAAATTATTTTTGTTTCAAAACCTACCTTTAAATAAAATTAATAATTAAGTTCAGATATTAAGATTATTATATTAATTAATATTAAACATTTGAATGAATTCCTTCTGCAGATGATAGCATTAAAAATTATAGGTAAAAATATTTGGACATTGTATATTTATTTTTCAGTGTGCCTATGTCTCTACCGAATGGGGTACAAGATTGAGTTTTAAAGATGGTTTAATGGCAATACCATGTAAAATTTGCCAACTCTCTTTGATACTTCCCCTTTTATGGACACTTAAAGTATTGGGCAATAAACCCAGCCCCCTCCTGAAGATGAGGTACTGTGTTGTGGGAAGGCCCCCTGGGGCTTGGGCCTGATATTTTTTATACTATCCAGGCATGTGCCAGGTAAGTATTTTTGGACATTATTTATATTAGATAAAATGTACAAAATGTTTACTTTGAAATGGTTGTATACATCAAAAAAATTACTATTTGATAATGAAGGTTTTTAATATAAATGAACACTAATTTTATAACTGCTTTTTTATTTATTTTATTTTTTGGACAATTCTCTTGTTTTTTTTCTTGTGTTTATATCTCTCCAGATTTCAGCTGATATCTATAAAAACATCATCATGTTCACCATTATAATAAAGGCTGTTGTATGTATGTATGTATGTATGTGTGTGTGTGTATACACACACACACACTACCGGCCATAATTATTTAGCCACCCCAGTAATTAAAAAAAAATGATGAATTTATAAATATTTAATAGTTACATATATTGTAATTTCATCAATGGAAGAATGAAGAGAATTTAGGATGATTCGTACAAGTTCATCTTTGCTAACCTTGCCTTGTAAAAGTTTGCAAAATAATAACAAAAGAATCTTTCTATTTTCATTTGGCAATAAATACTAAAAATATTATGAAATACATCATTTCTATTAAAAAAAAACTGAGGTTGCCTAATAATTGTGGCTGGTAGTGTATATATATATATATATATATATATATATATATATTTTTTTTTTTTTTTTTTCCTCTTGTCACACTCATGGAGAGAGAAAATAGCGAGGCAGCATTGGCTAAGTTCATTCACTTTACTACTAGTTATTAAACTTTACTACAATTTATGAAAGGTTTTGACAAGTGTTTGTTTTTTAACATTGCCTTATTATTTTTTGCAATACTTATGTTGTCGAATAATGAAGAATATATAAATAAATTAAACCTAGTGAGCCAACAAACCTACCAAGATTTCACCTTATTCTGCTCTGCTTAAGTAGTGAGTGCTTTTTTGTTAGTTGATTACTCATCTTGGATTTTTTCTTTGGGCTATGTACTGGCTTGGTCTGAATCCCTTTGGCTGATGTTCATATGCTTAGCTCTTTCTTTTTTTTACAACCATTTTTTCCTTCCACGTATATACGCAGGGGGTTTTTCGAAACGAGTATAGTTATAAGTTTGTGTTTATATATATATATATATATATATATACACACACACACACACACACACTCTCTATTATAATAAAGACCATTGTTTATTTATTTGTGTGTATGTATATATATATATATGTGTGTGTGTGTGTGTGCATGTGCATATATATGTGTGTGTGTGTGTGTGTGTGTGTGTGTGTGTGTGTATAAATATAATAATCCTCTCAAATATTTTGCCATCATTTCTGATAACAGGGCAGGGGGTACACTTGTGAAATAATAGTTTGATTGGACGTTCAGGTGGATGTAACACATACCAGTGCGAAAAGTGGAATAGGCAAGTCAAAATAAAATTCTGAGCTATACTGTTATGCTCCCTTTTGTACAAATACCCTTAAGAAAAGCACGAATCAATCTCTTCTCACCCCGAGGAGGATAGAGTGGGATCAATAACCTTGGAGGACAACCAATCTAAGAGAAGGGAAATCAAATTCCAAACTGTTGAGAAGGCAATGGAAAACTACTATCTTGACCAAAATTTCATGGTATAATAAAGAAATAGATTTTCACTGATAATAAAGAAAAGGAATCTGTGGAGAGTCATGATTACTTACATCATCAAAGGAGATGGCATTTAAAAAAAAAAGTTTGACTATTAAAAAATTACTAAAAAAAGATTAAAATATCTTTTTTATTGTACTAGTTAATGATGAATAATCCTTTTCTATGCACAAATATTCTTGGGAAAGGTATTAATTCATCTCTTCCCTCCAGTTTTTAGATCATTACTGAGAGAGAAAGCAGCTTATTAATTGTGAAGAGGTTATAACTAACATTGTGTGTTTCTTTGCATCAAAACCTGAAGAATTTTACGCCCAAGGGATTCATGTTTTAGATGGATTTGTTATACTGATAATGAAGAGAAATATCTTGATTAAATATATCAATTAGATTCAAAGAAGCATTTGTTTCTTTTGTATCTCCAAATCTGACAGAACATGCTTTCCAACTTAATAAAAATATTTCTTTTTTTTTTAATTTTTTTATTGAGTGTTCTCACTTTTGAATAAGAGGCAAATTAGAAATAATAAAGAAAATATTTTATGTTTGGCAATGGATATCATCTTAGAATGAGAACTTGGCTCTCTGATAAGTTACCGCAAGGTGGTAAAAAGTACCAGGTTGGGAAACTGGCGCGAGATATCCTTCTCTCAATGAGGGTGAATGGGCCTCTCTTAAGCCGTGGTAGGCAACCCATCTAGTGCTGGTGTCACGATAAAAACACCCTTGATATCTCTAGCGTAGCATCAAGTATTCAGCTACTGACAAGATTTTGAATCTTGGCCGAGGCCACAGAATGATGATGATGTTGAACTCGTTGCATTCACTTATGCACAAATGCCCTTGAAAAAAGGTATTAATCTGTCTCTTCTCCCTTCAGCTATGAGTTCAGTAACAGGATAGATTGGGTTCTATAACCTTGGTTGGCAACCAGTCTACTGCAGAAAAAATTGGCAATTTACTGTGAGGAAAATCTTCTGCCTCGACAGTCATGGATAGAAAGAGACATGATCTCCCAAGTGTGTATGATGTATAGCACTTAACTGACTGGCTGGAATAGCTGAAGAGAGTGGGTTCTATAACCTTGGCTGGCAACCAGTTTACCACAAAAAGTAATGGCAACATACTGTCGGAACAGCTTCTGCCTAGTCAGTCATAGATTGAAAGAGACATGATCGCCTGTATATCATGTATGGCACCTAACTGACTGGCTGATATCTTAATCTAAATTTTTGCAAAATGACATAGATGAGTAGCATTAGGGAAAAGTATGAAATGACTCAAAAAATTTTCTCAACTGAACCTCCAAAGCAAAGTACATCATTACCTTCTGTCTGAATTTCTAGGATGAGGAATTATTATTTTCATTTAGACTAATGTCTTCATCGTTGTTGTTATCATTATGACATGTTGACTGTTTTACTCTGTGACCTTAAAGTGTTTGATAATCTCAGTAATATTAAAACTGGACTGTTGTTATACATTTCTGCTGAATTTGGACAACCAAAGAGGAACATGTACACTACCAGCCATAATTATTAGGCCACCCCAGTGTTTTAAAGAAATGATGTATTTCATACTATTTTTTAGTATTTATTGCCAAGTGAATAATTGTAAATAAAAATAAAATGGTTCTTTTGTTAATACTGCACAATAACATGTACATCAAATGAATTTATAAATATTTAATAATTACCTATATTGCAGTTTCATCAATGAAGCTGCAATATAAACTTTGCTTCCTTGCCTCGTAAAATTTTGCAAAGTAATTATAACAAAAGTACCATTCTATTTTCATTTGGCAATAAATACTAAAAATAGTATGAAATATACCATTTGCTTTAAAACACTGGGGTGGCCTAATAATTATAGCCAGTAGTGTATATATAAAAATATAATCTTATATTTTTATTCTTCATCAGTGATGCTTATTTTAGGCAGGAGAACGGCCAGAGAGAGTTGTGCACGAAGGGCCCATTATGAGTTGTTAGCCAGTCTCTGTTTTCAGCCAAAAATTGTATACTTTATATAGTCTTAAAACTCACACTCATTTTTGCTTTTTTAGGTTGTCGCTTTGTTGATGTCATCTACAGCTGGATATATCTGTCAATCACCCTTGTCCTTGGCTGACTTTTATCTCTAGCTTGATATATCTGTCAATCTGTTAACTACATCCTTGCCAGCCATCACCTTTCAAGCCAGTTCTTGTTTAGAGTTTTTTTTATTGTTGCACTTGTTGACATCATCTACAGCTGGATATATCTGTCAACTACTCTTGTACTTAGTTGACCTTACCTACAGCCGGATGTACCTGTCAATAATCTGTCATTTAAGGTAATATATTACACGGTTTATTTAATCCACTGGATTAGCTTATTCTCATTCAACTGTCCATGTCTAAGGATATTTCGTCTTGTGTTTATTTAGTACTAATCAGTTAGTTTCCATTTACTCTAAGTTGGTACTTCCTAGGCTAGTGGTTAAACTCATGATTACTCAGTCAATCAAGTGCCATATGTGATACACACTTGGGTGATCATGTCTCTTTTGAGACATGACTGACTGTGCAGATTTTACCACAGTAGGTTGCCATTACTTTCTGCAGTAGACTATTTGCCAACCAAGGCTATAGAACCCAATTCCTCCTGCTATTTAACCCACGGCTGGAGGGAGAAGTGATGAATTAATACTTTCCCAAGGATATTTGTGCCTAAGTGAATGCAACTATCTCAACTTGAATTTGAACTCATCTCTCTGATTTCTCATTCTGAGCCAATATCTAATGCACCACAATGCACACGATTACTATGCTACCAAATTAACAAACCAATGCTTTAATCTATTGTCCTATGTGACCATACACCATTATACTAATAGAGATTGTCTAGTGATGGTCAACAAGGAGTTTCCAAATCTTTTTCCATGTATATGTGGGTTTTATTGGTAATTGGTCACCCTGAACACTCATCGACTCGACTGCAGCCACTTCCCCATCGTCGAAATGTGGCCTCCCTTTGTCTCTTCTATAAATACTTTCATGGCTTCTGCTCGGACGAGCTTAAGTCACTGATGCCTCCTCAACAGGTGTTTACTCGTGCAACCAGACTGGCAACTGGGTCCCACCCATTCACAGTCAGGTTAGCCAAATGCAGACGACAATTCTACTCCTGCAGCTTCCTCTCTCTCGCACTTCCCGCCTGTGGAACTCGCTCCCGTATTCTTGCTTTCCTGACGGTTACAACCTCCAGAAATTTAAATGCAAAGTCAATACTCATCTACTAACCACTGGACTCTAGCTCTCTCCCCTCCCCTGTATAACCTTCCCTTTCTCTCCACCTATGTATCTGTCATTGCACCTGCTTTCTCAGCTTTCTATTGTTCCTTTCTAACTAGTCTGTACTCCTCACTCTTTTCTAATTTATCTTTTTACATTTATGTAACCCCCTGCACATCAGTGGCGTTTCCGCCTTGCTCAGGGTGAAATGATTAAAAAAAAAAAACTGCATTTTTGACTTAAATAGAAAGCATCTGAAGATCTCAGTTGCAGATCTGTCAAGATTCCTGCAGGATTTGATGCCGGCATAGTGCTAAAATTGGTCAGTCATTGTAAAGTTAGTGAAACTATTCCAACAAATGAAACCTTGTGCAATAACTGAATGGGAATAGATGAAACCCAATTAATAGACTAACTCAGGTTTCTGGGTACCAACAGGCATTAGCTCCATACATATTTCTACTGAATAGGATTATCAAGACAGTCTGATGAACTTTCCTGTATCACTTTATATGCAAACAAATGTTTATTTCTCATATATGAATAAAGTGATGAATATTTTAGATATAACTATCTAAATTCATTGGTTTATTACACCTAACACATATCTGACCAATGAAATTAGACTGCAATCAACATACTGTCTCTGCGAATTTTTAAAAGAATTTTTAACAAGTTTTTTTAACTCATTTGTCTTTAACAAATCTCTGAAGAAGCTTGTTAAATTGAAACATGCTAGATTAAAGACACTTTTGTTCTTTACTTATTCTATTCATCTAGATTTCGATCCATATACTCAACTCATATATATATATATATATATATATATATATATATATATAGTAATCATAATACAACTCGCTGACCCCACCAAATATGTAAAAAGTGCTCATTAGATAACTAGACTGACAATAATCTGTAAACAAATTAGAAAATGTTCTAAAGAATTTATCTCATTGACCCTTGCTGAAAAAGAATGCTCATCATTTTACATACACATATATATATATGAGAATTTCTGTTATTTTTGTGTTTGTTCTTCATTAGTTAAGCAGATCTCACATGTACCTGTCCTGTCAAGCAGCAATCATGTATATAATTCATGTGTGTATGTGTATCATAATTCTAGTTTGTCTGTGTGGGATTCCAGTGATAATGTGTATTTGTTTGTGTGTCTAGTAACCATTTTTATCTATGTTCTGGTAGTTGTCTGTATGTTGACTTGACGATGTTTTGTGTGAGAGTGAAAGAATTTAAGTTACACCCATTGTGGTTGTAGATAGACTTATTTTAGATTCTTTCAGTAGGGATTTTATAAAAGTTGAGGATATAATAAAGTGTGTTTGTCATGTGTTAGATGGCAAAATATTTAGTAGAACTCCCTCTAAGAATTTCCTATGTAATAAATTATGTTCTTTTCTAATTAGCATGGCATTTATAAAATTAAAGCTAAGGTCTGTTTTGTTTTGAGCAAATTTAATTTATATTTGATCCCAATTCATATATATGAATTGGTATCAAATATAGATTAAACTTACAGTACAGACTTGCCATCATATTTTGTGAATAGCATAACCTTTTATGATCCATTATACAAGCAGCAAGCAATGATATACTTCAAAAATAATCATAAAATCTATCTATTATATATAACTAAGTTATTTTTCATGATACAACTTCCTTAAACTTATATATAACCTAAAGAAAAATGGTTAAATAATATTAATTAAAAAGTGTCATCAAACCTAACTAACACAATTTGCCAAACTACATTATTTGCATTTTAGTGTGAGCTAAAAATAAAGTTTGACAATTTTTTTCTTAAATTAAATTTCTGCAACTTCAAAATAGAATAACAATTAGTCATTTTTTGGCCATAGTTAAAGTTGAAATTTTATTCAATATCTATTAAAATAATTTTCCTTCAGTTACCATGGTATCATATATTCTATCATGTTACTTACATATCAATAATATGTGAGTTTAATTCTTTCAGGGCTTTTAATGCCTTTTATCATATGAAGGGAGAAGATATTTTTAAGTGAAGTTTCATACAATATCTCTCAAAAGGAGTCAATAGATCTGATTTTAAAAAAAAATGATTTTATGGACAAAATAAACTTTCTATGACTCACTATGTTATATCCACAGAGTCAACCCACTCACATTTCCTCTTTATTCCAAGTGTAAAGAGGAAGTTCCACTCATTTGCATATATATTTTACAGACAAAATATAACAACTAATATGGGACATATTCATTTTTATCATTGTCCCATAATAGTTACTTTTGCATACATATATAATCAACTAAATGAAACACTGATTATAGGAAAGAAGTAGTATTATATATGATAATTGTACACTTATATAAAATGCAATGTGTAGGCTTATATTTATGTTTAACATTTCTTTAAATCATCAGATGTGACATCATAGAACTGACTATCTGTATATAGTTGACTCCTCTGGTGACATAATTGTTGGCTCCAATCTGTATTGGAACAACTGCAAAATACTTTCCTCCTCCTTAATTTATATGTAGACGCACACAAATGCATGCTGGGATTTCTTCTGAAACAATATGATAGGCCACTTGTTGGTGTCACCATACTCAGTCCCAGTCTGTCTTGTCTTAAAGTTAGAATGACATGTTTGCTTATCCAATTCTTAGATTGTGAACTTTTTGACTTATTACTGTTAATTTGTTTTACATATATTGTTTACTTGATTTATTTTTTTTGTTCTTTTTCTTTTTATCTCTTATTGCAAACTTTGTCAATTCTATTTGTTGGGCAGTTCTGTCATTTTACATTTAACCCTGACCACTCTACAATAATAGATAATAAAATGTTATGGTATGTTAAACTAAATAAGATTTAGCAATTATTCAATGTTGATTAGAATGTTATTTCTTTAGTTTAATATTCAGAAAGTATTGACCATATACAGTAAAATTCAGAGCAACAAACTTTTCTATATTTTATAAGTAAAACTGCAAAATTACTTAGTCTTGCCATTTTTTTTTTCAGGACAGGTAAATTATTATTACTTATAATTGATTAAACTGTACTACATCTATCCCATAATAGTTGTTATATTTACATACATTTTTCATATCCTAAATGCAACAAAAATTATGAGATAGTATACCAAGTCATAATTGCAAATAAAACATATGCAAATAATAAAAATTTTCAAAGATAAAATTTATTTAAGCAAAGCAGACTTTTTATAATCATCTGGAGGTAAACCAAAATTGATTTATGAAATAAATGAAAATGTAATCCCAAAATTACCCAGAATGCAAAGCTTTTTGACTTAAATAGAATTTGAAGAAAAGGCAGAAATTAAGCACCAAAACCCAGAAAAAAATTGCTTGAAAATTCATTTGTTTCTAGCATGCATTATAGAGAGAAAATTGTCAAATATCTGAAATTTTAATATGCAAATACCTTTTGATAAACTGCTGAAATAAATATCTAAAAGTAAATCTTAAAGCTAGCTGCAGTTTTAATTTGGAAACTTCCCAACACCAAAATCCTACATAATAAAAGCAGACAGAGCAAAAGTGAATTGCCCTTTCACCTGCCAGGGGAAAAAGGCAGATGTAATTTACCTGAAGGAAGTATTAACTCGTGGCCAATTGATGATTCAATCACAGACATTCTTTGGGGGATTTCTGACATATCTTCATTGGCACCAGCAGTTAAAGCATCACTTAGATTTTCAGATGTAGGTGTCTCCTGGTAAGGAGAAGTCTCTATAGAATGATCAACCTGCGCAGGAGTCTCCTGGGAGGGATCAGTCTCTAAAGGTTTTATAGAATGATCGACCACATTAGAAGAGGGAGTCTCTAGGTAAGGAGTAGCCTCTGGAGGTTCTACAGAATGGTTGAGAATAACAGAAGAGGAAGTCTCTGGGCTTCCAGAGAACTCTGAAGATTCTATCATAATAGGAGTCATCTCCTGGTAATGAGAGGTCTCTGAAGGCTCTGCAGAATAATCAACTGTAACAGAAGAGGGAGCCCCCTGGTCAGGAGAGGTCACTGAAGGCTCTGGATAATGGTCCTCCACAATAGAAGGTAGAGTCTCTTTGCAGGGAGAGGTCTCTGAAGGCTCTGCAGAATAATCGACTGTAACAGAAGTGGGAGAGTCTTGGTTGGGAGAGGTCACTGAAGGCTCTACAGAATGATCGTCTAAATTAGAAGGTAGAGTCTCTTTGAAGGGAGAGGTCTCTGAAGGCTCTGCAGAATAATCAGCTGTAACGGAAGAGGGAGTCTCCTGGTAGGGAGAGGTCTCAGAAGGCTCTGCAGAATGATCCCCCACAACAGAACTTGGAGTCTCCTGATAGGGAGAGGTTCCTGGATGCTCTACAGATTCATCACCCATGACAGAAAAGGAAGTTTCCTTATATGGAGATGTCTCTGAAGAATGATCACTCGTAATATCAGGAGTCTCCTCACAAGGAATTGTCTGTGAAGGTTCTGCAGACTGATCAACAGAGGGAGTCTCTTGGCAAGGAGATATCTCTGAAAAATCTACAGATTGATTGGCTAACATAGAAGATGGAGTTTCCTGGCAAGGAGAGGTTTCAGAGGTTTCTACAGAATCACTGACCATGACATGAGGTTCAATACTGCCTTCTGTTTCACTTTCACTATCGCTAGGGCTTGCTTGGTCATCATAGAAGGCTGTTTCAGTTCCTGGAATCACCTCATTAATTTCATATTCTTCAGCCACTTTCCCATGGTCAGCATCAAAGGATTCATGTTTTGTCTTTACCTTTTGCACCATTCTTGTTTTGACAACTAAACGCTTGTGTACTTTGCCAGATGGTGACTTTTCTTCGATCGTTTCGACAATTTTCTCGGAACGAGGTGGCGTTTCAAAGATTTCAAGCATATCTAAATGCTCTGTTCCTGGGACATCTACATCACCTTCAAAAACCTTTTCAACATTACCATGAGCCACAACCTCCTTTTGCAAATGTTTAATTGAATGCTTCTTAATCTTTTTAATGTGATGCACTGTGCCATCGTCTAAAACCTCTTCATAATCTTCAACCTTTGTTTCTTCATGGGGAGCTTCAGACCTGGTTATATATTCAATAGTTTCCTCAACTGGCCCTTCTGATGTCTTTGAACAAAGTCTCATTAACTTATGTTCGACCCGGGTACCATCAGGTAGATTTTCTTCATACTTTTTCTCTTCAATAGCCTCAGTAGTAACATTTCCATTGACTGCAAAGCAGAGATAACTATTTCATTACTAAGAGGGCAAGAATAAGTTTTATCAAATGAAACCAATTCTCAAAAAGAGTTAAAACCAAAACTTAACAAAATACATAAGAAAAAAAATCATGCATCGAAAAAAAAATTATTATATTCACTATATTTGATTTCTCCATTAAAATTTTCAAGGTAAACCCTAACATGGGGAAATCAGATAGCGACCTACGTTTGCTTATTCTGTAAATATCTTATAAAGATCTGAATTAGACTGCATAAAATAAACAGAAAAACAGGTGAACAGTAAATCAGAAACACATGCATTAGAAATTCACAAGTTAAGGGAAAATAAGAGAAATAAAGTCCTTCATCCACAGCAAAATATCATGCAAAAAGAAACGCAGCCATAGTTCAATAGTAATTTGGAAATGTGATGCTTTAAACAAGTATGGAAGATTCAATAAGCATAAAAATTTGTAAATTTGTTTTAAATAGATATGGAAGGTAAAAATGTATTATCATTTGGAAATGTAATATTTAAAATAAGTATGGAAGATTCAATAGGCATAACTTGGAGAATGAAGGATTTTAAACAAGTAAGGAATATCAGTATAAAAATTTGCAAATTTGTTTTAAACAGGTATGGAAGCTCAAAATGGATAATAATCTGGAAAGGCAATATTTAAAACAAGTATGAAAGATTCAGTAAGCATAACTTGGAAATGAAAGATTTTAAGCATATATGAAAAATCAATATATACATAAATTAGTAAATTATTGTTTTAAAGAGAGTAAGTTTAATGTGCATTTACTTTGGAACAATGATTAAAACATTTGCTTTAAGTGTTCAAAATTTGTTTTATATGAAAATTTGTTAAGAAATAGGAAAATAATAGAAAGTTTCAAAAAAAATTATCAGTTTATATAAATATTAAATAATTCATAGGAAAATTAGAATGGTGACTTGATTTTCAATCTTTCAGAAGTAGATGGTTTATTTTTAAGAATTCTTAAAAATAAAAAATATACAAACTATATATATATATATATATATATATATATATATATATATATATATATATATACACGTAAAAAATACCTAATGAGCCAGACGGACCTACCTAGGTTTCACCTAAATGGATCGTCAGGGAAGGCTGGGTCTCCCTGACAATCCATTTAGGTGAAACCTAGGTAGGTCCATCTGGCTCACTAGGTATTTTTTATATATTTTGCTCTACCTAAGTATTGAGCGATTTTTGTTAGTTGATTACTTGTATTTTTTTCTTCAAGTTACGTGTTGACTCAGTCTGAACCCTTTTGACTGATGGTCATGTATTTAGCTCTTTCTTTTTTTAAAACCATTTTTTCTCTTCTTCGTAGATTTGTGGAAGGTTTTTCAACATGAGTATAGTATAATCTCATTTATATATATATATATATATTCAAAAGCATAATATACTACATTTGTCCCATAATAATTATTATTATTTAGTGTATTTAATATATATATGCAAATATAATATTATGAGATAGAAGTAGTATAAAATAATATTTTGTAAGTTCGCAACCTGACACACTTCACAAAAATCAGTATTTTGATATTTGTCTACTGAAGTAGTTTCCAGTACCCACTTTTAAATAATAGTAATGTATATGAGAAATTTTTATTATTTATTCAATAAACATCTATAAACTTATGAGTAAAATTTAATATTCTTATATAAATACAATTATGACATTTGAATAAAAGAAATACTTTGATTTTAATTAACTACTTTTTATGAAAACAATTCTCAGAATTACTTGTAGAAATTTTGAACAATTAAAGAAATCCTGTTTGAAAGTTTTTAAGAAATCAATGATTATGATAAAAATAGTTGTTAGTTGAGAAAGCTTTCAACAGAGAAAATGCTCAAGCTGCAATGTTAGTAGAAACAACAAAGTCTGAAATTAAAAACAATTTTAATAAACCGTATCCATGACAAATCAAAATCACATCCAATTTGATGACATATCTATTAAAGTGATTCAGCTTCTGCTTATGTGTATTTGTTATAGCAACACAGCAAAAACAGCACATCATAGTAAAATTTCTGTTAGGGCAATACTGTTAAAATGTTCTTAATTTAAGAATAAAGCAATTCCTAAACAAAGTTTTGAATTAATGATAATAGTGTAGGGCCAGCATTTGCGCTCACCATTATAATAATTAAACTTTTAATTAAACTTTTAATTAAACTTTTAATTAAACCATTATAATAATGATCTGATTTTATAATAATGATCTGATTTTATTTATGTTTGTGCTTGTTACTAAAGCTGAAAAGAAAATCATAACATTGAAAGAACAAAAAAAAAGATGACAATGTTGCTTGTGAAATAAGGATACCTCTAGTTGGAGTTTGGTTAATTACAGATTAATCTCCCTTAACTAATATGCAAATAATTATAAATAAGAGAAAATCTATAAATTTGAAAATAACTTGACATTGAGCTTAACAGTTATAAAGGACGGAAAAAAAGCCAAAGGTCAGCATTGCTTTTATCTCTCCCCCACTCTTAATATTCCACCCTTAACTTTCTTTTTCTACCCTGATATAAAGCATCATAGGATGATACTTAACCAAGAAATGTAAAAGAGTAAGTTGGGTTGGGGTGGCCATCATCTTGTATGCATGTGAGAAGGTGTTGAAAAGTTCTTGACCCAACCCGCTTCCCAAAATTTATATTCTGATATGGAATTACTGATTTTGGAGAATGGGTCAACCTGAGAACCACCCAATATCTCATGTACATTATATTATTTTAGCCAATTACTACCACGATTTGAGAATGAAAAGAAACTTTAAAATATTTTAGAGTTATAAAAAAATGTAGATGTCATGAAAATGGCAATTTATTGAAGCTCTGTACAAGGTGTGAGTTTAATGAGTTCAATATCATGTTATTTTAAAAAATTTTCTTAGTCAGTTAAGTGCTATATGTGATACACACTTGGGTGATCATGTCTCAAAAAGAAATGACTGACTGGGCAGAAGATTTTCCTGCAGTCTACACCCACAAATCTTCTCCCATTCCACTACATTCACAATATGGTAGCATTTTTAAAAATTTCCTTATCAATAAATATATATATAGTGTTGTATTGTAACTAAGTTGTTGAACTCGTAGGTTTTTTAACCTTTTGTTCATGCATTTACTTTTATAAAGAGTGCTCGATTTTTAAAAAAAAAAAATCACCTGAAGATGAAGCAGACCACATAATGGGCTGGCTTCGAAACGCAAAAATTTTTGTGTAGTGATACTATGAATTTATGAAAACATTGTAACAACCAATTATGACCCCGTAACTGAACCATAGTTTACTGCCTGATGATGGTGCATTAAGCACCGAAACTTGATAGCTTCTAAGTTACATTATGCTGTTATTATAACAATAATAATAACTATATATCTCTACATCTCTATTGAGCACGTTATCAAAAGGAAATATTAAATGATGAAAAATATATGTCCTTTAATTTAAACCATATATATATATATATTTAGTGTATCGAGGCAGCAAATAATTTTCTAACACTGTTAAATATAAGAGACAATGAATGTCTATTATGTTTAATCATGAGCTGTTCTAAATGTCATATTTTGGTTTTAATTTCATGTTACCGTCTAAATAACCTCTCTGAAGATGGCTCATGTGAGTCGAAAGCTTAGAAGCAAATTAATAAAAGATTATCCAAATGTTGGAGAATTTTTGTCTTTATTTTCAACTGAAATTAAAGCCAAAATACGACATTTAGAACAGCTAATGATTAAACATAATAGACATTCATTGTCTCTTATATTTAACAGTATATGCTTAGAATATATATATATATATATATATATACACACACACACACACACACACACACACACACACACACAAATAATTATTAGTTGAATATTATTACTTTTTCCCAAATTTTACTTGCCATATTATAGGTGCATGTGTCTAGACATGTAAATAAATTTAATCATTTAACGCTAAACAAGGCAATAAAGCCACTAAGATACAAGGAGTCACTAAATGTGAAAGAAAATGGAAAAAATCTTACTGAGTAGAAAGGACAGAATTTAAAAAGTGAGTTGATGATAATTGACATTGCATTTAAAATTTTTGATGATCATAGTTGATAGAAAAGCAAAATGCTAGAAGAAAGATCCATATATGTGAAGTGCAAGAGAAGAAACTATTAGAATAGGATTTACACTTACATCCAGCATGGTATATAGCATATCTAAAAACACTCACATTTTACTGAATATGACAGACAATGAATATTTTCTAAGCTTTTTATTCAGATTTTTCCATTGTTCTTAAAAATCTTCTTTCATGAGGACTAAGATGACGTAGAAACTGTCAATATTAATTAGTCCTGAGCACTTATTTATTTTCAAGGGGGAGGGCAGAGTTTTGTAATAATTTTTATTTTTAATATATTTTGTTTTGATTTTTTATACTGTACGGTGTGAGAGCTTAATAGTAGTAATTTCATTCATCTTGGAGTTTTTATTTAGTATCCAAAACATAGCCATGTTGCTTTGACTGCTTTCAAAGTCACTTATATTAAATTAACAATAAAAATGAATCTTTCTCCTTTGAAAATGGCAGAAGTGCTTGGGACAACAGTCACTTTGTATGTATACATTGTCAGTCCTCATAAAATTTTTTTAAAATACTGTAAAGACACTAGAAAAACTCAATAAAAATATTTCTTGTTCATCATATTTAAGGAAACATGTATAACTAAAGGATTGATATTCAAATATTCAAAATTATATAAATATATCTAAACTTATTTATAAATGGAATGTTGTCTGTGTGTGTGTGTGTGTGTGTGTGTGTCCATTACCTATAGACTCCAAAACGGCTGAACCGATTTTCTTGAAAATTTACACAGTTGTACTATAAGCGTCTGCGAGTGTTCTTAGCTAGGTTTTGTGTCAAGGTACTTCCGATATGTGCGTTGTGGTGCAGTGGATATCAGCTCAGAACGAGAAATCGGGGAGCCGAGTTCAAATTCCAGTTGAATTCATTGCATTCACTTACGCGCAAATACCCTTGGGAAAGGTATTAATCCATCTCTTCCTTCCAGTTATGGGTTAAATAACAGGACAGATTGGGTTCTATAGCCTTGGCTGGCTACCAGTCTACAGCAGAAAGCAATGGCAACCTACTGCAGGATAATCTTCTGCCCAGTTAGTCATGTCTCTTTCGAGACATGATCGCCCAAGCGTGTTTCACGCATGGCACTTAACTGACTGACATAGACAAAGACACTAGAAACGATATTCAGAAGTTTCAAGGTTGCAGTTCTTACAATAGTGCAGAAAAGTTGATATCGATACCAGGAAATCAAAATTTGACTTACATCCATTCATTTTTCTTTCAGTCTACGATTTCACTTTAACTGGAAACAACTATTGCTTTTTAGTCTTTTGTGCCAACGTCCAAAGAGTCTGAGATCCAGAACTATGGATTAGTTTTAAAGCTTTCATTACACTCGACCAACGCCGGGCTATACTGCTAGTATATATATATATATATATATATAAAGGAAAACTTGACTCATTATCTAAAGTGGTTATAAATTATAATTCATTTTGATGAGTAAATATGCTTGTGTTAAGTTTCCTTTATATATATTAAATTATTCTGGATAATATCTATTGAGCTCTCTGTACTCTATTGCTTAATATTTTATATTAAATAGCTGTTTTTGGATTATCCTCTTTGTTTATGGACTTGGCATCATTATCTATACATATCTATAAATTGTAAACTGCAAACACAAATTCTACTCCAGCAGCTTCTTTTCTTGCATTTCCCACCTGTGGAATTCCCTTCCATTTACTTGCTTTCCTGACAGCAACTATCTCCAAGAATTTAAATGTAAAGTCAATTGTCATCTCCTATCTCCTATCTCACTAACCTGCATCCTCTTTCTCATGCTTCTTTCTCCGTCCACTCCATTCTCATCAGTATTCTCATTCTTCTCTTACCTATTTCCTGACAACCCCTATAACCTGTCACGCTTTCTCATAATTTTCCTCCTATGTAACCCTCTGCCCAAGAGTGGCAGTAAAATGCCTTGCTTGGGGCGATATGATTATAAAAAAAAGTTTTCTATACATTTATTTTCCAGAGAATGTAAATAAATCTAAAAGACATGCCTGTGTAGCTAATCAGTATTTCATTGACTGACTGATTCGTTTTCTACGGCTTATCAACAGACAAGAAATTATTATGTAAATATAAAGTGGGGGAACAGTTTTATATTACAATCAATATATAAATTGATCCCTCACTTTATGGTCACAGCTGCCCTTCTCTTACCTACTTCCTGACACCCCCTATAAGCTGTTACTCTTTCTCATAACTTTCCTCCTATGTAACCCCATGCTAAACAGTGGCAGTAAAATGCCTTGCTTGGGGCTATATGATTATTAAAAAAAAAATATATATATATATATATATATCTTGGAAGAGCTGGAAACAAAAAACTGCTGCACAAGATCTTCAAATGACTCTCTGAAGGTTTTGACTTCAGAGTTGTTTTTGTAGATCATTCGCTTTTAAGGCTATAAGACCCACTCAGTCCTGCTATTTTAGCCATAGCTGGGGGAAGAAGAGAAAGATTCACACTTTTCCCAAAGGAAAGTAAATGTAATGAATTCAACTGGTATTTGAATGTGACTCTCAGATTTCTCAACCTGAGCTGCTAACCATTAAGCTACTCTGCCTCCATAATCAAATGATAGGAGCAGATAGTCTGGATGTTGGTTTAAGAACTGAGTTGCTTGATCCTCATACACTGAAAACAGCAAGAGAGTCCAGTACATATATCAGAATAATGCTTTGATGCCACAGAATGAATAGATAGATTCAAATGAACACAATTTTATGCTCATTCTCCTTTTTTTAAACTGAGACCTACGCTGCCTTTTGGTCAACACTTCTTCAGAGACCAATCATTGGCAAAAACTTGAATAAATTAGACTATATGTATGCAGGAGAATTATTAGTCCTTGAAGAAGCTTTGGTCAAGAAAGGCAGCCTAGGTTCCAATTTAAAAAAAAGAAAAAATGAGCATAAAATTGTATTTGTTTAACTCTATCTATCTATCTATCTATCTATCTATCTATCTATCTATGAGTATAGGGATGGAATAGATTGAATTAAATTCTGATTTAAAAAAAACACTATTCTCAAGAGTGCTGAATACAGTGTAGAGCAAAAAATATTTACTTAAAATTTATAACATAAGTTATAACATCACTACAATTACAAAGTAGCTATTTTCTTTCAACACTTCTTGTGTCTTGACAATTATAAATTATATATATATATATATATATATATATATATATATATATATATATATGCACATACATATATGATTAAATGAACAGGATGAAAGGAAAACTATATTTTTCTTGCCTATGAGTTTTGTTCTGTGATGGACTTTATCAAGTCCATCATGGGACAAAACGTGTTGGCGAGAAAAATGTAGCTTTCCTCTTGTCTTCTTTACTTAATCACACTGCTCTTTTCCTCAGATTATAACCGGATATACTTTTGCATATATATATATATATATATATATTAGCAGTATAGCCCGGCGTTGCTCGGGTGTAATAAAAGCTTTAAAACTAATCCATGGTCCTGGAGCTCAGACTCAGTCTAAACTTTGGTGAGAATCAGATAAAAATTGTTGATTTGTATAAAGGACATACAGACAGATAAACACACACACACACACACACATCTTGACTTTTATATATATATATATATATATATATATATATATATTGTCGATTTTCTGCACTATTGTAAGAACTGCAACCTTGAAATTTCTGAATATCATTTATGTCTTTGTCTATGAGTGTATCAAATTTGATGAAAATTGGACCACTCCTTCTATAACCCGATGTTTTTGATTATCGATTTTCGATATTTATCGAGGGTACCTTGGCACAAAACCTAGCTAAGAACACTCACAGACACTTATAGCACAACTGTGTAAATTTTCAAGAAAATCGGTTCAGCCATTTCGGAGTCTATAGGTAATGGACACACACACACACACACACACACACACACACAGAGTTCCATTTATTATATAAGTTTAGATATATATCATTTATTCAGTAATGATATAAACACTCTCGGCTACTGGTGTGTGTTTACATTGTATATAACAAACTAAAGTCCACCTTCCTCTACCGAGTGCCCATAGCTCAGATGTAAAATTGCCAACTGATATCAATTTGATTGGGTTTCAGTCCTGGCTAGAAGCAATCGGATGTCTGACCGTACTAATGAGCTGTGATACAGCAAAACAGGTCTGTCTGCAGATAACTACATAGATAGATAGATTTTCAAAATCTAAAAATAATTATAAGAGAGCATGTACACGTTTTTCTAAAAGTCATCATCACAACAAAATTCAGATTTTATTAGTTACAATATGTCTGTCTTTTTTTTTTCACCCACGAAAATGATCTTGGATGTGAAACTACTTGGATAGGAAAGAACTATGCTACGTTCCTTAACGAATTTCATTTTAACATCAAGGAACTGATTGGGGAGGGAACTGGAAAGGATCATAATGAGTCATATCTATATTATTCAATGAAATGTGTTTCAATGAAGATATGGTGTGTGTGTATATATATATATATATATATAGTCATCCACAGACAGATCTGTTTCGCTGTATCACACCTTGTCAGTACAGTTAGAAAGCTGATTGCTTTTTACCCAGGATTAAAATCCGAGCAAATTGGTGTCAGTCGTTGATTCTACCTCTGAGCTGTGGGCACTCAGTAGAAGGAGGCAGACTTTTTAGCGTGTATATTATCATTATACAAGTCCAATAGCTGAGAGTGTTCTAATTCCTTGCTGAATGAACGATACGTAATATATACCGCTCATTCGATAAAGAATTGGAGCACTCTAGCTATTGGGCGTGTTTATATGTGCTAAAAAGCCTGCCTTCTTCTACTGGACGTTTGTGGCCTTGGGGTAGAATCGTTGACGCCAATTCAGTTGGGTTTCAGTCCTAGGTTAGGAAGCGGCCGGAGTCTAAGCCATACTGATGAGCTGAATTACAGCGAAACAGATCTGTCTGCAGATGACCATAGTATATATATATATATATTACAAAACAGATTTTATTAAATTCTACGAACTAAGTCTGACTATTTAATTTTCTATTATATCTTTCGAGTTTCCAAATGAATTGTTGCACATCAGGATTGATGTTAGGAATAAATAAATTCCAGTTGAATTTGTTGCATTCACTTATGCGCTAATACCCCCAGGAAAGGTATTAATCCATCTCTTCTCCCTCCAGCTAGGGGTTGAATAGCAGGACAGATTGAGTTCTATATCCTTGGTTGGCAACCAGTCTACTGCAAAAAGAAATGGCAACCTACTGTGAGAAAAGATTCTGCCAAGTCAGTCATATCTTGAAAGAGACATGATCACCCAAGCCTGTATCACATATGGCACTTATCTAACTGAATCTGAAAAAAAAATTTACAATTTAGCCAAATTCTGCCTTCTTCTTCTATGTGCCCGGTCCCTTCAGGACGTAGGCGATCATGGCTTTCCACGTTTCTCTATCCCTGGTGGCTCTGAGCATGCCTTCTCCCGTTACACCATGCAATCCTCGTTCCGTCATCCACCTGATTAGGTCCTTCAAATATCTTATCCATTGCTTTCCCCTGTCTCTTTATCCCTCTATCTGGCCTGTTAGTGTCAGGTTCTCCAAGCCCTCCTTCCTCACTGTGTGCCCCAGGAACTTCAGTTGTCTTTTCCTGATGCTCAGTATTGATTTCCTTTTTGTTTCCATCATTTCCAAGACCTCATCATTGCTCACATGCTTGATCCATGAGATTTGCAGCATTCTTCTGTAGAACCACATTTCAGTTGCTTCAAGTTTTTCCTTCATCTTTGATGGTATTGTCCAGCATTCATTGCCATATGGAAGGACGGACATCACGTAGCAATCCAGCACCCTCTTTTTAGTTTTCACATCATACTGATCACCCAATATTGTGTACATTTGTGGCATACAAATAAAGTTTTCAAGCCTAAAAATTATTTGGGTTAAGTTTTCAAGCTTAAAACCATCTTTTTGGGTCACAGTTTTGGGTCACTGGTAGCCTACAATATATTTGGCATTCAACCTATAATGGTTAGTATAGACCTAACTTTTTTAGCAAAAAATCTTGAGGTCAACTTGTATGATAATTTACAATATTTTTAATTGGACTAAAATAATTTTTGTTAGAATAATTTTGGCTAAAATGCTAAAAACTGTCAAATGATTTTATCAGCTTAAATTCGCTTAAATGTCTGACATTAATTGTCAATAAAAGAAATTTTTTTTACAAATCTGCTAATATTTTAAAATCTTAAGCACAAGGAAGAATTGTCTGCCTATAAAGTAGAGTTTTTTTCTACCTCCTTATTTTTTTTTATAATATTTATTTTAATACTCTTTCTCTGAAGTTCACAAGTTAGGTATTTTATAGCATGTCTTTTCATTTAATATTATGGTAATTTAGTGTTCAGATATGTACAAAAAATACAAGTAGTTTACAATGACTATTTGTTTTCTATTATTCCACATGTATTTTTAGGGTAACATATTCATATTTAACTTAAGGAGTAAATTCTTCAAATTTAGAGTGTGTTTATTATTATCATTATTTAGTATAAAATTCGAAGAACATGACCAAACGCAAGAAGTAAAAAGTTCCTTTTTAGAATAAAATATGTCATTACTTAGTTTTCCATTTTGTCTCTAATTTGTCATATATATATATATATATATATATATATATATATATATATATATAAAATATATATTTTATATTAATTATGAATTAAAATAAATATATATATATATAAATATATGTATATATATATTTATTTTCACCTGAAATTAAAGCCAAAATACGATGTTTAAAACAGCTCATGATTAAACTTAATAAACATTAATTGTCGCTTATATTTAACAGTATATGTTTAGAAAATATATATATATATATTTATGCTCTCACACCCTGATTGAGCACTCTGCAAGAATGATAGACTTTGAAAAGCAATAGCTACCCTGGCATGTACGCATCACTCATTCACTAATGAATTAGAGCACTCTGGCTATTGGGCGTGTATAATGATAATATACATGCTAAAAAGTCTACCTTCTTCTACCGAGCGCCCATAGCACAGAGGTAGAATCATTGACTGATGCCACTTCGGTCAGGTTTCAATCCTGGGTTAAAAGCAATTGGAGTCTAACCGTACAGATGAGCTGTGATACAGCGAAACAGATCTGTCTGTGGATGACTGTATATATATATATATATATATATATATACACACATACAAGGGGAGATGGATAAATTGTCACCATTTTAAATTTTTAATTTAACACATGCATGTTGTTTTTATTTTTTTCGAATGCACAGAATAGTAGGGTCAGTTGGGCAGGCACTGTCGATGAGAAAAAGAGTCAGACATAGTAAAAAGGTATCATCTGGATTCAATGAATGTAAATATTGGCCAAGCAGTTACAATCTAATATTTTGAAAGCAAACTTCTAGCAGTCATCAAAATTAGAGAAAAAAAACAAGAACGAGAATTATGGCTGTCAGCTTTTGTTTGTTGTTTTTAATATTTCTGAACTTGGTATTGTGATAGTTGTGTATTTTGATGACATAACCCACAAGAAAATATTTAGGGTAGGCCAAAAGTCACAAAAGCCTCTAAAATTTTAATAAATTTTAGAAATCAAAATGCATGCCATTTACAAGATGTGATTGTTCTCAGCTTATCTTTATAGTCTTGTATATACTGTATAATATTCTATGATATTGTAAATTTTAAAAAAATATGGCAATATTCAGTGCTGAAACCAGTTTACAAGTTGGCCCACCAACTAAAAGTGGAATTCTTCACTGGTCTTAATGTATTTATCAGTTGTTAAATGCATTTAAAATCCCAGTATACAACAACTTCAACTCAGTGAAGAATTTCACCTCATGGAACACCTAGTAAGGATAAAAATCACTACAGTAGTAATAGTTTATACTAAGCTAGCATGTTAACCAACAGTGAAGTGCTCATGAAAATTTAAAATATTCTTTATTAGACAGAAAAAAAATAAAGAAAATTCAGTTAAGTTTAACTTAAGTAATATAAATATTCTTGTCATGGTCATATAAAGAAAATATCTTCGGATGTGTGCAGGTGCAGTGGATATTGGCTCGAAACAAGAAATCGGGGTACCGAGTTCTAATTCCAGTTGAATTCCTTGCTTTCACTTACGCACAAATATCCTTGGGAAAGTTATGGGTTAAATAATAGGACAGATCGGGTTCTATAGCCTTGGCTGGCAACCAGTCTACTGCAGAAAGCAATGGCAACCTACTGCGGAATAATCTTCTGCCCAATCAGTCAGGTCTCTTTCCAGACATGATCGCCCAAAAGTGTGTATCACGTATGGCACTTAACTGAATATCGATATATCAACTATTGGACTGAAAAATATGCAGAAAACTGTATATAATAAAAAAAATCTATTAATGTCTTTGAGACTAATTACTAATACCAAATTAATGCCAAAAACAACGATTGCATACAAGCAATAATCTAACTTAGAACTTCATGATAAAACGTTCTAGTTCATTTTCTTATGTAAAATCCTTTTTTCTTTATAAATGGATAGGGTGGCCCCCATGTCCTTAGTGCCTACTGGGACTTAAGCCCACTCCAGACCTCAAGTGGAACCCATATAATACAATCCATCACTAAAGATGCTGGTAAAATGGTCAGTTACCTGTATTGCTCCAGTAAGTACCTGACTCCTGTTATCCTCTACCTTTACAAAAGCCAAATCAGGCCGAAAATTGAGCACTGTTGCCATATATGGGCAAGAGCTGCCCAGTAATAACTTTCCAGTCTCGATAGGAGTCCAAAAGCATCTCTGTGATCTTGTGGGTGTTTAATTATTTTCTACTCTAAATTTTTAGATAGTAAGAATTCCTTGGAGATAGTAACGGTTTATTGACACATTTCCTACTAATTAACACTTAGCTGGGGAGAAAAGAGGTGGATTCGTAACTTTTCTAAATGTATTTCTGAATAAGTGAATATAACGAGCCTAACCAGAACTATAACTTGGCTCTCTAGGTTCAAATTCTCAACTGTTATCCATTATACCACATGCACATCCAAGCTTACAACACCTGGTATTCCCAAGCAGTCACCCATCTAGATACTGATCATGCTTGATGTTGCTTAACTTTTATGATTTTCTACAATGTCTAGGTAAATATTTCTTCTGAAAAATAATTCAATATTGTATACAAGACTCTTAAAGATAAAATGTTGCAAAGATCTTGATATTCATTTGCTATTTCCATGGAAAGTGTTGGGACAAACCACATTCCTTAGTTTCATCGGTTCTGACCTACATGTATAAAACCCACCATACCACACACAGGGTAGCGAACTCCTTCATTCCCTTTGTATTCACTTGTTGAGATGAAAGTTCCACTCAAACACCTTCTTCCCATGAACCACTACTTTGTGGAACCAACTCCCAGGAGGATGCTTCCCTGATCATTACAATCTTAAGCTGTTCAAGTCTAGAGTTAACTGTTATCTTCTTCATATATCTACATAAACTGTGCCTCTTACTCTGTAACCCTCTACCTAGAGTGGCTCTTGGGTCTTGTACAGGGTGAATATGAAAATGATGAAAATGTGCTACGATTTCTAAGAAACGCATATTTACCTGAAAACTTCAGATTATATTTTTGAAACCTTTCTTGATAAGATAATTTTAAAATGTCTGGTGTTGGAGTTGGTAACATAATTCTTTGAGGTGGTGGTATCTCCAATTCGTAATAGCATTTGTCTTTCTCACTGTCAGATGTAGACCTCATTCCAGCAAGTTCAAATAAATCCAATGAACTAGCATAATTAACTTCTTTTATACTACCTGGATTTTCACCAGGTTTATCACCTGGTGAAACATATTCATCAGTATAAATTTCACCATTGGGAAACAGCTGAGGAAGTACTCTGAAATAAGGCGAGGGATGTACATACATTTCGTTAGTACTACTGTCAGAGGAAGACACGAGCCATCTGTCATTTTTAGACACCCAGGGATATGGTCTCCCAAAAGACTTGGTATTTTCTATATATAGAGTTTCTGCATTTACGGAATTGAAATTCACTTCTTTGGCAATCAATCCTTGGGGATAGAATACTTTTTCTATTTGTTGCTCAAATTCCATTCTTTTTATCTGTCTATATATCCTTTCTTTTTCATATATCATTTTGTCTTGAACTGAGGGACTAGTTTCTCTAGGATGCATGTTTGGTTCTGTATTCATGCTAATGCACTCATAAATGCTTTCAATAGATGGTGCGATTTGCATCATTCTAGCATAAGACATTTCTGATTCATCATCTGATTCTGTATCAATTATATGTTTGACATCATCAAAATCAATTTCATAGTCGTTGTCCTCCATATCTGGAGATGTTATATACATTTCTTGTTCACAGGAATTACTCCAAAAATCATTTATATTTTCTGATACACCTGATGATGATGATAATAAATTCCTTTCATAGAAATGAATTCCTTGAGAAGACTCAAAAGTTTTGTCACCTGAAGAGGATACTTCGACATTGTCTATTGTTCGTGGATTAGTTATTTCAAGATCATACCTGGGAATCATTTGATTAGCATATAAATTCTGAACTGGTAACCATTCAAGGCCTGAAGAAACTTTCCCTGGTATCTCCAATGACATTCTGTTGTTTACAGTAGGCATAAACTTCGATGACAGTATTAAAGATAGTGGAAGAAGTGAACTAAAATCCAAAGCGAGTGAGGAATACTTTCCAGCTGGAATAGGAATATCTTTCTGGGTTTCAAAATCAGAGGAATACTTAATTTGTCTTGGACGAGACTTAAAACTACCAGGTAAAAAAAACTCTCTAAAAGGATCATAACTATTATCCTCATTGGGGGAAAACTTTTTCCAAAAGAATTTTGCAGGTGAAGACCTCACAGGAGATGATGACTTCATATTAATTCCTTCTTCTCCATCGAAAGGCAATAGAGACAGACTTTCAGAATTCTTGAATTGCAAAAGATTTCTTTCAGTATCAAACAGTGCAGAGTGAGCATTTTGGTAAGGTGTATATTTTGAAGACTTCATTGATTGCCTGTACATAGCCTTAGTCATTGCATTATTAAACAAGCTATGACTATCTTCATGTCTTTGATGATATTTGCCTCTTGCATTAACATCATCAAAATGTCTTAGGTATATTTGGGAAGGTAAATAATTTCTACGTTTCTCTATATCTTCATCTGAAAAAATACCATCAATCTTATTTGGAAAAAGAGAGTGAGGTGGAATGTTCGAAAACATATGTTCACCAGGAAATATTAATGATGACATATCTTTTCTGTACAATTTTCTTGATGTATGTTCAAAAATATTGTCAGATGGTGCTGATATAATTTTGTCATGATAAATACTAGGTGGCAATAGTTCATCAGTACAATTTCCATTAGGTTTTTTATGCAAGAACATATGATTAAGAGACTGATTTGATAATGGCCTATCAAATGATGGTGTCAAGCTACAATATGACTCATCAGAGGAACTATCATATGTTGGTATCCATGTTGTTTGCTTAAGATCTGCAAATGATTTTGATCTGTTAAAACCAAGTGGTGTAAAATTATCAGTATAGTAATCATATTGAAATAAGTGAACTGCAGTCTTATTAGGAGAGAGACAGCCTTCAAGAAAATGTCCATAGTTTTCCTCTACAAACATTTCTGGTGATGGTATATGAGTGGGAAAACTATGAAGACTTGCTTGTTTAGCAGGAAAAGACATAATGAAACTATTGTCTAATGAAGGTCCTTCAAGTGAGATCCTGTTAGCACTGAAGATCTTTGATTGCATTCTTTCAAGTGGCAGACTTTTTGAAGATAAACTATCAGTTTCAGAAAAAACCTTATGAACTACCATTTCTGAAAATCGATGATGATTTGAAACACTTTCAGGAGAAATTTTAGCAATAAACCTGTCAAGTGACATTCTATGAGCTATAAATGGTTCTGCTGACACAGCCATTTCATCTGGAGAAAACTGACTTTCTATGAACATTTCATCATCAATCCTCTTTGAAGACATTTTCTGGGTGACAAACATCTCGGGAGACCCCCTCTTGGCAGAAAAAATCTTGGAAGACATCCTCTTAGTGGCAAGCATCTCTGGAAAGAGCCTCTCTGAGTCAAACATCTCGGGAGAGAGCCTCTCCGAGTCAAACATCTCGGGAGAGAGCCTCTCCGAGTCAAACATCTCGGGAGAGAGCCTCTCCGAGTCAAACATCTCAGGAGAGAGCCTCTCCGAGTCAAACATCTTGGAAGAAAATCTCTCAGAGTCAAAAATTTCAGGAGAGAGCCTCTCAGCGTCAAAAATCTCAGGAGAGAGCCTCTCCGAGTCAAACATCTCAGGAGAGAGCCTCTCAGCGTCAAACATCTCAGGAGAGAGCCTCTCAGCGTCAAACATCTCAGGAGAGAGCCTCTCAGCATCAAACATCTCAGGAGAGAGCCTCTCAGCATCAAAAGTCTCAGAAGAGAGCCTCTCAGCGTCAAAAATCTCAGGAGAGAGCATCTGAGCGTCAAACATCTCAGGAGAGAGCCTCTCAGCGTCAAACATCTCAGGAGAGCCACAGCATCCCAACTCGAGAGCCATCAGAGTCAAACAACTCAGGAGAGAGCCTCTCAGAGTCAAACATCTCAGGAGAGAGCCTCTCAGAGTCAAACATTTTAGGAGACATCTTGGTGGTAAACCTCTCTGGAGACATCCTTTCAGTGGGCATCCTTCCTGGAAATATCTTTGATGCTACTATCTTTGGAGTAATTCTTTCAGCTATAAATCTTTCTGGAGATCTCATTTTTGGAGCAAAACCTCCAGGAAAATAACTTCTAGTCACAGACCTTTCTGCAGACATACTTTCAAGCATAAGCATTTCTGCTGATATTCTTTGTGGAAACATTCTATTGGGGAAAGAAATTGCAGGTGATAATCTTTGTGTCATACTTCTTTCAGGAGACAGCCCATGAAATATGAACTTTGGTGGTGACAAATTTTCTGTGCTAAATCTATTGGGACACATTTTTTTATCCAGTAAAATGTTTAGAATGTTTCTTTCAAGAAAATGTCTTTCTGCATCTATCTGTGTTGGGGCACACTCAACATTATTCACAGGGGAAAACATATCAGCATGAAATCTATTAATGTCACTGCTTTTGATGGATAACTGATCAAATTCAAGATTTTCAAATGACATCCACCCTAGCTTAGAATTGTCAGGAGACATCTTATTTTTGACATTCACAGGTGATATTCTCACCTCAAAACCTTCAGGTGAGGCCCTTTTTAAACTAACACTTTCAGGTAAGCTTCTTTCCCAAACAACACCATCAGGTGACCTACATGAAGTCCTAACAGTGTCAGAAGAAACCCTCCCACTTAAAAAATCCTTAATGCTAGACCTTTGAGTTAACATTCTGTCCATAAAAAATCTTTCAGATAATTTTCTGTCTTCAAGCTTTTCAGCAAAAACTCCCTCAGGGAATATTCTATGGCTTATAAACTTATCAGGAGATATTGGGTGTGCCATAAAATTTTCTGGACATCTAGGGTCCATAAAGTTTTCCAGTGAAACTGAAGTACCTATAACCTTTTCTGACAAGATTCTGGGTTTAAGAGTTTGGGAGATTGTAATCCTTTCTGTGGGTAGCTTGTTATGCATAAACATTTCTGAAGCCATTCTATCACCATAAAAACTTTCTGGGGAATGTCTGTCAACAATGAAGTTTTCCTTATCATCTATTGACTTATTTGAGGCTATCTGGCCACCCATAAATGTATCAGGTAAATTTCTGCCACCTACAAACTTTTCTGAGCATTTTCTAGTCTTTCTTAATCTTTCAGAATGCATTCTTCTACTTATGAACCCTTCTGGTGAGGTAAGGTCAAATCTTTCAAATGGCATCTTAAGTCCAAATTTTCCTGGCAGCATCTTATGAAAGGTAAAGTGTTCTGGAGGTATCATACCAGTTTCAAAAGTTCCTGGAGGTATCAACATTTGTGGTATCTTACAGGAATCTTCAGGCAACTTTCTACCAAACTTTTCCATGAATTCTCTCTCTTCAACAGCCTTCTTTGACAACTCTTTGCAAACTGACTGTTTTTCATCAAAGACTTTATCTAATAATTCCTTTTCCCTAGCAGCTTCTTTCACTAATTCCTTATCAGGTACCACCATTTTTAATGTTTTTTTTTCATTCATAATTTTGGCTGATATTTTCTCACTTACCTCATCCATTGTTTCTTTATCAGCATCAGATGCTTTTGGATACGTTCTTTCAGATGTCACAATGTTTGGCCATGTTCTGTCATATTCAGATCTCATCACAGTTGTTTTTTCAAAGCCATACTTTTCAAGTGGCACTTGATCTTTAAGGTATCTTTCAGGTGAGATTTTGTCAAATGAAATTCTCTTTTCCCATCTTTCTTGTAGCCATCTGTTCTTTGTACAATGTTGTGACTTTCTGTTCAGAACTTTTTTTCTTTGAGACCATCTTTCAAGTGAATTAGTTTGGATTAATTCTCTATCAAGAGATTCTTGTGTATTGTCTGTTTTCTTTTCCTGGAATTTTTCTTTGGTGGAATCTTTCAATTTTTTGATCTTTGCTTTCTCTTCTCTCAGATCTTCATCTATCATTGGTTGCTTTTGATGTTTTACTGATAAATTCTTGCCAATTTGACTCACCAACAGGTTTTCTTTTAACATTTGTTTTTTTTCTAATGAATTATTTTTTTGTTCTTGCAATTTGATTTTTGGCGTTTGTTCTGCTACAGTTTCTTCTTGGATCTTTGAGACAGCAAATATTTTAATGGTTTCATTTTCTTGTTTTTTTCTTTCAGTTTCCTTGACAGCACTTTCCTGAATAGCATTCTCTGAAATAGTTTTCTTTTCAATTTTCTCTTTTTGTAATTTCTTCTTGGCATCTTTCACCTCATTTTTATGTATTTTTAACAGTTTCTTAATGGTAAATGACTTCCTATGAGACCTTTTATCTTCAGGTATCATCTCTTCAGATTTGAATATGCCAGGTGTTACCTGTCCTGAATTAAGCAATTTATGTGATGCCTGTTCCATAGACGGCATTTCAGGTGATCGCTTTTCAAGTATGGTCACTTCAGGTATCACTTGTTGCATGTTTTGCATCTTAGAGAAACCTTGTTCTATTATAAGTGTATCAGGTACAGGTATTGTCTGTTTATTTTCAGATATAGGAGATGAGGTATTTTCTTTTCTCAAAATTTCAAAGGGTTTTGTCCCAACCATCCTTGGAGAAATTGGGTTAGGTTCTAGTAAATATGGTGACTTCTCTAAAGTATCAGGAATTATTAGTTTAGTCCCCAGCGTGTCTGGAGACAGATCAGGGACAATCTTTTCAAATCGAGATGCTATTGGATCTTCAAAATATGTATGTTTTTCTATCTTGTCATTCAGGAGAGGTATTTCTTGTGCCACAGTAAAAGAGATTTCATTCATAGGTAACGTTTTTTCTATAAGGTAACTTTCAAGTGACATTCTGTCTCCAATATAACATTCCGCCTCCATCATATGTTGTTCATTTTCCATATCTAAGATGTGTTCTTCAGCAAAAATTGGGCTCATAATACTTTCTTCAGAGGAAACTCTACCTGCCATAATTTGGTCAGGAGAAATTCCCCCAAATGAACCTGCCACAGGTAACAGGCTTTCATCTAGATAGATTTCAGCCGTTGTGTAATCAATATGTCTATGAATTTCATTTGGGTAAAATTGAGCATTTTTATCATGTTTTTCAAAATTATTTTCATTTAGGTAATCTTCAGAATACATTTGATCTCTGTAATAGTCTTCAGTGGTTCCAGTGGTATACCTATCACAATATGTTATACCTGTAGTATACCTTTCAAGAGAAACCTGACTACTTGTTTTATATATGCCTGGTCTAATTTTATATTCTTCTCTGATTACACCATTTGTCGAAATGTCCTTTTCTGTATATTCAGGTGAAGGTACTGTATGCATGTCGCAGAAGTCTGTATTCCACATCTGCAGTATGGATTCTTTTTCCATGCTTTGCATGAGTTCGTCATGGTCTATCTCTTGACTTCTTCCTCTTGGAGAAGCTGTCTCTGGAAAGATTATTTTTAAAAACAATTTATTATTTTTCAGGATTTATTTCTCGTGTCATAATCCATTCCCGATGAGTTTGGTTACTGGCAGCATGCAGAATGGCAGCCATGTAACTTGAAGCCAAACGGCAAAAGCTTTTCCAGTTGATTTCAGATGATTTTATGGAAGCAGATTGTAAATTGAGAAGTTCCTTGTTGTATTAACCTTGACAGCATTAGAGAGATGAGTCCATGCAGAGAGTTGGGAATAAAATCTAAGATCAGCAGCCATAATTATTTTAACTATAGATGAATGCTCGTGTTTTCTATTAAAGAATAATTTTGTGTATTAATTTGGTTCACACCAAAGCAGCAATCAACAAGGTAAATGGTTCAATAAAAGCATTTTTCCCCATTAATAACAGCCACAAGAAGGGTTATCTTTTATTTGGCTTGTTGTAACCTTTAGCACTCTGTAGGTGACTATTTTTTCTAAGCAAAATGTTCATCTTATCAATGCAAGTTGAATTTGAATTTCTTGGTAGTGTAGTCATATCCTTCTATGGCAACACCTAAAAACAATCTTGACTGAAATTGAGAGCTAGGCTACTGCAATTTCAAATATATAGAACTAATATATAAAACACTATATTTTGAAGGGATTCCAAATACATTAAAGGGGGAAGTAATATTTATAAATGATGTAGAGTGCTAAATGTTAAACAACGATTTCAGTCAATAATGAGATTATGAATAATGAGAATGAAGTAATGAGATTATTATTTCAAATGAAATAAGAAATGTTAATAAGATTAAATTTTTTCTTCAGAATGTTACAGTCTTAAGTTAAAAATCAAAAAGCAACCCTTTCCCTGATTTTGTTTTTCTCCCCACAAAAAAGAAAAAAAGACAAATAAAAGATATAAGGTAGTATTAGTAGTAATAATAATAATAATAATAATAATAATAAAAGACATTTGTTAAAGAATACATAATTGATTTGCTGATGAGTATGATGGATGCCATTGGTGTAAACCATGCACAGTGTAACTCCACGTGTTTCTTGCTAAGAGATAAGAAACAAGTTGAAGTCTTAAGAGTAGATGTTAGAATTATGGCAGAAACGTGTCATCCGAAATAAAACAAATATAAAAGTATTAAGAACAATACAAAAGGCACATCAATTTATTCATAAAGACATTGTGACAACATGTAAAGGAAAATAGACACAAAACAAACAGGAATTAAGCATGCAGCAATATATGGCAACGATGCATAGTGGAAAAATGATGGCAAGCTTAAGCAAAGCTGCCAAGCAAAAAAAGTCAACAGTATGCATATTAAAATATGTCCATATTACATAACACTGTTAGAGCCAGAAATTATTAAAAAGGTATTTAGTTTTTAAACCATACAATAGATCAGGGGTTGGCAAACTTTCATTTTTCATAGTGGACCAGACTGGCAATGATTTTGGACTTGCAGGTCAAGATGAAGTAAAACTAAGATAATGCTATATTTTTTTTAATCATTTGCTTTAAAACACTAAATATTTTACATTATGATTAAGAATAAACATTAATATAATTCTTTTAGTGATAGTGTTAAAAATGAAGAAACAATGAGAATGATTTAATTTTTTTTTTTTTTCATTTTTGTTTTCATAGATAAAACTAAGTCTGTGTTTCATATCAAAATGAATCCAGGAAAAATACTGATGGAAAAAAGTCACAGGAAAAATGTCATGGAAAAAAGTCACAGGAAAAAAGAAACAGGACAATGTTTGTGCTGTTTTTGCATCTTTCTTTCATAGACACTTTTTTTTATCTCTAACCCTAATTCTGATTACAGCGTGAATAGTGGAAATCTCGGCTCTCAGTGCTGTTGTGGATCAACAATAATTAGATATAGTGAATAATTTTTACGCCTCCTGCCATGAAAGTTATTGACAGTGATAAGTGTGGTTCAAACATCTGCTACAATGAGTTCATGTATACTAAACATGTCACTTGCAAAATAATGTTGTGACTTATTTTTCCCATGGCTTATCTTTCTTGCCAAAATTGGGGGGGTTTTCCCCTGTGACTTTATTACTTGCCATGATCGAAATTGATTGTAAATGTTGATCAATTAGGAATAACCAAGATTCAAACATAGCATATTTTATGATTGGAAATGTCTTTTACATATAAATATATTGTACCAAATGCTGAAATTATTAGTCAAAAGATTTTAAAGCTGAATATCCTTCTTGTAAGAGTCATTTGTAAAAGCCACTTTACTTTCTCTATTCAAATATTTTCCCATGATTAATTCTTTTCTATCGTCTGATAGTCTTATTTGATTAAGATTAGTAACCATTTTATTTGTAAATTTTTCTAAAATAAAAATATTTCAATATCTTGCACATCCCATCATTTTTATTTATACTAAGATATATTCAATACATAAGCAAAAAAAAAAATGTTGTATTTTATTTTATACATAATATTAAAGGAAAAAATAATATAAAAATATTATTTCATAGCATATTAAAAAATATTTAATATCATATTTCATATGGACTGCAGACCGCTGAAATGTCACCGAGGAGCCAGATTTGGCAATTGGGCCATAGTTTGCCCACCCCTGCAATAAATTAATGTTTATTACAAGAACTCTTCATTCATGTTAGACTTTCAAATTGCAGGTCATGTAGTCATGCAAATGAGGACTCTTTTGTTCTCACTATTTGGAAAGTGTTTAAGACATTTGAAATAACGAAAGGCCTATAGAAATATATTCAGTATAGAATTTAACAGAATCACATTTTTAACTTTTGAAAAATAATTTATAGGAACATTAAACTGTGCCAATAACCGGTTCACAAATTTTCATTTTTAGAATAGATGTACGAAAAGCTCATAGCCAGATGTTCAAATGAGTTTCACAAAAATGTGAGTAAACTGCCATTATTTAAAATTTACGAAACAAGAAAACCGTAACCAGAAATTAATGAATAGTTTTTTTTTTAGTTTTTTTTACAGAATGGTTTATCAAGTGAAAAAATTTTACTCTGTACATAATGAAAGATAAAAACAGATTTGAAATTTCTATCTGTGTAAAATTGAAAGTCCAAATAGAAACCAATAAAGAGATTCATTTGCAATGAAGATCAAAGACTCAAGAGAGTCCAAGCAAAAGATTAAAAAAATACTAAAGGGTCTTTTTAATGAGGCTCCAAGTTTATCAATACATACATTTTAACAAGAAAGGTTGGGGCATAGAAAGAGAGAGAAAGGACAGAAAAAAGTAGAGAAAAAGAGTGAGGAAAAAAAACTTAAAAAAAAGAAAAAGTATTCTATGATTACGTATATAATCAATGTCATTTATATATATATATATATTTATATATATATATATATTTTATTTTTCTTCTCCCAAATTGGGATCACAAAGCAACAATGCAACCACCTTGAGTAACGAGTACTTTGTATAGAGAAAGTGTAGTCATGCCAGAATAAGCCCATGTCTATTATTTAAAAACTAAGTGTGAGAAGTACTAATATTAGCTGCGAGACTTGATTTTTTTTTTTAAATACTGATGACCACCCCAGCTACATCAGATCAAAAATGATAAAATTGTTTTTTTTTGTGTGTGCGTCAGGGGAAAGGGGGCAAATTGTACTTTTAAAAATTTTAATAATAACTTGTTTTTATAAAAAATTAATTAAGCATTTTAATAATCTTACACTTCTTTTTAATCTTAAAATCTTACATAAAATGTAAATTACCATTTTTAGAATGATCTTGATATAATACTTAATAAACCATAGGTCTGTAAGTAAGTACTTAACATTTTTCCTAGAATTTAGCAATCACACTGGAATGTTTGTTAAAATTCTTAAATTGATATTAAAATATCAGTTTAAGAACTTGTTTGCTAATTGAATATTCAGTCAATATAGGAAAAGATATTATAATAAAAGAAAGATTAGAATTTAACATCCCAAAAATAAAATGTTCACTTGAAAGCTTTGGTTTACATATATATATATATATATATATATATATATATATGTAGAAGTATACACACACACACAGAGACACACACCACTATGTGTGTATCTGTGTGTGTGTGAGATAGACAATGAATGAAGCACACAGCCCCAACTTAAAGAACTTGATAAACAGACATAGAGTATCATGTATCAAGTGACATTAAAGGAGGCTTATGCTAAATGACAAATCCTGTGATTTATCCTCATTATCTATTGTTGAAAATTTAAATTAAGTCGTAAAATAAAATTAAAACAGTATATTAATAAGAAAGAACAAGAATAATAAGGTTTCCAGTACAAGAAAACAATGTTCAATCTAATTAATACGACTCAACGATCATAAATGAAGAAAAAGAAAAAAATTTTTGGAAAAGGAGGTTTAAAATATTACATTAAAGATGATGGCAAAAAAACTCCAAGCCAAAAATAAAATTAAAATCAGTGTTGAACAGGAATAGTTTCCCCCTTAGTTTTTTTTTTTTTTTTTAAAGCAATGGATTTTTTTTAAAGCATAGATTTTTTCCGTGTATTACAGAGTAACACAATTCCAAAGAAAAACATGGTGTGCCAGAGCAATATGTAATTGATTGATGACAATAAACTATGCACCAATAATTGTTGAAACTATTTCATCTCAGATGAAATTAAAACAGTTATTTTAAAAAGAAAAAGTCAACATGTGAAAACATTACCAAAATGTATGAAAGTCAACCTTAAACGTAAATTGAAATACATCAACTTAATTATTTGTTTTTGTTTTGTACAAAAATACCAACACTCAAAAATAGTATCTAATTCTAAAAATTGATTTCAATTACCAAATAGAATAGTAAATATTATATATTGAAAAATTCATCGTTCATGTGTCAGATGTATCGAAAGTCGAAAAATATAAGGCTGCATGTAAAATTTTAAAAAAGGAAAGGATAAAATTTAAAAGAGATAAGACGATTTTAAGACATCAACTGAAATTCTTATGACAGCCTTACAAAAGAAATCATTCTTTTTTTGTTACAAGAGCTTACATAAAGATTTTATCTAAAATGACACAAAGAAATTAAATACATGGATTAATGATAATCTTGAATTATATCCTCAAAATAAAAATAGAAGTAAAATGCTTGCAAAAATGTCCAAAATTCTAATTTTTTTATTCTTGATTAATAACTGAAAAATTAATTTTTCCAAAAATCTATTAAAGGGAATTTTGTTTATTTAGTTTTTTTTTTGTTTGTTTTTGTTTTTCTGGGGTGGTCATTTGCATGCTAATTCAGAAGCTTTTAACATCTGTTTTACCAACATGACTAGATCTGTCTCCTGCTTAGATTTCTAGAAATAGGTTAGTTTTACATTCAAGACTGCACATTGAAATACTTACAAAACTTTCAACTCCTCAAACCAGTTAAATAAGCAGAGAGAGTTATAAAATCAATAGACCAATGCCATGCATTCTTTTTTGTTTGTTATTTTTTTGGAAGAAATTAGTTTGAGTTAAACATGCTGTTCACAAGGTTCACAAAGATTACACACCCGTCTCTCTTGGCGTGTGTTGACTATCCACCAATTCTTCAGTCAGCCTCTTCTTTGTCTCAAGTTCACTTCCTTCGCTGACGTGTTCCCCTGCAAAAGAAAAGTCAAGAATAAGCTTTTAACTGGAACATTTAGACTATGGAATTTGTACATTATATTATTGATACATAACCTATTAGGTAGCCTATAGATGACCAAAACTTTACATTTTTACCTGTTTGCAATTTGATTTAACAGTAGAATTGAGAGAAAAGTGAAAAATAAGATAACACAGTTTTCATACAAGTGTATGATGATTGCAATATGAAAAAAATGATACAACAGTAGTTTTTTGTTTTTTTTTTTCTAAAAAAAGTGGCATAGAAAAAAATCCGAGTTTACAAAAGTGGTTTGATATTTCAACTTGCACAACAAGAGCCAATTATAAAAGTTAGCTTGGCCAAAAAATGTAGTTGAAATTTTCTCTTAAGATGGTGGAATGCCAAAAGCTTGTAATTTTTATAAGTACAAAAATAAATAAATCAAAATATCTGTATTCAAATTTGAATGGTTTAGAAATTACAAAGTTTCATGATTATATACAGATGATACAATTATAATTGATAAAGTCATATATTTTTCTGTTTAGCCAAAAATTCTTAAGCATGGGTGAGAGTAGTGGGTTATTTAAAATGAATATTGAGCCATGTAGATAAAAATCACAAGTGTTTAAAGCAGTTTAAGCTTGAGAAAGACTCAATTTGGAAAGTGAGTAAGCATTTCTAAGATTTCAATGAATTTCAGAAAAAAAAGAAAAAGAAGTATAAATTTTTTTTTTTTTTTTTAATCATTTCACTAAGATGCAAGGGTTAGCAGAGGATGAAAGAAAATGATACTACTAATATTTTGCAAATATTCAGCATTCTAATTCCGGAGAAGAATCATTAATATTTAAATAGTTTAGAGGACTATCAATCTCTTAAACTTTTTTTTGCTGCTACAATAATATACCTATTGATCCATACTGTATCCATGTTCAGGCATATAATTTCAATAGAAAGAAGAGACGGTTTCATGTCTCTCTCCCCAAGTGGAGTAACGAAGAAATGATTGGTTAATATTTTCTAATTTGCATAATCAGCAAACTATAAAAACTATAAAGCATGAAATCAGTTGGTCAAACAACTGCCAGAATATTTACCAATAAGTGTAAATCATAAGTTATTATTGTTATATAAAATCATCAGAAGAGAGTGTCATATGTATCGATATATAATGATCTTCTTAAAATACAGTTTAAATAATAAAATCTAATATTTGTTAAAAATTAAAAAATAAGCAATTATAATACTAGAAGTAAAGAACTAATAACTAAATTTTCTCTCTCTCTCAAAAAAAAAAAATCTAAAACCCATTTTATTAATTCTCAAGTTTAGAAATTTAATCCAGTCTTTAATAAATGCCTTGGGGTGGAATGGATATCAACTCAGAGCGACAAAGAGGGGAGCTGAGTTCAAATTCCAGTTGAATTCCTTGCATTTACTTACACACAAATACTCTTGGGAAAGGTATTAATCCATCTCTTCCCTCCAGTTATGGGTTAAATAATATGACAGATTGGGTTCTATAGCCTTGGCTGGCAACCAGTCTACCTCAGAAAGCAATGGCAACCTACTGCAGGATAATCTTCTGCCCAGTCAGTCATGTCTCTTTCGAGACATGATCGCCCAAATATGGCTCTTAACTGACTGATTTTAATAAAAATGCATGAGCATGAAAAATGTTTTTAAAAAAATCTAAGCCTTTAGAAAAAAGGGAATCGTCTAACTGGTGAGAAATTTAAAGACATTCTCTTTCCCCTAGTACCTTGCAATGAGAGCACTTGGAATTGAGCAGCTATAGAAATGTAGACCACAGATAAGTTAACTTAGACAAGTAACACTTTCTCGTGTTTAATATTGCCTTTTACTGATAGACTTACCACTTTCAAATAATATATTCATTCACCAACACAAGCACACTGAGTGCAATTCGTACATTGTCACTATTTTATATTTTTTTAATTTTGTGCATGCACATTGTTTGTTTTTGATTTTGTTGACTGCACAGTACAGTAGGGTCAGTTGGGCCCATCTGTGAGAAAAAGAGCACCATGACATAATTCATTCTGCCAGAAATTTGGAATGGCATGCTGTACTGCTGAGAATTTTCCCCAGAAATTTCAATATGAACATTTCAGTATGCTTGCGTGTCAATCTGCAAATTATGCAGAGGATTCAGAAAGAGTTGAATGAATCTAATGTTGATTATGAAGGCGCTTGTAGTGTTCACTTGTGATAGCGGCATTATGTTTCTATTCATCTTTGCACGAGGCCTCAGGCTCAACAAAGAGGCCTATATAAAGTGCCTTGAGGAGGTAATACTGCCCTTCGTCAAGAAGGTGACTGCTGGAAAACCCTATGTTTGACAACAGGACTCTGCACCATGCCACATAAGCAGAAGAATCCAGTTATGGTTGTCAGACAGTTTCTGTGATTACAACACTCCCTTTAACTCCCCAGACTGAAACCACCTTGATTATTATGTGTGGGGTGCAATTGAATGAAAAAGCAACAAAACTTCTTGTAAGACCAAAGATGAACTGAAGGCGAGGATTATGACAGCATTCACCAACTTAAACAAGGAGACTGTCTAGAAGAGATGCAGGAGATTCCAAAGTAGTGTGGAGGCCATGGTTGAAGCCACTGGTGATTTTATTGAATAAATTTACTCTTTTGTATTTCAAGATTTTTGTGTCATTTTTCATTTTTGCATAATTTAGACAACAAATCCTCCATCACACCCAGCATAATCAGAAGAATCTATTATCAAAAAGATTTTGTTGTACGAGTTAGATAGATGCACGAAAGTTTTTCTAATGTCGTTGTTAGTAAAATGTTTGTGTTGGTGAATGAATAGATTAATATTATTATGAAAGTGATATCTATCAGTAAAAAGCAATATTAAACATGACAAAGTGATATTTGTGTAAGTTGACTTATTTGATGCATGTTGTGATGCAGTGAATATTTACTCGGAATGAGAAATTGGGGAGCTGAGTTTGAATTCCAGTTGAATTCTCTGCATTCACTTACATGCAAATACTCTTGGGAAAGGTATTAATTTGTCTCTTCTCTCCAGTTATGGGTTAAATATTAGGACAGATTGGGTTCTATAGCCTTGGCTGACAACCAGTCTACTGCAGAAATTAAGAGCAACCTACTGTGACATAATCTTCTGCCCAGACAGTCATGTCTCTTTCGAAACATGATTATCCAAGCATGTATCACGTATCGTACTTAACTGACTGACTTATTTGTGGTCTTCATTTCTAGAGCTGCTGAATTCTGTGCACTCTCCTTGTGAGGTACCCAGGGGAAAGAGAATATTTCTAAATTTGCTGCCAGTTAGACGGTTTCCTTTTTTCTATGGAATCATGGAAATTGGATTTTTTTCTTTTTTTTTAAAATTTCTCATAATCACTAAAACACTATAATTTAAATCAGTGAATTTTCAATGCAAAAAAAAAAGTTTGTTTATTTTACTTTTGTGAATTCTAAAACAGGATAAAGAAAAAAAATTTATTTATTAAATTAATTTTTACTTGAATTCAAAACAAAAGATTATGAGAACTGTCATGTTTAAATAAAGAGTTTCCTCTTGGAGGAAAACATTTGTTTCCAAAAGTATTGTAAAAGACAAATTTAGAAAATCATATGAAATGTAACAGATTGAGAATTAGTTTAAAAGGAAATATTTCCATAGATAAAACAATATATAAGTGTGTGTATGTAACACTTCTCGCACAGATACTACACAGGCAGACAGGCTTGAGCATAACATTTTGACCAGAGGTAGAAATGCCAAGTCATACATAAATAATACTGAATTTCATTTTTCTAATGTAATTCAAGCACTATATAAATTAGTGGGTCTTTAAAAACCTAACCCCATCGCTTCTAGTGGAGTATAGGCCATTGAGAGGGTCGTTGATGCTTTTATAACTTGCTTTTTACAGGCAGAGGTGTTGACCTACACAAACCCCTTCATCCTCCAGGCTAGGTAGACTGGTTGCCAACCGAGGTTGTAGAATCCAACATGTCCTGCTATTTAACCCATAGCTGGAGAAAAAAAGAAACAACTTCAAAGATTAACACTAATGAGTCAGACACTCTACTGAATCTGACTATATCGCCAATACTTGGGAAAATATGGTTGCCTTTATACATGCAGCATTGAATATTTTGAGCTTTCTATTGGTGAACTATAAAATGGATGGCTCACTAGTATACAAGGGTACCCAAAAACTCCAACGGAACACAGCTCTGATTTCTCATTCCAAGCCAATGTCCACTGCACCACAATGCACCGTAGAACTTCCGTCTGTTTACTTGCTTCCTTGATAGCTACAAGAATACGATTTGGGTGAAAACCAGTCTGACAGAGGGAAATCTTTGAATGCAAACGGTGCTCAGATGTGTTTTATTTCCCAGGTGCCTTGACCACATGAATTTATGCAAACTGCTAAACTGGCATCTAGGCCCCACCCTTTTACTGTTAAATGCAAATAGTTAAATGCAAATGCCATGTCTACTCAAATAGTTTCTTTTTTCGCACTTCCTGCTTGTGAAACTCCCTCCCATTTACTTGCTTTCTTGATAGTTACAATTAAAATAAAAATTACATGCAACGCCAGTTGCAATCTTCTTTCTTCTTGAACCCCATTCTAGTGCACTAGTGGCAGTCCTGCCTTGCTTGGGGAGAAATGATCAAATATAAAAAAAAGTACACCTGTTGAATAATGAAGAATTGTGGGGTTGAAATGTATTCATAGCAAGTATAATTACTGGGAATGTTAATGACTTTTCTTAAAGCTATGGACACTGTTTAATAATGTTGCTGATATTTAATAATGTTGCTGATATTGAAAACAAAACAAAACAAAAAAAATATCCCCATCCTGAACAAGACTCATCAAAGTACACCTGAAAAATTTTCTCAGGATATTTCTATACAACCTATAAAGTTTTTTATATTGAACAGGTTAAGAGGCTCATCCCTTGTTCCCTGTTTAGGATGTGGTTTCCGGCTTTCTCTTTTCAAATCTTTTCACTTTGGTTTCTTTTTTTTTCTCAATTGGAGTAGATAGATCTATCTATCAACCGGTTCACACTCCACCCGCATCTATTGAACAGGTTAAGAGGCTCATCCCTCGTTCCCTGTTTAGGATGTGGTTTCCGGCTTTCTCTTTTCCAATCTTTTCACTATTACGTAGCCCCCTGCACATCAGTGGCATTACCGCCTTGCTCAGGGTGATACAATTAAAAAAAAAAATGAAAAATATAAGTATTGCAAATTATCATAGCTATCCATATTTAAACTGTTTTGTTAATAACAATATATACTGACATGCCAAAAGCCATGTGGTAGGTGCCTAATATCATATACAACCCACTCTAGCCTGGTGAAGTGAAACAAACTGAGAGATCATTGGTTTTACAAATGGTTGGAAAACATCTGCCGAGACTTTTAGCCTTGTTATATCTAAAGCTGATAACTCCTTCAACAAGATTTGGCATACAGAGCTCTTTACAACATCCCATACGTGCTAAATAAGACTTCATTCGTACTATAGAAACTAGGAAGGAATGAAAAAATATTTTCTCCTCCACATCGAGAGACTTGTTTATTTCCTGGCTTACTTTGATTAACTTCCAGAGGTCAAAAGAAGGATTGTGTTTGACTGGGCAACTTTTGGAAAAGTTTACAGCATCATGATAAGACCTAAGTCAACAATCAGAACCAAAAAAAAAAAAATTGTTTAAAGAATATGTTCTGCCAGTGATAACTTATGGAAAGGATACATGGATGCTCACTGCCACTATTGCAGAGACTCTTGCAATGTGAAAATGGAGTAAATCATGCTAATGTAACAGAAATAGCAGCACCTGGATTCAACAGCACACTGGAGTGAAAGACACAATCAAGACCATCTAGAAAAAGCAAACATAGATGGGCTGATTATATCTCCCGTCTCAAGGATAACAAGTGGACTATTAAGAGTGACTAATTGATTACCAAAGCAGTGGAAAAAATTAGTGGGTGGCCAAAGGCAACATGGTTCAGTGATCTGACCGAATAACTTGGCTCCACATGGCCTAGAGATAGGAAGTGGTGGAGGTCAACCAGAGAGGGGTTCCTCCAACATGAGTGAGAAGACCTTGAATTTGGATGTGCTCATATTTGACTTTTCAAATTCAAGTTAAATGTACAATTCTGTCAAAAACATACACATATATAATTTCATAATTATTAAATCACAGAAAATTTGGCCATGAAGAATTTTTATAATTGATTGAAAGTTAATATTCATATTTTTCTGAACAAATTAAGCAATATTCATAGATAATTTTTTTAAATGCATATTAAATGAATAATAAAAAAAAAATAATATATATATATATATATATACTATAGTTATCCGCAGACAGATCTGTTTCGCTGTATCACAGCTCCTCAGTACAGTTAGACTCCAATTGCTTTTTAACCCAGGATTGAAACCCAACCGAATTGGCGTCAGTCGGTGATTCTACCTCTGGGCTACAAGCATTCAGATGCATATATATATAACATATACGCATCGCTCATTCAGTAATGAATTAGAGCACTCTGGCTATTGGGCATGTATAATGATAATATACATGCTAAAAAGTCTGCCTTCTTCTACCGAGCGCCCATAGCCCAGAGGTAGAATCGCCTACTGATGCCAACATGGTCGGGTTTCAATCCCGGGTTAAAAGCAATCGGAGTCTAACCGCACTGATGAGCTGCGATACAGCGAAACAGATCTGTCTGCGGATGACTATATATATATATATATATATATATATAATGCTCTCATTACAATTGAGCTCTCTAGAGAAGAAAATATTAAAAACAGTTTCCACTTCTGTGATATAAGCATTACTCTTCAGAAATGAATTGAGTTCTTTCAGTGACTGGCGTGTGTATACACGACTTAGATACAACATGTTAAAATTTCCCTTCTCTGATTCCATGCGCCTATGGCTTAGTGGGTAGTGACTCTGACTGACACTAAATCGGTCGAGTTTCGATCACGGCCAGAAGCAAGTGGATGTGTCTAGCCACAATGATGAGCTGCGATACAGCGAAACTGGCTTGTACGTTATGACTAATATATATATCTCATACACAAGTTTTATTTATTTACAATACTGTAATATTATAAATAAATAAAACATAAGTTATAGAATAATAAAAGGAAAAACTTTTTTTATCATATCTTTATTGCTATAAATATATATGATAAACAAATTACAATTTAGCCTTTTATTATGACTTTTGGGATTTAAAAAGAAAAAAAATTACTACTTTCTGTCATTCTGAGATGAGCCATTATTATTCCAAGAGTTATGGTTTTCTAAGCATAGTTTAGATGTGGAAGCAGGCTGAAAGCATGAGAAACGCAGTAAGGATAGAACTCACTACCCAAACATAATTGTGCTAGTGAGACAAGTTTGCTAATACTTACACTACATCAAAGTTTCCAGAATAACTGTAATATAATCTAATAAAAAATTATGTAATGAGTCAAAGTTATTTTTCTTACTGTTGACCTTATCCATTTTTATATTATTTCCTCATAAAAGTGTTATTCCAAGAGTTGATATATAAGAGAAACCCGGATATAAGAGAGATTCTAATCTGGTCCCAAATTAGAACCTGTGGTAATGTATATAAAATAGACCAAACCCGGATATAATAGAATTTTTATCCGGTCCCAACAACTCTCTTATATCCAGGTTACACTGTACTTGCTTTCCTGATAACTACAATCCCCCAAAGTTTGTTCAAGGTCAATTCTTCTGTCTTCTTGATTTCCAACTTTCTCTTGTCCTTTCTCTGACATCCCCGGTAACTTGTTACCTGTTTATTTTTCTTTTTGATCACTGTAACCCCTTGTGCACCAGTGGCAGTACTGCCTTGCTTGGGGTGAAATGATTAAAAAGGAAAAACAAAAAAATTCATATTTCTAAATTATTCTCCCCCTTAAGAGTCTCCCTCACTTTTTATGCAGAAAAGAATTCTGAAATAACAAAAAAAAAAAGCTAGGGAAATAGATCAACCAAGATGTTATGGTAGCAACAAAATCAATAATGAAATGATTTCAATAGTCTGTATGAGAAGAGCTCCTCATAGATCAAGATAAATGATTTTTGACCTTTTCAATGCATTTTCAGAAACTCACATAAAATTCTATAGCTCAAAAGACACATTGTAACATTGTTATAAAAGGATCCATATTCTAACAGTTTGAATCTACCAAAATGTGGTACCAATTCCTCAATTAAATTCTGGAAATTTCTTCAGTGTTAAGTGAGAAAGAATATTTACCAAAAAAAGAGATGCCTTGTAATTTCTCTGTTGTATTAAATGCACATGATTTGAAATATTTTGATATTTAATATTTAATCAATAGGATTTTCTGTTTTTATGTATAAACTTCTTTTTAGTCTCTACTAAGATAAGTTTAAATTGTAGGCATCACATTCAAACTTGTGGCTTCCTTATGTTTCAATAACTGTAAGTAATAGAAAGAAATAATCCAGAAGTTGCTAAATTCAAAAAAAAAAGAACCCATCATAGTTTCTCTAGTTCAGCGATTCCCAAACTGGGGGAAATTTACCCTTGGGGGAAATTTGAAGCTACCAGGGGGGAAATAATTACACCACCTACTAAATAAAAAAATCTCGTTTGCATGCTTGCCAAAACTAACCCTGATATTGATACACTGGTGCACAAGAAGCAGCATCACTCTTCTCACTAATTTAATTCTGAAGTAGAAGAGCAAACAAAAGTTCTTTTATTTGTTACTAACCGCTCTCTATGACTATGCTTAGTTGTTACTAGCTGCTCTCTATCCACTTTACTCTGTAACTATAAGTTTATCAGTATATTTGTACATTTGAAAAATAAATTAGTAAATAGAAAAGATAAAACACATTGAGACTTTCTCTCATACACATGAAGGGGGAAATCTGGATGGTTGAACTGGGTGTAGGGGGAAATGACAGAAAAAAGTTTGAAAATCACTGCTCTAGTCTTTCTTTAAACATTTCTAATTATTTTTTACTAATCTTTTGTAAAATTAGTAGATAATCAGTCATGACATGACGGTTTTTTTTGCTACCTTCTTCCTGAATGAATGACATAATGTCATAATTTCAGATCATCCATTCAGTCAATATTTGGAAATTTTAATTATTTCTTGTATTTTAGCATTTTCTTCTAAAATAGATGTCAAGTATTGAAATATATTAAACTGCTTGGTGCTAATTTGTGATTATAATTAATCTATTACCTGTTTAAATAAATGGTAATTACAATTCATGCTTAACAAAATATCATTTTACAGTAGGTGGTTCATACGAAGCTTTTTTTAACATGAGGAAGAGTGTTATTTCATTTTAAATGTTTGTAAAATTTGATCTCTTAATAGGGGTTTTTCTTTAAAAAAAAATCTGAATTGACATTCTGGAAGATTTTTGCCAAAATGATTAATCTATGTCAGCAATGGGTTGATAACATTTTTTTCAAACTTTCTGACTATATATTAATATTTGGATCTCAGGATTTTGAAACTTTTAAAAGTAAACCAAAAAAAAAAAAAAATGTATTGATAGTATATTAAACAAAAAAATCTAAACGAAATCCATATAATACAAAAAGTAACTCCTATCTTGATAGTAAGTGATCAGTTCGATAAAGTTAAATTTATCTAAAAAAAAAAAATATGACCTACAGTCTGTTGTTAACTGGGACAAGGAATGGCTTGTCAATTTTAATGCTTCCATGAAACTTCTCTCTATTAATCACTTGAAAGACTCCTTTCTGCCTCTCATCAGCATGGCTGACAGGAACCTCTATGAGAGTGACTAGTTGCACTTTCTCAGATAAACATTCAAGACTGACATAAAGTTGAATTGAAGTTATATTGAATCTGTTGTTAGGTTTGCTGCTAAGAAAGTTAGTTTAAGGTGTCATGCTAGACAATTTTTCTCTTCTGAGTCTATCTTACATACTTATAAGTCTACCATTCATCCATGCTTTGAATATTGCTGCTACATACAGTCCAGTGATATTGCTGTACATTTAGAAATTCCTGATAAAATCCTAAGAATCAGCAATATTATTGGTCCTGACCTGGCATCTCAGCTTCAGTTATTTTCCCAACATTATAATATAACTTGCCTGTGCCTTTTCTATAAATACTTTTACGGTAATTGTTTGGGTTAACACTTTCCTATGATACCTAGACTTTATGAATTTAAATACATTACTAGTGCATTCACTTATGTGCAAATACCCTTGGGAAAGGTATTAATTCATCTCTTCCTTCCAGTTATGGGTTAAATAATAAGACAGATTGGGTTCTATAGTTTTGGTCGGCAACCAGTCTACTGCAGAAAGCAATGGCAACCTACTGCGGGATACATCTTCTGCCCAGTCAGTCATGTCACTTTCGAGACATGATCGCCCAAGCATGTATCATGTATGGCACTTAACTGACTGACTAGATTAGTGGCAGCAAATTTCACAGTTGATTTGGTTATATATAACCATAAATTCTATGCTAAAAGTTTCTTTTCTCACACTCCATGCTTTTCAGCCAACTTTGATTTTCAAAAATGTAAATGCAGTATCAATCATTATCTACTGTCTTCTTGATTACTTTCCCATTGTTCATTCTCCTTAATAATATTTCTCTTTTTACTTATTTTTTCATACTCAGTAGCCTCTTGTATCTTAGTGGCTTTATTGCCTTAAATGTGGTGATATGATTAAAAAAGAAAAAGAAAAAACGTCTGTCCAATTTTGTTTGTAAGTGATTTCTAAGTAACCAAAACAGCGCCTTGCATCCAGCAGTACTGAACTCTGGCCTCTTAAAATGTATTAACTTAAATACTAGAAAAGAAAGTTAACTATTTACATAATAATGCAAGGTCAGTGTTTACACTCAACTAGAATAAAAAAAAAATTCCCATGAGTAAGAGGTGTGGACTTCATGAAGCTATCTTTCCCTAATCACCCCACTACTGCTATATCCGCAGTACCTGTGATGCTGCTATAAGTCTCATAGTTAAAAAAAAAATTTTAAATATTTCTTCTTTGTACATAAAATACAAAAGGTAACTTAAGCTCTGAAGAAGCAAATCTAATGATTTTTTATCCAATATTAAATTATAAATTTCTCTTGAAGCGACATTAGGGAATGGCTTAGTAATTTTTAAAATATGAAAGATCAGAATAAATATATTTTTATAACAACAGCAGAAAAAAAAACAATGAAATGTTACTTATATTAGTTTTAACCCATGATAAAATTTTTCCCAACAAATATGCTACGTCTATCCCATAATAATTATAAATAACAATCATGAAAGAGAGATAGCATTTCATTAGTTTAAAAAATATATTAATACAAGTTAAAAAAAAATGTTATTTTAAATCAAATTTTTAAATTTATAAAACAAAATATTTCAAGTACTGCTAAAATATTTTGAAATTCACAGAGAATGAAAAAAAAGAAAGAAAGAAAGCAATAACGAGATTGTGCAAGTTGAAATTTACAATTTAAATAATGGACCAAAACCGAAACTAATACAATGATATGAATAAATGTTGTATTTGAAAAAAAACAAAAAAAACAGTTTCTTTAAAAAAAAAAAAATATCACAAAATTTAGAATCCATATGTAAAAAGAAACAAAACAAAAAAATAAAACATTTTTTACAAATACAATCAGTGTTTGATGAAAAAGAAAAAAGTCCTCAGTTCAACATGATGATCTACAACTGGCGATTATGCCAGTTAATATAAAGGGAGATAAACAACATTGTGATTAATTCAAAAAAAGAAAAAAATTCAATGAGTTTTTGAAAAGATTTTTGGATTTTGCAATCAAGAAATTAGTCAAATAAATAAAATTAAATTTTAAAAAAATGCATGAAAGTGCCTGATAGAAATCATTTAGAATTCATTTTTTTAATTAATATACATGTCTCAAAATTGCTTGATTTAAAATGGTCTAGTCTAAAAAAAGAAAAAGCGTGATAGGAAAGGCTTTAATGAGGAAGCAAAGATTTTCAAGCCAAATGAAGATAACTGAATGCTGAATATCTCACTTTTGTTGGTTTACAAAGGAGTTGAAATGTTTACAGTGAGGAGTTGTCTTTCAAAAATTGGTTTTACATGCAGAGAGGCAAGCTGAAGCTCTACCAAGGTTATGGTAGGTATAAAAAAATATATGTTATAGTAGGTATTAAAAAAAAAATACTTTTTTAAAAACTAAGCTTCATTTCTGCCAACAGTTCTTATACACTTGTTTACAAAGTGACAAAATTTTTAAAAAATTACAAGTCTTTTTTTTGCCTTTTTTTTGTACTCAAAGAAAAAAGTAAAAAAAAAAACTGTACAGAATGAATAAGAAAAAGATGTAATACTCAACATCATGTAAAGGTCAACATGGCTACCATATTATTAGATATTAACAAAAAATCTTAAAATAGCGAAAATTGAAATTAAAATATTGATGTTACTAATTATCGTATAATTAAAAATATAGTCAAATTTATGAACAAATTAAGTGAAATGTATTTTTAAAATATAGAAGAAATCTAATGTGAATGATACATTAATATAGCCACATCAGTGATTAATCTCAAGATTAATTGAAATGTTAAAATGGACACTTATAATAATGAACCCAAAGAAAAGTGCATTATTATTGAATATATATCTGTATTTAAATAATAAAATGATTAAAAACTAAATGCAAATAAATTATCATTGCTTATTATTGTAACAGTCTACACACACGCAACAAATGTAATTCTTAGATATCTGAGAGTAATTATTACTGTCCATCGTCTTATTATGAAAATACAAATAAACTAATCATATATAGTTACAATTAATTTTTTTTTAAAAACAAATGCCAATAGATTCAAAGAGAATGAGAAATGACATTAAATAAAGCAATTCCTAACATATTAAAAACAAAAAACACAAACATAACATTATGTGTTAGAAAGATATTAAGCATTGAAAATAAAACAAAGGAGACACAAAAAACAATAAAAAAAGATAAAATCTATATTCATATTTCTAATTAACATTTAAATTAATAAATCTAACTGACATTACTATTATGTAAAATATTTAATATTACCTCTGTGCCATGATAGTTGTTGCATTTTGTATATGAAATGTGTATGTAAATGTGGCAACTATTATGGGACAGAAAGATGAGATAATATTTCAGGCATTTTCCTAATTTGTATTTAAAAGAAAAAAAAACAAAACAAAGATTTACAGTTTTCCATTAAATTAAGCATTTTCTTTTTATTCTAGAGTGAAGCTCTAAAATCATTAATATTTCAGAATATGAATTATTTTAGATTTAAATAGTTTTTGTTAATATAAAACTGAAAAAAAAAATAGCGATTAACAAAACTGAAAAATATTTTAATAAAGAATTTATTTTAAAATCTAATATAGCAAAACATATTCTTCAAACTTAGGTAGCTATAAAGAGTCATATTTAAATTACTAATAAATATAAATCTTACCTCTATTCCGTAATAACTGTCCCAGTTAGTATATCAAATTTATATGCAAATGCAGTAACTATTATGGAACAGAGGTAGTAATATATGTATATAATAAAATACAAATAATTCTTAACCCATTGTATCCCAAATCTGTTTAAAAAAAAACAGATAAAACAATAATTGATTTAAATATAAAATAAATTTCAAGAACAATATCTATAGTTTTATACCTTGGTCATCATCTGAAATTATTTCAGTTAAAGTCTAAATATTATGACAATATTCTTCTGATGTTGCATCATTGGGTACAATGGATTAAACTGAAAAAATAAATTAGCTAAATTATATTTTTAATATTAAAATAATACTATGATGCTCTGGGTTAATATTTAAGTAATTGATACTTAAAATATAAAATTAAAATTGATGTAAATTACCTTACAAAATATATATATATATATATATATATATATATATATACTACTGGCCATAATTATTAAGCTACCCAAGTTTTTTAAAAGAAATTATGTATTTCATACTGTTTTTAAGTGGATAATTCTAAATTAAAATAGAATGGTTCTTTTGTTATTATTACTTTGCAAAATTTTACAAGGCAAAGAAGCAAAGATGAACTCATCCAAATTACCGTAATTTTTTTTCATTCTTTCATTGATGAGACTGCAATATAGGTAATTATTAAATATTTATAAATTCATTTGATGCACATCTTATTGTGCAGTAGTAATAAAAGAACCATTCTATTTTCATATACAATTATTCACTTGGCAATAAATACTAAAAAATAGCATGAAATACATCATTTTTTTAAAACACTGGGGTAGCCTAATAATTATAGCTCGTAGTGTGTGTATATATATATATATATATATATATATATATATATAATTTGAATTCACCCCAAGTAAGGCAATAATGCCACTAAGATGCAAGGGGCGACTGGGAGTTATACAAGCAAGAACTTTTCAATTTACTTTACAGATTCCTAAGACTGAGTTCACACTCTGAAGCAAAATAAAATACATTAAAAAACTAAATTAGCTATTCAGGCATCAGGTATACAATACTTTAACTTGATTATTACAACAATTAAAAAGTGAAAAGGCAACATAGTTAGATCACTGATAATACTGTTCAATTCACTTAATGGTTTTAATAATCAGTACACAACATGCAGTGGCCTGACCAATACACAACATGCAGTGACCTACACAATACACAAATCTTAGCCGTAGCCAGTAGAAGTGTATTTATCGACAATTAAATCATTGAATTTTTTTTTTCAACAGTTAAATTTTAAGTATCCTTTTAAATACAGATATTTAACACAGACTGTACAACTTACATGTAAAATGCACTTTTCAATTATCCTAGACGATCTGACAAAAACAATGTTAGTAGCTAGATTAGATTCAGGTATGAAATATGCAGAAAAAGAGAGTAAACAATAAAATTAGTAAAAATATACATTTGGTGCTGTGTGAACATAAGGGTACAAGTCTAAAGAAAAGAAAAAAAAATGAAGGAAAATTTAAACCTCAACATACAAAGTTACTTTTATAAATTGTTTTTTTTTCTAATGTATTTGATGAGTTGAAGTTGTGTAAAACTTAGGTCATCCCATAAGTAATGTAAAAAATAACAAACTTGGTGATAGCTTGAAGGTTATCTTTAATATTCTAAAATACCTAAATCACAAAATATACTATCAGGTCATTCTATAAGTAATGTCTTAAATTCGATATCAATAGCCTGAATTATATTTTTTGCTGTTCTAAAATGATTAAATCATAACGATATCAGGTCATCCTATAAGTAATGTTTTAAATCTGATGCCAATAGCCTGAATGATATTTTTGCTATTCTAAAATGCCTAAATCATAACATGATATCAGGTTATCCTATAAGTAATGTCTTAAATCTGATGCCAATAGCCTAAATGTTATTTTTGCTATTCTAAAATGCCTAAATCATAACATGATATTAGGTCATCCTATAAGTAATGTCTTAAATCTAATGTCAACAGCCTGAATGATATTTTTGCTATTCTAAAATGCCTAAACAAAAGCAGTACATGCTGATACACGTCCCTACAGCATCAGAAGAAGTTTTGTTACTAGCATATGTTTCAACTACAAGATCATCTTATAAATATTGTCCAAAATTTAATAGTTACAGATTGAATAATATTTTTATTATTTTAAATACTTAGTGGTTATGGTTAAAGAATTAGCTTAATCCGAGAACACTAACCATGAGTATATCTTCAATCAGTTAAGTGCTATACGTGATACACACTTTGGGCGAACATGTCCCGAAAGAGATATGACTGACTGGGCAGAAGATTATCCCGCAGTAGGTTTGCTTTGCTTTCTGTGGTAGACTGGCTGCCAGCCAAGGCTATAGAAGCCAATCTGTCCTATTATTTAACCCATAACTGGAGGAAAGAGATGGATTAATACCTTTCCCAAGGGTATTTGTGCATAAGTGAATGCAATGAATTCAATTGGAATTCAAATTCGGCTCCCTGATTTGTCATTCCGAGTGGATATCCACTGCACCACAACGCACATCCATGTAGTACCTAGCGCACTGATGCCATTTTAATTACAATTTAATTAAATTTTCAGTACCTGATTTTGTTACCTAAATAATGTTTTTCAATTCCTATTAATGTTAACTCAAAGTACAAATTTTGAAGTGCTTTCATGTAAAATATTTTAAATAAAGATTTATATTTGATATTGTTTTTGATATTTTCAAAATCGGGTATGATATACCCATGGTTAGTAGTGGTGTAACTTTAATTGATAATTAGTGTTTCAGGGTTAAAATCTGAATTCAAGCCATTCAAAAATTCCCTGTCATTTGAAACAAATAAAAAAAAAATGTGAACATGGAAACCAGATTTCTCCTGATTCGAGAAGAATCAACTATAAAGCACGAATGAACAAATGGGCTACTATCAAATAAGAAAACAGATGCATAAATAATAACAAGCTAGACCCCTAGACATTCTACAGTTGGTAGGTTGACACTTGACATATTGTCTTTGAACTTTAAGGGGGATGATTGCTAAGCATTCATTAAATATTTATACAGCCATATACTTCATATTAAGTTTTAATAATTTTTTTAATGTTTTTATGACATATACTTCCTTTAATCACTTAGAGTGGAACCAATGAAAGTTGCTGATTTTTATTACTGAATCTAATCCTTTCAGGATGGCATATTTCATATTGCTATATCATTTCATTGAAGCAGATATTAAATGCATGAGGGCATTATCGATTCCTCTATCTTCACTTTTCTTCTTGAAACATATATATATATATATATATATATATATATATATATATATACACAGCTTCAATACAAATCAAAATGAGACTTGCTGGAAGTTTTAAAAAAAAAGAGTTTAAAGATTTACTTAGGGCTCTTGCTATACCAAGAATTTGTGGGCAGGGGACAGGCAAGTTAAAAATTTTGGCATGGGATAGGTAAGCTCTTAGAGGGATAACTAAGGAATGAAGGAATAATCATAATAATAATAACAACAATAAATGCTTTGATGCTACACCTGGCATAGTTCCCATGGCTTTTGATTTTAATTGATTGAAGATGTTATAATGTCATGTCTTTCCCAAGTGAATTAAGATGGGCTACAGTAAAAATCCTGTACCAAAGATGTACTTATCAGGTGCCTGATCATAACCTATTGGGCATGTCTCTTAGAGTCTTAGACACTGAGCACTTTTGTTCAGGAGTAGAAATAGTGGGGGAGTATCAAGGAGGTTGTTTTTTTTTTTAATTTTGACAGCCAAGTTAATTTGAAAACACCCTCAATTGAAGATCATCTGAGTGGACTGAAAGTATTTGTAAATGCGCCACACCTGCAAAGTTTTGTAGTGTTTTTATCAAAATCTGTCACCATATTCATATTTATCTGTGATGCCTGGCATACACTTATTAGGGTGTCATGATGAGTATATTAGGCTTTCTATAATAACAAGTATATTAGGTTTTGTATAATAATGCCCCAGTGTTGCTTTGTTGAAATACTCTTCTATCACTCTTCTGCAACAACTTATATATATCATCATCATTTATTTAAACTTTCTACGATTATATAAATACATTGTTTTCATTTTAGCAATGTGTTGATTAACAACTAAATAACTGAGTTTATATGTGAATAAACTTATTCAAAATGTTTAAATATATTCTGAAATTAATAAATCAACATATACTAAGTTTTAACATATTTCCACTGTCAGCTGAGTTATATATACTAAGTTCCTATACTGTTTATATATATATATATATATATATATATATATATATATATATATATATATATATCGTCTGAACTGCTCATTACAACCAACACAATTGTCATCTTTGATAATGGCTGATGTAAGCCGAAAGCTCAGAAAGGATTAAATAAAAACATGTATCAATATTGTGATTTTCTTTCTGCTTTCAATGATAATGCTATTAAGCTTGTGAGATGATATGAAAAAAATTTACATAAAATATATCAACAAAACTTGTCTATATTATTTAATGAAACATGCATCAATATATATATATATATATATATATATATATATATATAATCTGCTCTTCAATTATTAAAGGAAACTTGAAGCAAGATTACATTCTTATTATTCATAGTATAGTTGATAAAAAAAATATTTGTATATTTTACACTGATATAGGAAGTCAATTGTAAAAGGCAATATGACCCTGATAAAAAAAAGTTTTTAAAATTATTAAACTATTTTTTGGATAAAAGAATATGGTAAAACTAGCCAGTAACAATAATTTTACAGATTTTGTACACATTTTTGTTTGATAAAAAAAAATTATGATTTCAGAATAATATTGAATTTTCAGACAAGAATCCTCCATCAGAATATTTCTTCAAATTGAATTGTTTTTTTTTTGTTTGTTTGTTTTTTTCCTCCCTTAAAATATTCCTACGCTACAAAAAGAGCCCTTTATTTTTTCAGTTTATATCTTGTAGTTTTGGATTTGCCATCTTTTTCTTCTTTATACTGAGATTCAAACTTGTGGTATTTTTTTAAAAGAAATTTATTTCCTCCCACAACAAATGGAAAAGGAAAGAATACTTCATAATTTTATAAGAATAGAGAAATTTGTATTATGAGAATACTGATAAAGCTTCACCCCCCTACAAACATGTGCAATACACATGAATATGTTAAGCCAGTAAACAATAAATGAAAGTTCTAAATAATTAAGATGAGACAACAGCTTATGACTTATTTCACAAAATGGAAGCATCACCTTGTGCAAATTTTCTTTGCATATTTACTTTATATATATATATATAAACTAAGTAAATATGCAAAGGAAAGTTTTAATATTAAAAAAATAATGTTAAACAAATAAAAATTCATACATACATACATACATACATATATATATATATATATATATATATATATATATATATATATACCATCACAGATTCACTAAAAAAAATTTTTTTAAATTAAAAATAAATGAGCATATGATCAAAAATGCTCCCTATTTTGATTATTAAAATGTATTTCTTGGTTCTTTTGAGAACCTTCAAATTTTTGTTAAAAATCTTGTTTGCTTTATGTCAACAGGTCGGGGGCAAAGATTAGTAGTGTCATTTGTTAGGTGAAAAACATTGATTTGGAAAGTCTTACAAAGTTAAAATAATTGTTGGATTTTAATGAACTTTCAGGACTTATTCACAAATGAATGATTTTTTTTGGAAAATCTTAGTAAAACCCTTTACATGTTATCTCCCCCCCCCACACACACATTTATTTAATTTTAAGAAGTGTTTATATTAGTTATACACAGAACTCCTTGGAGAATTTAAAATAATTTTTATTTCTTTTTTGCAGAACTGTACACAGTGTTACTGGAAATCATAAAGTAAAAAATGCAATAAAATTAAGACATTATTTAATTTGAAAAGATTTTAATGCTTTTATGAATAAGATATATTATGGACACCATTGTCTTCAGAAAAAAATGTTTTTTGAATGTATAATGAATTTTTACAAAAATTGTTTTCAGTTTTCTTTTTAATTTTAATTGGAATATTTTATAAAATTTTCAATCTTTCTGCATTAATTTGTACTGATTAGGTGATATTATTATTATTATTGATATTGTTATTGTTATTATTAGATGATATTGTTATTAAGTAAAAACTATACTTACTAACCATAAATGGAAAAGCTTAGTACAATTCATTGACCCCCCCCCACTCAATATTTTAAAAAGAATTTTGAATATTTTCATGTGTATAAACATGCTAATTTTTATAAATACTGATCACTAATATTATCAGAAAATATGAGTGATAGTAAATTTAAAGCTATTGTACCTAAAATTCAATTAAAACATTAGATTAGGGAGAATATTTTCATAAATTTCCAAGATTCAGTCAGTTGAGTGCCATATGTGATACACGCTTGGGAGATCATGTCTTGAAAGAGACATGACTGACAGGCAGAAGGTTTTCCCACAGTAGGTTGCCATTACTTTCTGTGGTAGACTGATTGCCAATCAAGGCTATACAACCCAATTCATCCTGTTATTTAACCCATAACTGGAAAGAAGAGACAGATTACTACCTTTCCCGAGGGTATTTGCGTGTAAATGAATGCAATGAATTCAACTGGAATTTGAACTTGACTCCCTGATTTCTCGTTCCATGCTGATATCCACTACACCACAATGCACATCCACTTTCTAACATTACTCGATAGTTAAAAATTATATAAAATAAGGGGCTCAAATTATATAATCTTTACAGATATGTTCATAGAAAAAAATTAGATATACTTCTGTCAGTTAAGCTGTCAACAGCTTAATAAAGCACCTACCTTAAAAAAATGCATTTCTGTGATATTTTAAACGTGAAGTAATATTTGTTTCAAATCAGATTAATTAAACTTTAAATCCGTTAATATTCCTCAAATAAAGTTACTTAAAAGTATATTTTATTTTTGAAAGATTTCTTAAGAGAATTACATTGTGATGACAGATGGCAAAAAAAAAGGCACTAAAACCATTGATATTTAGTGATTTCAAAACAAAAACTTTTTCCAGTCAATTTAAATTCATTTTGAAAATGTAAAGTATTTTGCTTTTTTTCAAATATTAGATTGAATTTATTAGTTTGAAATTAAAACTAAAATATAAGGTTCAAAAAAGATTTTTTTATTTTTAGAAATTCATTTTAAACCTACATATCATGTTTTGGTGGATATATATATATATATATATATATATATATATATATATATATATATATATATATATATATATATTCTAAACATATACTGTTAAATGTAAGAGACAATGAATGTCTATTATGTTTAATTATGAGCCATTCTAAACAATGTATTTTGGCTTTAATTTCAGGTAAAAATAAATACAAAACTTCTCCAACATTTGGGTAATTTTTTATTAAGTTTGAACTAATTTAATAAAAAATTACCCAAATGTTGGAAAATTTTTGTATTTATTTTTACCTGAAATTAAAGCCAAAATACGATGTTTAGAACGGCTCATGATCAAACATAACAGACATTCATTGTCTCTTATATTTAACAGTATATGTTTAGAAAATTATCTGCTGCCTCAGTATACTAAATATATAGATATATATATATGTATTACAGAAAATCCCGAAGATTAACGAAATGGTTTAACAACCGACATATTGAAATTATTTGTTTGAACATTATTTTTAATCGATACTTGTATTTGAGTAGATATTCTGTTTTTAATCAAACAGTATACTTATTTCTACCGGCCTGATTATTTATGATAAATTTTTGTTATGAAAATGCGTGTCATTCGGCAGAATTCAAACATGTGACCCCTATCAACATAGGGGAAGCCACCAATTGTTCTGGCATGTCTTAGACCACTCGACCACAAATGATACCATAGTCTAAACCAAGTCAAATATGTGTGTACGTGTGTTAAGTAATATTAGAAATAGCAAGAAGCCAAAAATGCTGCCAGTCAATGAGATATTGAGAGAAAAAGCATTTAAGGCAAGCAGTCTTTGCAATAAAGTGCCCAATACCAAAGATAGAGCCTGAATTGAATTAATAATTTATTGTTGATGTATGTTTCAAAACAATACAGAAAAACTAACATCAACAATAGATGTGTAAAAAAAGAAACAATGAAATCATTAGCATTAAATTACTGATAACCCCTAAAGAGTGGACATACAAATTTGCCTCCAAAACTCCAGAGTTGGGTTGCTGAAGCTAACATTAATCAGCTAAGGGACAAACTTTTACTTATTAATTAAAATATATATATTTAGTATATCAAGGCAGCAAGTAATTTTCTAAACATATGTTGTTAAATGTAAGAGACAATGAATGTCTATTATGTTTAATCATGAGCTGTTCTAAACATTGTATTTTTGCTTTAATTGGTGGATTTTATATTTCAGTTTAAACAAGCTCTCTGAAGATGGCTCATGTGAGTCGAAAGCTTAGAAGAAAACCAATAAATAATTATCCAAATGTTGGAGAATTTTTGTCTTTATTTTCAACTGAAATTAAAGCAAAAATACGACGTTTAGAATGGCTCATGATTAAACATAATAGACATTCATTGTCTCTTACATTTAACAACATATGTTTAGAAGATATATATATATATATATATATATATATATATATATATATATAAATTTTCAAACGTATTTATAGTAGATACTGTGAATTTGAAATAAAAACCCCCATTTTTATTTATTAATCAGTGTATGAATAAAGGGGAGGCACTTTCTGTAAAAGGAGGAAAATAGAACCTTGCTTGACGCAGATACAGTCACTTTCTCACTGGCGTAATGTGGCTTCCCGGTGACTCTTCTACAAATACTTTCATGGCTTCTGCTCCGATGAACTTAGCTCACTGGTGCCCCTATGTATGAATTTACTCGAACCACTAGATTAGCAACTAGGTCCCACTCTTTTACTGTGAAACCAATAAAATGTAAATGTAACTTTGACTCTACCAGCTTCTTTTTTTGCACTTCCCACCTGTGGAATTCCCTTCCGTTTACTTGATTTCTGGACAACTACAATCTGCAAGAATTTAAGATCAATAGTCATTTATCTCACTGACTTGCATCCTCTCTCTCTCTCATGCTCCTTTCTCTGTCCACTCCAATCTCATCACATTAGTATTCTCATCCCTCTCTTACCCACTTCCTGACACTCCATATAACCTGTCCTTCTTCCTCATAACTTTCTTCCTATGTAACCCCCTGTGCACCAGTGGCAGTAAACTGCCTTGCTTGGGATGATATGATTATTAAAAAAAAAAAAAAAAAAAAAGGATGTTCTTTGTGGCCGAGTGGTTACGTAAACTGGAACAAATGGTGGTTTCCCCTACAAAGAGAGATGCAGGTTTGATTCATGATAGGAAATGCATTTTCTGCACTAAGATATCTTAAATTCACAGACCTATAGATGTAATACACATCTAAACTTATTTATAAATGGAACTTTGTGTGTGTGTGTGTGTGTGTGTGTTACCTATAGACTCCAAAACGGCTGAACCAATTTTCTTGAAAATTTACACAGTTGTACTATAGGTGTCTGCGAGTATTCTTAGCTAGGTTTTATGTCGAGGTAAAATCGATAATTGAAAAAATCGGGTTATAGAAGGAGTGGTCCGATTTGAATCAAATTTGATACACTCATAGACAAAGACATAAGAAACGATATTCAAAAGTTTCAAGGTTGCAGTTCTTACAATAGTGCAGAAAATCGATAATATATACCAGGTTTGATCAAAATCAGTTTTTCAGCCCTTTTATTTTAGTTTTTGTTTCAGGTTTGGCTTTAAGTAGGTATAATTGTAGTTCTTTATCTCAGCCATGATACCATTTACTCAGAGTACTTATTTAGCCTTTAAAATTCAGTTTACAACAAAAAAAACTTATTTGATATCGATACCAGGAAATCAAAATTTGACTTACATCCATTTATTTTTCTTTCAGTCTATGGTTTTGCTTTAACTGGAAACAACTATTGCTTTTTAGTCTTTCGTACCAACGTCCAAAGAGTCTGAGCTCCAAGACCATGGATTAGTTTTCAACTTTCATTACACCCAAGCAACACCGGGCCATACTGCTAGTTGTTTAATAAATAAGAATGGGGTGTCTATTTAAAATATGAAATATGCACTGTGTTCCCCTGGACAGAGGGAGCTTTCATTAGATCCAGCATACTCTAGATTGATTGGGCTATGAAGAATGTAGCTGATCAGGCAAGGCTGTATAGTGCCCTTAAGCAGAACTCTTCTTGTCATAGACTCTCAAAATTTTTTCATATCCAAAACATACACAAAGCAATTTTTTAAAGAAGAAATAGATTTTTTATGCTTATTAATCTGACGGATTTTATCACTTTAAATGTTATTCTTAGTGGATACTCATATATGAGTATTGTTAAGGAGAAGATAATCCAATAAATCTTTTTAATATAAAATATTAAAGAGAAAGAGCCATACAGAGAGCTCAATGGATATTATCCAGAGTAATATGATACAGATAAAGGGAAAACTCAGCACATCATCTTAGACAGTTATAAACTATATTTTATTTTGACAAATAAGTGTTTGGTACCCATCTCATCAGACTGCAAATTATGGATAGTTTAATTTTATAAGAACATTAAAAAAACTGGAAGTCAAGTGGCATGACCCAGAAATATTTATTTCCTCAGGATGTTATAAAGTTGAGGTCAGAAGTGGTTGAAGGGGAAGAGTAAACATTTCATCGTCAAGCAATTGGGGGAGGGCATGTCAATGGCAAAATCAAGATACATACCCACACAACCATATATATATATATATATATATATATATATATATATATATACTCACACACACACACTTATTTATATGCATATGTGTTGTGTATATATATATATATATATATATATATATATATATATATATATATAGTTTTATTTATTCTGAATTCTGAAGAAGGACTCTTCTGAAAATTTTATAATATTTTTATAGCCTTTGATTTTCTTTTCTTCTCAAAATCATACAAATTATCTCAAAAAAGAAAATTAACATGTTACAATAAACAAATAGAAAAAAGTACAAAAAGGTTGGGGTGTAAAATAAAAAGAATAAAATAAAAAAAGTCAAATATCACCTTAAAAATACAGAAACAATATCTACAAATAAAGAGTTTAACAGAAATAATAAAATCAATATTAAGTTAAAAGTTTGTATTTTTTAGGAACATTTATGGTTTGAAATACTGACAATTGTGCATTGTATATTGCTTTCATATTCTGACAAAGAAATAGGTAGGTATTTACCTTCTCACAAGGGAAATTATCACGCAAGATCAGGTTTAATGTAAGTCCTTACATGCCACATGTAGGTAAAGGCAAAGATTGTCCAATACTATTGTGTATATTGTGCATACCCCAACACGAACTCTGTAAGGCAATGGGAGGTACCACCTTGGAAATGGCTACTCAGGGATGAACAGGTTTCATTTGTCCCATATCGCACTCAAAGATAATATACAACTGATTTTGACCAAAAGGAAAAGAATTAAATAAATTATGGATTTAAGATAATCAGGATTGCAGTTGCGACCCATATTGTGTTGATTGATAATGATGATAATGTGCTCATCTTCAAGGGATTCGTGTACTATAATTCAGAGGGCTCGTTTGGTCAATGTAAGCGATAATGATTATGAATACAGACAAGAAAAGTCTGACAGGCTTGAATGGTTGATGATTGTTGTTACTGATGAGGATTTTTGACTTGGATAGGTGTTGATAACACGTCTAGATCAGTAAGTTAATGAAAGAATGGAGACTGGTAGCAGATAATAAAACAGTGAAGTGATGGCAGGAATTGATGTTTTTGTGTCAAGGTTGAATGATATTCTATAAGAGACAATTTATTTAAAAGTACAAATCTAAGTTTTAAAAAAAAAAGGTCAAACATAAAAACTAATGACATGGCATTCAACTTGTTAACCTTTAGCACTCTGCAGGTAACTATTTTTACCAAGTAAAATGTTAGTCCTGCCAATGCAAGTTGAATTTGAATTTCTTGGTTGTGGTTCTATGGCAACACCTAAAACAATCTTGAATGATATTGAGAACTACGCCATTGCAATTTCAAATATATAGATCTAATATATAAAGCACTATATTTTTATATTTTTAAGGGATTCCATATACAGTAAAAGGGAAAGTATCTGTCTAAACTTATTTATAAATGGAACTTTGTGTGTGTGTGTGCATGTATGCATCTGTGTGTCTGTTACCTATAGACTCCGAAACGGCTGAACCGATTTTCTTGAAAATTTACACAGTTGTACTATAAGCGTTTGCAAGTGTTCTTATCTAGGTTTTGTGTCAAGGTACCCTCAATAAATATCAAAAATTGAAAAAATCGGGTTATAGAAGGAGTGATCCGATTTTAATCAGATTTGATACACTCATAGACAAAGACATAAGAAATGATATTCAGAACTTTCAAGGTTGCAGTTCTTACAATAGTGCAGAAAATCAATAATATATATATATATATATATAAGCTTTCATTACACCCGAGCAACGCCGGGCTATACTGCTAGTCTAATCTATAAAGCACTATATTTTTATATTTTTAAGGGATTCCATAGACAGTAAAAGGGAAAGTATTATTTATAAATGATGCAAACTGCTAATTAATAATTTTAGTTAAAAGAAACAATTATAAAAGTATTTTTTTGAATAATACAATTAATAAAGAATAATAATAAGATTCTAAATTTTTAATAGGTTTTTCTCTTTAACTGTCTATCTAATTTTGATTTTTTTAGAATTGTCTGAATTCAATTTAATATCAAGAAGATACATAACTAGAATAAATTATTGTAAAAATAGACGTAATATTTATATTATTTAATGAAACATGCTTGAATATATATATATATATCTCGATTTCTTTTGGTGACTGGCATGTGTATGCACTGTTTATATACAACATGTTAAAATCTTCCTTCTCTGATTCCATGCGCCTATGGCTTAGGGGGTAGTGACTCCGACTGACACCAAATCAGTCGAGTTTCGATCCCGGCCAGAAGCAAGTGGATGCATCTAGCCACACTGATGAGCTGTGATACAGCAAAACAAATTTGTATGCGGATGACTAATATATATATATATATATATATATATAGATATATATATATATAATTAAGAGGTTTAAATATGTGATAATTATTAATAAAAATAAATAAAAATCATCAACTGTCATCACATCTGTATTTCCATTCTTCTTTTGCTCCTTTCTAACTGGTTCGTCTTTCTCTTCACTCTCCTCCTGTCTAATCTTTTTACTCTTATGTAGCCCCCTAATCTTTTTATTCTTATGTAGCCCCTTACACACCAGTGGTGTTACCACCTTACTCGGAGTGATATGATTAAAAAAAAATTTTTTTTAAATTAGTAATAAAAATCTTGACCATTCAAGGATGGGTATAATGTAATTTGAATTAACAATTTAAAATATCTTAAATTTAAAATGAAAAGTCGTACTTTTTAGGTTTCAATAAGTAAAAACTGGGTAGAAAAAAGATGGGGTGAATGGAGTGAAATGAATTAAAGTTAAATTAAAAGTGGGATGAAGGAAATGAAAAAAAAAAAAAAACGGAAAATAATACACAATCTGATCTCAAAAATAATCTGTGAATCTTATTTAACATAACTAATAACTTTTTAAAACTCTTCCTGTTAAAAAAAAGGCTTAAAAAACTATCTTCAAGATCTAATTATGAAAATCGAAATACATGGTAGATTAATGTTTATCCAGACAATATAGAGTACCTGTATTTGTACCACCTATTAATATGTATTCTATCTTGAGTGACTCTTGAGCCTTTTCTGTAGTAAAAAAGTAATATTAAATGTAAACTGGGATGGAGGGAAAATTCTTTAGATGCCATCAAATGTGGGAGATAACATTGGAAATAAAATCAGCAAACCAGGCTCAAATTTTGGCTGAGACTTGCATTCACTTTGCACTAATATCTTTAAGAAAGGCGTGAATTCAATTCTCCCTGCACATTGTTGGATATCTCAACAAAATATCTTGTCACTTGCATACCCTGACAGTTTAATGAGAGTAAATGAATGAGTATTTGGACAGACCTTTCTATAACTAATTTACCTGCCTTCTCACTATCAGCATGAGCTGCTACAACCATATTCCCTTTGACAGAAATTAAATGGCAGATTCTTGGTTTACTTTTACAAAATGAAGAAAAGTAATATATATATATATATATATATATATATAAACAAATAGAAGATTTTTATTATATTTTGGCAAAAAAACATTTTTGAATGTTATAATTGCTTATTACAAGTCTTTGGTTTATTTAATGACTATTTTAAGTTATATAAAATACTATTAGAGAGAGAAATTATAATTGAGACTGGATTTGGATGAAGGGAGACCCTGGGACATTCCACTTTTGAAGCCCTGGGGCATTCCACTTGGGAGGCCCTGGGATATTTCACTTTTGAGGCCATGGGATATTTCACTTTTGGGGCCCTGTGACATTCCACTTTTGAGGCCCTGGGACATTCCACTTTTGAGGCCCTGGGATATTCCACTTGGGAGACCCTGGACTATTCCACTTGCGAGTAGAGGAAAATGGAAAAGTGTTAAATTAAATGATTTGAGTAAAGCCAAAGATGATAATAGGTGTTTCAATTACTGAAATATTGTTTAGAATTTACAATGACAGCATGTGTAAGAAAGGCATATGACAGTGTCAAAAATATGTCTTGGATGCCCCCTAGATTTTGAGGCCCTAGGCTTCAGTCTGCTAAGCCTATAGAAAAATCCAGCACTGACCATAATGAAATAAATTCAACGAAGATAAGCAATAATAACTGGTGAATTTGTCCTTATTAAAGGTTAATAATATAAGTCACTAATTTCAGTAAATATTCCAATTGTTTATTAAAATATAAAGAAAAGAGCTGAAAAGTTCTAGACATGAACCACATTGAAAAAACTAAGCAAACATCAGATTTTTAAAAAAAAATATTTCTTGGTTATGCAAGAACTTTACTCTTTTGAGAAATTTTAGTTCCCTCCCTTAAAATTTACATAGTTTTTCTAACACATTGTATCTAAAGAGTAGGACATATTGAAGGTTTCATGATATCCTGGATATAGAGAGTACAATTTATTGAAGGTTTCATGAAGTCTTTAATATAAAAATAAAAAATATAAAAATAAAATTTTTGTGCAAAATCACATCGAGGGGCTCTAAATCCTTTAAATCAAATTAAATTTTTTCCTCAATTCCATTTAAAAAAATATTCTTGAAATGTTTACTTTTAATTCCAGGCCTGAGCTTATAATCTTAAAATTGTAATGAATACTTAAAAATTTACAAGTAAACATAATCATTTTATAAGATAACCAAGTGTAAATAGTAAAAACTTGATGAAATAAAAATATACCATGACAAAGCGCAAAGCGATGACAGTTAACATTGTCACACACATTTTGCAATTTGATAATACACAACATAAAACTGAAGCCTTAACAAAAACGGTGACAGGCTACATTTGAATGTAAATGGAAAAAATTCAAATTAAATGTACAGACTTTGTACAAACATGGAACTTACTAGAAATAACAAAAGCAGTATAAAAATAACATGCAAAAGCCAAGATATGCTATAACCAGCCAAGTTTTTCAGAGTAAAAAGGTTTTGTCTTTTTTTAATTAAAATTAGAAAATAAAGTTTCAAGAAATTCAAAACATTGCATTAAATATGTTTTTCAGAGAAAAATAATAATACAAAATGAAAATTCTTTACTAAAATACAAAATATTATTAAAAAAAAAGGGGAAAAAATAATTTACAGCTAATTTTTTTTTTCTTAAAATAATTTAAAATTTAAAATTGTTTTCTTTCAAAACTAGCAACCTTTAAAATACATTCTGTCAGTGTTTGGGACAATTTTATTTAGTTTAGCACAGCATGTATATGAGGAGAGGTTGTTCAACAATTCCACTTCTTTGTTCAAAATCATTATTTCAAGGTTCAAACATCAGAATACTGATTTTGGGAAGTGAAATAGGCCAAAAGCTTTCCGTTACACACGTGGGTATATCAAGAAGTCAGCAGCCTAATGATGGAAGAAGCTTTTATTTCATGCAATAAATGAATACTTATTTTTTTTCATTATATTATTTAATTCAATGGTGAATATCAACCTGAAATCCATCATTATACAGTGAAAGTTTCAGATCAAAACTCAGCCAATAAGTACATAAATGCCTGATTTATTCATCAGTGAAGTTGATAGTGTTAGTCAGAGTAGGGACAGTTTAGTGAACATTTAATTTTATCTGCTTGGACTGAGCATGCAAGCAACGATGAGGTGTTGGAAAAAATGGCAACAAAAAGGAAATTAATATTGAGCATCAGGAAGAGACAACTGAAGTTCCTGGGACACGCAATGAGGAAGGAGAGCCTGGAGAACCTGATACTGACTGGCCAGATAGAAGGAAAGAGAGACAGAGGAAGGCAGCGGATAACATATTTGCAGGGCCTGATCAGGTGGATGACGGAATGGGGGTTGCCACAAGTAACAGGAGCAAACATACTAAGAGCCACAAGGAATAGGGAGACATGGAGAACCATGATCGCCTACGTCCTGCAGGGACAGGGCACATAGAAGAAGAAGAAGATATATATATATATATATATATATAAATATTTATTTAGAATTTATAACTTAAATATGTTATAATATCACTACAAAAGTAGCCTTTTTGTTTGGATAGTACCCGTGTCTTATCAAGTGATGAATTCAATTACAAGTTTGAGGGTTTTAAAAGTTTAAAAGAGTAGCTAAACCCTCTTAATCAGGAAGGCGTTGTTACAAAGACAGGATGAACCAATTGAAACAAAATAATCTCCAGTCTGAAGACTACCAGAATAGACAGAAAAGTTCATTCACCAGAGATTGCTTTGTTCTAATTGGTCCATCCTGTCCTTGTAACAACGTCTTCCTGATTAAGGTGGTTTAGCTACTCTTTTTAAACTTTTGAAACCCTTGAAACCCTTGAAACTTGTAATTGAATTCATCACTTGATAAGACACACATAGTGTCAAAACAAAATGGCTACTTTTGTATTGATATTATAACATATTTATATTATAAATTCTAAATAGATATTATTAGCTCTACTTTGTATTGAGCACTTTTTTAAGAATAGTGTTTATTTGGATACGGAATATTATTCCATCCATACGTACCCTATACTTGTGTATATATATATATATATCAAGTAACTAACCTAAAGAGCCGAGGTTTCACCTAACCGGATCTTCAGGGAAGGCTGGCCTTCCCTGAAAATCCGGTTAGGTGAAACCTTAATAGGTTCGTTGGCTCTTTAGGTTAGTTACTTTCTTTGTTTGCTCTGCTTGTGCTTTGAGCACTTTTTTGTTTTAGGTTACTTGTCTCGGGTTTTTTTGTTTAGGCTACGTACTTTGACTGATGTTCAAGTGCTTAGCTCTTTCTTCTTTTTTTATTACCATTTTTTCCTTCCGCGTGTTTATTCGGAGGGTTTTTCGAAATGAGTATAGCAATAAGTTTAAATTTATATATTAGTATGTTGGTGTCAAATAAAATCCTCACATTTGCCCTGATAAAGTCCATCAGAGGATGAAATGTGTTGGCTAAGATAAGTTTTCCTTTTGTTTTTATTCATCAAACCTTGATGTCAATCTAGCAGCACAAGTATATTCATGTGGTCAGAGCATAAGAGAAAGCCTCTAATCAGAGCAGAAGCCGTGAAAATATTTTTTTAAAAAAGGCAGAGGAAAGCCACATATCGGTGAGAAAGTAACTGAAGTTGAGTTGTGAAGTCAGGACCAACTACGTTGCAGATCCTCATTTGGATTTTGTACAGACTCTCAAGATGAATAGCAGGAGCACCTGACCAGATATGGCAACAGTATTCAGTGCTTGAACAAATGGTAGATTTATAAACGCGCAAAATGGATTCTGGAAACCAATCCAATCAATGAAACCCACTATTAGTCTGAAAAAGTTCATTCTTAGAATGAAATGTGTTACTAAAAAGTATTTATTCATATTTCTGAGCCGAGGTAGTATTTATACTATTTACATTATTCGGACCATTGTCCTCATCTTTGTTTGCCATTAGTACAATGCTTCGGCTATTGTATGCTCTGGCCGTCTTCAGGTGTTAAGAATTTTGAACCAAACCCTTTATTACAATCACTGGGGTATATCATTCTCATTCCCTGTATGAAGCCTCTTCTGGTAGTCTTTAAGGACACATGGCCTAGTGGGTATAGGTGTTGGCTCGATCCAGTGAATTGACTCAAAGAGTTGTGAGTTAAATACCAGGTTACAGCAGTGGTGAACAAGTAACTTAAAGGGTTAGAAGGAGATAAATCATGATTACCAAAAAAGGCTCTATGCAAGGAATGAGAATGATATACCCCAGTGATTGTAATAAAGGGTTTGGTTCGAAATTTCTAGCACCTGACAAAGGCCGGAGCATACAACGGCTGAAACGTTGTACAAATGGCAACAAAGATGAGGACAATAGTCCGAATAATGTAAATAGTATCACTAAGAAGCCTTTTCTATTTTGTCATTCACTTAGTCACTATTTGTCTGACAGATGTATATATATATGAGAGAAATTATTTCCAATAAAGGTATAGAACACACAAAAAATAAACTCACAAATGCTCAGTCTGTAAGTACAGAGCAACATATGTATGAAACTTGTTATGAGGGAGGGGGACTACACAGGTACAAACTATATTCCTATCTTTTTCACACACACTATTTGATGACAGGTAAAACTTTCTTTCAAGAAAGAAATGGAGAATTTAAAATGACCTCCTGGGTTATATATACAAAGTTGAAATATCTGAAAAGCTAATATTTACCTAGATGTCATAAACTAACAATACTTGAATCTATCTATCTATCTATCTATCTATCTATCTATCTAGCTACACACACACACACACACACACACACACAGAGGATGCAATGGGTAAATTTTAGGCATTTTATATTTTTGATTTTCTGCATGTATACTGTCTTTGATTTTGTCAACTACACAGTATAGTAGGGTCTGTTGGGCGCCGTCTGTGAGAAAAAGAACACTAAAACACAGAAATCTGAAAATAACATGCCATACTATTTGGCATTTGCTCTGAAAGCTCAAATATGAATATGTCAGAGTGTTTGGGTGTCAATCTGAAGACAGTGTGGAGGATTCTGAAAGAGTTGGACAAGTCTAATAGTCATTATGAAGATGTTTGGACTGATCACTAACGATGGCAATTTTATGCCTCCATTCGTTTTCTCACAGGGCCCCAGATTCAATATGAAGGCCTATATCAAGTGCCTTAAGGAGTAGTACTGCCCTGGGTCAAGAGGGCGACTTCTTGAGGGCCCTATGCCTGGCAACAGGACTCTGCACCATGCCACACAAGCAGAAGAATCCAGGCATAGTTGTCAGACAATTTCTGCAACTGCATCACCCCTTACATCTTGCCACCTAACTCCCCAGACACTCCCGAGACTGTAACCTCCTTGGTTATTATGTGTGGGTTGCAGTTGACCAAGAGACCAATAAAATTCCTTGTAATGCTAATGATGAACTGAAGACAAGGATTATGGCTGCATTCATCAACTTAAACAAGGAGACCATCCAGAAGAGTTGCAAGAGATTCCAAAATCGTCTGGAGGCTGTGAATGAAGTCAATGCTAATTTTATTGAATAAATTTACTCTTTAGTATTTCAAGATATTTTTGTGTAATTTTGGTAAATATATCTATTATGAGATATCAGTGTTATTTTTAATTTTTGCATAATTTAGATGATAATTTATCCATCGCACTATATATATTGTGTAATTAGGTAGCAAGTGTTCTTTTAAACATTTTTATTGAAACGTATGGACATTTCATGTCTATCAAATTTAATCATCGTCTTTACTAAAGTGTCAGTTATCTTCTGCAAACATGACTGCTGGTGATGCACAAAATATACAAAATCAAGTCTTATACAACTTTTCAACACATTGGAGTCATCTTCAGGGTTGCTTAGTAACAACTAAGTAAAGTAAGGTGAAGAAAATGAAAATTTTTTTTAAGTGGTACATTTTAAAGTGTCAAAAATATGTTTTAATTGAATAAATCTTCATGCAGAATTTTTTTTCAGATGCATGATGTGATAATGTGCATTTTTTTCTTTATATGACCCACCCTTTTACTGTGAAACCAATAAGATGCAAATGCAAATTCTACTCCAGCAGCTTCTTTTCTCGCACATCCCGCCTGTGGAATTTCCTTCTATTTACTTGCTTCCCCAACAGCTATTATCTCCAAGAATTTAAATGTAAAGTCAATATTCATCTCCTATCTCACTAACTTGCATCCTCTCTCTCATGCTCTCATCTCATTTCTTCAGTATTCTCATCCCTCTCATACCTGCTTCCTGACATTCTGTTACTCCTTCTCATAACTTTCCTCCTATGTAACCCCCTGCACAACAGTGGCAGTATAATGCCTTGCTTAGGGTGATATGGTTATAGAAAAAAAAAATGTACTATACACAACTGCAAATCAATAATCTAAATTAATTTATAAATGGAACTTTGTCTCTGTGTGTGTATGTGTGTGTGCATGTCCGTTACCTACAGACTCCGAAATGGCTGAACTGATTTTCTTGAAAATTTACACAGTTGTACTATAAATGTCTGTGAGTGTTCTTAGCTAGGTTTTGTATCGAGGTACCCCTGATAAATATCAAAAATCGATAATCGAAAAAATCAGGTTATAGAAGGAGTGGTCCGATTTTAATCAAATTTGATACACTCATAGACAAAGACATAAGAAATGATTTTCAGAACTTTCAAGGTTGCAGTTCTTACAATAGTGCAGAAAATAGATAATATATATGTATAAAAGCAAGATGTTTGTGTGTGTGTCTGTTTATTTGCCTGTATGTCTGTATTTTTTCAGCTCTTTTATTTTAGTTTTTGCTTTGGGTTTGGCTCTAAGTAGGTATAATTGTAGTTCTTTGTCTCAGCCATACCATTTACTCAGAGGACTTATTTAGCCTTCAAAATTCAGTTTACGATGAAAAAAACTTATTTGATATCGATACCAGGAAATCAAAATCCATTTATTTTTCTTTCAGTCTATGGTTTCGCTTTAACTGGAAACAACTATTGCTTTTTAGTCTTTTGTGTCAACGTCCAAAGAGTCTGAGCTCCAACACCATGGATTAGTTTTAAAACTTTCATTACACCTGAGCAACACTGGGCTATACTGCTAGTTTCAAATAATCATAGACTCCAAATCTGCATTCTCCAATGCAAAAAAAAAATGTCATCACACCTGATAATGTGCAGACAATTATTTCCCAGTTTAGTAAGTAAAGATGATGATTGTTGGGTGTTTTGTTTTATGGCATATCAACCTCAGTGGGTCATTTATTGCCAACTAAATTTTTATTTATTTATTGCTGGTAATACCTTTTTCTTTCAACAATTTATTGTTGTTTGTATATAACTTTTTGTGTCTAGTAATACTTTTTTCTTTTCAAGTATCAAGATTCATTGGGATTTGTTTTTAAGGGCAGAGTTCCCAAATCCTACCCTATTATTTAACCCATAACTGGAGGAAAGGGACGGATTAATACCTTTCCCAAGGGTACCAGTGCCTAAGTGAATGCAGGGCATTCAACTGGAATTTGAACTCGGCTCACCGGTTTCTTTTTCCAAGCCGATATCCACTGCACCACGATGCACATCCGTCAATAAACACTTACAGCACCTGGTATTCCCAAGCGGTCACCCATCCAAGTACTGACCAGGCTAAATGTTGCTTAACATCGGTGATCGAGCGAGAACCAGTGTATTCAACGTGATATGGCAGTAAGCCTAAAGATGATGATAAAACTCAATAAACATAGAATATCTATACTTTTATTTTACATACACAAAGGGTTGCTGAAAAGTTGTCAGACCAAAAAAGAATTTTGTCAACAACTCTACAGCACTCCTCATATCGCTAATTTTTTAAAAAATTTGATAAATGCGTATATTGAACTGGTAAAAATAGAAAATGATTAGGATCTGTAGATTTGTGAGAACGGTCACTTCGACATTATATAATCGTTAACAAACTTGTCTTGCTGGATCATTTACAACTGAATAGGGACTTCAATCCTCACCGGGTTTCCCATACTATTGACCTTTGGCTACATGCAAGCTATGCTTAGAAAAATCACTAGAAATTTGTGAGAATGACTGCCATGTTGTTGACTAGTAACAGAATCATGCCATTCATTCGTTTTATCACATTTTGTGTTGCTCCAGTTAGCACTTCTCTCCATGTCACAATTGTGGTTCACGATAACATTCAAACCAGAATAGTGTAATGGCTTGCCTGTACCTTTTGCACCAGAAATGTTGAGTGGATAGGAAATTAAGAATTAAAATCAACCTTCTTCTTCACTTTTACAAAAATTCACAATGACGTGTGAAATCCTGGTTTTTCCCAAATAGAAAAAGGACTGACCATGTGCTTAAAGAAAAAGTCAAAACCGGATTTCGCAAGTAGATGTTAAATTGATTTTCTGACCAATGGGAGTGAATTGTAAGACCCACAAGACTTCGATCCAGTGTGAAATTCTGAAGGGCAATATAAATGGCTTCGATGATCAGCGTCAGTCAGTCAGATGGAACCAGCGAGACAAAACAACTAAAATGTAATGGGGAGAAACTTCAATCATGACCCGGACATAGGTCACAGGTCACATTGCACATTGTCCTTCTCCTTCTTTCTCATGTGCTGATTCATTTTACTTCTTATTCTCCATTCAAAGAATTCCCTCAAAAAAATGCTAATACATACATATGTATGTACACATAAACTCTTTCCAACAAATTATTACTATGAACATTTCTTGATACCCTTAACTTTCTAATTGAACATTAATTTCTAGTAAAATTCATGTTATCCTTTTCATTAATAAATTTCTATTTTAAAATGTATATTTCATTCTTCCACACATTCCAATCTACAACCAACTGACAAACAACCTTCTGATGAAAACCCAATGATTCTGGATAAAACTTGTAAGCTGTAAGCTTGGTTATGTATGACACAAGGTCGAATCAAATAAACATCAACCATCTTCCAACAGACAACTCCATCCCTTCTCTCAGGGGTGGATTTGGACACCTTGACATGGTGTAATGGTCAGCAAGCTTGTCAATTGAGTAGTGAGTTTGATCTGGGTGCAACATACTTTCAGCCTTGTGCCACATCTAAGTGGGGCTTAGAAAATCAACTATCTATCTTTCTATGTTATATCTAAGATAATTCAAATCTATCTATCTATCTATCTATCTATCTATCTATCTATCTATCTATCTATCTATCTCTCCTGATCCTCACTGGGTACCCCATATTTTCCGCCTTGTGCCACATCTAAGTGGTGCTTAGAAAATAAACTATCTATCTTTCTATGTTATATCTAAGATAATTCATATTTATCTATCTATCTATCTCTCCTGATCCTCACTGGGTACCCCATATTTTCCGCCTTGTGCCACATCTAAGTGGCGCTTAGAAAATCAACTCTCAGCAGTGGATTTATTCTTGAAATTACCTTCTTCTGGCCTTTGCCTAAAGAGGCAGGAGTTTCCTTCTACTAGACTGGTTGCCACCTAAGCCTATAGAACCCAATCTGTCCTATTTTACCTATAGCTGGGGGGAAATTATACCATATGTATGTATAAAAAGATATACAACAGTTATTATTTTACAAAAATTGGCGTTTTCAATATATTTTTCATTTCATAACATTTTACATTTCAAATACTTCTTGAATTATATCTACTGTAAAATATTGCTGATTATAGAATATTCTAGAACAATGTTAATAAATCATGTGATCAGACATAACCAAATGGTAAATATAATCATTTTATAGATTCAACAGTTTTTTCATTAGAAAAAATCATTATGCTTATATACAAAAAAGGAAAAAACTAATTCATCATACAAAGATACAAAATTCTAAAAAATTAGATACACCCTTATTGGAACAGCTGCTTTAATTTCCTTTCTTTCATCATATAGTCAGTTTTAGACCCACTGGAGTGACAGGGTGTAATCGATTTCTATTTTTCCCTCAGATTAGGTAATTAATAATATGAGTGCAGTAATATGAATCTATTTTCGAGGTGTATGATGAAATTTGTTTAGGCTTGAAAAATATTGTGATCCATGATTGCATCAGGTTTTTATCACACCCAGATACTATTGTCTCGACTGTCGATTAGTTGTCCTATGGCCATTGTCTGTGATGGATGTTACTCCAAGGAAGCATATGAAAATTGTAATGTTGTACAAATGCAGTGGTAAGCCTCACCAGAGATTGCGGATTATGTTAGTATCGGCTTTGCAACTGTCAGTTGTGCCATCAAGGTGAAGAAAGAAACTGAATCCATCAGTCCAAAACGTAAAGGAAAATGTGGTCAGAAGAGGAAAACAACATCAAGAGATGAAGTATACGTGATCAGGGAAAGTGAAAGATCTTAAGAAGACGTGATTCATTTTGTTCCAATTAATTTGCAGAAGGGTGTAAGAAATTAGAAAAAATCTGACACTTGTATATTTGTAGACTGCTTTTAAGCTGTACAGATTTTTAAGTTTTATTTTTATTTTTTTTTAACAAATTAAAAAAGAGACAAAATTTGGAAAAAAAAAAATTTTTACACCCAAATAATTATAATAAGTAGAATCAGAAATGGTAGAATAATAAAGAATAAACATGCATAATAAATGGATGTAAGATTCTGGTCTGAAATTATGAGTTTTGTTTAACCAATAGAACATAGAATTTGAAATTAATCAATAGTCTTTCATCCTATTTGAACAGGGTCCTCAGTTTCTAGAATAGAATGACAGAAATAATTTCTAGAAACAGAATAACAAAAACTACAAAATGATTTGTTAAAAAACAAATATAAATTTGATGTTCTCAAAAACAAAATATCAAAAACAAATAAAGAACACGTTTCTAAAATAATGTGGTCTCTAAAGTGAATGTTAATCAGATTGTAGTATTTGTCTATACTGCTTAGATGAGATAGTATATATATATATATATATATATATATATATATATATATATATATATATATATATATATATATATATATATATATATATATATATATATATATATATATATGACAGGAGAATGATATACCCCATTGATCAAAATAAAGGGTTCAGTTCAAAATTCCTCGCACATGAAGAAGGCAGTAGTGTACAATGGCCAAAATGTCATAAACATGGCAACTAAGACAAGAACAACAGTCTGAACATTGTGTATATATATACACAATGTTCAGACTGTTGTTCTTGACTGTTGTTCTTATGACATTTTGGCCATTGTACACTACTGCCTTCTTCATGTGCGAGGAATTTTGAACTGAACCCTTTATTTTGATCAATGGGGTATATCATTCTCCTGTCATTGAAGTAAAAGGTTCAGCTCAAAATTCCTAGAACCTGAAGAAGGCTAGAGCATACAACGTTCAAAGCGTCGTAGACATTGCAACAAAGATGAGGACAACAGTCTAAAGAGTGTAAATAATGCACAGTGTAGTATATTAATATAAATCTTGTCTGCTGTTCATCTTAGTGTTCTCGACAGGCTCTAAAGGAGAATCAGTAATGTGATAGGTACTGACTTGGCGGCTCAACTACAGCCACTTCCCCACCGACGAAATGTGGCCTCCCTTTGTCTGTTCTATAAATACTTCCATTTGCTAATGATATGAATATACATTATATAAGCATGTGGCCAAGTAGTTAGAACATACGTTTTCTGACCATGAAGCCCGAGTTCAAATCTTCCTATGGTTGATTTGTCAGGAAGGTGATTTTTTGATGTTATCAGCCTGGAGGATGCAATATCAGCATGCAATGCCTTTGGAAAGTGCCTGAAAACTATACCATGAGTTGACCCAAGCCTTGTGAGTGAAATTGGGTAGATGGGACCCTTTGGGAGCTCTCGGTGATTGTGCTAGCACAAAAGCACAAGTCATCGTGACCAAGGGTTTGAGCGTGTTCAGACTATTGTTCATGCTAAATAACCCACTCTCTCCCAGAAACGGTAACTAATGTCCACTCAGCATAGTTACAGTATAAACCACAGGTGGGCTCTCTGGGCGTTGAGCAAACACAAAGGTACCTGCGCAGGCGTCAGCAATGGTGTATATCTAGCTATCCCAATAGACAGGTATCCTTGGATACAAATGGCCAAACTTACATACAATAAAAATATATTCATATGATTCTTTTTGAATACAGTCTACACATTTCACAATTTTAAAAACAGTATATATTAATTACATTAGCATATACAACACCGAACCACTAAAATATATATTTTAATTTATTAAAATTTTAACTAAAAAGTACAATCCAAATACTTTAAAAAAATGAAACAAAAATGGCTGCCTGACTGAGAATAACAGCAAGAAAAAAGAGAAGAGAACTCTGGACAAATAACGACAATTTAGATATTGACCAGACGTTTAATAGATTTTTGGAAGAAATAATAAAGATAATAAATAGTAATGTTACTTCCAGTAAGCAAATTCCTTTTGACCCGAAAGAAATCTGTACAGCTAAAAACAGTTAAACTGAATAGTTTCCAAGATTAAAATATCTGAGATTGAATTACATTTGGAATAAACAAATGGTACTTTCTTGATACTTTGTATAAAATATACAAAGAAAAAAATATTTTCTGAATTTTTTCAGTTTCATTGTAGGAAGCTTCTTTTTTCTTTAAATTTTGAGCTCCTATTTTTTATTAAAGAAATATCAACCGCTAGACAGATTGAATGGATAAGACAATAGAAATTACAAGGAAAGATTTTAGATAAATCAACCACATCAATTCTTAAAATAAAGTGAAAATTTAGTTATACTTAAATTTGAGCACAATTAAGAAACAGAAATTAAATTCAACCTATTTCAGAAAATACCAAATTATAAATTTAGCAAATTTATAAAGTTTTTATTACATAAATTTATTATTACATTTAAGAAAACAGCAAATTTTGCTGTTTGATAAGAAATATTGCATTTAGTCAAATTCATTAATTATAAAATAAATCAGTAATTTTCTCTATATTTAAAAGTTGGTTAATTAAAATATAAAATAATATCAATATGAGAATTAAAATATTAGTGAAATTAGAAATTATGCATACAGATAGATTTATTTAAATACAAATTTAATAATTCAGTTATTTTTATTATATTATTTTTTATATTATTATTATTATTATTATTATTATATTGTTACTATCATTATATTGGTATATCTTTATTATTAGTTTTTTTATTATTATTTTATTTTCAACATCATCATCATTATTTAATTATATGTTTATTCTTCACTAGCAGTATAGCCCAGCATTGCTCAGGTATAATGAAAGCTTTAAAACTAATCCATGGTCCTGGAGCTCAGACTCAACCTAAAGAATATTTGTGTGACGTTTGGTTTGAATTGGATAAAAATTGTGGATTTGTATAAAGGACATACAGACAGATAAACAGACACACACACACAAACATCTTGCCTTTTATATATATATATATATATTATCGATTTTCTGCACAATTGTAAGAACTGCAAGCTTGAAACTTCTGAATATCGTTTCTTATGTCTTTGCCTATGAGTGTATCAAATTTGATTAAAATTGGACCACTCCTTCTATAACCCAATTTTTTTGATTATCAATTTTTGATATTTATCGGGGGTACCTCGACACAAACCTAGTTAAGAACACTCACAGACACTTATCGTACAACTGTGGAAATTTTCAAGAAAATCGGTTCAGCTGTTTCGGAGTCTTTAGGTAATGGACACACACACACATACAAAGTTCCATTTATAAATAAGTTTAGATTTCCAAAATTTTTCAAATCAAAATGGAGGGAGATATTTTCTTTTAAATTGAGAATTATGGGAATCGATGCCAAAAGTAAATTATGATTAAACTCACTTCAGTAGTAATTTGGCACTTGCTATTATTATAGCTTTTTATTAATCTAAGCTTAATCTGGCATGAGGCCCCAGGCATGAAGTGTTTTATATGCAATATGGGGCTTTATTATGCCTTTTTCTTCTTTCAGTACATTCACTCTGTGATTTTTGGGCGAAAACTTAGGTCTTGTATACAGTATATAAATACATTTTATATACAGCAAATAAATTACCAACAGAATTGTTGGGGAGAGGCAGGAAGATTAGAAATTTAAAAATGGGAAGATAAATAAAACATTAAAAATAAAAGAACACAAATAAATAAAAAGTAAATATACAAATAAAATGCAAATGAAAAAACTGAACAGAAAATTCTGACCATAATTAAAAATAAAGATATCTTCATTTATTTTGCAATAGATTTTTAAATATAAAATATGAATTTCTAGTATATTTTTCACAAGCTACAAGTAAAGAAAATTAAATACCTGGGAAGTGTTCTGACAGAGGATGGATATTGTGACTGAGATCCAAAGACGCATTTTCATGGCCAAGAACACATTTCAAAATCTAACTAGATTACTGAGAGACAGGAAAATCTCATTGGAAACAAAGAAAAGAGCATTAGATTGCTATGTGATGGCTGTTCTTCTGTATAGCAGTGAATGTTGAATGAGCTCATCGAGGATGAAATAAAGGCTTGAGGCAGCAGAAATGTGGTTCTACAGAAGGATGCTGAGGATATCATGGACTGAGTAACAATGAGGTGTTGGAGGATGCAAACAAGAAGAAAACTCATACTTAAAGTCAGGAAGAGACAGATAAGGTTCATGGAACATATAATGAAGAAAGAGGGCCTGGAGAATTTGATACTCACAGGACGGATAGAAGGAAAGAGAAGGGAGAAAAGCAGTGTGAGACATACTTGATAGGCTTGAGCAAATGGATGGCAGGGTGAGGTTTAGGAGAGATACCAAGAGGAAAAATATTGATAGTAACAAAAGACAGGGCCAAGTGGAAGTTTACATCCTGAAGGGACACTGCACATGAAGAAGAATTTGTAAAAACCTGACATCAGACAAATGATACTTTAAGTCTTTAAGTAAAAATATTTAACCTCATAACAAATTATTTTTGCTCTCATTATAAGTACTGCTGCCATATATAAGCAGGAGTCACACAATCTTTATTTTCCAGTCCAAAATGTCTTCACATTCTTGTGGGTGATAAATTATTTTTCACCCTGTAACCCCTTTCTTACAGACAAAACATTGCATGCCTCTTGCTGCTCTATCATTATTTCTATGAAAAGTTCTCAGAAGAACTACCATTCTTAGTTCCATCAGTCCTAAACCAAGACCTGCCATACCATCTGCATTGTTGTGATCCATCCTCATTCCATTTGTATTCCTTTGATGAGATGTAAGTTCCACTCAAGCAACTTCTTCCAATGAACCACTGTATTGTGAAACCAACTCCCAAGAAGTTGCTTCCCAGATCACTACAATCATAACCTGTTCAAGTCTAGGGTTAACCATCATCTTTCCCACTTATCCACCTAAGCCATGTCTTTTATTCTGTAATCATTAGCTTGAGTAGCTCACGAGCCTTGTACAGGGTGTACATCATTGTAAAAAAAAATCCAATAAAAATAAATGAAAACAATATAATGAGTAATATACAGGGTGTGTCTGGAAATGATGCCACCATTTTGAATGTCTTGATTACATATTGCTAACCAACCAGGAGATTTTACTGCACTCTCCCATGTGGTTACTCAGTCAAAAGCCTCGGGAAGTTAGTTTGTGTATTGTGTGGCTGTTGTATACATAATTAATTTTTTTCAGAACTTGTACATCAAATCACCTAAGTCAGTCAGCCTCCCTACAATGCAGGCTTAGCTCCTAATAACTTCTGGCTTTTCACAAAACTAATATCACTGTTGAATAGCCATTGTCATGATTAAGGTGCATGCAATAAAGCAGTTGATGGCAATCCCGAAAAAAGGACTTTGAAAAGCAAATGTCATACTGGGATAAGTGTTTAAGATTCAAAAGGAGTACATTGAAGAGGACAAAGACACCACTACCCATTTTTTTTTTTAACCTATTAATGCCTACTATTCCCAAAACTATTAACATTGGTTATAAGTTTAGTAACCTATAATGTCGTGGTGCAATGTGTATCAACTGAGAATGAGAAATTGGAGAGCTGAGTTCAAATTCCAGTTGAACTCGTTGCATTCACTTACGCCCAAATATCCTTAGAAAAGGTATTACTCCGTTGCTTCTTCCTCCAGCTATGGGTTAAATAGCAGGATAGATTGGGTTCTATAGCCTTGGGTGGCAATCAGTCTACCACAGAAAGTAATCGTAAACTACTGTGAGAAAATCTTTTTCCCAGTGTCTCTTTCAAGACATGACAACCTAAGTGTGTATCATGTATGGCACTTAACTGACTGAACCAATAAGACATGGTTTCTATAATTAACACTAAATACAGAAATACCAAATCTTTGGTTAGATTCCCAGACAGAAACACTAGCTTCTTTGACCTTAAAGCTGGGGTCCTTCAGGGTAACACCCTTGCCCTTTCTCTTTGTTTTTGCTTTTAAAAATGAAGCGGGACTATATCAAGACTCTAAAACTGAATTCAAAGGCTTTCCACTATCAAAACTCAATACAAACTGTCTCAAGAGAATCAATAAAATCTGTCAAATCTTTTATATGCCTAGGAAGCAAAATAAAATCTACTGAAAAGGATATGTAAATCTATATAAACAGTGGCCTTGAATAAAATGGATGAAATCTAAAAATCTGACCTGCCAGACAACCTCAAGCAGAGATACTTTCATGCAGTTTTAATGTATGGTTCCACTGCTTGGGCATTAAATAGTAACAATATAATTTACCCCAGTTTAAATATGCACACATATAGTCTACTTTATGAATATTACGTTCTTAGAGAAGAAGAGAAAGAGAGTTAATAGGTTAAATTAAATATATAGGTGAATATTATCAGAATTAATAATGGAAAAACAATGTTTTATAATAAAACCATCAGTTTTAAAATTGGCAATTATTTCTTATTCATCTTTAGTTGATTGGCTGATTTTATTATATAGCATTTTATCTCTATGGGTTATTTTATGCCAAAATCTGTGGTGATACCGACCGAACAAAAGCGATGGACCAGATGTTTGCACCCTCATGACCAAAAAGCAAATGACCAAAAGTCATCGGTGCACATCCAGGTTCATGCAGATGTTCTGATTGAAAAATAAAAGTTAAATATGAAATTTCCAGTTCGCGAGCCTACGCAAATTTTATTTATCAGCCAATTGGAAGCCCAGAATCAAATACAAGTGCAAACCCCCAAATGATCTGCTGTGATCTAAAAAGAAGATATAAAAAGTCGAGACAGAAAGACAGACGGACCCACACAGAGACTCGCGAGAGACGAGAGTAATTAGTATCTACCTTGACTAAGTCAAGTGGCTTACTATGCTAGCCTCCCTTCCCTCTCTTATCTTTCACTGTGCTGTCTCAAAACTACTTACTGACCTAAGGAGTGAATACGTCAAAGACATTCCTTACTTACAGCGCTCCCACATTCCTAAGCACAAATTCTCTTTTCAGCATTTTATTGCCATGAACATTTTAACGTCCGTTGGACCTATACTTCAAGTATTACTTTAATTGTAAAAACCCTAATTGATACATGTATATATAAAATGCTATTTTTCAACTCAATTTGCTTTTCTTGATTTATAATTATTTTATGACTTATAGTGGGCTATCTACAACAAGGCCAAATTTCATTAATCTGCAACAATATACAACTACCCTTCACTAGAATGGATTCCCCACTACAAACTGGAAAAGAATGGATAACCTGCTATCAATCTAAATATTTAGAACATAATTTTATGGCTTCAACTAGATATATTATAAATGTTATTGTATGTCTTCAACTATAAATAAAATTCATTACTGGTCATTTTACTTTAAAATGTATTAATAATTTTTTTAATATAAAAATGTATTACTCATATTTTTTTACTATAAAAATGTATTTTTATACTTTCATAGTGTTTTGACCTTAGTTTGGATGTTAACTATTTGCCCATAGCTGGGACCCTAATAAGTGCTTCTACCCCAGGTCAGGGTGGAGCTGAGAACAACACCAATTAAGAGATGGTTTCACACTCCTCAAAACCTTCAATCTCTTGATCAGAGGCCTTATTCAGCTTCAAGATATTTTTTCGCTTTCTATAATCAAAGGAAATTTAAGTTAATCTTAAAATTAATATTATTTTTAGCCTGTATTTTTATTAATAAGGCTGCTAAAACAAAATTTTAATAATTAGAAAGAGTGTAAAAATATCAAAGATATTTTTAAGATACATAATGTTTTAAATTCCTGACACCACCCCACCATCTTGTGACCTGTAGGTTACAAAAAAAAAAAAAAAGGAAAAAAAAATCTAGCAATTTACAGTCTCTCTGCAATACCATATTACCTTATATTATCTCCTGAAATACTAATTTTTTTTAAATAAAAATTAAATGTCAATAATATCACAAAGAAATATTTTTTAATTTTTACAAATAAAGGAAAAAAAAATAAACAGATATTTTGCAAACACTGTCATAAGTAAACCAACTATAATGAATTCATTCACAATGCGAGATTTAAAAAAATTTAGAACAAGGACTTTAAAAAAATAAAAAGTAAAACACCTATCAGTAAAAGCTTTTATCACAAAAAGGATTGTAAGGAACAATGACAATAAGAAATATAAATAAACCACTGTATTTTTTTTTACATTTATCAATAGAGGGTGGGGCAAAATCCTTATAAAAAGCCATCCATAATGCAATTATTTTCAGGTTAGTTGAAATAAATGATTTTCATTATGGCAACATGCATATTTTTAACTCTGTTCATACAAGAGTGATATTTTTTATCATAAGAAAGAAAATTCATTAACATAGATGCAAAAATTAAAGTAATTCCGAGAAAACTAAAATTACTTTTTTTTGTTGGTTACATAGGAAAAAAATGATAAAATTGTGCTTATGGAATCAAGAACAACATATTTTTTTTTTTAATAAATAAAAATAATGATTTCATTTATAAAACCATACAATAAATATAATTTAGAGCTAAAACTGTTTTGCTATCCCAAGGGACCAATTGCCTTGTAGGTAAAATAATTGTATATTTCTCAGCAGTGCCAGAGGTTAGTATTGAACCTCAGGTAAAAGATTAGATTTCAAATTCTCTTCCCATTTGGGATGTTTGGCACAACACAATCATCCTTGACTAGTTTCTCCACTTGTACAGTGTTAAGCTTAGCAAGTAACAATATAATTTGCCCCAGTTTAAATATGCACACATATAGTCTACCTTATAAATATTACTTCCTTAGAGAGAAGAGAAAGAAAGAAAGAAAGAAAGAAAGAAAACAGGAGGGGAAGAGTTCAGAGAAGGAAGAAGAAAAAAGAAAGCCGTCATGGGAGGGAGAGAGAAAGCAAGAAAGAAACAGAGAGAAAGACATATATCAAGAGATAGAGAGAGAGAAAGAAAATAGAGGAGAGAGGAAGAGAGAAAACAACAGGAGAGAAAAATAGAAAAATGAAGTTACATCAAGAAAGCAAAAAGAAAAAAAACTAATACTGTATTGTAGACTTTTCTAATTTTCTCCAAATAAACCTAATCTGAGCTTTAATTTTTCCCGTTTACTTATTCTCTAAATTAAATCCTTTCGTTAATTGTTTTTTTAGCAAAATGAAAATAAAATTTATGTTGCTAACGAGAGTGTCTAACACACTTATTTCAATCATGTACGTTATGCTATTGTTTGAATTATTGTTATAATCAACTGCAATACTAAACTCAATGCTAAAAGTTAAAAATGGTTGGCATTTAAATCGAAATTAGATTGAAGATAAAAACAAAATTAAAATACATGTAAATGTATTTTTGTTGTTGTTGGTTGTTATCGGTAATCTTAACCCAGCTTTTGCTTAGAACTATAATCAAATCAATTCTAAAAAAAATTTAAAAAATAATCTTCCCATCAAACGATACAGTATTCTTTGAATCAAAGAATTTTATTTGTGAGCTCCTCCTGAACCCACAAAAAATTTAAAATGGCCATGAGCAAAGAAGTGTTGGTAGATTAGATGGTTAGATTAAGAAGAAAGAAGATATGGATTATAAATAACAGATTATTCAACATTTCAAATACTTAATTTAAATTTCTTAGATGAATTATTGTCAAGTATTATTAATTTTTGATTTAAATCTTTCCTGTTTGTTTTTGTTATGACTACCAGATCGTAATCTGTGTTCAAGAGAGATAAGTTCTATAATATTGTTTGAATTTCTTCAACTAGTATCTAGTAATCATTTGTTATTTAATTACATAACAGTTACTTTTTTACGTCTCCAAGATCATCATTTCACAATCATTATTAAGCAACATAGATTGAAAGATGTTCTTTGAACAACACGTTCAAAGAATATGTTTCAATCTATATTGCTTATTAAAGAATCATGGAAGGATGACCAAAGAGAATTAAGATTAAAAGATATTAGTCAAAAATTAATAATAATATAAAAGTTTAAATTGGTTTTAAATAGTTATGAAAAAATAAGTATTGAATTTTTTTTTAATAAAAAACATTTATTTTTACATGGTTTATTAATTTTAAAAGAAGCCTATACCTTTTTATTTATTTCAAATATGTTTTTGAATAGTTTAAAATATTTTAATTGCAAAAGTATATAAATGAAGCCAGTCTGATTATGAATTAAAAAAAGTTGAATAAATGCTATTATAGAAAGTTAGTATTGCAAATTGTTAGCTCTAAACAAAAAGGAAGCAAAATTCCATGTAGAGTGCAATAAGGAGTTTGTGCCTTTTTTTTTTTGTTAATGGAATTACAAATAGTTTGACTAAAGCAGTTTTTAGTGCAGGCAGGTTGTACTACCAAATCTAGTGTAAGAGAAGTCTACCTGGTGGAACCACTTCAGTTGGTGAAGGTGGAGGAGTCTTAATTCTGGGTGAAATGTCTGCAAAATGATAATTATATTCATGTAAAGTATTTATAAAGTAGAAAAGAAGTATCATTTGGTAGCATTGGTGAAATACTGGCAGCATTTGATAAAATTAAAACCTCAAACTGTATCACCTTTCACAAAAAATTAAACAAATAAAATAAAGTTTATATTAGAATTTAAATTAGAAATATCAGTCTTCAAAGTTTTTATAAACAAAAAAAAAAAATCATTTTTAACTATTTTGATAAACCAATTGAAACATACTTAAGAAATCAAATTCTAAACTTGTATAGCAAACAATGCATACACGTGAAAAAAGGCATATCCATTTATATCCATAAATAGATCAAAACTGTTACAAGATAGTAAGACTGATTTGATTTACTTAATTACATGGGCAAACCTGTTAAATGTTAATTTAAAAAAAAAAAAACTAGCACAAAATTACAGTCCAACGAAAAACACTTCTCTGCTAAACAGCTACTTAATTCATTATGACAGCTACTATCTTTAAATAGTAAATTTCTTAGAATTCAATTATCTTCAAATTTTAACTAATATCTTCAATTAATAGTACTAAATCCTTAAAATACTTTTGCAGAGAAAGTCTAATGACGATGTTCTTTCAATTATTGTTTAAGAGATAAAAAAATATTCACATAATTCTTTATTTAGTGTATCGAGGTAGCAGATAATTTTCTAAACATATATTGTTAAATATAAGAGACAATGAATGTCTATTATGTTTAATCATAAAATTAAATATTAGAACCAAAATAATAAAAAGATAACCAAATGCTGGAGAATTTTTGTCTTTATTTTCATCTTAAATTAAAGCCAAAATATGATGTTTAGAACGGCTCATGATTAAACATAATAGACATTTACTGTCTCTTATATTTAACAATATATGTTTAGATAATTCTTTATACAGACATTCCCCAAATTGTATAAAAATTATTATGAGAATTTCATCCAAAAAAGAAACAAACTGTCTATATAGTTTTAAAGCTTAATGTTATCCATATCTTAATGTTATACAGTTATCCATTTGAAACCTTGTTTTTCAATTACAAGGTGTCTGAAAATGTTAAAATTAAATATCAGTACAAACTGGTTTATTTTATAAATATCTATATATATATATATAAAAGGCAAGATGTTTGTGTGTGTGTCTGTCTGTCTTTTATACAAATCTACAATTTTTTATCTGATTCTCATTAAACTTCACACAAATACTCTTTAGGCTTCTGGTCAGGTCATGGGATACTTATTTTTTTCGATTTCCTCTCGGTATTGAAAATCGAGACCCCAATATCCGATCAGATCTGATCAAGATCAAGATTTCAGCCCTTTTTATGCTGCAGAATTTGCTCTAACTTGGTAAAATTATAGTTTTAGTTTCAAACATTAGTAGATCTTTTCAGATGATTCATTTTCCCTGATATCAAAAATCAATACCCCTGATATTGGAAATCGATACCCTATCAGGTCTGATCAAAATTAGGTTTTTAGCCCTTTTATTTTGGTTTTTGCTTCGGGTTTTGTTCTAAGTAGGTATAATTGTAGTTCTTAGTCTCAGCCATGATACCATTTATTCAGAGGACTTATTTAGCCTTCAAAATTTAGTTTGCGACAGAAAACTTATTTGATATCGACACTGGAAATCAAAATTTGATTTTACATCCATTCATTTTTCTTTCAATCTACGTTTTCACTATGACTGGAAACAAATATTGCTTTTTAGTCTTTTGTGTCAATGTCCAAAGAGCTCCAGGACTCCAGGACCATGTCTCTGGACCATGGATTAGTTTTAAAGCTTTCATGACACCCAAGCAACGCCAGGCTATACTGCTAGTAACTCAATAACCATCATCAAATATTTGAATAAAATAATCAGTTATGTAGTCTAGGAAGAAATTTCATGCACTAGTTATAAAAACTTTAGTTATACACCATTATTAACCACAAAACTAACACTTAAAATAATGGAGAATCTGTAATGTGATCGATCCCGCTTTGGTAGCTCGGATACAGTCACTTTCTCACCGGTGCAACGTGGCTTCCCTGTGTCTCTTCTACAAATATTTTCATGGCTTTTGCTCAGATGAACTTAGCTCACTGGTACCCCCATACATGAATTTGCTCGAGCCACAAGATTAACAACTGGGTCCCTTTTACTGTGAAACCAATAAATAAACCGTTTACTTGCTTTCCTAACTAACTTGCATCCTCTCTCTCTCTCATGCTTCTTTCTTCATCCATTCCACTCTCATCAGTATTCTCATCCTTCTCTTACCCACTTCCTGACACCCCTGTAACTCTTTCTCATAACTTACCACCTATGTAACCCCCCTGCTCAACAGTGGCAGTAAAATGCCTCGCTTGGGTGAAGGTGACACAATTATTAAAAAAAAATGTAAAAACCTTATTTATTTATTTATTTATTGTGGCATAGATTTTTTTAAAAATTCCTTTAAGACTACATTTGGATCTTTTCTGTTAATTCAACCCCACCCCCATATATATATATATTTACTAAAATTCACACCAAATTTTCTCAGAGCATGGCTCTTCCATTCCACTCCAGTTAGGTTGACCAAATGTGGGCAACTCATGTGTGCTGTTTCTAAGTGTGGGGGTCAGCATTCATGCTAACTCTGATAAACAATTAAAAAGTCAAAAGTTCCTTGTACATACCTCAAATATCATTCACATTTTAAATGTGAGTAACTCCCTGATTTTTGGTAATTTTGTCATTTGGAGTTTTTGCGAGACATGCTAATCAAATCTTGATTTAAAATTTATACAATTTCAAAAGAGTGCCCAAAATTTAATAAAAAACAAAGTTTCATTTAAAATTTATAATTTCTAGGGAGTGAATTTGTGATAAGTAACTTTTCCTTATTTGGGGTAAACTAACTATAACAATCCCTAGATTCTTTTTATTTATAAAAGACAGTTTTTAAATTTGATTTTTGAGAATTATGCCAGTGTGATTTTATAGAAAATTTTCCAGTATTAAATCTGGGGAGTGTCTGTAATTTTTCCAATATATTTAAATAAAGTTTTGTTAAATATTAGCAAAGTTCGAAATTATCTACAAAAAATGATTAGACAAAGAAAAAAATTCTTAATGGATTCAACATTAACCAAAATTTTCAAAGATTTACATGCCATAGAGACAAAAATTAGCAGAGAAAATATAAAAGAATAAAATCTTCAACATTCTTTATACAATTTTTTCCAGAAATAGAAACAACATGCTATTGATTTTCATCTTTTTTTTCAAAAAAGATAAAATTGGTTACACTTTAAAGACAGTGCGTACAAATGCAAGAAAAATTTTAAAAAAGAAAAGAAAAAAAGAAAGGAAAAAAGAATACAAAGAAAGAGAGAGAAAGAAAGAAAGAGAAAACGCTTTCACTGTAGTCAGGCAGATTCAAAATAAAGCAGGAAACCCTTTAATTTTAGTTTCAGATGACATACAAATTTAGAAGAAAAAAGGACTACATCTGTTCCATAATAGTTGCTATATTTCTATATACATTTCATACATGAAATGCAACTATTATGGGACAGAAGCAGGAATTAATTTATTGGGTGATGAACCAGTTTTGGAAAACGGAAGTGTTGATGTTATTGAAATCAAAATATCAGAATACCACATTAAAGTGGAAAGATGCTATCAAAGCTTTACATTATACAACAGGAAAAAACAAAAAAGAAGCAATTTCAAAGAAACAAAAACAAACAAAAACTTGTAAGTAAAATAAAATAAAAAAAACTGTAAAGGAAAATAAATGAAAGTTCAAAATAAAATAGAAAATATTTCAGTGTTCTATTGTTCAAAAAATCATTGTTAGTAATTAAACAAAAAAAAAAATTCCAGTATGAGGAAAAAAATCAGAAAATAGTAATTCCAAACCAGTCCAAATTTATATATATATATATATATATATATATATATATATATATATATTTGTAGTATAATTGTATATTTTAAGACAAGTACAGAATCTGTATGATAAAAGCAAGACATTACTGAGGAATCAAATGTGTGGTTAAAAAAAAACAACTCCAAAAAAAAAAAAAAAAAAAAAAAACTCTAAGTAAAAATATCAAATTAGAGGGTGAGGCAGAAATAGCTCCCACATATACCTCCAAGAAAATTGCAACTCAGTAATGAGTTTGATCCTTACTGGGTATGCTATTCTTTTGTAGTTATGCCACATCTAAACTACACTTAGAAAGTCACCATATATTGCCCAGAAATATCTTCTAAATAATGGTAAGACATTAGTGATAATGGGGTCTTCATCTAGACAATGTCTTACCATTATGCGGGAGGTATTTCTCCCGCACACTGTATATTATTTCAAGTAGAAACATATACACAAGAATATACTTTTCATGTTGTAAGTTTGCTTGTAAAAAATTAAAGTGAATGCATATTGTTAATTTTGGATTAACTTCTGGAGATTCTGTAGCCAATATCTTTCAATAAAAAAAAAATGAATTCATCAATAAACATTTTTGAAAGAAAGGCTAATGTTGGATTTCTGTTAGTTCTTATTTTTTCATGTGAAAACCATAGCTTAGCCATGGAAATACAATAAAAACAAGACAGATTTTAGTAATGTTTCTTAATGGTTGCAAAATGCTTTCTATGAGAACCCTTAAAAAAAAAAAAAACTCAGGAAAAAAATTATCTTTAACCTCAACAAAAAATAAAGAACATGACCCTCCACCATTGAAAGCAAACTGAATTGCATGCAAAGTTTTGAAGTTTCGAAAAGAAATATGTAAAATTGTTATTTTTTTTTTATAGATCTGACACTGCAAGCAACCCATGCTTATTCATAGCATGCATTGTACCTTTCTGTTCTGGCTCTGAAATGGAGCTGGAACTGGAAGCTTTAGAGCCTGGTATATCCACACAAGGAGCCATCACCTGCGATATTTGTTCTTTATCAATAATTTCTTTTTCAACCATTTCCTTATTGATTGGCTCTGTGCTGACTGTTTCTTTGATAGCTGAGCTGACCGAGGTGGTCCCTTTCTCCTTAGATATTATCAAGCCTTCATTCACTGTTTTCTTTTCATCTGTTGCAGATGAGGAAATAGAAGTTTGTACTGCAGTGTTACTTCATTCTTTCATTCATTTTCGTTCTTTCTTTTTTTGAGGAATAGATGTGAAAATGTTATACATGTACACACACATACATGCGCATTTGTTCTCTTGTCAAATATAAAGCATTTGTTATAGAAAAACAATTTACAATATTTAGTCAACATAATTGGGGTTAAATATTGAGTTTTGAATTCAATGAAAAGTCTTAAAATATAAGGCTTCAATAAAAGTTGTAATTTGTAGTAAAGACTTTTTCAGAAGAAAATTAGTACTAATTAGATAAAAAATTAGTACTAATTAGATAAAAATTGTTCAAGCAAGAAAAAAATCCCCCCTCTCAATTTAATACAAACATTTAAGATGATTTTACTAAAGAAAATAGATTTTGTTTACAAAATTTAAAAGATAACACATTAAGAACAAACATTATCAATACATTTCTAAAGAAAAAAGAAAAAGAATTAATGATTAGGGTGTATCAAAAATATTTTTGCTCCAAAAGTATATAACCAACTCCCAACAGGATGCTTTTCCAATCACTACAATCTTAGCCTGTTTTAATCTAGGGTCATTCAATAACTTCTCCATCTATCTGCATAAACTGTGCATCTTACCCAATAACATTCTACCTTGAGAGGCTCCCGGGCTTTGTACAGGGTGAACCTTATTGTAAAAAAATTAAAAAAATATACACATTTAAAGGGTACCTATGACTTCACTATCTTATAATTATTACTACTTTTATTATTATTATTATTATTATTATTATTATTATTACAAATACTATTATTTTTATTATTATTATTATTATTATTATTGTTGAAAAAAAAAGTTCCTTTAAAATTCTTACATTACTAGTCAAGTACCGAGCAGGAATAAGAAGTGGGTAATGGCTCCATTAGTTAGTCAGACATTCAGCAAACAAGCAACACTATAATAGCATGGTTGTGTTTGGTATTTACATCACAAAAAATGAATACAACTGTAAATTAGTTTAATGTTAAGTTTTCTACATACAATCTGTGAAAGCAGGTGCAATACCCTGCTCTCACCAGCCACCAAACAGGGGAGGTAACAGTTTTGGTGGCTGAGGCAGTACTGCCACACCTGATGACACCAGACAGGGTTGTGTTTTTCATTATAGACATGTCAGTCTCTGATTTTTATGCAAGTCAGATTTTTCAATGTTGTATTCAATAAAAGCATTTACTTTTCATTGTTAAACATGCTGCTCATAGTGAACATATCAATGACATGTAAATAGAAAGTAAATTGATGTGTTTCACATCGGAAGTACTATTGTGTTGAGAGCATGGTTTTATTAACTGTTTATTTTGGATATTGACTAGATCTAACTCAATGGCTGTTGAGCTGTGGTCTGCAGACGATGTGACGAACTCTTCAGGCACAGGCCAGTGAGGGACACCTTCAAAAGGAAGAAAATGATTGACCATCCAAGGACTCTACATCATCTGACCTCAACAGGTAGCACATGACATGTCCATCCCTTTTCCATGCAGTTGAATCACAACAATTTGTAGTGGTTTTTCTTTTGCTTGTGTGCCTCCTACTTGTTTTTTTTTTCCATGGAATCATTAATGCTACTAGAAGGACACACTTCTAAAGATTAAATTGAAATGAAAGCAGTATTTACATTATTCAGACTATCGTCCTCATCTTTGTTGCCATTTGTGCAATGTTTTGGCTGTTGTATGCTCTGGCCAAAACGTCATACAAAAACAAAGATGAGGACAATAGTCCGAATCATGTAAATACTATAAATACTACTTCATCTCAGAAATATAGACTAATAGAATGATCTATTATTAAACGTCGTACAAATGGCAACAAAGATGAGGACAATAGTTCGAATAATGTAAATACTACCTCATCTCAGAAATATAGACAAATAGAATGATCTATTATTAAACGTCGTACAAATTGCAACAAAGATGATGACAATAGTCCGAATAATGTAAATACTGTAAATACTACCTCATCTCAGAAATATAAACAAATAGAATGATCTATTATTAAACGTCGTACAAATGGCAACAAAAATGAGGACAATAGTCCGAATAATGTAAATACTGTAAATACGACCTCATCTCAGAAATATAGACAAATACTAGAATTAAAGCTGGTTTCAAATTTATTTAAAGTTTATTTAAAATATTGAGGATAAATAAAACTTGTAAGAAAAGTTATACACAGATAAATATTATTATTATTAACATCATTGTCAGTACAACTCAGTTGTATGTTTTGTCTTGGTTGCTATAATTTCAGATACAAATATTGAGATTCTAGCAATTCTAGGGCATTATTTTAAAGCAGTTGACAGGCTTCAAGAAATTTGAGGAAATAAAGCAATATCTGATTTGTTGTTTTTAAAGGATCCCTTGAAATAAAGCCTAGAAGTAGACAACTGTTAGCTATTAATTAATGTAGATGAAAACCTGACAAGCAGCACTAATTCTTTTAAATTTTAAATGATACCATATATATGGAGCATTAAAAAAAATACAGGAATGAATCTTGAAAGAATATATATATATATATATGTTTAATTACTTAGTTTCTGATCATAATAAAATTAGACCAGTGCACATTTGCATTAAAAAGAGTTCAATGCAATTGTAGAAATTCTGAATATTTTCCATTTGTAAATGAGTTATTATGTGACCTAGGTTTCTACCCAGAGTGTTGTTTTCAGGTGATTTTCAATAACAAGTTATTGAAAATTGCCTGAAGACATCACTCATGGTAGAAACCTAGGTTGCGTAATAAATTGTTTACAAATGGAAAATATATATATATATATATATATGTTTTTTTTCACCAGTGAGGAATAATATATAGCAGTAAAAATTCTAGGTGAATATTGATTTTTAAGTTTGACTGGAGTTGAACAATACATGTCTCTAATAAGCATATTGAAATACCTATTTTACAAATGTAAAATCTGAATTTACAGATGAAATATATATATATATATATATATATATATATATATATATATATATATATATATATATAAATACTTTTGATAAACCCTAATAATACAAAGACTCAATAATAACCACTGGGAAATAGAAAAGTATTTGTTTTAATACCAGTTTTAGAAGAAAGACATCTTTAATTGATTTGAATAACATGCAAAATATGATTTGGTAGCAATCAAATAATCCACAAAATAATTATTATAAGCAATTAGTATTTTTTCTTTTATTTCTATAAGAGACATTATGACAAAACTACTACATGCATAAGTAAGAATGATGAATGCTTTGTAAAAAAAAATCTCAGATGGACCATTTGTGTTAGTTTTGTAATTAAATTATTTCACACCAAAAATAACAATAAAAAAAAAAAGGCAATTATTTTAGTAAAAACTTTTCTAACCTTTAATGTTAATGAATTTATTTATAGCGATTCTAAATATTATTCAAACATCTTTATTTAGTGCTTCAAAAAAAAAAATGTTTTCTTTTTTGTTATAACTCATGTAATTGTATAGTGTGGCTAAAATGTTTTGTTAACAACACAAAAGAGATCATTCCTCTGAATAAAATTTGTTAATGCTAGTGATTTTTTGCAAAGTTATTTATAATTAATTATTAGACTTTAAATAACAAGTTCTATGCTATATCAATTCAACCAGTTTTATAGTATAAAATACTCATATTAAAAATATATAGCTACTAATTCATATTACTAACCTTATATTATTATTCGTAATATTATACATGGTTTATGTAATAAACCACGAATAACATTAATAAATAGCTTTTGTTTAACACCATGTCCCTTCATGACATGAGCAATCAGGGCTCTCCACAACTTTCTTTTATTATCTGTATACCATGTGAATTTTCATGATAACTTGGGAAGGATATTGAAGTGGTTTCCAATTCAGAGTTATCCTCTCAAGATGTAGACAATCATGACTCTCCAGTTTCCTTTTCTTTATTATTTTCAACTGGAAAAATAATGGACCAGTTTCTTTCTCTGCAGTTTTGAATTTGGTATTGTGCTTCTCCTAGACTGGCTGCAGCCCAAGGCTAGAAAGCCCCGTCTAACCTCCTTTATAATCCATAGCTGGAGAGAATATATGGATTGATGCCTTTCCAAACAGCAGAAGTGAATGCAGCTAGGCTGGAATTTGAACAGCTCATCAGTAATGTAATTAACATTATATTATATCTAATAAAGCATTAAAATATTTTTAATATTATATGATTTTACTTTGTAAAAAATTGAGAGCCTGAAATAATTAATTTTTTTTCATACAAAACTATTTGGAAAAAATTTTTTGTGCTAAAGCAAGGTCTATTTTTTTTTTTTTTTTACTGATGCTTACTCTTAGTCGACTCAAGGTAGGGGTGTTACTGAAGGTGGTTGTTGTGTAAGCAGTAACTGTAAAGGCTGTTACCATTTGCATATCTGCAAATGGTAACAGTTAATCATAGACTTGAAGAGGTTATGATTGTAGTGGTCAGAAATACATCCTTCTGAAATTCTATCCCAAAATGCAGCAGTTCGTCTGTTTAAGAAACCTTTTTAGAAAAAGCTGATTACAACATAGTCTGAAAACGAACTTGAATTTATTATATTTTGTCAAAGATGTTTTCAACTTTTTCCCATTTGCGGGTGTTGGGTAAGGGAATTTAAAATAAATTTTTGATCAGCTTATTTTCCGGTTTTCTTCAGGTAAAATTTTGCCCATTTCCAAATCTTGGTCTGGGTACTTGGGAGATGTTGTGGATGGTTAATGAGCTTTTCTGCAACTCTCAATATAACACACTTAATGAAGCAATAACTGACTTGCACTAAAGAAAAAAATATGTCACCTGAAAAAGCTTGGCGAGTGTCTGAAATAGCCTTAAGAAAAAATATTTATAACTATCAAGATCTCAGAAAAAATAATTTAAAGAATTAAAACTAATATATGAATTGGAGTAGATAGACTAAACTATCGCCTGGTTCACATTCCACCCACGTCTATTGAACAGGTGAAGAGGCTCATCCCTTGTTCCCCGTTTAGGATGTGGTTTCCGGCTTTCTCTTTTCCAATCTTTTCACTCTTACGTAGCCCCCTGCACATCAGTGGCGTTACTGCCTTGCTTGGGGTGATATGATTAAAATATATATATATATATATATTTTATTTAAAATTTGAATGAACTCCTACAAATTAATTTCAGTAGAAGGATGTTATTTCTTTATAAACCTAGAGGCATTTAATGATCTTAACTTCATTTGGTACAAATGCCAAGTCACAAACTTATTATGATAGCAGCGGTGTGCTAGACTAACTTCATATCTACCCACTAATCCACAAATAATGTATCCAAATATCTGCAAAGCTTATCTGTTATGAAATAAGGAAAGAGTGAGGTTGGATGAAATTTAACAAATTGTTCTCTTAACAATGAACAGGCAGAAAAGAAAAAGAGACAGGAGGAAACAAAAAACTGTGTAATGACTAGTGAGGCCACTGCCTTAGCAACCACAGTACAATGGGAGGTGAAACAAAATAGGCCAAGGGAACATCTTCACAAGACATGGAATCTCTGACAATAGCAAAGCAAGTTTCAACAACTGACAATTTTCTGGTCACTTTCTTTGACACAAGACAGTTGACAAAGACCTAGATCTGAACAAAATTGCAGAGAGGCCTGTATCTGGACATGCCAAGCTGATCTGCTGTTAACAAGGAAAACTAGCTTTGATAGACATGTCCATGCAGAACTCAGAGCCTATGTACCAACATATGTTCACCACATTATCCTAGATCGGTAAAAAGCTACAAGTATGAAACATCCAGTCAGGAGGGAGCTTGTCTAGAACATTAAAAGCAGGATTATTCACTAATCCATAATGAGGTGCTTTTTTTGTTCTATTTCAATAGTGAATTCCAATTTGTATGAAGAGAAATTATTTGGTCAGAAGGTTAGGGGATAAGGATGGCTGCCATATATAATGGGTTGGTTACTATTAACTCTTTGTTTGATAGACGTTTATGGCCTAGGCAGCTTCCTATTTGTCAAATATATGTCATAGTTGACTGTAGAAAATATCAAATCTAGTTTAAAAATGCAACTACATTCAAGTATAGCCATCTAAAAAAATTAAACAAGTTGTATTTATTTTCCTTTTAACACTTATAATAATTAAAATTTACATATTAGATTTATCTCCTTTGCGTTTCACTTGCTGAAATATTTCAGAACAAGATGAAAAGCATAGCACCATTTTTAGTTTTAACAAATGAAACATTTACATTTACAGAAAAAAAAAAAATGAAGTATTTGTTTTAAGGATTTGTAATCACCCGTATGTACATTCTTGTGCAGTGGAAATCGACTTGAGACAAGGAACCAGAGAGCCAAGTTTAAATTCTAATTTAAGTTTTTGCATTCACTGTTGCGCAAGTACCCTTGGGAAAGATATGAATCCATTGCTTCTATCACTAGCCATGGGTAAAATAGCAAGACAGATTGGGTTCTATAGCCTTGGTTGGCAACCAGTCTACTGTAGAAAGGAATGGCAACTTACTGCGAGAAAATTTTTTGCCAGTCAGCCATGTCTCCTTTAAGGCATGATTGCCCAAGTGTGTATCAGATACAGCACTTAGCTTACTGACTGAATTACCCATAAGAGGATGAAAACAATGTCACTGGCTTCATTGGAGACCGTTTTTGATATCTTGAAATTGCCCAGATTTCATGAACTATTCAAAGTAGTAGCCTCATCAAAGTTACTGTAAACAACAAAGATAAAGATACTAAGCTGTCCAACCTTCTGGGATATAGTGAATTTAGTAATCTAAAAGAGTTAAACAGAAAATCTTTTGTCATTACAAGAAAGAAACTCTGGACAATAAAGATTTGTGCTGCACATGTGATTTTTCCACCATTAATAATATTTTTAAAAATATGACACAATTCCCGTCACAATTGTAAGCAACATTTGAATTTTTTCTCATTTCACATGACTACTACTTATTGATTATCAATGTTAGAATTGTGACTAAAGTAATAAATGCTGATTATTATTATTATTATTATTATTATTATTATTATCATCCAATTTCTGCTTTTGGATGGGTTTTTTACTGTAATACAGCAAAAATAGTACATAATAGTGCATATTTTGTTCGCACTAACAATATGCTCTAAATTTGAGAATAAAGCTGTTGATTACAATCAAAAATAAGAATGACTATAAAACACCTTCCCCTCTCCAAATTATAGGCAGTAGCACACAAATGCATGCTGGGATTTCTTCCTAGCCAATAAAATAAGCCAGTTCTCAGTTTCATATGACTCAGTCCTGGTCTGAAGCTCTCAGCCCCCGGCCGTCCAGCTGGGGTCCGAAATGACCAATTAAGACCAGCTTAGACTGGTTTTGAACCTATCCACTCAGGTGGATAGGTAATGTTTTGACCAGTATCTCGGCGTTCGCGCTCAGGTTCCCCACATTAAAAAAGACCTTGTGTCACATCTCTCTCAAGTGGGGGAGAAGAGTAAATATCCTCAGTCCTGGTCTGTCTTGAAGTCAGAATGTTATGTTCATTTATTTAGATTTGCTTGTGTGTCAACCCCAATTCTTAGTTTGGGAACTTTTTGCTATATTACTGTGGCTTTGTTTTGAATATATTGTTTGCTTGCTTTATATTATTTTTGCCCTTTTCTTTTTTCTTATTATCATTTATTTCAAACTTTGTCAGTTCTGTTTGTTGGAGAGTTCTGCTGTTTATTTATGGCCATTCACTCTAAAAATGCAATTTCCTGACCACTGTGTTTTTTACTCTTTTTTTAATTAAATATAAACTTAAAAATAAGTCTTGTGAAGGAAGAGAACTCCAGACATTAACTACTAATTACAGTCACTTCTCTGCGTACTCATCTTCATCTGTAGTGGCACACAAGCAATGATACTCTAATAATAACATTTACTTGTAAATAATGAAGATTAGTGAGAATTAAAATTTGCAAAAAATATAATATATTAAATAAATAAGAACTAATGTGACACTGAGCAGAATCCATTTACACAAGTTAATTACCAGAAGGAATTGACAGTTAAAACAAAATACCAAAAATAAATATAACTGACATAATATTAGAAATACATGAAGAGATGACAAGAATGCTGTATTTTGTTTTTTCAAATTCAAACTGTTAAAAGAATTGAACCAATCAAAAATGTTATTCAGAGTACATATTTATAAGTCTATGCATTAAATTATATCAAATAAAGTTACCATTCTGTATTGGTACAAATGATAATTTTATATGATAACAGTATAAAATAAATGTTAGTATTTTAGTAACTTCACACAGTAAATGGGTATTATGATTCATTAATTTAGATGAATATCCAGTTCCTTTTTTTTTTTTATTATTTTATAATTAATTTTTTTTAACAAGGACAATGTAATAATTTATTGTCTTTATTTTATTACAATATTATACTCAATACTAAAAATGACTACAAATGAGGATAGTAAGTCAAAACAAATATATAGAAATATAAGTTATTCAGTGCTTTGCAGGAAGTGAGGGAAAGCAGGGGTTAGAAAAAGAAAGATTTTGACATTTATTAATAACATAAGTTTGTTTAAATACACTTACACAAGGGCTATATTGATAAACAATTTTTCTAAAGTAAACACTAATTGTATATCAATAAAATCCTTTATAAAATATAATTTTTCAGTTATACCTTACAAAAGAAATCTCTGTACAAAAGAAACTGAATACATTTTGTAAATTTTCACAAAGATCTGAGAGTGCATATAAAGTTTGTTCAAAAGTATAGATTTTGAATACGAGAAACTGTGTAATAAGTTTTGAGTTTTCCTTAGAGGGAGATGGCTAATATTTAGGCATGTCCCTGCCAAATATCAAAACCTCTACTTTATAAGTCACTAAATATACAAACATTCTTTTTTGACAAACATAAAAATAGTATATGTAAAACAAGAAGAGATATAGTGAACAATAGGGTTTTATACAATTATAGATATTTAATTACACCTTGAAAGTTTGGTTTTTTAAGATTAGTAATGCATAGTATCTTGAAAAATACATATGCACATACAGACACATGCACGCAGATAGATGATAGGATAAGGAACAGATAGGAAATGTTTATAAATTTAACATGTTTCACTTTTATTTAAGCTTCATCAGAAATTTTTTGGAAATGAATTATGGAAGAGAAAATTCTAGTACTTTTAGTTCTGTATTTGTTTTTCTTTGGTCAGGTAGACCTCACATACCTTTGTCTTATAGTGTTAACTTGTGTACTAGAACTTTCTCTCCCATAATTTATTTAAAAAAAATTTCTGATGAAGCTTAAAATTAAAAGAGAAATGTTCAATTTATAAAAGTTTCTTATTTGTTTCTTATCCTATCATTATGTTGGATTCTAACCCATATCTGATCCAATTCATATACACACTACCGGCCATAATTATTAGGCCACCCTAGTTTTTTAAAAGAAATGATGTATTTCATACTATTTTTAGTATTATTGCCAAATGGATAATTCTCAATGAAAATAGAATGGTTCCTTTGTTATTATTACCTTGCAAAATTTTACAAGGCAATGAAGCAAAAATGAACTCGTCTGAATCACTTTAAATTTTCTTCATTTTTCTATTGATGAAACTGCAATATAGGTAATTATTAAATATTTATAAATTCATTTGATGCACATGTTATTGTGCAGTATTAACAAAAGAACCATTCTATTTTCATTTAAAATTATTCACTTGGCAATAAATACTAAAAAATAGTATGAAATGCATCATGTTTTTAAAACACTGGGGTTGCCTAATAATTATGGTCAGTAGTGTATGTGTATACACTCTCATTTTATAATTAAAACTAAGAAAAATATTTGAAAACATGAAAAAAAATAAAACCTATTAAAATGATCATGAAGGTCTGGATGTTATTTTAGGAAGCATCTTGACAGCAAAGCAATTTGTCAAAGCAAGTCGGTTATTTAAGTGTAGAAGCAGCAGTCACGTGAATGCTTTTCAGGTGAAGAAAGGAATGAAGAGTTGTTAGAGATGAGGGTAATTTCAGCTGGGGTGGCAGGCAATTGAAAACTAGCATGCAGCTAGTTAGTACCTTCTTGTAAAGTTTCGACTGGTTTCATCTTCTCCTCTTGTTCAGCCAAGCTATCCAGTTGTTCAGCTAGTGCAACAAAAGCCTCTTTCTTGCGATCAGCCACCTGCTTTTGGTGAGCAGTATCTTCAACTTTAGGGGACACTTTCTCAGGACGCCTTGAATCAACAATTTTTGTCACTGTCTCTTCTTTGTAACTTGGTGTTGGCTCTGATGGCACTGTAGTAAGGACATGGTAATCAAAATATTTCTTTTTTTTTCTTTTTCCTTTTTTACCAAAGTTTTTAAAAATATTCAGGGTGGTAAGGTTCATTGTAAAAGCTAAGCATATCATTTTTATTTTTTAGGCAGGTAAAAAAACTGTACTAATAATAGGACTAAAGAGTGATTATCAATAGATATAATAAAAATCTCTTATATTGTGAAATTTTAAATGATACCTCAAGCAAAAAATATTTTGAGAAAAAAAATTTTTTTAAAGTTTAAAGACAGCCAGGAAATAATTGTTTTCATTGTCTAGGCAAGAAATTTTTTTATGATAAAAAAACAAAAATACAAAAAAGACTGACAATTCTAGTTTATTTTCATAATACTTAAATGGAAAATGTTTCCCTTGGACATCTGATACTGTCATTTATATTATATTTTTTTTTTCCTGATGATTTAGCAGAATTCAGGGGTAAAGTAACAATCACAGTTGCATTTGATATAATCCATGTACATGCTTAATGTCAGTTGTAGAAGAAAAAGTTTACACACAGAAAATAATAATAAAATTCTAATTTGAAAAAAACCTCATCATCAATTGCAATAAATAATGGCTCAATATCTTTACCAAACCATAGAATACTAATCTATCATTAAAAAAGGCTAAACATTATCAAAAACTCATGTAGATAATCATAACTTAAAACTACTTTTATTAAGAAAAATAAACATCGGATCTAGGATATATATATGTATGTATGTTTTGTTAAAAATGACTGACAAGAAAGATTTTATATAGTTTTGACTTAATTTTTCTAGTATTCTTACAGGTTTCCTTTTCGCTGGAGATAAAGAGTGTAAAAAATGTTTCATAATTTTTGACTTTCTAAGCACTTTCAGCCATTTCACAGTCCATTTTCAAGGATGTTATTTTTCTGATGTTATTTTATCCTCATGTTTTGACTGTTATGGAATTTTTGTGATTTTGCAAAGGAGCATTCTTTAAAGCTGCCATGTGATGTGTGCAGCTTTTTACACTCCTTATCCTCAGCAAAAAGGAAATATATAAGAATACAGGAAAAATTAAATCAAAGATTAATAAAATCTTTCTTGTTGTTTGTTTGCAACAAAACATGTTTAAAAGCAAGATTGCTGCCCATATATATATATATATATATATATATATATATATATATATATAAATTAAGACAGACACGTTATTCCATGGTTAAGCAGAAGTATAGGCCTGTTTCAGGTGAACCATCATCAGCTTCCGTCTTTATTGTACAGAAGATTTTACATGAATGAAATTCAAAAATACCCCACCCCCCAAAAAAACAGAAATAAAAATAAAGATTGCTTCCTTAAAAGTGAAAAATTTTTCACTTTTAAGTGAGTAATATTTGTTTTTTTTTTCTGTTTTTGTGATTTTTTTTTTTAGTGGGGATCTTTATTTTTTTATTTTATTCATGTAAAATGTTCTGTACAATAAAGATGGATGCTGATGATGGTTCGCCTGAAATAGGCCTACACTTCCACATAACCATGGAATAACGTGTCTGTCTTAACTTTTATATATCTTTGCTCCATATGTATTTATATACATATATATTGAAAGCTCGCCTAGAGTTATCCTACCACTTTATGTACAGGATACTCCTTTGGGTTCTTCTATATCTACACTGCATGTTTTTATATATATATATATATATATATATATATATATATATATTTTTGAAAAATTAAGGGATTTTACTTTTTTTTATTTGACATATTTCCATATTTTTTTTTTTTTGCTTCAAACCTTATTTTTATTGGATACCCATATTTGTGTAGATCCTTCATTTATTTAAAACTATTTATTTTACCAATCAGCCTACATACTTGAGAAAAGTAATTCCTCTACCACTTTGAATTTTCTTCAGTATGCAGGCTGGTAGACAAAATCAGTACCGTTTCAAATAAACATAGCATTCACTCAAATACAGGAATTGACTAAAAATATTGTTTGAAGTAATATATATGCATATATATATATATATATATATATATATATATATATATATATACCACTGGCCATAATTATTAGGCAACCCCAGTTTAAAAAAAAAAATGATATATTTCATCCTATTTTTTTAGTATTTATTGCCAAGTGAATAATTGTAAATGAAAATAAAATGGTTTGTTTGTTAATACTGCACAGTAACATGTGCATCAAAAGAATTTATAAATATTTAATAATTGCCTATATTGCAGTTTCATCAATGAAAGAATGAAGAAAATTTAAGGTGATCCGGACGAGTTCATTTTTGCTTCATTGCCTTGTAAAATTTTGCAAAGTAATAGTAACAAAAAAAACAAACATTCTATTTTCATTTGGCAATAAATACTAAAAATAGTATGAAATACATCATTTCTTTTAAAAAAACTGAGGTGGCCTAATAATTATGGCCGATAGTGTATATAAATAAAATAAAGAACAAATAGAAAATGTTTATCAGTCATGTTTCAGTTTTATTAAAGCTTCATCAGAGTATGAGCTATGGAGAAAAAGAAAAAATCATGGTATTTTTATGTTTGATTTTCATTGGTTAATCAGGTTTCACATGCATTCAACTTGCTAAACAAATATTAGTATAATTTATGATGTTCCGAATTTAAGGAGAGACAAAGTATCCTTTCAAATTTCCAAGAAGTTAACAGATTTCAAGCGTAATTGAAAAACTGTAAATATTGATTTATGTATGAAAGTATATAAAAATTCTAGTTAGTCTATGTTGGACTTAGATGATAATTTATAATCCTAAGTGTGTGTATGTGTCTAGTAGATATTATATTTGGTGGTTTTTTGCTTGTTGATTTGGGAACAATTTACATAACATTTGTTTTAGATAAACATAGGTTACATTCTTTAAGAATAGATTAAATAAATGTTAACAGTGTAATATTTTTGATATGTGTTTATAGTTGGTAATATAGTTATTAGTAAACTCTCAAAGTACATTTGGTGTAAAGAATTATATTCTTTTTTTAATTAAGGTTACATTTGTAAAATAAAAGTTATGGCCAGTTTTGTTCCTGTGTATTACATGCAAGTTTGAATGGTTGTTTAAATATAAATCTCTTTTATGTTCATAGATATGGGCTTCTAGATTTCAGGATGTCTCTTCCATATAAGTGCTTTTACATTGTAAACAGTTTATGTGATAAGAACCAGCATCTGAATTGGTGTTGAATTTTTTTTTTTTAATTATGTCTCTGATTGTTTTGAATGAGTAAGTAAAAGTACAGGAATTTCTTCTTTTTCTCCCTATCTCACTCTTTGATTTTCTCTAAAAAAAAAAAAGTGAAACATGTTAGATTGATAAACATTTCCTATTTGTTCTCTATCTTATTCTGTTGGATTCTGATCCATATTTGATCCCACCTCATATATAAAACTACTATGTGTGTCCAGGATCAGAACTAACTAAGGATCTGATCATGAGACAGGTTCAAATTTCACTATAGACAATTTATCAAAGGAGATAATTTCTTGATAATATCTCCCTAGAGAGATGATCCCTGCAAGTGGTGCTGTTGGAAAATACCTGAAAATTATATCCCAGGTTAATCCAAACCAAGGGCAAACAACATTGTTCAGAAGCCAATAATGCTTGTGCTTGCAAGAAGTCGTTGTGACTGAGTGTTTGAGGGTACTAGCATTGTTCAACTACTGATCATGTCAGTTTATGCACTCTCTCATAAATGTGTCTGAGCAGGCGTCTGCAACAGGAATTAGCTAGCCACCCTAACAAATAGGCATACTCGGAAACAAGCAGCCAGCTATAACATTTACATAAACTACTATGAAAAAGTGAATACTTGCGTACTTGGACTCAGTGGCAAAAAGAGTGAGCAATAACTGAGCAGTACTAAAAAAATATTAACTAGACAAGATATCCCTAGACATGGTCAGTGGAACGAGAACAGTCTACCCACGTAGATTAAAGGGTTCATTTCAGAATTCTCTGTAGATTACCCAGATCGACATACACCTGATGAAGGCCGGAGAGCACAACGGCCGAAACGTTGTGATAACAACAACAAAGATGAGGACAATAGTCCGCATGTAAATAATGTAAATAATAAAAAAAGGAATAATTGCATATTTCAAGAATCTTTATTTTTTTTTTTAACCTCATAACTAAACTTGATTAAAAAAAAATTAACATTTTATTGAACATTACATGCAGGTATTTAAAAAAATAATTATGTGCTAATTGAAAATTATTTTTTATAACTTTAAAAAAAATATCCATTTCAAAGAATATATTTTTCTTGTTTTTTTTTTGTTTGTTTTATAAACTCATAGAAGGAACAATGTCTGAAGAATTCCAAAAGTCACACAATGTTTTACATATTTTAAAATAATTAAAATGGCATGCTAGATATGGAAATTGAAACTAAAATAAAGAACAGTAAGGAACAAGAATTAGTTACCTTTGGCTAATCGGTGTTTTTCTGTGTCGGCATCGCTGCCTGATTCTTCTGCAGATTCAGATTCCTGAAACAAGAATATTTGCCAAAGTTGAAATATATATGCATATATATAAAATGCATATTTAAATAAAACTGAAAATCATGCAAATAATAAAAAATTATGCACATAATACTAAGCATTCTATACACTAGTATTATGATTAGTAGACTGTTGACTGAATAGATAGCTCTGAGTCTTAAATTAGTTCTATATGGACATTATTCTTCCAAACACCTTTGTTAATCATATGTCATAAAACATTGGTAAATACAAGAATAGATTTAAATTTACATATTTAGTCTCTATCATGGTTTTATTTTTAATTTGTATATAAAAAAAAGAGATTAAATTTCATGATCAAACAAGATATTTTTAAAATAAAAACAGTGTATACTGTCAATGATGTTAAAAAATTTAAAAAATTGTATTTATCAAAGATAAACTCATGATTTAATAACTTTAGAATGTGAGTGGTATTTTGAATTTATTCAAACAACTGTAAGAGAGAAGAGTTATTTTTCACAAAAGACAAACAATGACAAAAATGTTTTGGAAAGAAAGAATAACCAAAAAATCCAACTACATAAAAAAAAATAATTAAATAGATTAGTTGGTCAGGGAGAACTTTAATATTAAACATAAAAAATTAAAAAAAATAATTTTAAAAAACAAACACTGCAGATTAAAATTTAAAAAGAAAGAAAAAGAAAACCAAAAGAGCAACAGAAATGCAATTTTTTTTTATATATCTAAAGCAAAAGCACAATAAAACAATATTGCAAAGAAAATTGTCCCACCCATCCCAAGCTATAATCAAGCCTAGAGATCATGTTCATTGAACCAAACAAGTAAATGGACGAATAACTAAATATTTATATGTATCTTTTTTTTTTTTTGAGCAATTTATTCATACTGTTAAAGTTAGTCAATGTTTAAAACACCTAGGGGTTAAGTCAAGAACTAACAGAATTTCTTAGATTTATTGCCACTGATCCACAACAATACTCACCGGTATTTTATTAGGGGCTAAACACATAGATTCTGGTGATCTCTTCATCTGTAATATAGAAGACAATGTGACAGGTGGGATAATCTCATAATCCAGGATTAAAGTGAGACACTGACCTTGTCAATAATGCTGGGGTGAGGGGAATGGAAGCAAATTTTACTGTCACAGTGAAAGATGAGCATTGGTGTGGATATTTAGTGCACATAAACTAAAAAGCGAAGGTAACACTAACACCCACCCTTTGCAGACATCCACCCCAAATCCTACTTTCTACCCATGAAATATTTGTGCATAATGCTGATCAATTTGAATAACAGAAGAATGTGCTGGATGGAATATTTAATATACCCAAACCCCAAATTCTTGTGCACAAAGGAAATGTTTGAATAAATCAAGAAGTGTTTTGGTGCCAGGATTTAGGAATTACATTCTGCTATTACAGAGAAAGAATTTGAAAGAATTTCCAAACAAAGATGCAGTTCTAACCTTGGTAAGATATTTATCCTCAAGAAAGAGAGAAAGAGATGAAAGAGAAAGTAATGTACAATGCAATAGTAAAAATAGACAAGCAAAAAGCTATAAAATAAATATTTAAAAACTTGAATAAAAAACAGCTAATACAATGGTTTACACAATTTACATTGTTCAAACTGTTGTCCTCATCTTTAATGCCAAGTTTTCAACATTTTCGTCCTCGTATGCTCCAGCCCTTTTCAGATACTAGGAAGTTCAAACCGAAAAACATTATTTATATCACTAGGGTATATCATTCTCATTCGTCTAGCTATGGCCCAATGTATATAAGTGTTGGTTAGTTCTAGTGACTTGACCCAAAAAATGCATATTCAATACCAGGCCACAGCAGTAGTGAAGAAATAACTTAAAGAGTAAAGTTCAAGGGAGATAACTACATGGTTATAGGAATTAGCATTGTACATGAAATGAGAATGATATACCCCAGTGAGCAAAATAAAGGGTTTAGTTTGAAATTCCTAGCACCTGAAGAAGGCTGGAGTTTTCACCAACCGAAACATTGTAAACATGGCAATAAAGATGAGGACAACAGCCCTAACAATGTAAATAATGTAAATATTACCTCATCTCAGAATTATAAACAAATACTAATAGATTGGTTCCTAACCTGAGAGTGGGAGCCTAAAATTAATTTTCACAGCACAGAAAATTAAAAACAATTATCTCTATGTGGTGCAGTGAATATCTACTCATAACAAGAAATCGAAAAACTGAGTTCAAATCCCAGCTGAATAAATTACATTCACTTATGTGCAAACAAATATCTTTGGAAAAAGTATTAATCCATCGTTTCTCCCTCCAGCTATGGGTTAAGTGACAGAACAGATTGGGTTCTAAAGCCTTGGTTAGCAACCAGTCTATCACTGAAAGTAATGGAAACCTACTGCAGAAAAATCTTCTGCCCAGTCAGTAATGTCTTTCAAGACATGATTACCCAAGCTAAAACTGAATGTTATAAAAATAACTGTTTGGATCAGCGGTTCCTGGATGGTGTAGTACACTTCATACTTGCAGCAGAAGAGGTGAGGCAGAATGATTGAAAGACAATCAAAGATTTAGAAATAGTTTTAAAAAATTCTCATGCCAAAAATAAATATGATTTCAAAATTTTAAACATTAAGAACTACTTGTAATTGTATGCATGAGTTCCAGTATAAACAGTTATAAATAATTATTAATCCATTTTATCATTGTGATATTTTTGCATTATATAAAATATTAAGGATATAGTAACTAGGGTCTGTAAACTGGAGGAGAGAGTTAATAATAATGTGCTGAATTTAAATCCTAGGTTATCTCTCTTTAATCCACTCTATATTTTATCTCTCTTTAATCCACTCTATATTTTATTTTTAAAAGCACTTTTATCATAAAATTTGGTGAAGTGCGAGCAAATTTTCATTTTGAAAATACAACCTAGAAAAAAAAAAAGCTTGGGAACCACTGGTTTAAACTGTGATCCATTAATCACCACTCTGACAGGTTTATTTTAATATTAGAATATATTCATTATTTTGGTGAAAATTGGAAAACTTATCAGAAAATAAAAAAAAATGTGCTTATTTTTTCATTTTAAATGAACACTTTGGAACTGATTTAAAAATAAGAAAAAAAAAGACTAAAAGTTCATATAAAATAGGTTAGGAACCATTTTGTTGTCAAATTGAACATAAAGAATCTCAAACATTTTGATATGACATCAGGTAAGCATTGCAGTACTGCATTAATGAAGTGCATTAAAAGTTTGAAAAAAGTTAGAAATAAATGTGATAAATTTACAGCTTTTTCTACAAGAAAATTAATAAATCTGCTCAAAATTAAAGCCAGCATTTTTTATTTTTAAATTATATCACATGCCAAATCTAAATACCTTGATCATATCTTGTTCATCATAAGAAACATCCAGTGAGAGGCCTCGTTTCATTGAAGAGTCTCGAGAAATACCAACTTCTTCCTTGAAGGTATCAAAGCCTTTAAAAAAAAAAGAATCAGCAATAACAACTTAAAATGTATACAAGATCTTATTAAGAACTAATAAATTGCCCCAAATATTTAATACGATATACAAGACTGTCTGTCTATCTGATTGCTCTGAAATCAGAATGCTGGACCAATTATTTCAAATATTCTTGTCATTCATAGCTCTACCGTGTTCTTTACTAATTCTGGTGTCAACAAGGCAATAAAGCCACTAAGATGCAAGGGTTTAGTGAGTGTAAAAGAATGAAAAAAAGAAATACATTATAAAGGAGAGAGAACAATAAAAGAACAGAAATTAAAGAGACAAAAGATAATGGTTTACATAACATTTAAATTTTTGAAGATAAGATTTGACTGGAAAGCAAGAGTTCCACAAGTGGTAAGTGTGAGAGAAGAAACTCTTAGCATATAATCTATGAATTGATCAATGAAGGTTCTTGCTGGTCTACCTTTTGATTTTTTATCACAGCTTATAAAGCTGATACACCATATCCTTTTCTAGCCAGTAAGCCACACTTGCCTTTCATAAATTATTTCCATATGAGTTAAAGATCGATTGCAGATCAAATATGGATCGGAATCTAACTGGATGATAAAATAAAGGACAAACAGAAAATGTATATCAATCTAACGCGTTTCACTTTTATTAAAGCTTCATCAGAGATTGAGAGAAAACAGACAAAGAGATATTATCTTCACTTTCTCATTGGTCAGACACGTATCAGGTGCATTAAAAACATGGATAATTTCATATGTAGATAAATTTGTGAAGATTCCTGTTTGTCTAAGTGAGCATCAGAGGGTAATGTGTGTTCATAATTGCGTATGTGTACCTGTCTAGTGGGAGTTCTAATGGCTTCACCTTTGAGTAGTCAAGTCAGTGCAGTTGGGTGTCACATCATTCTAATTTATGGCTGATCATTTTAAGCATGTATTCTTTGGATTAGATAGATATAAGATTCTTTAAGAATGGATTCAAAGAAAGATGGCAACATAATGTAATGTTTTAGATGTGTGTTTATAGTTGGTAATGATCTTGTTAAGTTTTCAATGTATTTTCTCCTTAAAGAATTATATATATATTTTTTTTAATTAGGATGGCATTATATATATATACAGTACTGTGCAAAAGTATTAGGACAAGAACTATTTTATCTTTTATGAGGCATCAAAAAAAGTTTAAAAGCACCCATGTCCTAACACTTTTGCACACTACCGGTAGTGTGCAAAAGTATTAGGACAGGGGTGATTTTCCTAAAAACCTTAATGAAATTCAAATACAGAATGAAAAGTCAAGTAAATTGCTAATAAATATTGATTATTAAAACTAGGTGTGAAAGAAATGTATTAAAAAGAAGTTATATTTAATTTTTTCTATTTTCTATTAAACAAGTTATTTTGAAACTATTCTATTTAATATCAATGGGATATTTTGGATAAAAAAAATTGATAAATCTAATGTTACTTTGCAAGACACACTTTGGGAACAAATACAAGCTGCTTGGCAGAAGATACCATTAGATACATTGAAGAAGCTTGTGATGTCAATGCCTGACAGAATGAAGGCTGTGACCAAAGCAAAAAGCTATTATACTAAATATTAAATTTATTTTGTAACAAGTATTTTTTTCTTGTTAAAGCATTTGCTGAGTAAATCAAATAAAATTGCTTTAATTAAATTGTTTATTTTCTGTCAATATGCCTAATAAAAGATAAAATAGTTCTTGTCCTAATATTTTTAACACAGTACATATATATATATATATATATATATATATATATATATATATATATATATAAATAAACTAGTTTTATGTAATATTACTTTCACATACTCAAATATAGTATGCTTTAAATATTCATTAAACATACAAAATGATATATAGGGAAAAAGTGTAAAAAATTAGTAGCCATCTTTATTTCTAAAATAGTTCTCGTCCTAATACTTTTGCACAGTACTGTAGATAGATAGATAGATAGATAGATAGATATAAACAGGCTAGATAGATAGATAGATAGATAGATAGATAGATAGATAGATAGATAGATATAAACAGGCTTAGATAGATAGATAGATAGATAGATAGATAGATAGATGATGAAAAGTGTTAGATAGATAGATAGATAGATATGAAAAGTAGTTAGATAGATAGATAGATAGATAGATAGATATGAAAAGTGTTAGATAGATAGATAGATAGATAGATAGATAGATAGATAGATAGATGTATGGAAAGTGTTAGATAGATAGATAGAAATATAGATAGATAGATAGATAGATAGATAGATAGATAGATAGGAAAGTGTTAGATAGATAGATAGATAGATATGAAAAGTGTTAGATAGATAGATAGATAGATATGAAAAGTGTTAGATAGATAGATAGATAGATATGAAAAGTGTTAGATAGATAGATAGATAGATAGATAGATATGAAAAGTGTTAGATAGATAGATAGATAGATAGATAGATATGAAAAGTGTTAGATAGATAGATAGATAGATAGATAGATAGATAGATATGAAAAGGTTAGATAGATAGATAGATAGATAGATAGATAGATAGATATGAAAAGTGTTAGATAGATAGATAGATAGATAGATAGAAATAGATAGATAGATAGAAGGAGATACAAAGAGAGAGAAAACTGATTTATTATTTGATCTTATGTATTTACACACACAACACTTATCTAATGGCCAGCTATTTGTTTCTTGGAACACCTGTTGACTAGAGCGACAATCTCTGTTGCTGATGCCTCCTCAGAAATATTTGTGTTTTTGTTTAAAACCCACAGTGCCTACCTGTGGTGTATACTTCAGCTGTGCTGATCAGACCTTAGTTACAGTTTCTGGGAGAGAGTTTGGCATGATTAACAGTTTGAACAAACCCAGTATGGTCACACCCTTGGTCACGATGTCTGGTGACTTCATGCTAGCACAACCATCAATGACAATTTCCCAAATTGTTTTGTGTGTGTGTTGTGGGTACACACTATTTGTTGCCATAGTGACTGATTCATTCTATGGCCTTTTTCCAGTATGCAGTTTGTAAAGAAAGAGGAATACTTTCTTCAGAAGCTAAAGACAAACAGAAAAGAAATAGTGTTCTGTATAGTGACTGGCATAAAACATTTCTAGCAACAATGGAAACTAAAGTGTTTAATTCAAGAAGGAAACTAAAAAAATCTCTCCTTACCAGATTGATCCATTGCAACTCTGCCAGCCGCCATTTCCATCTCATCCTCAAAGGTCACAACATCATACATGCATTTCTTAGCAACATCTTCACGGCTTATTCTTATTAAGGCCTTTTCAAGTGCATTACCTGAAAGATAATTGAAAAGAACTAAGTAAAAATTAAGGTTAATATTTGCAACAAAATTTAAAAGAAATCATAAGGCTACATTATAAGCCAAGAAGCATTCAACAAAATCTTTGAAGATGTTAACTTAGCACTTGGCCCCTAATTTTGACTGCGTTGATGGAAAAAAATATCAATGGGTGAAGCACACGGCAGACCTGAAGGAGACTACCACCACCTTTAAATTTGTTGTTTTTCATTTTTTTTAAACTTTTTTTAGCGCAGTCTTATCGATTATTATATAAAGTTTCCGATTATCAAAACAAAATGGGAAAAATTTCAATATTTAAACAATTTTAAGGGGCACTCAGTTTCTCATATGTTATAGTAAACCATTCCTCCATTTTGAATCCACACATGTTAGGGTCTCTTCGATTTGGGGGCGGGGACAAGTTGTTGCTCTTGATTTTGTTTTTTTGAAATTTTCTTCAGTTCTTACAATGGCATCTTCCTCGGAAACTCCAAAAATGGATTTATTTAAAAATTTCGCAAAGCATTCAGTTGTTGAATATGCACAAACAAAAAAGTTAATTGCACAGCATGAAAAACTGAGCCCCCCCCACAATTGTTTAAATATTGAAATTTTTACAAATTTGTTTTGTTAATCGGAAAATTTAGGGTTTAATTGATAAGATTGCACTGAAAAAAGTAAAAAAAAATTGATAACCAACCAATTTATAGGTGGTGGTAATGTCGTACCGGTGAGTGGTTCCAACATGGAGGATCGATTTAGTATAATGTTGTATGATAAACTGAGCTCCCCTAAAATTGTTTAAATATTGAATTTTTTCCAAATTTTTTTTGTCAATCAGAAAGTTTAGGGTGTATTCAATAAGATTGCACTGAAAAAAGTAAAAAAACAAAAAAAAAACAACAAATTTAAAGGTGGTGGTAGTCTCCTTCAGGTCTGACAAGCACACATTTTAATATTTTTTGTTTTTTTGTTTTTTAATTTGGTCTATTTTTTTGCCTTTTTATTCATTTTTTTCATTTTTTCCCCTTTTCTTTAATGGTATGTTAAAAAAAAGTTACAGCCAAGAGCAGTTGGACAGTATTTTTAAGCTGCAAAAAAACAAAAAGCTAAACTAAAAAAAAATTTAAAAAAATAATAAATGGCCCCCTTTAACAATCTCTTTTCAGACTGCATAGACAACCAAAAATACTTGCATCTTCAAAGCTACAATTAAAATTTATTTTTAATCATCTCTGCAGTCTGAAATCAGCATTCAACATCTTTTTACATGGACTGTGAAGCCAAACTGCAGTGGTTAATTGGTTTATAGGTTTGTATTGCATCAATAGTTTTAGAAATGATAACCAACCTACCTTGGAAATTTGAAATCTGCTTATCATTTATTTTATTTTATTTTATTTTTTCTGGTGATGAGGGGCATGGATTATTGCAAATGGTACCAGTGAGAAATAAGCATATATCTCAATCATAAGCATGGCTGACTCAAGGTACTAAGAACTTGGGCAGTTGCCTCAGGAGAGGCCATCGTGCCACCATATCATGTGTTTGGGACCTTCCAAAACTGAATCTTAAAAAATCATATTTGTGGTTATCTATGACTCAAGACAGATTAAATTCTTTGACTATTTTGTCAATAGAAAACGATATTGTAAAGAAGATAGATGTAAAAAGTGATAGGAAAAGATTCCCAAATCTAAACACTAAAAAACGATTTCCAGTGTCAAAAACTTACACTCGACTGTGACAATCGTAGGATTTAAAACAATTTTTTCTTTATCTGCTTTTTACTTCAATTCTCCAACAGGTAAGATAAGTTGTATCTTGTAATAAACTCGTTATTCTACATTTTAAGTTTTTCTCTTTAAGAAAATTTTTTAAAAATTATACTTGTAAGTGTGCTGATATTCCCCTTGCCCAGGGTGTCAGAAAACTTAAGAGCCATCACTGATCACAAGGCAGGCCAAATTATTTTTACAAGTATCATTATTTTTGTTGTTTTTATGATGACATTTTTTACCTTTCTGAAGTGTACATGAATTCAGTGGTTCCAAAGTTTTTTCTTCAAAGGAATAACATATTTCTCAGCATCAAATATATTTCCTCCACTCAAAGTTGTCAGAATTTGTTTTGGGTGCTACAGTTTTAATTTACTTAACTTTACGTTTTAATTTCATGTTTTATGGGGTTTTTTTTTGTTTGTTTGTTTGTGTGTACGTGCGTCGAGAAACAGATTTACTTGAATCAAGAGAGTTCTCGATGCTGGAAAATAAATTAGTCTAAGGAAGATTACTCATACTATGAATAGCGTAATTTCCGTATCAGAATGTAGACATGTTGATACATAGATACATGAACAGCATTGCTCTTTTACTTAATGAAGGGATGTGACATAATGGTAGACTACTAAATGCAACATGAAATAAATCAAAGGGAGATAAAAATCAAAGGGAGATAACCATTATATGCACGATAACAAGAGAAGACGAAAGAACATGAAATAAGATACCAAACAACAGAGAAGATTAAAATATACCAAAAACTTTTACTAGAATTAAAATTGACAGAATACCTGATGCTTTGTCACCGTTCTTCTCCACCCAAAGATGTAGCATTGCCAAAGCCTGATCGTTTACTGTGTTGTATTCGGTCTTGATCTTATTAATTTCTGACATGGTAATGTCTAGTTGTTGAGCCAACATTACCCAGTCACCTTGCAGTGTGTCTGCAACATCAGTAATCTTCATTTGGGCTCGGCTGATGGTATCTTGGAGAACTACAAGTAAAAATTTAACCAGATTGGTAAAAAAATAAAACAAATTGGAAAAGGAATATAAAAAGGAGAAATAAAAAAATAGTTGTAAGAGGGGGAATGGTAATATAATCCTTATAAGGAAACAATCAACATTCATGAATAAAGCAGCCAGTAATATTGTCGATTGATAGATTATTTTTGATAGTTAATTGCCATACGAGATACACATTTGGGAGATAAAACTCTTCCAAGACATAACTGACTAGTCAAAAGATTTTCCCACAGTAGGTTGCCATTAAACCGCAAAACAACTGAAAAACATAAAAAACAAAATGAGAAAAACACTGCTGGAGTCTTGTGTGTATCCGCTTTTTGGATCAAAACAGCTCGTTTGGAATTTCATACTTGTATTTGATTCTGGGCTTCCCATTGGCTGGTAAATAAAATTCGCGCAGGCTCGTGAAATGGAAATTTGATATTTGATTAATTTTTATTTTTCAACAAGAACATCTGCGCTAATACATCTGTGCAGAGATGATTTTTGTTCATTTGCTTTCTGGTCGTTATAGAGCAAACATCTTGTCCTTCGCTTTTGCTCAGTCGGTATCACCATAACTTTCTGCAGTAAACTGTAGGGAGTTCTTAGCTGATATAACCATTGTTGGAAGAATTTAGGCACACATCCATCAGGTTGAAAACTGAATCTGGCTCAAGGCCAATCTTATTTGGATTCTTCCTAATAAATCCCAATTAACACCTTCAAAATTCTCTAACAAATTTATATTTATGATTCAATACTACTTGTAAGAACTCAAGACGAAGGATAAATAAGGAACAAAGGAATAAAATATAAATATATTTTCAACAATGCATCCATTTTTGTAGTTGAATAAATGAGGCATGCATTTAGTACAGCAGGGTTAAGTACAGAATGAGTTGCATCCCGTAGACTGAAGTTTTACATTGATGCAATTAAATTGAACTTAAGAGTTCCTTGTATGAAGGAATTTAAAAAATGTTCATTATTCAATGTTCAATCCGCATTGTGTTGAGGTTACGAAATATCAACCCGTTAAGGTTCAAAAGTTCAAAGTGATAATTTTGTGTGTGTGTGTTGTGTAGCGGGAAAAAGGTGTTTTATTTGAGTTGGGCATTGTACACACTTGCATCGAGAAATTTGTGGACCCAACTGATATTTTGAGCATGCCAATCATTTTTATACTGTTTCTTGAATTGAAATGTTCGATTGGAGTTTTTGTGAACAACATGCATGAGTGTGTGTGTGTGTGGGTTCGAAATAAAATTGGTGCCTAATTGCTACCTGCAATTAGTGTGGGTGTGTGCAAGATGAGAATCAAACCAAGGTCCCTCTGCCATATTGGATAGCAGAGGGTCTCCTCATGAGTTGGGTGAAAGCTGTACTTCCACTTCACCGGTCGAAAGCAGATGCCTGTTAGAATCACATGTGGCTGCTGGTTAAATACCAAACCAAACTATGCAGGAAAGATACATGTGATAGATAAATGATTACCACATGTGATAGATAAATGATTACCACATGTTTCAAGAATGAAAACATGCCAGACAGTAGTTATGCGTAGGTGTAAAACACAATATGTATTATGCGTGAATGCGTATGTGAGTGTGAATGTACAGATGTGTATGCGAGTACAACAAAACCATTTGACAACCAAGGCTATAGAATCTAATCTGTCCTACTATTCAACCCCTAGCTGAAGGGAGAAAAGATGGATTAATACCTTTCCCAAAGGTTAGTTGTGTGTAAGTGAATGCAACAAATTCGACTTGAATTCCAAAAAAACAAAGTAGGGAAATATATAAAATTATAAAAAATATATAAAATTATAAAAAATATATAAAATTATAAAAAATATATAAAATTATAAAAAATATATGAAATTTATAAAAATTTTTCTTTGTTTCTTATTTAATCATTTAGTCAGATTTAATCCATATTTTCAACTTGCACGATAGATAACTATTTTCTTAACTTACCAATTCCATGTTCCCTAAGAAGACTATGCCGCTTTCGAACTTCAAGGGCTTCTTCTGAAGTCATTTCCATGGAATCGGACTGAAAATAGGAAAAAGATTTTTTTTCAAGAAGACTAAATATAAAGCAAATGTACAATTTTTAAGAAATACAATGTTTGTCAGTAAATAAGCAGCCATTTTCCCTGTCATTAGAATGATCTGTGAGGCATTGATGTAACTTTGCAACCTATTAAATACTCTGTCTTGTAAAATCTTTTTACTGCAGAAACCACAATAGTATCACTTTGCATGATTTTGTTGATGCTTTGTGTTTTATCTGAAGTTCAGACATTATGGAGTAAGGTTACAAGCATGGATAGTCTACAGTGTTTAGATAAATATTAGCCTACAACACAATTCTACTTTGAATATAAAACACAAGATATTTTGAGAGAAAAAAAGAGTTAGTATCAAGTAAGTATTTGATTACATAAGATGCCCTCAACTACTTACATGATATTTCTATATTGATATTTCTATATATATTGATATATATATATATATATATATATATATATATATATATATATATATATATATATATATTGATATATATATATATATATATTGATATTTCTATATTGATTGCTGAGATATTCTTTAATTTTGAATTTAATTTTTCTTCTTTCAATGTTTTTTTTTTATTAGTTAAGTTAATTCGGCATTCCGACTCGACTGCAGCCACTTTCCCATCGTCGAAATGTGGCCTCCCTCTGTCTCTTCTATAAATACTTTCATGGCTTCTGCTCGGATGAGCTTAAGTCACTGATGCCTCCTCAACAGGTGTTTACCCGTGCAACCAGACTGGCAACTGGGTCCCACCCATTCACAGTCAGGTTAGCCAAATGCAGATGACAATTCTACTCCTGCAGCTTCCTCTCTCGCACTTCCCGCCTGTGGAACTCACTCCTGTATTCTTGCTTTCCTGACGGCTACGACCTCCAGAAATTTAAAAGCAAAATTAATACTCACCTACTAACTACTGGACTCTAGCTCTCTCCCCTCCCCTGTATAATCTTCACTTTCTCTCCGCCCATGTATCTGTCATTGCACCTGCTTTCTCAGCTTTCTATTGTTCCTTTCTAACTAGCTTGTACTCCTCACTCTTTTCTAATTAATCTTTCTACATTTATGTAACCCCCTGCACATCAGTGGCGTTTCTGCCTTGCTCGGGGTGAAATGATTAAAAAAAAAAAAAAATATTAATGTAATTTATCCTATACACTCTTCAGAGTATGATTAACCCAGTGTATTGAGCAGAATGGACACCATCTGACTGATGTCATCTTTAAAGCTTGTAAAACATAAAATTTAAATGTTGTAATTGATGCTTTTTAAAGAATTACATGTATATCTGCATTACTTTTGTTTTATTTGTTATTCTAAATAAGCAAGTTGCTCTGCCCCACCCTATATATATATATATATATATATATATTTAAATCCAAAAAGGATGAGGAAATAGATAAAATAACACAACCTGATCCTATTTATATTAATTTTATTAATATTAATTAATTTTATCTTTTCTTTCCTTTCCCCTTATCACTTCTATCCCTGTGACACAGTTTAATATTTACTTTTGATTCTTTCATACAAACGTATTGTAAAGTTTTCTAATATCGAGTCATGACTCTCTGTGTCTGCTTTTTCCCTTTCTTATCTCGTGCTGACAAATTTAAAGAAAATAAATTTTTTTCTTCTTAATCCCACCATTTTTTTTTAATTTGTTATTCCAAATAAGCAAGTTGCTCTGCTCTACTCTGTATATATCTTGCAACTATGCTAAGCTAACCTTAGTTATTGGTTTTGAAAGAGAGCACATAAATTGGCAGGATAAACAGGTTTGAACAAAGGCCATGGTCCTTTTCTCAACCTTTTTATCCTTGTGTAACCCTTAAAATTGTTACGTCGGGTAATAGAATTATGTGAAATAATACAAAACAACGTAATAGTATAAAAGTAGGTGTATTGACAGGAAAGAGAAGTATTTACAAGAGATGCGGATTAGTAGAATACAGAACAAGGTAATTAGTATACCGTATTGTCGTAGAGACATGATAGATTAACTAGTAGAACACTTCCGGTGCAATACCGGAAATACCCAATTGACTCGCTCACTCGACTTCCTTGCTCGACTTCCTTCCTCGAGGTATAATCACTACTATTTTATATAGTTATTCGAATAGTCCATTTCGGTGGAAGGTGGAGAGTGCCCCAACAAAAATAAATTACATGTCTCAAGGAACCTGTGCAAAAACGAAATTATATACCATATTCTTCTCATTTTTATTTTCATCATAGTTCACATGGTAGATATCAAAGTATATATTATTGAATAACTGGTTTAAGGAAAAATTAATACTTTCTCAAATTTTTCGATAATGCTAAATAAAATTCATACTGTTTGTTTATAATACTTCATGTTATGGGACCTACCCTTTTTGGACTATAATGAACTCTTCCTATTATTATGAATACTGGGAGAATATGCCTCTCAGGGAGGAGTTGAGCTGGGTTGAGTCACCCCGATCTAATACTTGAAAGTCAGACTGATGTGTAATACTCTTGTATTTGTTTTTCGTTATATATATGTGTTTCACTAATACCCGAGTTTGTGGTTTTCTTCCGGACCTATTCTGGGTCCACAACACTTCATCAGGGAGTTTTCATTCACACAAAAAATTCTAAACGTAAAATATAGACCTAAGAAACCAATCTCATTTATCTATAATATAAAAGTAGAAAAAACGAAAACAGATAATTACAGCACCAGTTTATTATTTATTTATCCTTTACCGGCAAATGTTGAAAAGACAAAGTAAATGAAGGCAAAATGTCCTATGAACCAATAAATGGGCGAGAAAATGTTACTTTCAGAGCCATTTGATAGGGTGAAACCCGCTTCTCTAATGTGAAACCTGTGTCTGTCTTTTGCTACACAAATACTTAATTAAGTCAAAATATCCTATGAATGGGCGAGAAAATGTTACTTTCAGAGCCATTTGATAGGGTGAAACCTGCTTCTCTAATGTGAAACCTGTGTCTGTCTTTTGCTACACAAATACTTAATCCGAGGTTGAACTTTAGATAAACACACACAGATTTCATTCTCAATTGAGAGGAGAGGATTTCTGTTAAAATTTTGATTAAACAAAAAGTCAAAAGTGCATTAGCTTATATCACTTGTTTGTGCGGACCCTTAGAGATGGTTTGCAGAACCTTAGCATTCAGGGAAACCCCAGTAGAAAGACACTGCTTTAAACAATCAACAACCTCAGAACAGTTTTATCTACCCAATTTCACTCACAAGACTCAGGATTTTCCAGTACTTTCCAAAGATGATGCATATTGGGATCACCTTCCCAGGCCAATTACATGAAGTCAACTCCTAACAAATCAACCTATCATCTATATAAATATCTTCATCTAATCTTAAATCTATTGGACCAAAAGTGTTTCAATTCATTATTATGTTATACACTGCTGCTGTATCTGGACAAACAACGAGGAACATGTATATATAAAAATATAATTTTATATTTTTATTCTTTATCGGTGATGCTTGTATGAAGCAGGAAGGCAGCCGGAGAGAGTCGTGCACACAAAGGGGCCATTGGGAATTGAAAGCCAGTGGGATTTCTCTGTACCTTCAGCCAAAAGTTCTCAACTTTATATAGTCTTAAAACTTTAACGAATTTTTGCTTTTTTGGGTTGTCACTTTGTTGACATCATCTATGGCCAGATATATTTGTCAACTTGTTCTTTCTTGACTTTTATGTATGGCTGGATGTATCTGTCAACATCCTCACTGGTCATCACTTTTCAGTCCATTTGTCGCTTGTGGGGTTTTAGTTTTCACTGACATCATCTACAGCTGGATATATCTGTCAACCACTCTTGTCCTTTGTTGATCTTATCAACAACCAGATGTACCTCTGCCATTCAAGGTAATATTTTACAATTAACTTAAGTATTTTTTCTATACATTCTATTGAATAAATAAATCTTTTTAATAAAATTATTACAACAATTACAGAGTTATAGAATTTCTATAATTCTAAAGAGTGAAATACCGTTCTTGCAGGTGAGAAGAAATCCTGTAAGGCATTGCATAGATATAAAATAAGAAGCAGGGAGTAAATCCTGTAAGGCATTGCATAGATATAAAATAAGAAGCAGGGAGTAAATCCTGTAAGGCATTGCATAGATATAAAATAAGAAGCAGGGAGTAAATCCTGTAAGGCATTGCATAGATATAAAATAAGAAGCAGGGAGTAAATCCTGTAAGGCATTGCATAGATATAAAATAAGAAGCAGGGAGTAAATGAAAACAAGTTACCTTTGATACATCAGGTAATACAATGTTGAGGTTGCAAATTGGGGACTGAGGAGCTTCTCCTCTGGCCACCTTCGGTTCTTTCATGAAAGCAACACGAGCAGCTGGTTCTTGGTCCAAGTCACGCACCTTCACGGTACATGGAAGGCGGTTTTCTCGGAATGCTCGGAAATGTACATATAGTTGATCGCCAGATTTAGTGACAGGGATCAGGTTGCCAGCCATTTCCACATATTGTGGTCGGCCTTGTAAGACCTAAAAAAGATTTAAGACAAGGAAATATTCTCGATCAAGGAAATTATGACAAAATCAATATTATTTAGAAATATTAAACAGAAGTGCTATTGCATTAAAAATCGCTTGCTCTACAATGGATCACGCTTTCTAATAATGCAATAATAACATATATATATATATATTAAATTAAATAAAAGAAAAGAAATTTTTTGAGGGGTGATATTTTGATTACCTATTGTTGTACCATTTGGGTCTGACGAGCTGCGATAATAACATCAAAGCGGTGAAATATGTATTATCCATAGTAATAATCGAAAATCTTTTATAAATTATATTACTCTGTTAAATTAAATAAATGAATTTAACATTGAGTTCTCTTGAGTTCGTCTCTTTTGGAATTTACCTGGATTACATACCAAGTGTACTATGTTATATATATATATATATATATATATATATATATATATATATATATTACAAAAAAGTGAAAGAACACATAGATTAAAAGTCACTGTTCAAGCATTTACTTTAATAAAGAGTGCTCAATACAGAGTAGAGCTTAATATTGTAATTTTGTTATTACAATAGTTTATAAAAGCATAATATCACTACACAAAAATTTTCATGTTTCAGAACAGTCAGTCAGTCAGTTAAGTGCCATACGCGATACACGCTTGGGCGATCATGTCTCAAAAGAGACATGACTGACTGGGCAGAAGATTATCCCACAGTAGGTTGCCATTGCTTTCTGTGGGAGACTGGTTGCCAGCCAAGGCTATAGAACCCTAATCTGTCCTGTTATTTAACCCATAACTGGAGGGAAGAGATGGATTAATACCTTTTCCAATGGTATTTGTGTGTAAGTGAATGCAATGAATTCAACTGGTATTCGAACTTGGCTCCCCGATTTCTCGTTCCGAGCCGATATCCACTCAGGTGATATGTTCAAATAAATGATGAAAAATTATTTATTTTTAAAATATAAGATGAATTCATGGTTATTTAGAAAATTAGGGAGTGATAGTTGAAAAAAATGCTTTAGGTGTATCAATATTGTTCCTTCAAAAATGAGAGTTATGTAACCATGGAGATTTAATATTTGGGTTATAAAAGTGACATGTCTAGATCCAAGCCATCCTGCCTCCTTTTCATATATTCAGGTCCTTGCAAAATAATCTCACTAGTAAAAATTTTATTTCTTTGCATGACATAAAAAAACACCTTAATGAGTTCTTTACTGAGAAACTCCTGAAATGTTGGGAAGACCGAATCCAAGTTAAGAGAAATTTAGAAAAAGATTGTGCAACAAAATGGTTCATATTTAGTTGAATAAACATTAAATAGCATAGTTTTGTTTTGTGACTTAATTTTCCTTAAAAATCGGCACGGACTTTCTTGACAACCCAATATCATAAGATATATTATGATATGCTGTAGATGAAATACACTACTACCAAAAATTTAACAACCTATTGAACTGTCTTAATTATCACAACTAGATGACCCATAAACCTGTTGGTTTTCTTTTAAAAGCAGTTCATGAAACAAAATGAAGAAACAATATTATAAATTTTACTTATAATTAGACATATTTTGATTTATATTTGCAATAAAAATTATTGCAATAATTATTATTACTTATACAATTGGGCCCAGCTCTACTCTTTGGATGTTGTACCCAACTTGAAAAAAAAAAAAAAATCAGCCCCACATCCTCCATTATTCAGTCAGTCAGTTAAGTGCCATACGTGATACATGCTTGGGCAATCATGTCTCAAAAGAGACATGACTGACTGAGCAGAAGATTATTCCACAGTAGGTTGCCATTGCTTTCTGCGGTAGACTGGTTGCCGACCACGGCTATAGAACCCAATCTGTTCTGTTATTTAACCCATAACGGGAAGGAATAGACGGATTAATACCTTTCCCAAGGGTATTTGCACGTAAGTGAATGCAATGAATTCGGCTGGAATTCAAACTCGGCCACCCGATTTCTCATTCTGAGCCGATATCCAATGTACCACAATGCACATCCATTATTAGCTTACTTTAAACATGATAACAATCTGTCATTTGCTCTATTTTCATTCACTACTTATTCATTTACTGCTGTATGTGTGTCTCTGGAAATGTTGGTTGGTTGTTTTGTTTTTATGGCATACCAATCTCGGCGGGTCATTTATTGCCAACTAAATTTTATTTTATTTATTGCTGGTAATACCTTTTTCTTTCAACAATTTATTGTTATTTTTATATAAGTTTTGTGTTTAGTAATACTTTTTTCTTTCTGAGTATCAAGATTCATTGGGATTTGTTTTTTAAGGGCAGGGTCCCCAAGTCCTACCCTTGTTATTTAACCCATAACTGGAGGGAAGTGATGGATTAATACCTTTCCCAAGGGTAACAGTGCTTAAGCGAATGCAGGATATTGAACTGGAATTCAAACTCGGCTCACAGATTTCTCTTTCCAAGCAGATATCCACTGCACCACGATGCACATCCGTCAATAAACGCTTACAGCACCTGGTATTCCCAAGCGATCACCCATCTAAGTACTGACCAGGCTTAACGTTGCTTAACTTTGGTGATCGAGTGAGAACCAGTGTATTCAACATGATAGGCCGTAAGCCTCTCTGGAAATGTCATCAATCATGAGAAGCTGGCTAAGACGGCGAAGAGAAAGAAGAATCTAGTTAGTGGTGCAAGTGAATGTGATGTCAGCACAGGCTGACACACCCTGATCGTAATCATTTTGACTGACACACAAGCATCAAGGAACTTAACTCCGCTAATTCCTAATTCCTAATTATCTCCTCCTGGCTTCAGACGTACAGACAGCTCTCTTACTATGGTAAGGATTTTGCTAGTGCCATCTTATACCATATGCAAATCTGTAAAAGAAATGATTGTATAGCACGAATGACTTGACCCTTGGAATGCTGGATATCATTACTAGTATCTATATAAACTAGATAATAGTTGTAAAGTAAAAATAAATATAACTGAAAGTTACAAATTTAAAAAGAATCAAAAAGTTTCGCAAAACCAGAGGATTTAGTCAAAAAAATAAATCTGTTTATCAAATGAGGGGAACATGATAAAGAAAGGATAAATTTTTTACCTCGACATCACGGCTTCGAGCAACTTCAATAAACTTTTCTTGCTTTTCTAAAGTTTTGTCCACTTTATCATCAGTCATGCAGAACATTCGAAGCTTGCCTTCTTCTTGAGCGTGACGCTTTGCAAAGATGACAAACTTAGCCATGAATGGTACGACAACTGCCTCTTGATATAATTCAGTAGCCATTCTGCTTGCTTCGTTCACATTTTGACAATCCATTAGCCAGAATCTACAAAAGAAATATTCATAAAATGTTATCTTCCTTTGTGATTGCATTCTGGTTGGTTTAAAATTGGGATTAAAAATTAAATACAAAAAAAAAAGAATACTTCCCATCATGTTTTGTCAACAATTTCATTTAGACAATTGCCAAAAATGAATTTTAAATTATAATTTAAAAAAGAACTCCAGTTTTCATCTACCAGCCTGAATATTTGAGAAATTTTATTATAGAAAAATATGCACTCTCCAGTAAGGGCATTTTTTTACTTTAATAAGACTTCTTAAATATTCAAGCTTGTGGATGGAAACAAATAAATACTGTTTAAAAAAAAAGGATACTTAAATATAAGTATCTACTAAAAATAACATTTAAAATAATAAAAACATCTGTCAACATGATAAATAAAAATTTATTGCATTAACAAATTACTATATATATAATATTTTATAAAGGATTTTCGATTATTACCATGGATAATACATATTTCACCGCTTTAATGTTCTTAATGCAGATCGTCAGATCCAAAGCGGTGAAATATGTATTATCCATGGTAATAATGGAAAATCCTTTATAAAATATTACTCTGTTAAATTAAATAAATGAATTTAACATTGAGTTTTCTCGAGTTCGTCTCTTTTGGAATTTACCCAGATTGCATACCAAATGTACTATGTTGTATATATATATATATATATATATATATATATATATATAAAGTATACCTAGTGAGCCAGACAGACTAGGTTTCATCTAAACGGATCGTCACGGAAAGATGGCTAACAAGGAAAGAAACAAACGACATGTATAAAGGAAATTCAATCAACCCACGTGATCAAGAAAGAAGACACCAAACACGAAAAACAAATATGTGTGTGTGTTTAATTATGATAATGTTTAGTGCCAAGGTTGTTGTTTTTTTCAGTGGTTTTACTGATAAAATGTATTTTGGCAAGCAGGTTTTTTATTATAAAGTGCTCGATATCAGATTAGAGACAGAGCTCTGATAAGTACAAAGAGTTAATAGCCCTGATAAAGGAGAACATCATAACAGTGTTCTCATGAAACTTCAAAATCGGCGCAAATCTGCTCAAATCTGCTCAGCTAAAGTGAGAAACTCTTTGTACTTATATACATATATTAGTTTTTAGTCATAACTAAATTAAGCCAGTACTCAGTTGTATTAAAAAGTGCTCAATACGTTTATATTGTAGAGGTTTTAAATATTTTTGATTTAGAAATGAGTTATTTCCACAACTTAGGTTTTAACCTTTTGGTATTTTCAGGTGATTTATAATAGCATATATATATATATATATATATATATATATATATATATATGCTATTATAAATCACCTGAAAATATATATATATATATATATATATATATATATGTGAGAATGGTAACCTATGAAGATGGAGAGGATAATCCAAAAGATTTTATCTAATATAAAATATCAATTAGATAATTGGCGAGCTCAATGAACATAATCCAAAGCATTATAAAATATTGAGACAAAAATTCAACACACAAATGGTTATAAATACAGAATTCTGTGTAGAATTTTCTTCTCAATATTTTATATATATCCCAAAGATTAACAAAATGGTTTTAACAACCAACATATTGAAGTTATTTGTTTGAACATTATTGAACATTATTTTTAGTCGATACTCATATTTGAGTAGATATTCTGTTTTTAATCAAACAGTATATTTATATATTTATTTCTACCGGCCTGATTATTTACGATAAATTTTGTACAAAAATGTCATTGTATTGGGCGTGCAAAATGATAATATACATGCTAAAATGTCTGCCTTCTTCTACCGAGCGCCCATAGCTCAGAGGACTGACGCCAATTCGGTCGGGTTTCAATCCTGGGTTAAAAGCAATCGGAGTCTATATATAATGCACATCTTTGTCTGTTATTGTGTGTGTGTGTGTATATATATATATATATATATATATATGTCATCCACATACAAGCCTGTTTCACTGTATCATAGCTCATGAGTGTGGCTAGACGCATCCACTCACTTCTGGCTGGGATCGAAACACGAGCGATTTGGTGTCAGTCGGAGTCACTACTCCCTAAGCCATCAACGCATGGTATCAGAGAAGGGAAATTTTAACGTGTTGTATATCAGCAGTGTTTACACACGCCAGTCACCGAGAGAACTCAATTCATTTCTGAAGACTATATATATATATATATATATAGTCATCCGCAGACAAATCTGTTTCATCAGTATGGTTAGACTCCGATTGCTTTTTAACCCAGGATTTAAACCCAACCGAATTGGCGTCAGTTGGCGATTCTACCTCTGGTCTTGTGTGAATTAATTGAAGCAACTGCTTTAGTTTTCCTTTCTTTCACCATATGCTCAGTTTTAGACCCACTGGATTGGTAGGGTGTAATCAATTCCTATTTTTTCCTCAGATTAGGTCATTTGCAGTGGTGTGCAGTAATATGAATCTATATTCAAGGTGCATGATGAAATTTTTTTAGCCTTTAAAAATATTATCATCCATGATTGCATCAGATTTTTATCATGCCCAGGTATTATTGTCTTGACTGTTGATTAGTTGTCCTATGACCATTGTCTGTGATGGACATTACTCCAAGGAAGCCTATGAAAATCATAATGCAGCATGAACACACTGGCAAGCCTTACAGAGAAATTGTGGATATTGTTGGTGTTAGCCTTTCAACTGTCATCAAGGTAAAGAAACAAACTAGATGTATCAGTCCAAAATAGAAAGGAGATTGTGGGCAGAAGAAGAGAAAAACAATGCCAAGAGACAACGTATATGTGATCAGAGAAAGTGTGAAAGATCCTAGGAAGTAATTATTCGTTTTTGTTTCAATTAATTTGCACAAGGTTGTATATATTTGTTTGTGTACATGTGAACAGATATATATAAATTTTAATGAAATAAAATGTTATCAGACTAACCTAGCTGAAACAGTAGTTGTGAATGAAACACAATCATTGACAAAAGTAAGTTGGGTGCTTGCTGTTATATCTTCCCAAACAGCTGGTGTCGTTCCTCCTGAAAGAAAAAATTCAGTGAAAATCAGTGCTTGACAAAAATAAGTTTACAAATGATAATCGTCAAAATAGATATACAGCATATCAGACATTTTAAACAAAAGAATGTTAGAAAAGTATATTTTCAGCATTAACAATAAGAAGATATGACTGAACACACTCCCAAACTAAGATATGACTGAACACACTCCCAAACTAACATATGACCGAACACACTCCCAAGCTAAGATATGACCGAACACACTCCCAAGCTAAGATATGACCGAACACCCTCCCAAGCTAAGATATGACCGAACACCCCTCCCAAACTAAGATATGACCGAACACCCTCCCAAACTAAGATATGACCGAACACCCTCCCAAACTAAGATATGACTGAACACACTTCCAAACTAAGATATGACTGAACACACTTCCAAACTAAGATATGACTGAACACACTCCCAAACTAAGATATGACCGAACACCCTCCCAAACTAAGATATGACTGAACACACTTCCAAACTAAGATATTATCAAATTGTAATTTTATGGGCTACTAGGAAGAAAAAAAAATTATAAATTTCATAAAATATTTGAAATATCTAAAAGTGTCATTTTTATTTTGTTTAATATAATTCAATAAAGAAAAGTCTTGTCACATTTGCTAAAAGAGAAAAATACTTAATTCTAGTGTTCAATCTCCATCTGACACACACCAAAAAAAAACAAAAAAACTTTAATGTATGGCAGCTCCTCTACTAATTGCATTACAGCTGACGGAGGATCAAATATATTCCTTAAACTTGCCTTTTCTCTTCCTGGCTTCTCAAACTCACCTATTCTCTTCCTGACTTCTCAAACTCACCTTTTCTTTTTTTACATTGGTACTTTAACATACTCTAACATTAGTAGTAGTATTATGACTTTTATTATTGAATGAAGCATCATACACCTCATGAATTAATAAATGTTAACAACACTACATTTAAAAGAAATAAAAACAAGATAAACCAAGTTACATAATTTGATTGATACATTATCAGAATATAATGACATTAAAATGGTTATAAAAATTAACAGGTTATTTTTCTGGGAAGCAATGGTTACCAAGCTGGCCTAGTAAACCATGATTACTGTAGTAAGTTTGATTCTCACTATGTGAGTTACACTAGTAGCTTTATGCCATGCCTAAGTTTAATATATTACAGAAACAAACACCTGACTATTGCATAATTGTAAATGCTCAGTACTCATCTAAAAGAGAGAATCCTATTTTATTGGATAACAATATGAATGGCAGTTATAAGAAATAAATTGCTATCAAGATCTGTTTGGAAGCAGTAAATATACAAGACTGTAAGTTTTTACTTATGTATAAAACAAAATATAAGAGTTGGAATAAAATGTTTATCACAAGACTTGCATGAATAAAAGTTGCTACGTTTAATAATGAAATGAAATAAAAAACAAATAAAAATGATTTCAAGGCATGCCTTACAACAAAATACAACACCAAAACCATAAATACATAAACATATGTTTGAAGAGGCAGAAATGTAAAAAAATAATTAAGCATGTCATATCTAAATTAATTAAAAACTAATAGCAAATAATTAAGCAAGTAATATTTCAGATGTGCAAAATCTTAATTAAAAATATAAATTTAGAATCCTGTTTACATTAAGAATTCACTGAAATTAAAAAAATAAATTCCACACAAACTCTGTACCATTTTTGCCTATGTACTAAATTCTCAGCTATCTTAAATTATTGAAAATTAAAAAATTAAAAATTCATATATATATATATATATATATATATATAAAATTCAGTGACTTCTGTTAATCTGTCTGTCTGTCACACCCTCTAAAATAACCATACATTGACCGATTGAAATCAAATTTTAGGCAGAAGTGCAAACAGATAAGTAGGTACAAAGTACAGTTGATTTTACTAGGGTGCATAGCTTAGTACAATAAATTTTCATTCATTTTTTTTAAAAGTTATTATTTAACATACAAAATAATCCCACAATTTTAAAAACAATTTAATGATTAAAATAAATATTTAATAAAAAATGCAATATTGTTTTTTGCATATTTTTTCTTTAAGTTTTTATATACAAGAATCCATTTACAATTTCCCCTGCATTTACAACAATTATAAACAAATCACAAGGCCAAACGCTTCAAAGAGATTAATTCTAAAATTAATATATATTAAAAAGGTAATGTAATCACAAAGAAAGATGGCAAACTGTAAAAACTTCTTAGTGATTTGTTTTGTTTTGTTCTAAGGACATCTTCAGACTAATAATGGTTTTAATAATGAAATCAGTTTTATATATGGAAGTGGGGGTGAAATAAAACAAAAACCAGTTACAGTTTACAGTGAAACATTAAAAATACAGGGATGCTTAGCCAGTATCAGATTTATATATGGGCTAATATGCGCTGCAGCCCAGAGACCTTAAGACTAGGTGTCTCCAGGGTCCTTTAGTCTTGAGCCCCTGATATAAAAAAAAAAAAGAGACCAGAAGAGATTTGTCTAACAGATTTAATAGGGCTCTCTAGAAATAATTAGAAACAATTTAGGATATTTGGACCTTACTAGTTGGAATAGGTCTTTTAAATAATAATAATCTATAAACAAGAAAAAAAAACAGTAAAGGCAAAATCATTGAAATTGCATAAATTGTTGAAATGAAGAGTGAACTGAAATAGATGCAAAGGAAAATAAAGCAATTAAATATAAACATGCAACAATTATATATATATATATATATATATATATATATATATATATATATACATATATATATATATATATATATAGCATAATGATAATCCACGTATACTGTCTTAATATGTATAGGAAAAACTACTAAAAAGTTGTAAGTTAAAAATGTATTTTTTTGACAGTATTTATCTATTTCTATTTTATATATATATATATATATATATATATATATATATGATATTTCAGACTGGTTTTGGCCTTTCATCAGAAACAAATCTTGTTTCTGATGAAAGTCCGAAGTCGGACTGAAATATCAAATATATATATATAATAATAGAAATAAATACTGTCAAAAAAATACATTTTTAACTTACAACTTTTTAGTAGTTTTTTCCTATATATATATATATAATAGAATAAAGAAAAAAGAAACAAATAGGATATGTATCTCAATCTCACATGTTTCACTCTCATTAAAGCTTCTTCAGAGACTGAGAGAAATAAAAAAAAACAACGGGACAGAATACTGGTATGTTATGATTTGGATTTAGTCCTTATTTGTTAGATATATGTCATATATTAAAGCAATAGATCATTTTTAAATGTGTGTTGAATTTTTGGGATTGTAATGTGTATAATAGTATATGTGTATGTTAGTGTAGAAATGCTTGTTTGTTTTGAATGTATGTTGGATGGTTACATTAGTTAATACATGTGTATTTAAATGTGTGCATATTAATACAAGTGTTATGTGTATTAAAGCAATGGATAATCTTTTAAATATATATGTGAAAAATATTTTGGACAGAAAAGTGTGTAATAGTGTATGTGTGTGTTTATATAAATGCTTGTCTGTCTAGGTGTATATTGAATGATAATGTTAGTCAATATCTAAACTTATTTATAAATGGAACTTTGTGTGTGTGTGTGTGTGTGTGTGTGTGTGTGTGTGTTTCCGTTACCTATAGACTCTGAAACGCTGAACTGATTTTCTTGAAAATTTACACAGTTGTACTATAAGCGTCTGCGAGTGTTCTTAGCTAGGTTTTGTGTCAAGGTACCACCGATAAATACCAAAAATTGATAATAAAAAAAAATCGGGTTATAGAAGGAGTGGTCCAATTTTAATCAAATTTGATACATTCATAGACAAAGACAAAAGAAACGATATTCAGAAGTTTCAAGGTTGCAGTTCTTACAATAGTGCAGACAATCGATAATATATATATATATATATATAAAAGGCAAGATGTTTGTGTGTGTGTCTTTTTATCTATCCGTATGTCCTTTATACAAATCCACAATTTTTATCCGATTCTCACCAAACTTCACACACATATTCTTTAGGCTGAGTCTGAGCTCCAGGACCATGGATTAGTTTTAAAGCTTTCATTACACCCGAGCAATGCCGGGCTATACTGCTAGTAAGTATATATATATGTATGTGTATGAAGATAAATCTGTAAGAGACATTTCTGATTCAATTGTTGAAATGTAGCATGATGTTGTGATGATTTTATAATTGATTTGATGTTTTATATTAACATAAGTACATGTGTGTGTGATGTTGTTGTCACTTTGTGTGGGTCACTGAAATGCAGTTAGATGTGAAATTTGTTTTGGTTGGAATTTTTTATTCAAGATGGAATTAATATTTTATTTATTTTATGCATTCAGTGAACAAAGAATGGTTCTGTAGAAATATGATCATGTAATGTTTTAAGTGAGTGTTTATAGTTCGTAGCAATGCTATGATTATGTTTGCAAAATACTTTCTCCTTAAACAGTTAAAAGAATCTAAAAACCCACATCTATGAACACAAGAGAGATTGCATTTAAACAGATATTCTAACACTCTCATTTTACATTGAAATTGATTTCACAAATGTCAGCCTAATTAAAAAATCATAACCATTACTGTCCAAAATATTCCTCACATATATTTAAAAATCACTCATTACTTTAATACCTGGTACAGAAGTATTAAAACACACACACATACATATATATATATATATATATATATATATATACATTAACTGAATGTTAACGTCCTACATACACCTAAACAGACAATCATTTCTACACAGACATACACTATTATACACTTTACCATTTAAAATATTCCATGCACATACATTTAAAAATTATCTATTACTTTACTACACATGACACATATCTGACCAATAAGAACTAAGCCCAAAATTATAACATACAAATATTCTGTCTTTTTGTTTTTCATTTTTCTCTTGATCTCTGAAGAAGCTTTAATAAAAATGAAACATGTTACATTGAGATACATTTTCTGCTTGTTCTTTTTAATTTATTCTATCATTTTGTCAGATTCCAATCCATATATTCAACTCATATATATATATATATATATATATATCATGCAGAATTGAAGTAATTGCTCTTTGCAATCAAAATAGAATTTCTTTTTAAATTTAATTTGCAATATTCTATTTATAAGCATAATTTTTTTTAATTGGCTTTTATCAAAGAAAAATGCAACTAAAAAATATTGAAATGAAATATTCAATGAAATGAAATGAAAAGAATTTGGAATACATTTTCATAAGTCTTGCATAATCATTTTAATAAAGTCATGATGCATGTGTGTATGTGTGTTTACAGAAATACTCACATACAGGCTATCCACTATCACCAATCAGATAAACATTAATGGATTCTTTTTAGGCTCAGTTGTTCTTATTTATATATGCTGAGGCAACTTTTTGACTTGTTTTCACAAAGAACCAATATTTAAATCCTTGATCTTTTATTCTTTTTGGTCAATGTCAAGCATATCTGAGATCTTACTAAAGTTCAAAGCATTTATTAATCCATTTATTCCCCAAATCACATTGTTACTATCGGTGGTTTTATGCAGTTTTTAAAGTGCACCAGTCATATATTATAATATATAAAGAATACATATTTTCTTTTATATTCTAAGTTTTCTATAGAGTCCAGTGGAATAGCTAGAGTGTGTGCCACCCGGGACAGCCCTTGAGTTTGCCAGCCCCCATAAAAAAAACATATATTGCACAGTGACACACTCTTTATATATATATATAGTACTATGCAAAAGTATTAGGACAAGAACTAGTTTATCTTTTATGAGGCATCAAAATAAAATCACCCCTGTCCTAACACTTTTGCACACTGCCCATAGTGTGCAAAAGTATTAGGACAGGAGTGATTTTCCTAAAAACCTCACTGAAATTCAAATACAGGGTGAAAAGCTAAACCTTTGTAAGAATTATCTAATTAAAAAGGAAGAGGAAGGAAGGCTTTGGAATTTGAATTGGCCCTCACAAAGCCCTGATCTTAATCCTGTTGAATATTTATGGGATATTTTGGATAAAAAAAAAATAAATCTAATGTTACTTTGCAAGACACACTTTGGGAACAAATACAAGCTGCTTGGCAGGAGATACCATTAGATACATTGAAGAAACTTGTGATGTCAATGCCAGACTGAATGAAGGCTGTGATCAAAGCAAAAGGCTATTATAGTAAATATTAAATTTATTTTGTAACAAGTGTTTTTTCTTGTTAAAGCATTTGTTGAGTAAATCAAATAAAATTACTTTAATTAAATTGTTTATTTTCTGTCAATATGCCTAATAAAAGATAAAATAGTTCTTGTCCTAATATTTTACCACAGTACTGTTCATATATATATATATATAAACTAGTTTTATGTAATATTACTTTCACATGCTCAAATATAGTATGCTTTAAATATACATTAAACATACGAAACGATATATAGGGAAAAAGTGTAAAAAATTAGGGCCATCTTTATTTCTGAAATGAAAATTACAACTTTCTATAAAGTAACTTTTTTTGTTGGCAAATTCTTCAATGATGTCAAAATCTTTTTAATCTGTCAAGTGTCACTCTATAGATGTATACCAAGATTTATGAACTGCAAGGTGTTCATAGATTTTAAGTAATTCTTGGTCAGTTTGTTTTCACAGGTAGCAATAGTAACAGCAACTGTGAGGAAAATCTGCAGCATATATTTGGAAATAAGTTCCCAAGGTCATACGTTTGAATAAACTGCAAATGTTCATGGTGACTTTTTTTCCACATTTGTATTCCGTTTTTAGTAGATGCAACAGCAATAAAATGCTGAAGTCTGTTTCTCTCAACATGGAACTCCTCTTATCAATGTCATCATAAGGTGTTTATGGAACTCCTCTTATCAATGTCATCATAAGGTGTTTATGGAACTCCTCTTATCAATGTCATCATAAGATGTTTATGGAACTCCTCTTATCAATGTCATCATAAGATGTTTATGGAACTCCTCTTATCAATGTCGTCATAATCGTGATCTATTTGACACTCATATTTACCATCCAAAAGATACAATAAGGGAAAGAAAGGAATATTTCTCAGCAAGTTCATGAAGTTGTTGAAATCTCAAAATTATTTCTTGGATCATTCTGTCCAACATTAATACAAGGATCAAATGTCCTCACAGAAAATATTAGCAAAAGTTCATTTACTCAATTGAAGAGATTTGCAGCTTGTATTCTTCAATATAACAAGTTGAAGTATGCATAGCCTGGTGAGTGAGGATCGTTTAAAACTTGTTCATGTTCAATAATAGATAGGCCAATATATATGCCATAGTTGAAGTTACTCGAAATTGAAAAGGTCCTTCAATTGTGAGTACTGTCCCAACATTAAAACCACTATTATTGCAATACAGCCTATACAGGCTTTTAGCCTACAGTAGACACAAAAGTGCTGTCCCTAGAAAAGTGCTGCTCAGGGCACTCCCCCATCTAGCTATGCTACTGAATAAAGTCAACATAATTTGCTCTTTTGAAGGTTATCATATTTTCTTCAGAAAAAATAATAGATTGAGTTTAAAAAGTTGTCTAAAACTAATTTGATAAAGTATATAGAATTCAGAAAACTGTTTTGAAAATAAAAACTGAAACTGTTTGTTTTTACTTTACAGACATTTAATCCGTTTTAAAAAAGAACTGCTGGACTAAAATATAACTTTAAACTGTACTTGTTTCCTTTTCATATGTGAGTTTATTTTATTGATAAATAGAAAAATAAATAAGAAAGAAATCTGGAATACTGGGCACTTTTAAAAATGATTTCAATCACATTCAATAGTGAAAGGCTAAAAGTGCTTCTGGGGTACTGTTCAGATGCAATGTGATAGTGTTTTTTTTAATGCTTCAGTTTGAAACCATACAGGAATAATTAAAACAAGTTAACTTATTCACAAGCTAGAGCACACATATAGTAATGAAACCTGAAGCTAATGTAATTCAACTGTAAAAAAGTTTTGAAAATAAAAAGAAATTTATCTTACTTTTTGGATTTGCAGAAATTTTAAATATCTAACTTGTGTTTGCAAAGGTTTCCTCAAGACCGATTGTCAAGGTGCCATGCTGAACAATTTCTTTTCATGGCATCTCTTGTGATAATGTGAATTACTTGACAATGCCATTTCCTTTCCAAGTAACATGCAACAGGTTATATATACTATGTTGCATAATATCAGCAAACAATCCCTGACCTAATCTATAGAATGCCTCTATGAGGATAAAAGGCTTGCTATTTTACTCAAGGGAGAAATGGATTCATGCCTTTTCTAAGAGGCTTAGTATGAAATGAAGGTAAAGTGTTGCAGCTAGAGTTTGAACCCAGTTTGCCAATTCTTTTCTCCATGCTGTTAACCATTAGATTGCTCACACCTCCATTGTGTATAGTTTCATAAAAAAAAAACTTTTTGGTTTAATAAATTACAAGTCATTGCATGCATTAAAGCTATAAAGTCTCTCAAAAGCTAAGCAAATATTATATTTTTGTTTAAATCAATGTTTTCAATCACATAAGAATTGAATAAAATTTTAATATAAAACATGCTTCTGAAAGTGTTTGTCATTTCTATCAGTATATATTTCTCTACATGCAAACATGGATTATGCACTTGAAAAAAAAAATGACCAAAAACACAACAATATTACAAAAAATAAAAACATTCCACAAAAAAGAAACAAAACAATAAACAATAAATTCAACCCTTCAATATTCAAAATGAAATTCTACTTTTTTTTAAAAAAAAATATGAAATAACAATTTTTGGAAAAAAAATTACTTTTAATTCCAAATTTCACAAGATTAGAAAAGAAAAAAACAATTAAAGCCCTACCCTGTCCCAAATGAAGCCATATTATTTTATATTTTTTTAGATGAAACATTGTCAACCATTATTATTAATTATTATTAGATGCTTTATTTGAAACAACATTTCATTTTTATTATTATTTTTTTGTTTTTTTAATCGTATCAACCAGAACAAGGTGGTAATGCCACTGGTGTGGAGGGGGCTACATAAGAGTAAATAAATTAGATAGGAGGAGAGTAAAGAGAAAGACGAACCAGTTAAGGATGGGAATACGGGTGTAATGGCAGTTGCAAAAGTGGAGAGAAAGGAAAAGATATACAGTAGAAGGAACTAGAGTCAAGTGGTTAAGAGATGAGTAGCGACATTGCATTTAAATTCCTGGAGGTTGTAGCCATCCAGAAAGCAAGAATATGGAAGTGAGTTCCACAGGTGAGAAGTGCGAGAAAAGAAGCTGCAGGAGTAGAATTGTCATCTGCATTTGGTTTGACTAGTATTTATTTTCAACCAAGTAATAGGTATCCATCAGTCTTGGAAAACTATAGAGTCTACTAGAGTGGCTAGCTAGTCTCTGTTGCAGATACCACCCCAGCTATATTTGGGTTTCTTCAACACCAGTAGAGCCAATCAGTGGTTTATATTGCCATTATGCTGAACAGACAGTTACTGCTTGTGAGAGAGAGCCATTAATATGGCTGTAAAAGGCCAGTTTGTTCAAACCTTTTATCCTAATGACTTGTAATGTCATACGACAGCACGACCACTGACGAGTTCTGAACAGCTTTGTCTAATGATTTTCACTCACAAGTATTGGGTCAATCTAGGTTATTTACAGGCATTTTCCAACATGGTGTTATACATTAAGGTTGTCTCTTCAGCTTGATAAATAAATCCTGATGAGATTTGAACCAAAGTCTGATTGTTGAAAGGTCAATTTTAATTCCTTACCTATATGAATTGGAGTAGATAGATTAAACTATCGCCTGGTTCACACTCCACCCACTTCTATTGAACAGGTGTAGAGGCTCATCCCTTGTTTCCTGTTTAGGATGTGGTTTCCGGTTTTCACTTTTCCAATCTTTTCACTTTTTTTTTTTTTTTTTCAATTGGAGTAGACAGACTAAACTATCGCCCAGTTCACACTCCACCCATGTCTATTGAACAGGTGTAGAGGCTCATCCCTTGTTCGCTGTTTAGGATGTGGTTTCCGGTTTTCTCTTTTCCAATTTTCTTACCCTTACGTAGCTGTCTGCGCATCAGTGGTGTTACCGCCTTGCTTGGGGTGATATGATTAAAAATGTCTATTCATCAGCGTAAAAACTGATTGTTATCACAGTTTTACTTAGATGAATGAGTAACTAAAGTAAGTAAACAGTAATTTAAAATTTAAGAAAGATCAAAAATTAATAATAATAATAATAAGTGCATTGTCAACTTCTTTTGAATTTTATTGTATGCTTTTTTTATTTAAATAAAACATTTTTAAAGAATATTTATTTTGATTTGTATTTACTGGTCAAAAATCAATAATGATGAAAAATTAACTTTCATCTTGGTAAAATTGTGTCTTCGGCTATATCGTGTTGAATACACCGGTTCATGTCCGATCACCAAAGTTAAGCAACATCGAGCTTGATCAGTACTTAAATGGGTGACCATTTGGGAATAACAGGTGCTGTAAACATAAGGACAAAGCAATGGTCCGCCAGTCCTCCAAGTTTGGGGGTTGAGTGCAGGGCTAACAACCCTGCCCCATAAAAAACAGTTTGTTACAGAAACAGCAACAAAAAGTTGCTGCCCTATGCACCATCTGGGTGTGATGGATAGATGATGATGATGATTGGTAAAATTGTAATAAAAACAGTCAACTAGTCAATACTAGTGAAAATTAATAATAATGATAAAAACATGCTTTGAAAAGGAAGATAACATCTCAGGATCAAAATACAAAATGGAATTAAAGTAATCAAACTTTTACATTTTTCATTCGATATTTTTCATTATTTAATCATTGATTGAAAAGTGACTTCAAATTTGAATATCAAAGGATGAATACTGACATTTGAAATATAAACTTCATGCCACTGATTTTACAAGAGAGGTTGAGAGGCACAGATACCAAAAAAGACAGAATAATCTAAAAAAATAAACTGCATAAGCAATTCATACAGTGCTAAAGGAAAACTATTTTCTACAAAAAAAAAGTTTTGATGAACAAAATCTGAACACACCATCCTACCTGTTTTCTCACCTGATTATTCAGTCTGATGGGGATAGAGCTGCTGATTTCTTGTTAAGCAAAGCGTTACTTTAGAGAGGGTTTCAATTGAGCCAAGTTCAACAATGCTGACATGCACCGCAATGAGTCATGTAGTTTTTCTCAGACGAAGATACAGTGGAAATGTTTCAGAAAATATCTTCTGGGACAACATTTGTCAGAAGCAACAACAACCATATTTCAAAAAGATTTCATTCTTTTTAATTGGGAAATGGTCAAAATAATATGAAAACAAAAATTAGATATGATACTGAATTATTTTTTCTAAGTTTTAAAAGATTTTTTAAAAGTAATTTAAAAATTTGGGTTGGGGGTAGACAGATTAGAAGGTAGTTTTTCTTTTTAAGTGGTTTTTGAAATATTTTAAAATAGTTTTTGAAAGATTTGTTGGGTATTTTCTTCTTCTTCTTTTATGTGCCCTGTCCCTTCAGGACATAGGCTATCAGGGTCTTCCACTCTCCCTATCCCTGGTGGCTCTTAGCACACCTTTTCCTGTTACACCATGCAACCCTTGCTCCATCATCTACCTGATTAGGTCCTTCAAATATGTTATCTGTTGCTTTCCCCTGTCTCTTTTTCCCGCTATCTGGCCTGTTAGTATCAGGTTCGCCAAGCCCTCCTTCCTCATTGCATGTCCCAAAAACTTCAGCTGTCTCTTCCTGATGCTCTGAATTAATTTTCTTTTATGTTTTTTAAAAACAGTTTTCTGTACTTTAATTTTTTTAAAAATAATGCTTATTATTTATATAATATTAAATACTATTTTAGAATATTTATTAAACATCATTTCAGAATATTTATTAAATATCATTTTAAAATATTTATCAAATATTAATTTAGATGTAAAATAAAAATAAAAAATAATTGTTGAATAGGTATTTTTCATTGTGTTCAGCTGAGATGTCCATGATGGCATAAATAAACTGGAAGGATTTTCTTTAATATCTTGTCTTCTAGAAAATTCCTTTAGTGTATAAAAATAATGAGAAAGATTTATCAGCTACTTTAAAACATTTTTTAACTTCATCTGCTTATTTAATTTACTTAATTTTATTACATTTTTCATGTATTTGCAGTATTATTTTTCAAATACTGAATTTTCAAATCAGTATCAATTGATGGTTTATATCAAGATCAAGTGACATGTCTCATCAATATTCTAGCAGTCTCCGCAGTATTCTAGATGTTTTTGATTTGATCGTTGATGTGCATTTTGGTGTGTTGTGGTGCAGTGGATATCAGCTCAGAACAAGAAATTGGGGAGCCGAGTTCAAATTCCAGTTGAATTCCTTGCATTCACTTAAGCACAAATACCCTTCGGAAAAGTATTAATCCGTTTCTTCCCTCCAGTTATGGGTTAAATAACAGGACAGATTGGGTTCTATAGCCTTGGTTGGCAACCAGTCTACAGCAGAAAGTAATGGCAACCTACTACGGGATAATTTTTGCCCAGTCAGTCATGTGTCTGTCTATCACGTATGGCACTTGACTGACTGACTGACTGACTTGAGTTTAAAGGCATATCAATCTTTATTAGTGTCATATTCTTACTTAAATATCCAAATTACCTCCCTTTCAAGGACTTCTGCATGAACTCTTCTTTTTCAGTAGGTATTATCTGCCTTGTCTGATTATTCTTCAGCAGAAGATAAATGGTCCTAGTTTGTTGTTCATTAAAAATCTTATGTCTTTTAACTTTGACTTGACTCTACTCATTTCAGGACTAATATAGCTGTTTTTCATTTGTACCAGTGTCTGGATAGCTTACTTTTGTACTCTTACTGGACTAATTTGCTACTTTCACTATTAAAAGGTTTTTATTAAAGTAGTTTTCCAAACAAATCAGTTTATTAAAATTTCATCGATTGGTCTATGAAATTGACAAAATGTAAAGTTTGTAAACCATGACAAAAAAATGTTAGCAATAACTTCAACAATAGTAAATATTGTGAAAATTTCAACACATGTCAGCATGTTGCAAAAAATTTTTGTTATTAAAACTTTTGACAATTTACAGAAATAAAACAATTTAAAATGTGTATATTTGTCATTAAATATAAACTGAAGTTCACATTTGTCTCCCTTGAAATGTTAAATACAAATTGTAGTATTTATTATTTCTTAATATGCTTTGTCCCTTCCAGATATGGACAGTCTTGGTTCTCTATGTTTAAGTGAACAAAAAGCAAAATTTAAATAGAGTAAAACTTTGAAGAAAATTAAATAATAATTTCACTATATATCTTTTAATAATGGATTATTATTAATGTATATATAATCGGCTTGTGAGCATTTGCTAACAAGTTTTGATCACTAAGTACTTTAAAATGGTACTATTTATTCTAGAAAAACAGTTAAATACTAAATTTACATATACGACAGAGACAGTAATGGTCTTATCTGCCTTGTAAACTTTTACAGATGTTTTTGTCAAATTATTGTTTTAGTGGATGTGCAGTGGATATCAACTCGGAATGACAAATCAGGGTGCCGAGTTCGAATTCTAGTCGAATTCCTTGCATTCAATTAGGCACAAATACCCTTGGGTAAGTTATTAATCTGTCTCTTCCCTCCAGTTATGGGTTAAATAATAGGACAGACTGGGTCCTATAGCCTTGGCTGGCAACCAGTCTACTGCAGAAAGCAATGGCAACCTACTGCGGGATAATCTTCTGCCCAGTCTTTCAAGGCTTGATCGTCTGAAGCGTGTATCACGTATAGGACTGAATTGTTTTAGTAGGCGTGGGACTATTTATTTTCTAAATTCATCATGGCAGGTATCAAATCAACATTTAAAATCAATTTTAAAAAATCCTGTCAACTTTGAGAAAAAAATAAAAACCAGTTGGTAAATCAGCAAAAAATAAATCTTTTGCTAAGTACCTATTTTTTTATTCTTTGCAAATATTTTTTTTTAAATCAAACCTTTTTTAAACGTTCAGGTTCATCATTTAGTGTTCTCTGTTGAGAATTTTATGTCTAATTTACTGATCTTGGGTATTTAAATTCTTATAAGAGTGAATTTCAAATTCTTTCAATTTTTTACAAGTATTCCAAAAGTAGGTTAAATATTGTTTCATTTTTCTTTATATAAATTGTTTATTTAAAAACAATTTTTGTAGCAGTAATTTTAAAAATAAATTCTCTAATCATCATTTTGAAAGAGCATTTCTTTCAATGAAATCAAATTTTGTATTTGTCTTTTCCAGCGAAAAAAAAACTCATTTTTTTTTAAAAAACAAATTATTTCCTTAGTTTAAAAATAAGTTTATAATTTTTTCAATTTGGTATTTTTCTTTTATTCAAACTGCTTATTTTTTCCAGCCATCAGCATAAAGATATTAATATAAACTTTTTATAGTCAATTTTTATTTTTGAAATAAAGTTATCCTGTTACCTCTGACAAGCCTGATATTTTTAAAAGTGTAGGAGATATTTGCTGAAACATTAGAGCGCTGGGAAGAAAATGTTAGTTAGTTAGTTCATGCAGGAAAGTTCAGAGAAGCAAGCAAAACTCAACTTACGCTTACCAGAAATACTGCATAACAGCCGTAGTGTAGGTGCATCTCCACCATATTGATTAATCATTCCCTTTTGGGCGGCCCTCGGAACTGGTATAGTTAAAGTAATTGGCTTGTGGAATTTACGCCGACGTGGTTCCACTGTGACTATAGGACTGACAGCCACACGGTTACCAAGCATCTTGGCCACTAACTCTGGAGCAATCGGTTGAGCCTAGTGATATTGACAGAGATGGCATAAAGTTTTGGAATATGCTGATTAAACTACGAGCTCTTTCTTGGAGTAAAAGCAGATTATATATATATATATATATATATATATATATATATAAAGATAGATATATATATAAATAAAAATCAAATGTAGATCAAATAGAAAACGTTTTTCAATCTAATATGTTTCACTTTTTATTACAGCTTTTTTTAAAAACCCATCTCTGATGAAGTTTTAATAAAATTCGAAACATGTTAAATCAAAAAACGTTTCTTATTTGCTCTTCATCTTTTCATTTTTAAATATATATATACATATATATATATATATATATATATATAGTATCTAATGCACAACAACTAAAAGATAAGAAATATTGAGTTTTTTTTTTTTTGTTATTTTAAGAAATTGAATGCAGTGTAAGAAAATGTTTAAACAGTAATTTTTACTGGCCTCATCATTTGCCCGGATGGCTAAAAACGAAGAAAATAAGGTTTTGATTACTATTTTTAGCCTTATTCTCATTAACAAAAGAACAAATTAAAATCCCCAAATAACTCCCAAACGCAAGAAAAGCAAAACAAAAGTGCAAATAGATTGTTTTATTTGAAAGAACCCGAATGATACAATGTTATATCAAATGACTACTTCAAAAATTGTATTTACATATGCTAAGTTATTGTTTTTAATTTATAATATATTCAATAAGGGTATCAGAATATATTCAGTAAAGACATCAAATTTTGATAAATACATGGGGGTGTCCTGAAATGTTCAGAAAACTTTCAAGAGAAAACAAAAGAAGAATGTTTTGAACTTTTTAACATAATCTTATAGATATAAAAAGTTTTTTAATATAAGCATGCTAAATTAATTTTTGGTATGTTAATGCCCGCCATAAAATCTGGCAATAATTATAGAAATAAAAATAAAGACCTAATATAAACTAAGTCGTGAAAGGAAAAGTCAACTTAAAAAAAAAAGGTTTTTACTAGAGAAAAGCAAAGACTTTAAGGATAATATCAGTTGCAAAGAATAAAGATTTTATTAATTGAAAAATTGTATAAACTATTGATATTGACAGCAATGAAAATGAGCATTTTTGATAGTTTATCTAAACATGGTAAATTATTTTATTAATTTGAAATATTTTAAAAGAATCATAAAACTAACTTTTGTAAATATCATAGATGAATTAAAATTTGGCATTAATTCTAAAAATGAAAATCTGGTATTATGGGTTTTTTACCTTGAACTAAATAATATCCACCATCCCAAAAATAAACCTATGACAGCTGTTAAAATGAAATCAAAAGTGATGTTCGAGTCAGCAGAACTTAACACGACTAATACCATTTACTAACTAAAATGAATTAACATTTTTGCAAGCCCAATATTTTTATAATATATATATATATATATATATATATATATATATATATATAAAGTCTGCCTTCTTCTACCAAACACTCGTGGCCCAGGGATAGTATTGCCAAATGACACCAATGTAGTCGGGTTTCAATCCTGGGTTAGGAAGCGATCGGAGTCTAACCATACTGATGAGCTGTAATACAGCAAAACAGATCTGTCTGCGGATGACTATAGTGTATATATATATATATATAGGTTTATATGCTGTAGGTCCAATACTTATTCTTAAAGACCAATTTTCTTCAAAATTAACCATAAAATCTTGTGTAGGCAAAAAATGATGGCCAGACATTTTGTTGCTTCTTTTAATATTTTTTTTCTCATTGGCCAACTCTAAAACTAAAAAACAAATTAAGAAAATAATAAAATGGATACCTGAAGACCTTACACTGACATAAATTAAGTAGTGAAAGGAAAAGTTAATATTTTAAACAAATTTTATAAAAGAGAAAAGCAAAGACATTAATGATACAATTAGTGGAAAAGGACATCAAGGATTTTAATAACTGTAAAATTGCATAAACTATTGACATTGACAGCAATACAAATTACAAAATAGCCACAAATGAAAAAAAGCAAAAAATCATTTATACAACATTGGGAGTTATTTAGGTTTAAAACAAAATGAAAATATTTTTATTTTAAATTAGTGCTAAGATTTTCTACACTTGAAATCAAATCACTTTAAAAATTTATTTAGGAATATTTAGTCAATCAGTTAAAAAATTCATATATGAAAAAAACAAGCGACTGTTAAAAAGAAATCTACTTTATAATGAAATACAATCCCTACCCTCCAAAAAAAATGTTAGAATTTAATTTTATAAAAATAAATTGAGTTTAAGTAATATGATATAATTAACAGTTGGTTACTTTTTAATTGATGGTAATTTTAATCCTTTATAAAAATTTAATTTTATGAAAACAATTTTCATTTATTAACCAATTAACTATAGATGACAGAAATTTCCGTCGCAGTTAATGGATTAATTTCATAGAAAACTAAAACAAATTTTATGATGGCAGTTTTTGTGTTGAAGATGACATTAAACACCAACCCTTGCTGTAATAATTAATGAGCTAGTCTCATATGTCATTACCATTGTAGGTGCCTCATTATTAAAGGTCTTGTGCCAGACTAAGCTAAGCTTAATAGGAATAGCCAATCTTGGTGCTGTTAATGAAATCAGTAAGCAAAAGACAGAATTGTAATGAGATGGAAACAACATAAAAAGAAAAATTGTCTTTTTTCAAGTTTACATGAAGTTAAATTTATTAAAATTTTAATTTAAATATTAAAAAAAAAAAAAAAATGAGGTCTGTCTGGAAAGTATCCAACCATTTTGTATATCTTGAAAACTGTGTGACTTTGATGTAACAAATCTGAGTGGACCTTATTTTGCATGTGTGAACAGAGACTCTCTTATGGGATTACTTAGTCAGCCATAAGATACTCCTGAATGACCCGTCGTACTGTTTTACTGTTGCATTTAATCGAATTTTGCATAAAATTTAGACATTCACTTTTAGGAACCAGTCAAATAATTAAAAAGATTTTTTAAGAAATTCAATGAGTGAAGATGAGATAAAATTTTGGTATTGGTTCTTTAAACTTATCCAGAAAACAATCTATGTTCTGGAAAGCCTTCAAACCTGCAGAACACTTAAAAGTTTGAACATATGTAGTTGGCAATCAAAGGAAATTGATGATTGACAGCTGAAAATTTAGAAGATGCAAGAATTCCTATGGACTGTCTGGAAAAAAATCCAATCATTAGGAATTTCTTCTGTCTTCTGCAAGATTTTTGTAAAATATAACCAAGTCTATTAGACCCTCAACAGTTTTGACATGGTTCTTTGTGACTTCTACTTCTAGTTTATTCATGAACCTAAAACATTCTGTTGAAAGGTATGAATTTTTTCAGCAAGATTATGAAGAATGATGAAGCAGCTGATGGTGGTCCCAAAAGGAGACATTACAAATTGTTTTGAAAAGTAGAAAGGACACTGGGATAAGTGAGTGAGATTAAAAAAAAATATGATGAAGCAGTAGAGGGTAATCCCAAAAATGGATTTTGCAGACTGTTTTGAAAACAGGAACAGATGCCAGGATAAGTGTAAGAGATTAAAGAGAACGTAATGAAAGAGCTGATGTTGATCACAAAAGAGGACTTTGCAGAGTGTTTAGAAAAGTGTGTGAGGTCCCACTCTGAAGGAGACTAAAATACATGCGCACATCCCAGGCACGGCTGGGTTGATTAGGTGTTCACATGGGTCAGCCACTCTCTATCACGAAATCTCCATCTCTGATTTAGAAATCATCCCTCAAGTCACCCCTGCACCTGACTTCTCTGATGTGGCATGACTGCAAAGTCTATTCTAGAATCATCACAGGTGAGACACATACAACAGGTAGTCTACTTTTCTATTAATATTAAACAGCTGTATAATTTTGGAACAGACCTTATATTTAAGGTGTCAGAGGGCAAAAACAAATGAATCTTCTTCAGGACAAAATCTATTAAGATTGCAATGTAAGGAAAATATATTGATATATACAAGAATTAATCTTAAATTTAAAAACAAATGAAAGGTTTTAATTTACGTTTTACTAGAGCTTTAAAAAGTAAATATTACAATCATGGTTTGATTTTCAGATAAATAAGAGGTAAGCAAATATATTATCAGTAACAACTTAAATAAAAACATTTGAACAACAATGATGATTTCAATTTACCTGAAGGCCAACTGGTATTTTCTTAGTGAGGGCTCCTTCAGGGAAAATTGTCTGAACTTGGGGAACGACAGTAGAACTGAGCATTCCACCTTCAGAACCAATTGTTTGATTTTCTTGGCGTATACGTGTCACAATAGCAAAGTACATTGGAAAATCTGTTGTCAGAATACGAGTGATTCTCTTAGCAGTGAGTTCCTCTTCTTGGTCCAGCTCTAAAAAATAAAAACATGAATTTGATAAGATTAATATCCCACAAAAAATTAAACAATCAAACCCTCTGATCAGAGATGAAGGGGGAACTTTGACATGGTATAATGGTTTGTGACTTGTCTCGCTAGGTCAATTAAATTATTCTGAATAGTGAGTTCAATCCTCACTGGGTGCACCGTCTTTTGGCTTTGTGTCACATCTAAGCTACACTTAGAAAACCATCCTCCTAACCCTAACTCTAGTATTTTAAGGAAATGGAAAATAAATTCCAACAATGTGAGATACAAAATAAAATAAATATTTGAGAACAACAAAATATGGATTTTTTGTGGGGTAGCCAACATTATAATGTTTCGGTTGTTATTACCATCATCAGGGCTTATATTTACTATTGTGAATTGTGGAGGCTGATGCTATTTCGAATTTCCACACAACGATCGGGTTTTTACAATTTATCTCCATACCTAGCTAATAAAAATATTTATTTTGTATCTCACACTATAGTATATAAAAAATGTGACTTTATAGATTTATTGAAGCATTACTGAGCTATAATAAACTGAAATTACTAACATAATGTAATATCTCTGTTGTAAGTTGTAAAAACCGATTACTAATACATTGTTTTTTTTACTTCTTATAAGTTGGTCAAATTGGTAATGTTTTGTTTAACTAGCAAGCAAAGACAAACTCAAAAATGAAACAACCTGATTTTATAAAAAAAAAAAAAAAAAAATATAAAAATATTTTAATCATACCAAAAGTCCCTTTAAGACAAGTCTAAAATAAAGTTGTTTTTTGTTTCTTAAGAAAACAAAGAGCAGGGATACATATAACTCTAACAGTATTTCTTTGTAACTAAAATGTATACATCTTGCTGGAAGTAAGCAGTCTAGCTGTAAATATGAGTTTTCCTTAGACGTGTATGAATACCCCATGTTCCCTAAAATCTAACCTATATTTTAAATTTTCAATTTCGACCTTCATTCTGATTAGTTAAATTAAACACACCCATATGAACATTTTCAAAGTTATTGAACATTGCTTGATGATGAGATAAAAGCTTAAAATCTTGAAACAGAAATTTCCGTGTCACAATATAAATTAAAATAAAAATCAAATTTAATTAGATTTTGCTCAATGACCTACATTGTATTGAGCACTTTTTAGAAATGTAAATGCTGGAGAACTCTGGATTCTAAACCTGTTGGTTATCTTTATCTGAATATATATATATATGAATAGAATAAGTAAAAAAACATACTGTCTCTTGGATTTTTAAAAAGGTTTTTAAATCATTTGACTTCAAAGAATCTCTGAAGAAGCTTGTTAAAATGAAACATGTTAGATTAAAGACATTTTTTTTCCTACTTGTTCTTTACTTATTCTTTTTATCTTGTCAGATTCTGATCCACATATTCAACTTATATATATATATATATATATACACACACACACACACAGAGGGTGTGATGGGTAAATTGAACCGATTTTATATTTTAAATATTGTGTAAGCAGGAAGGTTGGATCACTATGTTGTCCCAGGATGTTTTTTCTGCCTGAATCCATCTTGCACATATACAAATCAACAATCCGTCCATGCATGGAATACTGCTGTCATATATGGTCAGCCGTCCCCGCTGTTCATCTCAGTGTTCTCGACAGGCTCCAAAGGGGAATGAGTAATGTGATAGGTACCAACTTGGCGGCTCCACTCCAGCCACTTTCTCACCAACAGGCTGTGGCTTTCCTATGCCTGTTCTATAAATATTTTCATGGCTTCTGCTCTGACGAACTTAAGTCACTAGTGCACCTGCCACATGTTTACTCATGCAACCAAACTAGCAACTGGGTCCCACCCATTCACAGTTAGATCAATCAAATGCAGCCAACAATTCTACTCCAGCAGCTTCTTTTCTCACACTTCCCACTTGTGGAACTCTCTTCCATATTCTTGCTTTCCTGACAGCTACAACCTCCAGAAATTTAAATTCAATGTCATTACCCATCTCTTAACCACTCGACACCAGTTCTTTTTACAACACCGTGTATCTTTTCCTTTCTCTCTACCTTTGCAACTGTCATCACACCTGTATTCACATCGTTATTTTGCCCTTTCTCTGACACCCCCTGTAACTGGTTTGTCTTTCTCTTTACTCTCCTCCTATCTAATCTTTTTCTCTTATGTAGACCCCCTGCACATCAGTGGCATTACCGCCTTGTTTGGGGTGAAGTGATTAAAAAAAAAAGAAAAAACATTGTTTTTGATTTTGTTGACTGAACAGTATAGTAGGGTCAGTTGGACACCATCTATGAGAAAAAAGAGCACCATGACGCAATTCAATCAGCCAGAAATTTGAAAACAGTAAACTGTACTGCTTGGTATTCATGCTGGAAACTCCAATACAAACATTTCAGAGTATCTGGGTATAAATCTGAGGACAGTGCAAAGTATTCAGAAAGAGTCAGATGAGTCTAATGGTGATTACGAAGGTACAGCAGCTCTGAAAACTTACTTTGATTGTTCTGGTAAGAAATAAACTACCAAATTTGTTGATGAGATCCAGGCTATAACTGACAATGATCCCTCTAAGTTAATTAGGTCCATAGTCAAGAATACAGAAGTGCATGAAGACATTCCATATTTCTCATACAAGATGAGAAATAGCCAATTTTTATGCTTTGGTTTTTCTCAGACGACAAAAATTTTTGCCAGGATAAAATGGTGAACACACAGAAGAATCATTTCTTTGCTGTGTCCCCAGTCTCCAATAGATGTACTGAAAGTGATTAAAACCAAATATCCTGTCAACATCATGATATTTGGAATGATCACTAGTGATGGTGTCATTATGCCTCCATTTGCCATCCTACAGGGCCTAAAACTCAACATGGAGGCCTTGAGGAGGTAGTACTACTCTGGGTCAAGAGGGTGGCTACTGGAAGACCTTATGTCTGACAACAGGACTCTACAACACATTGCAGAAGCAGGAGAATCATGTCAGACAATTTCTGGAACCACATCACCCCTTATATCTGGCCACTTAACACCCCCTTGATTATGATGTGTGGGGCACAATTGAATGAGAGACAAATAAAACTCCTTGTAACATGAAAGAAGAACTAAACAAAAATACTGTCCAAAAGAGTTGCAAGAGATTCCAAAGTCGGCTGGAGGCTATGGTTGAAATGGTTGAACCCAATGGTGGTTTTATTAAATAAATTTACTTTTTAGTATTTCAAAAACTTTTTGTGTAATCTCAGTAAATATATCTGTTAAAAAGAGATATCAGTGTTATTTTCATTTTTGTATAATCTAAACAATAATTTATCCATCGCACCCTCTGTGTGTGTGAGATTAAATAAATTGCAAACATTGTGTCTGCTTATTTTTAATAAAATCCATTCATACTCACGAGGATAATCTTTTGTGTATTATAATTGAAAGATATAAAAAATGAGCTGTAACTTTGACAGATGATTTTATTATTCATTTCTCAACTGAAAGTACTTGGGAACATCAAAAAATGAATAATAAAATTAACTGTCAAAGTTACAGCTCATTTTTTATAGCTTTCAATTATAATATGTGAAAGTTTATTCATGAGTATAAACAGATTTTATTAAAAATTAGCAGACACAATGTTTGCAATTTATTTAAGTTGACATGTCTAAAAGAAAATTTGCTGCCTAAATATATATATATATATATATATATATATATATATATAGGGAGAGAGAGGTAAAGTTAGCACTAGAATAATTATTTACTTTAATCCATATTACATAATATTTTTATTACGAATAAAGAAATTGATTGATTCATTAATTTATTACAGTTTATCAACCTTTTGCAGGTTATTTAAAGCCCAAAAATATTTTTTAGATTGTAAGAATTTTTTTTTTTTTTTTGAGATAATAATGATTTAGTAGAACAAATCTCATAAATTAACCCATAGCTGGGGAGAAAGAAGTGGATTATAACTTTCCAAAGGGTATTTGTGCATAAGTGAGTATAACGGAACCAATTGAAATTGGAACTCGGTTCTCCGATTAACAATTCGGAGCCATTATTTATTACATCACCTGCACATCCAAGCTTACAGCACCTGGTATTTCGAAGCAGTCATCTTACTGATCAGGCTCTACTTTGCTTAACTTTGGTGATTGTATGGGAACTGCTCTTTCCATAACAAAAAAAAAAATGAAGTTAATTTGTGATTCCAAAATGTGTTCAAAATTGGCTGCAAGAGTTGATCAGTTACAACTGAATTATATATAGATTTAAGGAGGCTTCATCTTTGAAAATGTCTTTGCAAATAAAAATGTGCCAAATGCTAAAAAATAAGCAGAAGGTTTTTAAGTATAATATTGAGAAGCATTTCTAAAAATTAAAAAAAAAATCTCACTTTTAACTGTAGATCTTACAAAAAGTCCTCAATAATGGAAAAAAACAATTTTAAGTTTATAAAAATAATGTTAAAAGAAAAATAATCTAAAGCTATTATTTATGAATTACAAAATGTTCCATAATGTCTGCAGATTGGATACAATTCTAGCAGGCTAGATTTGGTCAGTTCCTGGACTAGAACAATATTCAATTATTATAAAATAATTTTAAAATTTGATAACAAATAATAAATTAAAAAAATATGAGATAAAAAACATTGCTTATAATGTAAACAACAATAAAAATACATAGTGATAATTGTACATAAAACATGCAAAATATAAAAATTGCCCAAAAATTGACAGAAAAGAACATTTTACAACAAATGCAAATACATATGAAAGAAGCTGGTAAAAATTTAAAGAAAAAAAAACAAAGCAGTTGTGTGTAGGAATGTTGATTTTAACATGGATTCTTTTGCTCAAAATCACTTATTGACTTATGAGCTGGTTACTTTGCAGAAATATGTAAAAGAGTGAAACTATCAGATTTACCTTATTCCTAGATACACAGTAGTACTACACAGAATTTACCAGCTATTTTTCAGACTCTATAATTGAGGTAGATTCTTTTATGAATTTACCAATACTGCCGTAATTAGATGTTGAAGCATTATGAAACCAATATTAATGCTTTAACTGGTTAAACTATTCCTTGTTCAGTCAGTCAGTTAGTCAAGTGCCATACATGATACACACTTCGGCAATCAGGTCTTTTTTGAGACATGACTGACTGGGCAAAAGATTTTCCCACAGTAGGTTGCCATTACTTTCTGCGGTAGACTGGTTGCCAGCCAAGGTTATAGAACTCAATCTGTACCAATATTTAACCTATAGCTTGAGAGAGAAGCAACAGATTCATACCTAACCCAAGAGTATTTGTGTGTATGTGAATGCAACGAATTCAACTGGAATTTGAACTTGGCTCTCCGATTTCTCATTCTGAGTCGATATCTACTGTATCACGATGCACATCCGAATATTCCTTGTTATGTTTCAATAATTCTTTTGTTTTGACATGCATACATGACATGTTCATATTGTGGCATACTGGCTCTGAAACACGTGTCGTTTTCAGATTTATTCCTCCTGGAGTAGTTCTGTTTATCTTCTGGGCAGAAAGTCATTAGAGGTGTCTTACTTGGCTCCATTTTGGGGTCAATTCTGCTCTTGATCTATGTAAACAACATCTCTGATTTGATCAAATCCAGCACTAAATTATTTGTTGATGACACTAAAACTATACCATCGCATCAGTGACAAAGAAGACAGCTCCTTACTTCAAGATGATTTAAATCCACTCTCAGTTTGAATGTATTTTCATTACAGCATCTAAAATTCAACGTGGCAAAGTGTGTTATGGTGAAGATCATAGATAGATTCAAATACACTTACAAACTAGGATAGAGTTTGTCTTAATCAAGTAAAAGAACAAAGACATTTCAATATTCTCGTTTCAAATAATTTTTCTGGTAGAAAGTCACTGGTGCCGCTGCCACATGAGTTTACTCATGCAAACAGACTGGCAACTGGTCCCACCCATTCACAGTTAGATCAACCAAATGCAGCCGATTATTCTACTCCATCAGCTTTTTTTCTCACACTTCTCGCCTGTGGAACTCTTCCATATTCTTGCTTTCTTGATGGCTATAACCTCCAAGAATTTATATGCAATGTCAATACCCATCTTTTAACCACTTGACACCCTGTATATCTTTTCCTTTCTCTCTACCTTTGCAACTATCATCACACCTGTATTCTCATCCTTCTCTTGCTCCCTTCTCTGAGACCCCCTGTAGCTGGTTCATCTTTCTCTTTACTCTCCTCCTATCTAATCTTTTTTCTCTTACATAGCCCCCTGTGCATCAGAGGCATTACCACCTTGCTTGGGGTGAAATGATTAGAAAAAAAAAATAATTTTGCTACATTGCAAATTATGTGACTGAACAATCATGTATTAAAAAAAAAAATCTTTGTTCTGCCTAATTTGCTTTTGTCTATACTTCTGAGATGAAGTAGTATTTACATTATTTACACTGTTTGAACTGTTGTCCTCATCTTTATTGCCATATTTATGATGTTTCGGTTGTTGTATTCTCTGGCCATCTTCAGGTGGAATTTTGAACTGAACCCTTTATTTTGATCACTGGAGTATATCATTCTCATTCCATATGCAATGCCCTCTCAGATGCCATGTAGTTATCTCCCTCGAAGTTGTAGCCAGGTCAGTCAGTTAAGTGCCATACGTGATACACACTTTGGGCGATCATGTCTCTTTCAAGACATGACTGACTGAGCAGAAGATTATCTCACAGTAGGTTGCCATTGCTTTCTGTGTTAGACTGGTTGCCAGCCAAGGCTATAGGACCCAATCTGTTCTATCATTTAACCCATAACTGGAGGGAAGAGACAGATTAATACCTTTCCCAAGGTTATTTGTGCGTAAGTGAATGCAAAGAATTCAACTGGAATTTGAACTTGGCACCCTGATTTGTCGTTCTGAGTCAATATTCACTGCACCACAATGTACATCCTATAGACACATGAGGACACATGGCCCAGTGGATATATGCCCAAATCATGTAATATATTTTTTTTTTAATGTTTTGATCCCAGATTAAGTAGGGGTCACTATTTGCCCATAGCTGGGACTGCCTCATGTCAGGGTAAGCCTGAGAACAACAGAGGCCTTGCTGTCAGATATCATACCCAGGATGAACCTGCTTAGTAAACAGTCAGAGTTGTGATAAAAAGTGAAGAAATTAAATAAATTCTAGTAAAATTAACATGTACTTCACATGGTTCTCATATTAATTATATCGGTTTTATTTGGGTAACTAGCAGTGTAGCCTGGCGTTGCTCGGGTGTAATAAAAGCTTTAAAACTAATCCATGGTCCTGGAACTCAGACTCAGCCTAAACAATATTTCTGTGAAGTTTGGTGAGAATCAGATAAAAATTGTGGATTTGTATAAAGGAGATACAGACAGATAAACAGACACACACACAAACATCTTGCCTTTTATATATATATATATATATATATATATATATATATATATATATATATATATATATATATATATATATATATATATATATATATATATATATATAATCGAATTTCTGCATTATTGTAAGAACTTGAAACTTCTGAATATCATTTCTTATGTCTTTGTCTATGAGTGTATCAAATTTGGTTAAAATCGGACTACTCCTTCTATAACCCGATTTTTTTCGATTATCGGTTTTCAATATTTATCGGGGGTACCTTGACACAAAACCTAGCTAAGAACACTCACAGACGCTTATAGTACAACTGTATAAATTTTCAAGAAAATTGGTTCAGCTGTTTCAGAGTCTATAGGTAATGGACACACACACAGACACATAGACACACACACACACACACACACACACACACACACACACACACACAAAGATAAACTTCCATTTATAAATAAGTTTAAATTAGATAAACTGATTATTGATAACACACACACTTATATATAAATAACATGCACAGGCAACAGTCTGTTTCATGCTAAGTGTAATTGTTGGGCCATGTGCAGTGATTTTTGGCTTGAAAAATACACTGTTCATGGCTTGATAATTCTATTTAGCATGAAACAGAGTGTCACCTGTGGATAATGACTTCAATGTCTACTTATAAATTTCCCTGATATTGAGTACTTTAATCCATAAATATAGCATACCTTAAAACTATATTTTATAATGTGTGTGTGTGTGTGTGTGTGTGTGTGTGTGTGTGTGTGTGTGTGTGTGTGTGTGTATATATATATATATATAGAGAGAGAGAGAGAGAGATATGTAAATGAATAAAGAACGAAGAAAATATTTGCAACGTTCAAAAAATTTAAAACAGTGCTCAATATAAAAATAGAGCAATGAATATTTATTATAAATCTACTACAAAATTGTACATTTTGTTTTGACATTGAAAGAACAATGTCTGATGAGGTAGTTAATAATGGTGGTTATAAACATTATTTTTATGTTTATTACCATCATTATTAACTACCTGATGAGACATTGTTCTTTCAATGTCAAAACAAAATGTACAAATTTGCAGCAGATTGTAGTTTGTACATGTTCTAAACTATAATATATATATATATATATATATATATATATATATATATATATCTTATTTTTAGTTGTGTTGTATCACTGAGGTGGACACAACACACAGAGGAAGTGTACTACGGTATTATTCAGCACAATATCTGGTGCTAAACAGACATACACAGAACAGTACAATAGTTACAATGACAGACAAGACAGAACTTACAACACAGGGAGGAGAGGTCTAGACTGCAATAGTCGTCAAAGTAATCAGTCTGAGTATTACTTGAATGATGCTTAGATATTACGCCTAGAATGCTACTATTCTTTACTTAAATAGATCATTTTTAGGCCATGGGCCCATTTCATCATTGAGAGGGCTGCAGAGATGTCAGCCACTCTACAACAAGTTGATACTCATATCTATATTTATCCCCCTTTGCAGAAGAAACCACTGTCTGATCCAGTGTGCTTTGACTGCTTGGCTATGGACAGCTTTACAATCAAGCTCGCTCGTTCAGATTTTCTTGAAAGCTATATCTACTCAGTTTCATATATGAAATATAAACAAAGCAATTTCTAAATATTGAATGATTGATAGCCGCTAATTTCAAATATGAGAAAAAAATGTCTTCAAAACCAATTTGCAAGTGCAGTTCATCCTAACCCTCCTAAATATCCAAATAGTTGTATCAGAGTAAGATAAACTTAGTCAATAATCATCTGTGAAATTTATCTGGGTTTAGAAATGCTATTTTTAAATATTTCATTAAATCTTTTTATACGACACACATTTGAAGTGAGGGAATTATCCAAACAGAAAAGTGTTGGAAAAATAAATAAATAAACAAATAAATAAATAAATAAAAAATAAAAAGCTCTTTGCAGTAACTTGTGCAAATTCTATTAGGGTGTATCAAAAGTATTTTCATTTTTTTCCCAGATCTTTACTTCAAAGCTTATTTTATAGAAGCATCTACTACTCTACTATTTAGCCAATATTATATTAATATTTAGCCAATATTATATTAATGTCTTTATCAATATTATCCAGTTGGCCCTTTTATTTCAGATGTTATTATCATAGATAAAAACATTGAGATTCTGCCAATTTTGAGGTATTATTTTTAACTGGGTCTCAAACCCACTGATGCAATTGACAGCTTTTTGGTAGAGGAAGAAAATGTAACAATATCTAACCATATTACCTATAACTGGTTTAAGCATTTTAAGGGTGGTGACTTGTCCTTTGAAATAAAGCCCAGAAGTAGACAACCATCAGTTTTTTTTTTTATTATGGCACTTGAAGTAATGGAGAAGAAAATTCAAACATTTGCACAATATCTTTCAGAAGATCTTAGATCATTGAAAGACATACATGCTTCAATAGGCTTACAGAGGGCATCGAAAGTTTTCCTATTAAATAATAAATTACTTTTGACACACCCTAATATTTTGGTATATTCTCAATAAGCTTATAGTTTTTTTCATATCAAAGTAATTTTTTTAAGCTTTTTAAAAAAATTAAATTAAGCAACTCAAATGGAAATCTTAACAAAATCAAGTATCAAATGCAAGATCAAATTAAAATTAATATAAATTGCAAATTAAGAAAAATAAACTCAAATTGCATGCTCACTCCACAGACTTGACACTGATGCATTTTGACCTTCGAAACTTCCATTGAGTGTCTCGTTGACAGCTTCTTCTGTAGCTTGCATGGGATGTTCCGTCCACTTTTCTCCATCATCACAGCGAATGATGACAATCTCACGTTCTTTGCCACGAAGGGATGCAAAATGTGGCACTTCAATAATGACGGGGCTATAGAGAAATGAAAATGAAATCCTTATTCTCAGAAATGCTCACAGCATGATTTTTTATCTTCAATTTACACATTCTAAGTTAAACTTGTCTAAAATAGAGGGTTTTGAAATTAAACTTCATGTCTTATTATGCTTGACATGTGTAGGAGATATGCACAAAAAGATACTGAAATGATATAGACAATATACCTATGTATATTTTTTAAATTGTTCAATTTATGTCAATGTTGCAAAGAATTGAGATATAGGTAATTGTATAAAGATTAATATCTTCTTTTTTTATATTTTACACAAGTAAATATTTTTAGTCACGTACAATTTCATAAAAAAATTCCATACTTAAATAGAAATTATTTATGTCTATCAACCTTTGTTAAATAGTAAAAGTTAAAATGATATTAATTCAATTATTTTGGCTAAAAATATAAAAACCTATTTACCAACAAGATTTTACATTTGAAGAAACAAAAAAGAGACAATAAGAAGAAGAGAAAAAGAAGGGAACGAAAGAAATGAGAGGAGAGAAATAAAGAGAGAAAGATAAAGAAGATGGAGGAAATAAATGAGCAAAAAAAGAGGAAAGGCTAATAAAATTAAAGGGAGAAAGAGGAAAGTGCGAGAAAGAGAGGAAAAAAGTAGAGAGAGAGGAAAACATGAGAGAGAAGGAAAAAGGGAAAGAGAAAAAGAATAAAAGAAAGAAATAAAAGAAAGTGAGAAAAAAGGAACAGAATAAAACAAAAAAGAAAGGTATGAAAGAAAGAGAGAAAGAGAATGGAAAAAGAAAGAACATTCTAAAGAGAAAAAAAAAAAATGATACAAGCACTGTAACACTTACCCAAGGAACTTGACTCCAACTGGTCCCATTTCCAGGATACGACTTGCCAAAGCCTCACCTTCATTAAGAGGAGGTGGATGGCTTAATTTCTCTCGTTTAATTAATTTGCAAGTCACTCTTGTGGGCATGTAAGCTTTGCGAGGAGGGATGATGATTCGTACACCTGAATGACGACTACCTCGCATTGCTCCACCCCTGGCATCCACCATAAAACTGACCAGGAAACTGTGGACAGCAATAGCCATGGTGTCAGTCAAAGACAGTCAGGAAAAGTCACACAATAAATCTGATTTTGATTACAGTTGACAAAGGGCATCAATGAAACAAAAGGGGACAAAATATTTTTCTTCAGTAGGAAAATGGATTAAATTATAATTAAAAGTAATAAATGGATTTAATTATATAAAAGTAATAAATGTTTACTTAATTTACAGCAACTATTTTATTTAAGAAATTTTAGGGTGTACATTTGGGTGTTTATACATTAGCCTATCTATTATAAAAGAAAAAAAAAACTATCCTAACATATGGAATAAAAATATCTGATTTGGATCTGAAAATATTGAAATATTCAAGTAGAAAGTAAAGTCATATTGTTCATTTCTACAGAAACAATTTTTTGTCTTGAAAAATATCTGATTTGGATCTGAAAATATTAAAATATTCAAGTAGAAAGTAAAGTCATATTGTTCATTTCTACAGAAACAATTTTTTTGTTTTGAAATAAGAATTTTTCCACCCTGGTACAGGTATAATATTTTTTTTTTTGCTATGTTCCTAGATTTGTACATAAAATATTAAGATTGGTTAAAACAAGACAAAGAAATTTATAATTTCAGCTTAAAAAGGAGAAAAAAAAAAAAAAGAAGAATCCAATGTAAATAAATAAATAATTCAAGAAAAATGTTAAAATCCTTTTAAAAGTTAGACAATCTCCCAATCTAAGTAGTAACTGCAGGAGAGATAGACAGAAATATTAATACTCCTGTTCCTCAATCTGGTACTGAATCATGATAGGTTAATTTTACTTGAGTCTTCCACCTCTTATTACCCACCAAAAGTGTCTGGTGTGGAACATACTACCCTGCTGCTGACTGGTTGGTAAGTAAAAGAATAGTGATTAGCAACTGGTAGAGTCTAGCAACAGCCATTTTTAGCTAAGAATTATTTGCTGTGAACAGATTTGGGTCAGGCAATCTCTAGCATCAAAGAAGGGTACTAAACTCATTTACAACAGAATTTCAAAAGCAGAGGTGGCCAAATGGTGCCATGAAGCAATTCCTTAGAGAATAAAGTGGGCTTTCATTATGGAATTTGATTTCATGAGATAAAGAATGAATATATAATACATGTGTAGAATTGTTAAAGACTATAACACAATATCCTATGTTAAAATCACTTTTTTAATACTGTTATCTATTATACAATATATTGTCTATTTTCTGTATATTTCAAATTCATATTATCAAATGGTAATCTAATTGAGGATTATGATAATCATGTTCTCAAGGAAAACCATTTATAAAGAAATATTTTTGGTTAATAATATACTTTAGAAATAAAGGAAAAATTATGTCTTCAAATTTCATTTGAATAATTATTTTTAGAACAAAAATTAGGTACATTAAAAAATAATACTATCCTATAATAGTTGTTACATTTGTATACAATAAATATAACACTTATTATGGGATAGAGTTTTGTTTTTTAGAACTGCCATAACAGTTCAGGACATTGAGGTGACCATGGCTCCCCACAGTTTTGTTTTATTTATTATCTATGATTTGCTATGACTTCTTAGGAAAGACAGAGTGGTTTCCTGTTACCTTCTCAACAGTAATAATAGAATTCACTTTTTTATTTTATTAGACTATTTGCCATCCAAGGCTAGAATTTAGTCTACTCTATTATTTAACCCATGACTGGTGGGGAGAAGAGATGGATTCATGCCTTTCCCAGTGGCATTTATGAAAAAGCAAATACAAAAGCCAAGGCCAAAATTTGAAGTTGGCTCACCAATATATCTTATCATCTCTTGTTTCTTTAGCTATGGGTTAAATAACAGAACAGATTGGGTTCTATAACCATGGTTGGCAACCAGTCTACCACAGAATGTAATGGCAACCTACTGCAGGAAAAACTTCTGCCCAGCATGTATCATACATGGCACTTAACCAACTGATTGGCATATCAGAGATAGAGATTTGTTTTTTACAGCTTATCAACCTTGTGCAGATTATTCAAAACCAGAATATATTCTTTTAGATAGAAATAATTTAGTGAAACAAGTCCTACAAATTAAACCATACATGGGAGGTGGGTGAGGTTGTGGAGAGGAGGTAGAGGCATGCCTTTCCCCAAGGGTATTTGCACATAAGTGAATATCAGTCAGTTAAGTGCCATGTGTGAAACATGCTTGGGTGATCATGTCTCGAAAGAGACATGACTGACTGGGCAGAAGATTATCCCGCAGTAGGTTGCCATTGCTTTCTGTGGTAGACCGATTACCAGCCAAGGCTATAGAACCCAATCTGTCCTGCTTTTTAACCCATAACTGGAGGGAAGAGACAGATTAATAACTTTCCAAAGGGTATTTGTGCATAAGTGAATGCAAGGAATTCAACTGGTATTCGAACTTGGCACACCGATTTGTTGTTCTGAGCTGATATCCACTGCACTACAGATGCACATCCAGTGTTCATTATATATATATATATCACATAAGTGAATATAATAAATCTACTGGACCAGTAACTGGAACTGATTTCCAAATTGGAGCCATTAGACATAATACATGCTTGGGTGATCATGTCTCGAAAGAGACATGACTGACTGGGCAGAAGATTATTCCGCTGTAGGTTGCCATTACTTTCTGCAGTAGACTGGCTGCCAGCCAAGGCTATAGAACCCATCTGTCCTATTATTATTATTTAACCCATAACTGTCCTATTATTATTATTTAACCCATAACTGGAGGAAAGAGATGGATTAATACCTTTCCCAAGGGTATTTGCACATAAATGGATGCAAGAAATTGTTTTCAAGAGTGGGTGTAAAATGTATTATGCAAATTGAAGTGTAAAATCACAGTTAATTTAATTTTTTCCCCCTTTAGATTCTTTATAAGAAACTAGGCCACAACCACATCAATTGATGCTACTGTAATTTCAGTAAGAAATTATTTGTTTTACCTTTTTAAACTGTTAATCCCCCCCCCCCAAAAAAAAATAAAGTTGCACTGCCTTACAGGGATAAAACTCTACTATATATCCATAGTTGCTTGGGTGGAAATAGACTCATGCCTTTTTCATTGCCTTTAGTACAAAGTGTTCCAGCTTGAGTTTGAACTCATTTCACCAATTCTATACACCATAACATTAACGCCACCTGTTAAGTATGCTAACAAATTCATTTTTTAGTAAATGTAAAAATACAAAATCATTTGTAACTCTGCTATTGAGATTTACAATGAGAGAAAAATGGACAGTTCTCATATATTACCATATGTTTGGGGAATTATGTTTATTTAAATGTCATGTTAAATTTCATTTCAAAGAGACAATTTCAAAGGAAAAAAAAATTAAATTCAATGAATTCAAAAGAAAAACAAAAGAAAAGCAGAACATTTAATAAAAAATGATGCTATTATTGTCAAGGGAGATAATTAAAATATTCAGTGCAATTCAGAACTTTTTTCTTTGATGCATTTAATGAGATGAACAAAGAATTTTCTAATGATCAATCAGTGAATGACTCTACAAGTTATTTTAGACTGAGATATATAAAGACAATATCAGCTGGAATATTGTGATAAAAAAAACAACATGGATATACAAGTCCGAATAATTCAAGGAAGAATGAAAATGACTCCTCTCAGGATCTCAAGCAACACAGATCAGGGAACAAGAAGAAATACTCCCATTAAATTATCTTTGAATTTAACCCTCTATGGCCATTCGTATCATATTTGATACAGTATTTCCCTATAAGGAAACATTTGGTATTTCCCTATAAGGAAACATTTGGTATTCATTGACTGAGCAGTCAGTACTGCTTTCATTTGAAATTTATAAAATATTTCTCTTAAAAAATTTTTCAGGAAAATATTTCTTTCAAGGCTTGTTTTCATACTGTATCAAATATGATACGAATGGCCCTAGAGGGTTAATATATTTTTCAATGTGTTTTTTTTTTCCTTCATCCCCAGCTTCCAAATATACAAACAATCTTATTTATATATGAGAAAATCATCTGGTGTGTTGACAGATTTATTAACTATTGTTTCGTTTGGTTTCATTATCATTGCAGAATTAGCCACCTATGTATTCAATTCAACATCTATATATATATATATATATATATATATATATATATATATAAATTAAAAAAGGATTAATTCAATGATGTTGGATGATCATTTCGATATGAAAATCATAATCATAATCATAATTCATAATCGAAGAATTGTGTGTGTGCATGTGTATGTATGTATGTGTGTACTTCTATATGTATGTATAATTGTAAATGAAAAAATTTTTTTTTTTTTTTTTTTACCTAGCAGTGTCTTTATTTAGTTTAAATCAAATGACCTAAATTTTTAAAAAAAAGTTATTTTAAATCCTATATCTTTTGATTCCCTTTAAAAATAATTATGCCTTTTTAAGTAAAGGCCTTTTTCTAATACTTCAACGTTTTTGGGAAGTTAGGTTTTTGAATATGTCCAGCGTCTGTAATATATAAAAATTTTTTTTTTTTCTTTTCTTTTTCCCTCCTTTCCTTCCTTTATCTCTCTTACCTCCCACCTTTTTTCCGTGTTGCTTAACCTTACATCAATTCAACACGCCGTCCGTTAATTTAAAGTTACAATTCTCTTTCCTTTTTTTGCGAACCCAGACAATGTCAATTTTTTCTTTTCTTGTTTATTTGATTTTATTTTGTTTTATCTTTTTCTTTTTCTTTTTTAATTTCTCTGCAAATCTATTTAAAAAGGATAATTAGACTGATTTTTCTCCAGTTTCTGAAAGGATTTTTCTGTTGCTGAGGTGATGTGTTATCCCCCGTGGGGATTTTCATATCGAAATGATCATCCAACATCATTGAATTAATCCTTTTTTAATTTATATTTGCTCTGTAATATTTTATTACATGGAGCTCTCTTCCTGTATCATTTTTTAATATTAATTAGGATTGGGTTTTTGGAATTTACCTTCCTGCTTTTTCTGCTTGGATTAAAGTATCTGAATTAAAATATATATATATATATATATATATATATATATATATATATATAACAAGACGATTATTAATTTAAATTTGAATATATAAAATATTACTGAATTAGATCTTTTTTTTCTAAGTACAACACAAACATAGATTAGAAAATTATAACAAAAATTAATATTCAAGAAAACGATTTTCAATTTAACACAGACAAAAATAAAAATTACAATGTAAAAAATAATATATATATATATATATATATATATATATAAAAAGAAGCAACTCTTTTTTCCAGTTATTGTTGTTACAGATTTTTTGCAATTTAATAAAAAAAAGAAAAAAAAAGATTTAGACAATAATAAATATCAATTATCAGTGCAGGAAGCTACTATATAAGTAATGCAGCATACTAAAAACAAAACAAAGAAAAAGGTGAGTAAGCTATGGTGAATATATATATATATATTTTCTAAACACATACTGTTAAATATAAGAGACAATGAATGTCTATTATGTTTAATCATGAGCTGATCTAAACATCGTATTTTGGCTTTAACTTCAGTTGAAAATAAGGACAAAAATTCTCCAACATTTGGATAATTTTTTTATAAAGTTGGTTCTAAGCTTTCAGCTCACATGAGCCATCTTTAGAGAGGTTACAAGGATGTTAACACAAAAATATCCACCATCAAATGTTGGAGAATTTTTATCTTTATTTTCAACTGAAATTAAAGCCAAAATATGATGTTTAGAGCGGCTCATGATTAAACATAATAGACATTCATTGTCTGTTATATTTTAACAGTATATGTTTAGAAAATTATCTGCGGTCCCGATACACTATATATATATATATATATATATACACACACACACACAAACACAATGATTCATGACAGTAAACATATAAGCAGATAAGTTTCTACAATGAATCAGTGAATAATGAGGTCATTGCTTATGAATCATCCTAAAACTAAAAGTGAATTTCAGGTCTCTTTTCAGAAAATATTTATCTTTTCCTGACAAAAAAAGATTTATTTTATTTATTTAATTTATAAGCATTTCATTCTAAAAATTATAAAAGAAAATCATTGAGTAAAACAGCAGAGTTACCCCAATGATGTCATGTCAGTTTAACAATGTACAAAGCCCAATATAGATCCATCATGATACCCAGTCTAACAAGGAGACATCAGATCGATATATCACAGATATGTGTATGATATAGTGAGAGGTCTTGATAAAAGCGTGTGCCGACCATTTAAAAAATAGTTTCAGGCCAGGTAACACAGTCTACTAACACAGTCTCTGACTGAATGTGGTCCCAATTATTTTGATGTAATTCACAAGTCACCTTGGTGGCCCCATGCTTCAAACTTCAGAGAGGAAAACAAAAAAGAGAGTGGAAAACAATCCTCTTAACACCTGGCCATGATGCTCCCTCTATACTTGTTTTTCCTGTAAAGAGATGCACAATATGGTAGCCAGTGGCTATTGTAGAACTTTGAAAATTGGGTGGGGGGCACTGGGGGGGGGGTCGAGATTTTTCGGGGGGGGGCAAACTCAAGCGACATTTTTATTTTCATACTCTACACCACTGTTGTATACTCAACTTAGGAATGAGTTTGAGTATAAGTATACTACTTCACTAAATTAAACAGAATAACCTTTCATTCATAGTAGTGAAGTTCTAATCTATTCTTGCCTTCTTTTTCACTCTCAAGCTGTCAGAGAGAGGTTAATTTCAAAAACAAAATCAAAGGGTTAATACTAATGTCAGTACTAGCAGAACAGTGTTGTTATTTGTCTGCTCTGATTTTTTTTTTTTTAAATGAAAAAAGAAAACGTAGAGAGAAAGTACTGAAGCTTATAAAGGGTGAGGGCAACCGAGGGGCCAGCCAAAAGTCAGTAGATTCGTCACTGATGGTAAACCTAGGGGCCATTGTCAACTGTTTAATATCAGGAAATTACAAGCAAATCAGTGGTAGTGAAAGGGATATTTACTGTTGCCCAATTTAATTGATTATGATACATCGTGTACACATTAAGATTTCCAATTAATTTAGATCTGAAGCCATGAGAGCATCATCATGATGCCTTAGACAAACTTTAAGAAATATTTAAGAAAAGAATTTTAAGACTTTTCCATTCACTTTTAGTCTTATTTTGACATGCATACATGAATACCCATAACAGCATAGCGGGGGGACATGAAAAGAGATGGAAAAACAATGTTAGCCATTACCTTTTCCACTTAAGCTTGCTATTATTAAGAAGATGAAAGAAAAATTGTAAATGAATGCTATAAATATGAGCATTTTATAATTCCTTTTGGGATTATATATATGTATATATATAGAGATAACTAAAAAGAGAAAGAGAGATAACAATTTAGGTATTTCTATTCAAATACAAAGAGCAAATATAACCTGAATGTATAAGTTAAAATGAATAAAAAGCTAAGCTAGATAATTTATAAGTAAAAATCATATTTAACCTAGCTTAATTAAGAAAAAAAAAAACTATAAAAATATGTAATCATAATTATATGAAATTTGAAGTAACAAGTGTTTTTTTTATCTTAAGGAAACCTTTGATTACACCATCCATGACTATCTTTGATCATACCATTTTGCTAAATATAGTAAAGTTATAATAAAATTAGTAGAATAAGTAGTTCATTCAAATGTTGTTAACCTCCTAGCCACTGAATGTCTAGAGATCAAATTAAATAATTTTTAGTTATTTATAAGCATTTAAAATTGCTAGAAATAATTCCAACAAATTATAATTAATCAAAAAGCTACTTTTCAAAGTGTTTTCTAAAAATGAATTCAATTAAGTTAACTATTTTCATTTAATGTTAAATATGAAACTCTGCATCGTCAACATTCTTCATAGCATCCATTTTGGGGTTAAAAATATTTTCAAGTTTAGTCAGTTTTTCTTAATTCCTAAAATTGTCAAACATTTTTAGAACTGCATCATAGATGAAATGCTTGTCACCAAAATAATATTTCAAAGTCAGCACAATATGATGAAAGCAAAAATTTCTTTTAAGTTTGGGTATGTTGCTATTTATTAGAGAACTGCAACAGCAGTGAAGGGAATAAGCGGCTATAGTAGTTCCATCTATCAGTTTAAGTGAGAAATGCATCATTACTGTAGTGCATATCTATGACTAATTATACAGTCATTTATTTGAGAATTATAGCAACACAGTGAAGTGCATGGAATCAAAAGCTATAGTGGTTCTATCTATTCAATTTAAGTGATAACTGTATCAATAAAAACTGTAGTGCATGTTTGTGGATAATTATACTATCATTTATTTTGAGGACTGTAATAGGTAAATTTTTGATTTGTTCCCCGAAGGCCTTTGACCCCTTTCAAATCTTTCCAAAACATCCTTATTTCTGTGCAAATGTAAATGTTGAACTCAAATTGATAATTGTTTATTGACGAAACCTACCTTTTTTCAAGTTAACGACCAGAAAAATATCGAACTTCTTGTCACTGTTTATCTCACCCCGTAACCATGTTTCAAAAATGTTATTCACTGCAGAATGACTTCACATGTAGTTTGCAGATTTTTTGGCCTTTTTACTTCCTTTTTGCAATTACTACGTGGAAATTGAGTTCCGAAACCAAACGAATCACAGAGTAATTGCTCAAAGGGAGAAAATAGGCTGAAATAAGTATCCTACGCTTCAAGTCTTTCAGCGGTGAATCAGATATGAGAACAGAGGTAAGGGGTGAGATATAGTCTGATTTTCTTTGGTCGATAACATGAAAAAAGGTAGGTTTCTTCAATAAACAATTATCGATTTGAGTTCAGCATATACATTTGCACGGAATTAAGGATGTTTTGAAAATATTTGAAGGGGGTAAAGGCCTTCGGGGAACAAATCAAAAATTTATCCTGTAATAAAATAATGTAGTGAATAATAAAAAAAAAGTGACTATATCTGTTTCATTAACTAGTAAAAATCAGTACCAGGATTGCCAGAGTAAGCTATGGTTGAAAGCTCCAATACCACTAAACCTTTTATTCCACTATTTGTGAATTTCTGGTTTACTTTTATAATTAGCTGGATTTGGGCTTAAAAAAGATTGTATATCTTTTAAGCCCAAATCCAGCTTAATTATTATAGGCATGAAAAATGGAAGAAGGAAATTACTGGAAGGTAATTGAAAATCACCTAAATCAAGCTGAATATGTAATGCTCCTCATGCTAATAGCATTTCCACCGAGCTTCTCTACGGCATATGACTTCACTGAACTTCTTTTAATGTTCCTTTCGAATTTATACTTAAAATGGGGTCATCAGGAGAGAATGTGCACCGTTTCGGGGCCTTCCTCTCAACGGTTCTTGCACACCAACCTCCCTCACTGATGTGAGGCCCCATTATAACGATATACAAGTGTGTTGTAGTTATACTTGTTCAAATGTCTTACGGCAAAATTAAATTTACGAAAAATTTCGAATCAGAGAGCAGAGTTCGTATTGTGACTGTGTCAGTTATCTTCACAATAGTTATGAAGCCACCTCTTCAACCTCCAGCTATGGGTTTCTCAGTCAGACAGACTGGGTTTTTGAGCCTTGGATGGCAGCCAGTCTAAGAGAGCAATAACTTTGAATTATAAGCTATGGAGAAGACAACAGGAAACCACTTCCTGATCTTTTCTAAGTAGTTATGGTAATTCATCATCATAATCTCACCCTTTTTTAGACCCAATGGTGTGTAGGGCAGTGACTTTTTGTTACTGTTTCTGTAACAATCTGTTTTTTATGGGGCAGGGTTGTTAGCCCTGCGCCCAATCCCCAAACCTGGAGGACCGGTGGACCATTCTTGGTCCTTACGTTTACAGCACCTGGTATTCCCAAATAGTCACCTATCTAAGTACTGACCAGGCTCAGACGAGAACAATATAGCCATAGACATGGTAATTCATAGATTAAAAAAAAAAAAAAAAAAAACATCCTAAGGTGGCATTCAAGAACAACTTGGTTTCATGAAGAAAGTCAATTTATAAATTTAATGATGCTGGGATTTCAGTTCTGGCAACCCTGGTAGGCATTGCTACATTGTGCACTGTCGTATGAAATACATGGCTAGGAGGTCAGTCTCAACAATACATGATTAAAGAAACAGTAATAAACAAAAGTGAATTAAATAAAGTTAATTTATTTCTGTTTTAATTTCTGTGAATTATTTACATTATTTACTTACCATCAAACTAATATCCTCATCTTTGTTGTTACTATCACAATGTTCTGGCTGATGAGCCTTCTAGCATTCTTCAGGCGGTTGTTGACCTAGGTAGTAGCATATCTCATCTTTTTCTTTTTACTATTGCTTAGTTATAATAACTACTTTTATTTCCACTAAGTCAGGGATTGAAATCTCAATTACTAACAAATCTACCATCTGCCCGTGCATTGAATACTGCTGCCATATCTGGTCGGGTGCTCCTGCTATCCACGTAGGGGTTCTTGACAAAATCCAACGGAGAATTTGTAATGTGATCGATCCTGACTTGGCAGCTCGGATACAGTCACTTTCTCACTGGCGCAAGGTGGCTTCCCTGTGTCTCTTCTACAAATACTTTCACGGCTTCTGTTCCGATGAACTTAACTCACTGGTACCCCTCATACATAAATTTACTCGAGCCACAAGATTAGCAACTAGGTCCCACGCTTTTACTGTGAAACCAATAAATTGTAAACACAAATCCTACTCCAGCAACTTCTTTTCTCGCACTTTCTGCCTGTGGAATTCCTTTCAGTTTAATTGCTTTTCCGACAGCTATAATCTCCAAGAATTTAAATGTAAAGTCAATAGTTATCTCTTATCTCACTAACTTGCATGCTCTGTCATGCTCCTTTCTTTGTCCACTATACTCTCATCAGTATTCTCATCCTTCTCCTACCCTCTTCCTGACACCTCCTGTAACCTGTCACTCTTTCTCATAACTTACCTCCTATGTAACCCTCTGCACAACAGTGGCAGTAAAATGCCTTGCTTGGAGCAATATGATTATAAAAAAAAAAGTCATCTCCTATCTCACTAACTTGCATCCTCTCTCTCATGTTCCTTTCTCTATTCACTCCACTCTCATCAGTATTCTCATCCTTCTCATTCCCACTTCCTGAAGCCCCCTATAACCTGTCACTCTTTCTCATAACTTACCTTCTATGTAACCCCCTGCTCAACAGTGGCAGTAAAATGCCTTGCTTGGGGTGACACAATTATAAAAAAAAAAGCTAGGTGTATTTCATCATGATTAATTGTCCTTTTAATGATGTGCAAGATTAGTAAGAAGTTATTGTTAGTTCTTTTAACAACAAAAAGTCCTTTTTATTAAAAAAAAACAAAAAAAAACCTTTTGTTTGTCCTTTTTACAAAAAAAAACGAGACTACTAAAACAAGATAACCAACAGAATGAGAACGGTCTACTCCCAAATAAAGGGTTCAGTTTGAAATTCTCTGAAGGTTACTTGGATCAACATCCACCTGAAAAAGGTCAGATGGCACACTGACCGAAATATTGTGCGAGTAACAACAAAGATGACGACATTAGTCTGACTGTAAATAATGTAACTATGAAGAAATTCATTAGTTAAGTAAGAAAATCAAATTGTATTTAAAATGTCATGCATATATCTTTGAGAGATTGAAAACAAGTAATGTTTTAAAAACAGGCTTGGAGTAAAGCAGTTACGCTTTAATGAATAGTGTCTTCAAAATGAAGTTTTTAGTATTTTTGTGAGGACAAGCACAAATCAAAACAGGAAACATTAACAGCATAAAACAAAATGCATTATTTTACTTAATTCTAAACTGAGAAAAATATTTTATTAGAGAATATCAAAAGTATTTTCATTTGTTTTTTTTTTTTGTGCGTTTGTATTTTTTTCTTTTACAGACCCATGTGCAGAAAGTGGAATTGACAAGCTGGGTTCTAATTTCGCCTGATGTGTTCTATTCACTTTTATGCTAATGTTCTTTGGAAAGGCTTGAATTCATTTCTTATCTACACTATGGTTAATAGTATAGGCCCTCAAGCCTTGAGTGGCACCCAGTCTAGGAGAACAATAACTCTGAATCTAAAACTCTAAGAAGTCAGCGAAAACCCACTCAGCTATATTTCCCCAAAATTTCCAGCAATTCAATGGTAATAAACAAACTAAATCTGGAGAACAGTGGCTTGCCTCCATCTTGCAGGGACACAGACTTTTTTAAAAATTCCATGGATTATGCCATTATACTATTGCTATTAGGTTATCCCAAAAGTTCGTAAACACTTGCAAAAAATTGAAATTTTATTTGCAAAAACAACAAAATTATTGCTCAAAATAAAGACCATCATTTTCCAAGACTTTCTGTCATCGATCTGCAAGCTTTCAAATCTGGTCAAAGTACTATTCAGCCGGCTTCAAATCAAAGAATTCTTGACATACTTCCTTGACTTGAATTAGCGACCCTTCAGAAAGTGTTCCATAAGTGGAAAAAGCCGTAATCTGATGGAGCACAGTCAGGACTGTAGGCTGGATATGGCAGAACCTCAACACTATCCAGCTCTTCAAACTTGTCTTTGGTCTTCCTGGCAGTGTGTGGCTTGGCATTGTCCTGCTGCATCAAAGCATGCTTTCGGTTGATCAGGTACTTTTGCTTCAACTTTTCGTAGACCTGCTGACAGTAAAGTTTGGCACTGATGGCACGACCATTCGGAACCAACTCAAAATGCACGATTCCTTCAAAGTTCCACAAAATGCACAACATGACTTTCTTGCCAAATCGATCTTGTTTTGGAACCGACGGTGTATCTTGCCCTTTCTGAACCCATTGCTTGTCTTGATTGTGCTGGACCAGATAGACCCATTTCGCAAGTGTTTATGAACTTTTGGGACAACCTAATATTAATAATGCATAACATTATATCACTACAATTCAGATATACCTTTTATTTCAAATATTATAATGGCAGATATGAGTATTGCAGTTCTGGTTGTGTTGAGTCATCATTGTAAACTATGCCTCAAAGTTAGTGGAGCAAGTTGTAGAATTTTGCTAGATGAAGCCTGATTTGGGTCCCTGGGCAGTGTTTGTGACCCTTGCTATCTTATCGAAATTTGCTTTTCTTTACCTACGTTTGTATATGTTACAAATTAAACTAAGTACAACTGACAATTAAAAGATGAAAAATTTTTCATGGGGTCTTTATTTCTCCATTCAAATCTGTGAATTTGTTTTGCGCAAGCAAAGTTTTGCAAACACTATAAAATTCACAATTTCTTTCATCTATAATTTTGAATGTGTTAAAATTCAACATTCTAACAAGAAAAATCCCAAGTTGATCTCAAAACTTGCCACAAAATTTTGATTTATTCAAGACGGAATGATCTATTACGACATACATGTAAAAATTGTATTTTTATATAATGATACATTGCATTTATTTTCAATTTTTCTAGTTGAATTGTTCACCCTTATTGCATATGATCCATTACTGTAAATAATTAGGTTAAAATGTGTATTATATATGAATATTACCTTATGAAAATTGAGATGTTATAGAGTACGGGGGAGGTCCTATATTTGGTGTGGGGTGTCATGAGACCCCTGCACTAGTTCTGTATATATCTCATTACTTTAAATGCTATTTTTTGTTAATACACATGTCTGAGTAATGAGAAAATGTTGGATTTAAAATAATCCATTAATTCCTTGGAAATAACTATATATATATATATAGTCATCCACAGACAGATCTGTTTTGCTGTATCACAGCTCATCAGTACGGTTAGACATCCAATTGCTTCTATCCAGGATTGAAACCTGAGCAAATTGACATCATTTGGCAATTCTACTTGTGAGCTATGGGTGCTTGGTATAGGAAGGGGAACTTTAGCATGTTATATATACAATGTCGGCATACGCCAGTAGCTGAGGGTGTTCAAATTCATTACTGAATGAACAATATATATATATATATATATATATATATATATATATATATATATATATATGTAAGGAGGTAAATAAGTATATACATGTGTATATGTGTAGATACATAACATATCAATATATAAATATTAATCAGGTGTGAATAGAACAGTGCTCAATGCTGTGTAATAGAGCATAATTTATATATTAAATATACATATTATCCTATGTTTTAGGCACAACTCCTTGCATTATGCAATCATCAGGTGCATATTATGAACTTATAATATGCAGCTGATGAACTCAGAGTTGAGCCTAAATCATAGGATAAAGGTGGTAAATCATACCTTGAAATAAATCCCAGAGGTTAATGACCATCAGTTGTTAATTATGATGATTTTAAATGCAAAGTAGATGAGATCCTGACTACCAGGTCTTGGAAATTTTCAGAAGAACGTAATCCAGACTTTAAAAAAATTTGATTTCTGAAAAAATTCCTTATTGAAAAATAATTCTTTGATGAGAAACGAAAATACTTTTGATAATGCTCTAATATTTGGGTAGAATGCATACTGTAAACTTACCCAGAATAAGTTGGGGTGCGATCAACAGCCACATTGTCAGGATCAAAACTGGTGTTAAAGGAAGAACCACTGTAAGAGCTGTAGCGGGAATTGTCCATAGTGTTGTTCAAATATCTATTTTCAGGATGACTGGCAAATGTATGACTCATTACTTGATGGTCCAGGTAATCTTGTTGCTAGAAGATTTAAAAATAAATTTTATCTAAATATATTACACTTCAATAGCAAAAAGTAAAAATTAAATTTTAGAAAAATATTTTTAAAAAATCAATTAAAAATAATGAGAAAATTTATTAAAGTCTTGTGAATAATGATACTTTAAAATAAAAAAAATATTAATAACAATTTCAGTATATTTTCGTTAAGTAAAAAAAAATGTAATTATATTTGAAAAGTAGAACTCATTTCACATTGAAGATAAACTGATATTTATTAAAAATAATGCAAATGTTAATAACAATTTGAATATATTTTCGTTAAGTAAAAAAAATGTATCCAAAAAGATTAAAGTCAGGAGATTATTATAATATGAAAACTGTAAAAACATTAACATTATATTTCAAAAGTAGAGCTCATTTCACATTGAAGATGAACTGATATTTATTAAAAAAAATAAAAAAATATTTAGAACCATATTTAGAAACATTTTTTAATGTGGCACAAAAATTAGCACAAAAAATATTGTGTAAAATATCAATAAAAAGACAAAAATATCATCATATAAAAACTAAACAAATGACACAACTTTAGAGACAAAGACGTGTAGCAGTTTATGCTTTCAGATTGATTATTTGTGACCAAATTACAGCACAACATTGAACAGTGAAAACTGCACTACACGAGCAAGAAATAAACATTCACCACTTTAAAATCTTTTTTATTCAATGTTAGTGACATTGAGACACTGACATCTAGTAAAACATTCCTGAAAAATAAGGGATTTGTTTCCTCACAAGAATCAGACGGTTAAAAACATTTCAACATGAAATAAAATTGCAACAGGTAAAGTGAAAGAATGAATTTGGATTCAATACAAAAGAGATTAGTCATTCAACAAAATGTTACCAAGAGAAACTACATTTTTATCATTTCTAAAAACAGGAACAAAAAATAGTCAGGTGATTCATCAAAAGAAGCAATGGTTCATCAACAGCTTGCATAAAACAAATAACAACAATACGATAAAATATATATTTTTCATTAAAAATGACAAACAAGATATTATGGTTAAGTTTTTTATGTCATTTTTCATGTGATTTGAATGTTTTTTTCTTTTGAGGACATAAATTATATGAAAAATATCCAAATGCTTCGTTATCCAAGTGCTTTCAGATATACTTTTAGCCATTATCAGGGATAGATTTTATTTTACGCATAGCAGAATGTATGTAGTGTTATGTATGTTTGTAGAGTAGTCTGTATGTTTTTATGTACCTTATGAACATTCTGTTACAAGTAAAATAAAATCCATCCTTGATAATGGTTAAAAGTATATCCGAAAGCGCTCGGATAAACAAAACATTTGGACATTTTTTATATAATTTATGTTTTCAAAAGAAAAAAAATCATAAGATCATATGAAAAAATTACATAAAAACAAACTTAACCATAATATCTTGTCTGTTATTTTTAATGAAACCTGCATAAAAGAGAGATTGCTGCCCAAATATACAATATATATATATATATATATATATATATATATATATATATATATAATAAATGTACATATTGTTCTACATTAATGGCATAACTCAGAGTTTTATGCATTATGCAATCATCAGGTGCATATTACAAACTGACAGTTTAATAGATTTTAATGTAAGCTCACTCAGTGTTCAGAGGAGTTAAATTTTATAAATCTAGGTTACTTCTTTTTAATACCAAGAGTATTTTTACTCTTTTTACTCTCATTTTTACTTGTTATTAAAAAGCAGTAACCTAACTTTATCAGAATTAACTCCCATAAACATTGAGTGAACTTAAATTAAAATCTATTAAACTATCATTGTATAATATGCACCTGATGATTGCATAATGCATGAAACTCAGGTTCGTGCCATCGACGTAGGACTATGTATATGTATTGATATATATATATATATATATAAATTAGTTCATACTACATTGAACATCGTTTTATTAACAACTGAATAATATTATGCATGTTTGTACTCTCATATGTATATTTATTAATTCATGTAACTATATATATATATATATATATATATATATATATATATATATATATATATAAATCAGACTTCTTTTCACTCTTACATACTATTTCACATATATAAGTAACATTGTAAATTTGACATGACAGGTCATACAATAACTAAAATTAAATGTTCATTTATCTTGTCTCCATTCAGAGTAGAGAAGTAAACTTTTAATTTTATTAGTAGTAATGCTCTATTTATTATTATTATTATGATTAATGCTCTTTCTTTTGATACTGAACAGTATAATTACCACTTGACTTAAAAATGTTATCTTCTCGAATTACCCAGGCTAACCATTTTGGGGTGAAATACTTGGTTACAGCCCTCAATGCTGAGTAGTCAGCCAATGCTGCCTTTACATTGACCTTGAAGTTCAACTGTACTGAAGTTGCCATCCAGAACCTGGTTTACAGATATAGGAATATTTATTCAACCATTGTTGCCAAGACTGAAGCACTCCTGATGTCTCACTTTCAATAGAAACAACAATTCTTTAAAATGACCATCCAGAATTTTGTCCCCGTTATTTCTTTGGTCAAGCTAGCTTGGACATTCATGAGTCAATCACACCAACTATCATGGTCCAGCATTAAAGTCAGAAGGTTATTAGGGTGGCATCCTGTGTCTCTACATAGATGGTCAATGTAGACAGTTGCTAGGCAACCAGCCCGTCTTGTGCAATGGCTAGGTATCCAGAGCAGTAGATCACTCACAAGTCCTTGTTGCTCTCCAGCAGTGTCTTGCAAAGTACATTCTGCATTCACATAAGATTATAGAAATATCCAGGATGAGTCCAGAGAGCTGTGATTTAGTTGGATGTTTTCTTCAAGAAAATAGCTCTCAGCATCCGAGTAGAGGTCCTATCAAACTTAGATTCAAGGGTTTTAGTTAATGTCCAAACAATATCATACATTAATATCGACTCTACAGTGGTGCAATAGAATCTCTGTTTGATGTTGTCTGGTAGATCAGGTTTCCAGATGACATCCATTTTATTCAAGGCAGCCCAGATTTTAGCTTTGCAAATTTTCCCATTATTTTCAGTAGAAATTATTTTGTTTCCTAGGTACGTCTAATTGAATGAAAAAAAATCATATGTGTATATCTATGGTAGGACATTTGCTGACATTAGGTTTGTTCCCCACTTTAACTTTAGCACAGAATTTATCATTTGCTGAAGCTCATACACAGATTATGTACTGTTATAAGTGTTACTACATCATGAGATAGTCAAAACGTGAATACACTGTATAAAGGTCAACATTTGCATTGTTCTACAGTGTATTGCAATTCTATTTTCTGTCAGTGTATGTGATAGATAATTGACTGATAGATTTTTTACGACTTCTCAACCATTTGTAGGTTATTAAAAGCCAAAACATTTTGGATTATAATATAGTTTTTTTTTTGTGAGTGAATACTGCATTAACAATTTTTTGACAATAATCATGAATTTTCTAGATACAGGTTCTATTATTTAACCCATAGCTGGGGTGAAGACAAGGATTCATGACTCTTCCAAGGGTATTTGCACATAAGTGAATGGAGTAAACTTGACTCTCTGATTTATCATTATGAGCCACTATCCATTACACTACCCACATATCTATCAGTGTATGTGAATAGTTTTCTGAATAGGGATAGATATTCAATATATATATAAGAATAGTTGGTGACAGAAATAGAGAAAACACCTATGAAAATGTTTAAGATGCTTTTTTAAATTAAGTGGAATGTCTGCTCAGGTTTGCTTGACATCATAAGAAACAAATTCCTCAAAATTCTTTAGTTACTATTTGCAGATAATATTATAGATTAAACATAAAGAAAAAAATCCCTTTTACCCTCCTCATTATATGCCAATCTATAACATATTATAAAATTCAGTTTTATCAAAAGCCAAAAATGACCAAAATGAAAATCAGTTCTCAAACATTTGTTCTATGGGTACAGGCACACCACCCTCATTTTTCCTTGGTTCCAGAACCATACTTGACCATTCATTTTACTAAACAAACAACAATCAAATAGTAAGTTAATATCACATCTTTGATCTACTGATTATTCACAGCTCAGCTTACATATTTAAGGCAATACTCAGTCAACTTCCGAACTTTTGCAAGTATCATAATTTTCTAATGTTCACTTGCTTCTTAGAACCATTCTCTGTACAGCAATGTGATATTTTCTCCTGTTTTTAAAATAGTATCTTTAATTATGATAGATGTTTATCTAGAAAGTGATGTACTGAAAGCCAACATTATTTAACAAAAAAAAAAATGAACATGTTTTTTATTTTACAATTCTATGTCAAACTAAAGCCCCAAATTTAATGTGATATTTATTTGAATATATCAAAAGCATTTTCTTTGTTTTTTTTTTTAATCTTTATACAAAAGCTTATTTCCTATACAAATCTAAAAGAAACTCCACTATTTCTCTCTCATTTCTCCCTCCAACTATGGACAGCAGGAGGAATTGGGTTCTATAGCCTTGGATGGTAACCAGTCTACTGCAGAAAGAAATGGTGACCTATTGTGGGAAAATCTTCTGCCTAGTCATGAATCAAAAAAGACATGATTGCCTAAGTGTGTATCACGTATGGCACTTAACTGACTGACTGCATATAATAGTTAGAAACATAAGTAAAGCTTTAACTGAGCATAAAGAGGGGGATCGGTTTTCTATTGTTATAAAATAATAAACTGATCCCCTACTAATTACTACTTATTAATATAATAATATAATCCACCTCTTCTCCCTCTTGCTGTGCATTAAATAGCAGGAGTGATTAGGCTCTTTAACTTTGGTTGGCAACCAGTCTAGTGCAGAAAGTAATGACAACCTACAGTGAGAAAATCTTCTGCCCAGTCAGTCATGTCTCTTTCAAGACATGATCTCCCAAGTGTGTAGCACATATGGCATTTAACTGACTGATAATCACTGAAGCCAAATTTATTGAAACAAAATTGTTCTGTAATTTTGAAAAGAGTTTTCATCCAAAAAGTTCTTTTTGTTGCTTTGTTGATATGACAAAGTTTTAAGTGACTCATTCTAGTTACAGGTGTATGACAGCTGTTCTATTTAATGTCAAAGCAATCGTCATACATGGATGGACTTTCTAAGTTAGATGTGAGTTCCAGTCTTGTTTAAAGTTTATTCTTTATGTTCAACACTGTTTACTTAAGAATGTAGATTAACAGTTCAAGTTATTATAATGAAAAGCAACTATGGTTTTACTTTTTATGTGCTGTGTCACACCAGGACATAGGCAATCATGGCGCTCCACAATTTTCTGTCTTTCACAGCTCTTAATAAATTTTGTTTTTTTTTGTTATTTCTCCTCAAGCCTATTTCGCCATCCATTTACTCAAGCTCACTAAGTAGGTTATGCATTGTTTCCTCCATATTTCTTGCCTTCAATCTGTCCTATGAGTATCAAATTTTCCAAGCTGTCTTTTCTCCTGCCCTAGAAATTTCAATCGCCACTTCCCGATAAGTATAAGTTTCCTTTTTTTTTTCCTTATCTTCTCTAAAACTTTGTCATTGATTCACAGTATCCTTGGTGTTCTTCTGGAGAAGGACATTTTTGTTGCTTTAAGTCCTTTCTTCATTTCTGAGATTTCCAGTATTCACGGCCATATAGGGAGGACAGATATGTTTCCTAACTGCACTTCATGTATATGTGATTAGACCTTTGTGAAAATTAATTGAAACAACTCCTTTAGTTTCATTTCTTTCACCATACGGTCCGTTTTAGATCCACTGGTTCAACAGGGTTTAACTGATTTTCATTCTTTCATTAGATTAGGTCATTTGTCATTTGCAATGATGTGCAGTAATATGAATCTATTTTCAGGGTGTATGATGGAATTTGTTTGGCCCTGAAAAATATTGCATCATCTGTGTTGCATAAGATTTTTTATCATGCCTAGACACTACCGACATGACTGTCATGGTCTGCAATATAGACATTACTCCAAAAAAAGCGTACAAAAATTAGCAAGCTTTACAGAGAGATTGGAGATATTGTTGGTGTCAGCTTTTCAACTGTCAATCATAATCAGGGAAATTGTGAAAGAACCTAGGAAGACATTATTCATTTTGTTTCAATTAATTTGCACAAGTGTGTACATAAATGGTGACATTATTGGATTACAGTCATTTATGAATTGTGCTAGTAATTTTCAAAAAGATAGTCTTAATGATCTTCTTTGCACAAATTCTGTTTTGCAAAATAAGAATTTTATGACCCCCTCCCCCCACAAAAAAACAACTATTATTGTAAGATTGGTAATCTACCATATTTGTAGTTAAAATAAAACTTTTCTCCTACCCAGTTTTAGTAAAAAGAATGGGAATTTTTCTTGTTGACTGACACTTCAAATATTCCAAATTCATATGAACAATCTTTATTCATTTCCAAGTTTGTTTCATCAGTAAAAGCCAAAGAAATAATTAACGCTAAGATTAATAATGAAATAAAATTTGTAACATTTTAAAAAGTTAAAAAAAAAAAAACTACCTCTGCAGGTACTTTAATTATTTGGTACTTAAAGTTCACCCACTACCAAATCAGTAATTTTCTGATGGAGCTTTTTCTGAAATAGCTTTTGAAATTTCTCTTTGCAATTTGAATCTTAAAACTGTATTTTTAATGATGATAGTTCATTTAGGAAATAATTAACTAAAAGTCACCATCTAAACTAAAAAGGAAAAAATAAATTAATTTTTTTCATTTTACGCTTCTAAATGAAATTAATAATTCAAAATGGAATATGATATTTAATAGAGTGTATCAAAAGTATTTAAAAAAAAACCTTTACTCTAAAGCTTATTTTATAAACACATTTAAAAACTATGAATCCATTACATTTTATTATATATATATATTTATATATATATATATATATATATATTTGTCTGATGATCGCAAGAGCGTGAAACCCAGGGTTACAAACTCACACCTATCTATCTATCTATCTATCTATCTATATATATATATATATATATATATATATATATATATATATATATACACACACACACACATATGTATTTTATTATATTAATATATTATCCCTCATCAGTAGCACATGGCGGTTTAATGCAATCTTCAGGTGTTGAGTAGAGACTAACCATTACATGATATTTTAATAAAACAATTTAGTAGAAACTTGACCACAAAGGATTTTCTAGACAAGTTTTAGATTTTAGTTTGAGAAGGCCAAATTCAAATCAGGAATTTGTGTATTTATATAGCTTAATTTGGCATTGTCGAACTACAAAATCTTTTGTGGTTGTGTGGTTAAAACACATCCGATCAACATACAGATTCTCTTATGTCTATAAGAGTTGAAAGTTCTAATCCAGCTAGATGATGCATATTTTTTAAGACTTCTTGAATATTCAGGCCAGTAGATATATATAAATATACTATTTAATTATAAAAAAAAACTGTATCTGCTCAATGAGTATCCATTAAAAATAATGCGCAACCAAATATATATATGTTAACCTCAGTGTTGACTTGTATATTTACACATTTTTTCCCTTATATTAAGCACTTTTACCCAATAAATATACCATAATTTAAGGTTTTATATATATATATATATATATATATATATACTATATAGCAGACAGATCTGTTTCGCTGTATTACAGCTCATCAGTACGGCTTAGACTCCAGTTGCTTCCTAACCCAGGATCGAAACCTGACTGAATCGGCGTCAGTTGGCAATTCTACCCCTAGGCCACGAGCGTATATATATATATATATATATATATAGAGAGAGAGAGAGAGAGAGAGTGAGAGAGAAAGGGAGAAAGAGGGAGAGAGATTTAAATTATGCTATATTTATTGGTTATATATACATATATAATTATACTATTCAGTCATACCTTTTATTTTTGATGCCATCATGACAGATATGAGATTAGAAAAATATATGAGGAATTTAGGTATTATTTCAAACTAGCTCCTAAAGCTACTGAGGATGCTCACTATTTAGGTAAATGGGGATAAATTAAAAACAAAACAATATATCCCTGATCTGTCATCCATAAGCACAAGCTTTTTAGGTAAAGAAGCTTGTACAATGATCAAACATTTGCTTAAAAAAAAAAAAAAAAAATTTGAAAACACTTTTGATATACCCCAATAAAAAAATACAAATTGTTATATCTAAGATAGGAAATGAGAGAAGAAACTAAAGGTTCGATAATTTAGAAGTTGGTATGCTGCAAAATGCATAACTTTTAAAAATTGCTGCATGCTTATTTTCAAATTTGATTGCATGCAATATAAGCATGTGGAGTTAGTTATAGATTCAAGATAAAAGGGAAAGGTAAAAACAGTCAAGGAAAGAAAAGGCAAGTGAATTTCCTGGAGAAAAGAGATGAAAAAAAACAAGTACCAATTATGAATGTCTAAGTCAACATCTGTGAACATCAAAAGCTGTTAGTATGTTAATCAAACATTTCAATTTTAAATTGTAAATTTTCTAATGGCTAAATTTTAAAAAAACTAGTAATAACAAAACACTAAGATTAGCAAAACTAATAAAAAAAAAAAAACAGAAACAAAACAAAAAAAAGAAAAAACTCATCAATAAATGGATACCTTCGTTGAAATTGGTATGGAATCATCTGGTGGAAATTTGTAATCACTTCCAGTGTCAGTGGCTATACTACCAGTTAATTCTCCCTGGTACACAACTGACTCCACTGGCATAGAGACTTCTGAATTGACCAATGGTTCACGATATGATGGTATGCTTTCTCGGCCATAGCGAAATGACCCTCTGGCATAAATGTCTTCGCCAAACAAATCTCCTTTCTGGTGTTTGTATAAAATAAAGTTTAGCAATGCAAGCAAAATAAATTAAAAAAAAAAATGTATGCAACTAAATTGTAAGCATGTGTGGTGTTTTGTTATATCATCATTCACGTCTACATAAGCAGAATTTTTTTCCCCCCTTTCAAAGAAGTAGGCCAACTGTAATTTAAATTGCAATCAAATGAACAGAAAGAAAAGCATGAAAGAAAAGATATTTGTACGTGAATTTCACGTACACTAAAACAGCAAGAATATGATCAGGAGGTCAGAGAAAAGAAGAAAAACATACCTGTAGCATACAAGTCAATGAAGATTTTATAAGATTTTTAGTTCAGAGTTTGTATAAATTAACTCCCCTTCCTATCACAGTGGCAAAGACTAACAACAGATTGCTTAAAACTCAATATATGCCACACATAATTAAATTATTGTAAATTTATTGAACAATGATCTATAATGATTAAATGTTTTACCACAATGCTATTTTTTTTATCTGTAATATAAGTTTTAAGCAAGCTGTTCCCTTTGTTTAGGACACTGTGATAAAATTTATATTCAGACTAATATTGTCATCTTTGTTGTTTTTATTGCAACATTTCAGGTGTTGTATTCCCTGGCCTTCTTCAGGTGACCTTCTGAGAATTTTGAACTGAACCCTACAGAGGGAGATTGTTCTCATTTTAGTACTTCTCAGTGATTGTTAGCTTGTTTTCGGAGTTGACTGAATCCTTGAGTTGGGTAGTTCAGATTCAATGTAAATAGGACTAACAAAAACTGAGTAGTATTAAAAGGACTATTAACCAAGACAAGATATCATTAAACGTGGTCAATGTCCATAGATTTAATGAAGGATTAATATGGCCAGAGGACACAATTGTTGAAACCTAGTGATAACAAAGATGAGGACATTAGTCTTAATGTAAATACTGTGACATAAAGTTCACATTTTGTATACCAAGCTGCAAAGTTTAACCTTTTAGTGACCATTATCTCACTAGTGAAACATATTTGAAAATATTTTCTTTTTATACCAAACAACCATTCATTTTGATTAATTTGAAGTAAGAGTAAAAACAAATAAAGTAAAAATCCATAATTTATAACATTTACTTTTTAAAAGTGCTCAATACAAAGTAGAGCAATATTATTATTGTAATATTTTTATTATAAGTGATTATAATAAAAACATTTTACATTACTACGCAAAAGATTTCATGTTTCAGTACTATAAATTGTACTTTGTCAGGTGATATTTGGTAGCTGGAGATAGGAATGATTCTTTAAATCATTCCTCCCACCAGTTACCAACCATTGTAAAAAAAATATATTACAATAATAATGTATAAAATATAATTATATATATAAACACACACACACACACACATATTTACATATATTGTAATTTTGTTATTACAATGGTTTATAAAAGCATTATATCACTACACAAAAATGTTCATGTTTCGGAACAATAACATCAAAATTTTTGTGTAATGATATGCTTTTATGAACCATTGTAATAACAAAATTACAATATTAATCTCTACTTTGTATTGAGCACAATTTATAAAAGTAAATTCATAAACAGTAGAGTTTAATCTACCTGTTCTTTCACTTCCTTATATATATATATATATATATATATATATATATATATAAAATGTTTCATTGAATAATATAGACATATGTTTATTTTTATAATAACCCTTCTTCTCTAACCAGTTTTTTGATGTTAAGATGAAATTCATTAAGGCCACAGATTTTTCTTACCCAAGTACTTTCGATCTAAGAAAAAAACTACAACACCTTCCTTAATGAATTTCATCTTATCAAGAAACTGGTAAGAGATCTCAAAAGGACTATTATAAAAATAAATAGACATAATATGTCTATTATTCAGTGAAACATGTTTGAATGAAGATATGCAGTCTCTCTCTCTATATGTGTATGAAAACAATATATAAATTTTTACAGATCAAGAACAATTCTACCCACCAACTATCACAACTACAACTGAAAATAATTTACCTCAGTTTAATAATTTTTTTACAACTACATCTAAAACAATAAGAGTCTTTATTAATGCAAAACTAAATAAGTTAAAAATGATAAACAAAGGAGGAATTTACTTTATTACCTGTAATAACTGCTAGAAAGAATACATAGTAGAAACCTCAAGGAATTTAAATAAAAGATGACAAAACACAAAATTGTGGTTGAACTCACTGCTGTGAGCAGCTAATGCATTTACCATTAGATGCTTATAATAATGAGTTTAACCATAATTTTTATTTTAAAAAATGCTTCTATTAAGAAAAAGAAAGCAAATATTTAATTTTAAATTCCTACTACTCCCTCTCCTTTATAATCATGTCTATTTGCATCAATGTAAATGTCACTTTAGTTTTATGAAGTTGTAAAAGACAAAATACATCAGAGGAAAAGTTTGTCAGTTTTTTTTTTCTTAATATATAAGAAATTTATTATGTTATAAAAGTTACCAAAAAGTGGTGTCATATAGAAATTTGGTTGAAAACTAACATGTGCAACCATGTCTGGACACTAAAAGGTTAGATTTTGACTTGCACGTCTCAACTTACAGTATATAAAGAATGTTTAGGACAAAAAGAGATGAGGAAAGAGACGATGAAAAAAAGAACAAAGAAAGATAACAAAACAAAAACACAGCTATTCATAGAAGCATTCAAACTTTTTTCTTCAAATTGAAATGCATTTTTATCTTAAACTTAAATTATCTGACTGAAGTAAAATAAATTTTTAAAATATAGGGCAATAAAAATGTTATAGTTAAATTTGAAAGCTGTCAAAGAAAGTTTAAATGTCACAAAGCAAATAGTTATACATATTTTCATATTGAAACAAAGTTACTGACATCTTTAAGCAGAAAACAATCAAATATCATAGTGAGATTATGACAATATAGCAACAAAAAGGAAAAGACAGCTAATGAAAAACAGCCTTGTTTAATTTAAAATGGTTAATCAAATGGTTTTTAATACAATAGTTTAGCAAAATGCTGTACAATTTTAAAGAATTTAAACATGAAAATCTGTGTCAATTTATTAGAAGCAAATATAGATAAAGTTCATTTTATGTTGTACAAGCACAAAAAAAGGCAAAAAATCAAAGCAAAAGAAGGAATTTTAACCATGCTTTATGAATATTAGTAAAATAACAAATAAACCACAAATACGTTGGTTATATATTGCTCTTTTAGTTTTATCTTATAAATAACAAAACCAAATTTGATAAAGCTTTGTTACTATTATACATTGATTTGTTCAGATCAGTTTCTTCATCTTTGTTGTTTCTGTTATATTTCTAGCCTTCCTTATATGTTTGCCATATTTGGTAGCTTTCAAAGAATTAAAAAAAAATTGATGTGATAGTCACCTGAGGATGGCTGGAATGTGTATCAATCAAAATGTTATGTAAAAACAAAAACAAATAAGATAAAGAAAATGTTCCAAGTAAATCCATTTATAAAATCATTTTATTTGTTTAAAACACACCTTTGAAAAGTGAATCTAAAAAAGAAGTTCAGACTGCTGATGATATTCATGTGTAAATAAAACAAAAATGCATTTTTGATATTCTGTAAACTATTTGTATAAGAGATTATATCTTCTTTAGAGAAATGGCTTCCTAAGCATCACAATTTGATGATCTGCTTAAATGATAAAAACAAAAGCTTTGACAGAAATAAAATTATTAATGCTCATGGGCCAAGTAAAATAAATAATAGCTGTTCTTTATTTCACATTATTCAAACGAGTATCATCATCTTTGCTATTTTTATCATAACTTTTCAATTGATATATTTTGTGCCTTCTTGGAATTACCTTTAAATGCTGATCACTATAATAGTTAGAATAATAGCATTCTAAACATGAGACCCAGGTTTAAATCTACCTGCTGATTTCTTAAAGTGACTTTTTTACACTATCAGCTTTGGCAGATGATCCCAGCATGCAACACTATTTGGGAAGTGCTTGAAAACATACCAAGACTTATGAGAAAAACTTGGTAAACAAAACTGTTTGGAAGTCATCAATGGTTGTGCTAGCATAAAGTCAGAAGTCATTCTGACCGGGTGTTTGAGTGGATTGGCCTTCCCTTGTTTAATTATTGCCCATGCCAGATTGGTATGTTCTCTCTCTGAAACCGTAACTAAGATCTGCTCAGTATTGTTGCAGTAAAAACCAGGGCTCGCTAAGTTATCCCTGAAGCACTCTGGCATACTCAGAAAGAATCATGTCGTAGTTAAACGAAGTGTGGTTGGTAGAAAAACGAATGTCCGCTTGAATCTATTCTCGCCGATTGCTAACGCGGAAGCCGGAACAATGTTTCGCTCGGGACTCCGTTCCCTGCGCACCGTAAGCAATAGAACTTTTACTCGTTCTTTCTGTTGAACACCGGTAGCCGGCTCTTTTTTTGTCTATCCTCGGCCTGGGTCAAGAAACCGAGATTTCTCGCTTGTGTCAGCCTCAATCATTTCAACAGTGCCTTGCAGAAGCTCACCTCGCGGGTCTTCTCTTGCTTCGGCAAGGTAAGTCTTAGCCACAAATCATTACTTACATTTTACCTAGTAATACATCATATGCAATATGTCTGAGGAGAGGTGAACAAAACAGTGTCCAAAATAGAAAAACAACAGAAATAAAGATAATAATCTGAGAAATCAAACTAATAATGGTTGTGTTATTACATTTGAACACTGTGTCGGGGTAAAAATTCAATTTGGGTTTGGGTTATTGACACGAATGAAAATATGATAATGATTATATACCAATAACTATCCTGACTTTGATTTTATAATTTAACTAACAGATCTGCGTAGATATATTTGTAGGTACCTCCACTCATTTTCGATAACTAACTTTTAAACTGAATTTTTAAAAATAAGTTTTCTTGAAACTTATTTTAGAACAAGAGAATAGTCAATAAGGTTGTCTACCCTAAATTTTGGAAAAAGCAGTTGTCTCCCCTTTAGTTTCAGTAAAATAAACTAAAAGTTAAACAATTTATAAGTTTTTTACTTAAATGGTCCAAAAGCGTAAAAATAGTAATGTTGGCAATTGTGATAGGCACAAGAAAAGTCATGAATTGCTTCCTTTAGGTGGAAAGATGAAAGTTCTTGACTTAAGTAAAGAAAAAATTGTATAAGTGATATTGTTTATAACGTATCGTTGTTGATTTCTCACACAGCACAATTTTTGTAAAATAGACTTTGAAAGCAGTATAAATTGGGTTTGGCACTATTCACAGTTTCAGGAATATGATGGAGATCTAAGAACATGTCTCTAGGATAGGAAGGACAACTGCAACATAGTATTCTTTGGTGAGGAGAAAGGATTAAAGGAAAAAAAAGGGAAATATATTGAAGAGTCTTAATTTCTTAATTCAAGACGAAAGAAAAATGTAGTTGAAACATTTCATCCTCAAATGGACTTTATCAAGGCAAATGTAAGGATTTTCCAACAAGTATTTCTAAACAAAAGTAAAAATATTAGTTTTTCAGAATTCTTTAACGCTCATAAAATATTCATCTGCTTTAACTGAAAGTCAAGGTAACTTATGGAGGAGGCTAAGTGATGTAATGTCTAATAAACAAAAAAAGTGAATTTTTAAATGTCCTTTTACATATATTTTTTCGAGTAATGTTTTAACATATACAGCACACGTATATGTGTGTATCTATATTGACGCAAATTAATAAATATGTGTGAAGCCTGTTAATCTAAGCAAATCTTTTTAAATTTGAACTATAAAACTGCAATGGTAGACATTCCTATCATCTGAAGTTATTGGTAAACTTCTGCTAAAAGAATGTGAAGAATGGGTGTTAAGAACCTAAGACTAAGCCTTGAATTAGTTGAAATCAAGCGGTTTAATAAAAAACAGAAAAAAAAACACCACCATACAAACTTTTCCAGGAAGCTTAAATTTCCAAGCAGTTCATGAGAGAGAGAGAGAAAGAGAGAGAAGAAAAAGAAACAACTGCAGAATAACTAAAAGCAAATGATGTTTATAAAAAAAAGCTCAATTTCAGTTTATTTATAAAAGAAAAATAACTTCTCTTAAGACACATTGCAAATAAACATTAAAATCTTCAAAGTAGAAAATTAAAACAAAAAATTACTTTATAATTCATCAACATTAAATAACACCAAGAAAATGACAAGTATTGTCAAACTTTATTTGTAAGAAATTTAAATTGCTTTCATAAACAATGTAATTTTTACTATTTTTTGTCCATAAACTGCTGTAAATAATGAAATATACTATATATTTTTGATATTATTTAGTTGACTATATTTTTAAAATTTGTAAATTTGATAATATACAAATCATTATAATTATGTCGACTGCTTTAATTGTTAAGAGTGGGAACCTGAAGGCAGAAGAAACTTTGGTTCTTCTTTTTTGTGATTCTTTCAGATAACTTGGTGATGCTTATCTCCTCTGTAAGCTCTTTTTTTTTTTTTTATAATCGTTTCACCCCAAGCAAGGCATTTCACTGCCACTATTGCGCAGGGGGTTATATAGAGGGGAAAGTGGTGAGAAAGGATGGTTAGATAAAGGAAATGTCAGAAGGAGGATGATAGACGGGTAAGGATACTGAGAATGAGGGTTGGGTAGATGGTGAGAGTGTTGGGAGAATAGATGCAAGTTAGTGTGATAGGAGGTTTCTATTGACCTTACATTTAAACTCCTGGAGATTGTAGCTGTCAGGAAAGCAGACTTGTGGAAGGGAATTCCACAGGTGGGAAGCGCGAGAAAAGAAGTTGTTGGAGTAGAAATTATGGTTACATCTTATTGACTGACAGCTGAAGACCACAGAATATGGTGCATGTTGCCCTCTGTCCATACACTTGGCATTCAGGTTTTAAATTTAGAGTTGTCCTTCTCCTAAACCTGCTGCCACCCAAGGCCATAAGATCCAATCTGTTATGCTAATTAGTCATAGTTGTGGGGGGACAGGGAGCAAATTGATTCATACCTTTTCAAAAGGTATTATGAGTATACAACTGAATATAATAAATTTGACTGGAATTAGAACCTGGTTCTCTGATTCCTCAGTCAGAGCTACTCACCATTATTTTGCCATGCCTCCCCTAGTATACAAAACAAGACTAATAATCTAGAGGTTCTAAGCGTTTTCTGATAGAAAGTCTAATGGAAATAGGAAGATCGTATTTCTCCAATCTTCTAAATGCGGATGATGACCAGTTTGTTTTGATAATCAAAAGCCTAGATTTATATATTTTTTTAATTTAGACTTAAACACCAATTTCCGATTCTCATGAAAAACTCATAATCTTCACTGCAAGGCCAGGTTCTTAGTCTTGACAAACACAAGACCAGATGAGAAAGAATTGTGAATAAATCATATTCACCAATCTTCCCATGAAGACTGCCTACCTGTCTGTCTACAGAATCAAGATTTTAAATTCTACATTTTTACCTTGGCCTGAACACTAGTTTCTAGCAGGAACTATCTTGGCTACATTGATTTGGATTTTTTAAGGCTTATTAACCTTTTACCAGAAAATATAAATGTAAGAATTTTTTGGATAGATAATGATTTACATATACAAGTCCTACTATATAAATCATAGCTGTTGGGTGAAGATTGGATTCATAACTTTTCAAAGGGCATTTGTGTAAGAGAATGTAATGTACCTGAGTGTAATTGAAACTTGGCTCTCCGATTTCCAACTCTGAGCCATTATCTGTTACACTACCCAGACATCGTCTTAATGTTGCTTAACTTTAGTGATAATATGAGAACTGGTGTTTCAGTGTGATGTGGCCGTAAGCCAAGTGCTATTTCTAAACTAGCAAGTAGCATAGTCATAGAAAAAAGGTTTGTGTAACTGGTCAGTGATTCTTACATTGTCTTTGTTGACCACAGCGGCATGCCAGTCATATGGCATTTTGTCAGGTCAAAGCACAATTGGAAGTGAATTTATGTATTTTACAAGAGATTTACAATGAAGCAAATATATACAATCCCAGAACTCAAACTTAGTTGCCAACTATTTTTAGTGCTGCTAAGTGTCAGGTTACTTCACCTTCTTCAAATATGGTATTTACAAGTGGCGAAGACACACCCCAGTTTTAAATTTAAAAAATAAATAAAAATGAACATAAATTAATACCTTCACTGTATAAGTACATATGGCTTTATGAAACTTACACTGCCTATTATTTGTGTGTGTGTGTGGACACATTGCCATGTAGTTAGAATATTAACTTTAGAATATTAACTTTCTGGCTAAGAGACTTCGGTTCGACCCTCACCAAGGTTAATATATCAGGGAAGTAACTTCTTCATGTTATCAATCTGAGGAGGTGATCCTAGTGTGCAAAACCTTTGGAAAGTGCCTTTAAATGATGACATAAGTTGACCCAAACCTTGTGAATGATATTGAGTAGATGAAACTTTTCGGAGGACATCAATGATTGTGTTCGTCTATATTTCTGAGATGAGGTAGTATTTATTTACATTATTCAAACTATTGTCCTCAACTTTGTTGCCATTTGTACAACGTTTTGGCCGTTGTGGATATAGATGTTGGTTAGTTCCTGTGACTTGACCCAAAGAGTTGTGAGTTCAATACCAGGCTACAGCAGTGGTGAACAAGTAACTTACAAAGTTAGAGGGAGATAACTCATGACTTCCAAAAGAGGCACTACTATGCAAGGGATGAGAATGATATACCCCAGTGATTGTAATAAAATCTCTTAAGATACCTTGATATGTTGGTTTCTGGCATTTGTATTATAATAGTGCATATTTTTTTTTTTTATAATTTATCAATCTTTTTGGAGGTTAAAACCAGAAAATGTCTTTAGATTGTAAGAATTTTTTTTTTTTTTGTGATAATCATTTAGTGATATGATTTACTGATACAGGTCTTACTAATTAACCCATAGCTGGTTTGAGAAAAGGTGGATTCATCCTTTACAAAAAGTATTTGCATGTAAGTCTATCGCCCGGTTCACACTCCACCCACGTCTATTGAACAGGTGAAGAGGCTCATCCCTTGTTCCTTGTTTAGGATGTGGTTTCTGGCTTTCTCTTTTCTAATCTTTTCACTCTTACGTAGCCCCCTGCGCATCAGTGGCATTACCGCCTTGCTTGGGGTTGATATGATTTAAAAAAAAAAAAAAAAAAAAGTAAATATAATAAACCCAACTAAAATTGGGACTTGGCTCTTCAATTTCAGAACCATTATCTATTACACCACTTGCAAAACCAAACTTACTGCATTTGACATTCCCAAGTGGTCACCCATCTAGGTATTGACCAGGCTTCATATTTCTTAACCTTGGTGATTGTATGAGAGTTGATGTTTCAATTTGATAAGCTGTAGGCCAACTAACACATAGTGCTCTTTCAAAACTAACAGGGATAAAGTAGTAAACAATAATGACGTATTTTTATTGTGTTTGGGAGGGGGAAGGTGCCATTTATCTTAGACTGCACTACAATAAGACTTAAACTAAAATCATGACACCTACAAGAAATCACTATGAGGCATTTTATAATAATTCATTTCCACCAGTGCAATGTGGCTTCCCTGTGTTTCTTCTACAAATACTTTCAAGGCTTCTGCTCACCGGTGCTCCCTATATATAAATTTATTCTAGCAACAAGATCCCACCCTTTTACTGCAAAACCAATAAATTGTAAATGCAAATTCTACTCCAGCAGCTTCTTTTCTCACATTTCTCGCCTGTGGAATTCCCTTCCATCTACTTGCTTTCCCGACAGCTATAATCTCCAAGAATTTAAATGTAAAGTCAATAGTCATCTCTTATCTCACTAACCTGCATCCTCTCTCTCATGCTCCTTTCTCCATCCACTCCACTCTCATCAGTATTCTCATCCTTCTCTTACCCACTTTCTGACACCCCACTTTTCTCATAACTTTCCTCCTATGTAACCCCCTGCAAAACAGTGACAATAAAATGCCTTGCTTGGGGCAATATGATGATAAAAAAAAAAAAAAAAAGTTTCTATACTGTTGTGTGGATATAAAGTTGGGGATCAATTCTACATTACAGTCAATATATAAACTGATCCCTCACTTTATGGCCAGTCATCCTTCTCTTACCCACTTCTTGACACCCCCTGTAACTTGTCACTCTTTCTTATAACTTTCCTCCTATTTACATAGGAGGAAAGTTATAAGAAAAAGTTTTTTAAAGAAACAGTGGCAATAAAATGCCTTGCTTGGAGCAATATGATTATAAAAATTTTAAAAAATAGGCAAACTTTACTCCTCAGTAACTTTTATTGTTTTAAAATGTGATGATTAGAATTCTAATAAAACTTAAAACTATGATGAAAGTAAATTTATACATTTTTTTTTATTCTTGAGAATTTACAACAAAACTATTAGCGTTTATTTTCAAAAATAATTTTATATTTCAGTCAGTTAGGTATCATATGTGTAACACGCTTGGGTGATCATGTCTCGAAAGAGACATGACTGACTGGGCAGAAGAGTATCCCACAGAAGGTTGCCACTGCTTTCTGTGGTAGACTGGTTGCTAGCTGAGGCTATAGAATCCAATCTGTCCTGTTATTTGACTCATAGCTAGAGGAGGAAGAAATGTATTATATTATTAAGTAGGGGATCAGTTTATTACTTCATAACAATATAAAACTGATCCCCCACTTTATGCCCAGTAGAAGACTTTATCATGTTTCCAACTATTATATTCAGTCAGTCAGTTGAGTGCCATACGTGATACACGCTTTGGGCGATCACGTCTCGAAAGAGGCATGACTGACTGGGCAGAAGATTATCCTGCAGTAGGTTGCCATTGCTTTCTGCGGTAGACTGGTTGCCAGCCAAGGCTATAGAACCCAATCTGTCCTATTATTTAACCCATAACTGGAAGGAAGAGACGGATTAATACCTTTCCTAAGGGTATTTGCGCATAAGTGAATGCAATGAATTCAACTGGAATTCGAACTTGGCTCTCTGATTTTTTGTTCTGAGTCAATATCCACTGCACCACAACGCGCATCCATTTTATATTTTCAGCATTCAAAAACTTATTACAATTAAAACTAATGCAATGCAATATTTATCATTAAATAATTTATAAAGATATAAATATGAAAACAATGTGGTCAATTATAAAAATATGTAAACCCTCTATAATGAATTAATATTATTTACCATTTTATACAGTTTGAATTGATTGGCAATGAGCCAATGTTTTGTCAACCATTCCATGAAACAATCTAACAAATATTGTTTAATATTTTTGTTGTTGGTTTAGGTTTTATAATTCACTTTTAATCATTTTTTAAAACAAATATTTCCAAACAGTGGAAGTAGTTAAAATAATAGTGGCGTCAAGGAAAAAAAAAAAACATCCTTTTGACATACCATCATTTTATTTTGCGTGTGTGAATATGAAGCTCCGAGATTGCCAGAAAGAGTAATCTTCAGTTTGTAGAACACTGGGTAAATCCTGAAGACTTATATTGAAGAGTGCTAAATATATTGTCTTTGTTTTAGGAAATACAGTCAGTCAGTTAAGTGCCATACATGAAACACGCTTGGGCAATCATGTCTCGAAAGCGACATGACTGACTGGGCAGAAGATTATCCCGCAGTAGGTTGCCATTGCTTTCTGCGGTAGACTGGTTGCCAGCCAAGGCTACAGAACCCAATCTGTTCTGTTATTTAACCCATAATTGGAAGGAAGAGATGGATTAATACCTTTCCCAAGGGTATTTGCACGTAAGTAAATGCAATGAATTCAACTGGAATTCGAACACAGCTCCCTGATTTCTCGTTCCGATGTCCACTGCACCACAACGCACATCTGTTGCATTTCATGAACAAAAAAATGTCTCTCTTAAATTAAATTGTCATTAAATGAAAATATAAAGATCTAAATTAAAATACCATATAATTAAGTAAACTTTACAATGTGTCTTAAAGAAAGCAAAAGATATATATGTGTAATTTAAGAAAAGTAGTTGCCCATCACCTAACTGTATAAGATTTACCTTTGAGGATGAAGCCTGTGTGTCATCAACATAGTTCAGGTCATCATCATCCATTTGACTGCCCATTTCCCTGGGCGCAAATGATGAGCTAACACTTTGCGCGAAAATTTGTTCAACTGGCTCAACTGGAGAGTTTCTATGATGAATAGAATCTTTATCGAAAGTGGAATCAAGGGTAGATATCCGGTCTCTCTCAAATGATGTGGATAGTCCATCAATGGTTGAAAATCCACTAGCGAAAACACTGTCATGACCATGGTGGTCCTGATAGCAAAAGTAATATCTCATTCTCATGCAATAAAAATTATAATTGACATCGATATTAAAAAAAAGAAATTAAAAAAAAAGAAAAAACATCTGACAAAAATTATCTTTTGTAAAACTGCTTGTCTTTTAAATAGAAAATAAAAGGTACAAATAAAGATAACATTCCCACCATAAAAAAAAATTCTTCTTTAAAATAGTTTTATTTTGATTTATATAATTAAGGAATTGTATTTATTCAGTTGTAAAATGATTTATATATTGTTAATAATTATTAATATTTATATTTTGACCAGTAGCAAAATTATGACGGTGATTATTTCTTAAAATACAATCAATTTAAGCAATTAAAAGTGACATGTAATTAAACTAAATTAATGAAAGATCTGGTGGGATTATGTTTAATTCTTTGAACTTTAATGGTTTATCTTTCATAGATTCAAAAATGAAGTTTTGTAAGTTTAAAATAAAAAAACAAAAGGCTTAAATTAAATTATATCTGATTCTTTTCACACTATTTAGCACACTAAACTTTTGATCAAACCCTATATCTAAAGAGCATGCATTCTGGGCATGCAAGTCAAGATTTACATGGTAATTTAAGGAACAGGCATTCATTTGTTTTGGAATAATGAAAGGAAATATACAAAAATATCTGTATACAAATATCATTCTTTATTACATAAAAAATTTAATTTTTATTAAGTAAAAATTTTCATAGATATGAAATTTGTAGTATTTTCTAAATAAAACACACTTGCAAAATTAATCGTTTCCACTGTTTTATTTTTATTTTTGCCGGTTCTTGTGGATCAGACTCCCAAGAGAACATTTCTCTAATCACTACAACCTTAACCTGTTCAGGTTTAGAGTTAAGCATTATCTTTCCCTCCTATCTATATAAATTACTCTGTAACTGTTATGGGAAAACACACCTATTCCTCAGATAATGGACTCCCCTCCTATATTAATAAGAGTTAACAGGAAGTTCTTGAGAAGTTTTTAGGAGTTCTTGGGAAGTTCATAGAAGTTCCTTAGAGTTCAGTCGAACTACTAAGCAGTTGATATTAGTCGGCAGTTAGCCGAATACTAAGGAGTCAGCTTTCACTGGGAGATTACCAAGTTCCTAACATTTTGGGTGCATTAAGTCAATTAGCAACCGACATAGCACGATTAAAACCTTCAGTGTGAAAACTGCTCCACAACAGTAATATAACTCTCAACCAAAAGTAGCTCCAGGACCTTGAATATGGTGAATTTTATTGTAAAAAATAAAAAAAATTGACTAAATGGTAGTTCCAAAGCTTGAATAATAAAAATCTTTTTATACTATTAACTGAAGATTTTGTAAGTTATATATATATATATATATATATATATATATATATTATATATGTGTGTCTGAAAAATAATGGGACTAAGGATGCTGTGTTAGTATTAAGCAAAGGAAGGATAAGCAGATTGTGTTATCATCTAATATGATATCCTGTGAGTATATAACTGTAATCAATTTTCTGCAACCGTAGCAATATTTTTTTTTCTTTTTCTTTCTTTCTTTTTTTTTTTTTAAAACACATGTAAGAGTTGTAGCAGAACAAATCATGGCTGTTTCACCACAGCTATGCACCTGCTCAAAGTGCCCTGAGCATCCAGCAGTTCCTGGCCAAGAAGAACATTGCCATACTGGAACAACTTTCCTATTTTCTTGATCTTTCTCTGCATTTCTTTTTGTTTCCCAAGCTCAAGGAAATCATCAAGGTGACCCATTTTGAAGGGGTAGAGACCATCAAGAGGACCATAACAATGGAGCTAAGAGGCATCCAAGAAGAATCCTCCCAGCATTGCATAGAATCATAACGGAGAAAGGTGGAAAAGTGCATTAAACTCTTTCTGTGTGTGTCCGGGGGGGGGGGGGGGGGGCTACATCAAAGTTGAAACAATGTAGTTCGTTTTGTGGAATTGAAATAAATTGTTTGTGACACCAGTCCCATTATTTTCAGTCTAATCTCATATAACATATCACCTGAAGAAGAACAGTATTGTTCTGAAACATGAAATTTTTGTGTAGTGATATTATGCTTTTATAAACCATTGTAATAAAATTAAAATATGAAGCTCTATTCTGTATCAAGCATTCTTTATAAAAGTAAATGCTTGAACAGTGAGTTTTAATCTACATGTTCTTTCACTTTTTTGTAATATATACTCAAATTAAGCCTATAACACAATTTTCAAATCCATCGTAATAATCATATCTACTCTGAAATGTATTATAATGTTATCAAATGTAAACATGTTACGGAAATTAATGAAGATTAATGAAACTGGCTATAAACAACCGACAATTTGAAATGATTTGTTTGAACATTATTTTTTATCAATACTCGTATTTAAGTAGATATTCTGTTTATAATATATATATATATATGACTGCTGACTAATCAGTCAGGTTTCAGTCCCGGCTTGAGGCAAATAGCAAAACGAGCCTGTCTGTGGATGGTTTGTTTTTATATATATATTAAAATAGAATACAGTGAGTGCTGTAAAATTTTAATATTTTATAACCTACTGTTAAGGTAGTAGATCAGTTCACACACATTATCTATACATATTTATATATGTATATAGTCATCTGCAGACAGATCTGTTTCGCTGTATCACAGCTCATCAGTATGGTTAGACAGCTGATTGCTTTTTACCCAGGACTGAAACCTGACCAAATTGGCGTCAGTTGGTGATTCTACCTCTGAGCTACGGGCGCTTGATAGAAGGAGGCAGACCTTTTAGCGTGTATATTATTATACATGCCCAATATATATATATATATATATATATATATATATATATATATATATATACACTAAACTGATCCGAGGCAGAATGTATAGATACTACATTCTGAACTTAACCAGAAGGCCAGGAAAGTCAATTCATAAATGTTCCTTTAATTTTTTGTTTGTTTTTTTTTTTACTAGTACCATGCTAGTATATGATATATGTCTATAATAGAATACTACATATATTCTATGGAATCTGATTAGGTTTCCTAAAATCTTAAGTGTAAACATTCTCAAACAAAGACTTGCAGTTGCAAAAGAATCATTTTTGACAGAAAGACTTAAAACATGCAAAGTAAATATCAACTAAAAAGACAGAAGGACAAAAAAATCATGAAATAAAATTTAAAAAATAATAAATTTATTCTGAAATTAATATTTTTAGTAACATGCTAAAGATTAGTGACATGCTTGGAGAATTACTGAATTAGCAAGAAACTAAAAGTTTCCAAAAAAAAAATCAGCTTATTAATATTTCTATTTGTGAAATCGTTATTTACTAAGATAAATTCTATGCTAACAATTTTTTTTCTTGCACTACTCGCTTGTGGAACTCCCTTCCAGATCCATGCTTTCCAGTAAACTTTAATCTGCAAAAATTTAAAAGCAATGTAAATCGCTATCTACTGTTCTCCGGACTCTTTTTCTCTTTCTGATCACTACTAATGTTCCCTTCTCTAATTCTTCCACACCCACCTTGTGTCTTAGTGGCTTTTCTGCTTTGCATGGGATGAAAGAAATAAAAAAATACTCTCATGCACAAGGCCACAGTAATAAACCAAAAATTCAGCATGCTGTCTCTAAGATAAGTTCATTAACCACTCTACGCAATAAGCACATTTTTATATGCTTATTTTAAAGACGAAAGATGAAAGTAATGATGAAAAACATGATTGTAGAGTTTACTGTTAATGAATTTTTTATATGCTTACAATTTAGAAAAGAAGTAATCTTAATTTTCCTCTTTCTCTGTTGCTAGGATTTTCTTCCTCAGTTTTTGTTATAAAAATACAAAAAACAGATTATCATCATGGTGGGTGTGTCTGTCGATGCAGATCCCACACTATTAGTAATCTTTTCTTTCTTTTTTTTTTCTTCCCATATATCTCGGATTTTTTTCCTTTGCTTAGTAATCTTATTCTTCCTCTTTCAATATTGATATTTTTTTTTTTTGCTATTTAGTAATGCATAAATGAACAGCCAAAAACCAAAGATCACTGTTGTTAAGTTGCTAATTAGATTGAAAATTGCCTTATTCTTTAAATTAAGATTTTAATGGTATTGCCCCAACCTAAGTTTCTCTATGATGTGTCAATTTTTGCTGTGTTATCTATCTAATCTAAATCTATCTAAACTTATTTATAAATGGAACTTTGTGTGTGTGTATTCGTTACCTATAGACTCCGAAACGGCTGAACCGATTTTCTTGAAAATTTACACAGTTGTACTATAAGCATCTGCAAGTGTTCTTAGCTAGGTTTTGTGTCAAGGTACCCCTGATAAATATCGATAATCGAAAAATTCGGGTTATAGAAGGAGTGGTCCGATTTTAATCAAATTTGATAAACTCATACACAAAGACATAAGAAACGATATTCAGAAGTTTCAAGGTTGCAGTTCTTACAATAGTGCAGAAAATTTGATATCGATACCAGGAAATCAAAATTTGACTTACATCCATTCATTTTTCTTTCAGTCTATGGTTTTGCTTTAACTGGAAACAACTATTGCTTTTTATTCTTTCGTGTCAACGTCCAAAGAGTCTGAGCTCCAGTACTATGGATTAGTTTTAAAGCTTTCATTACACCCGAGCAACACCGGGCTATACTGCTAGTTTCATAATAAACAAACATCTGCTCACAAACAGAAATTAGATCCTTATAATATAGATTATTTTTTGTTTTTTAATTTAAGATGAACTATTTACAAGCAGGTTTTTCATATATCATACATTTTATATACTAGATTATATATTAAAACCTAGGGCTACTAAATTTAAAGTTTATTTTAGTAGCATTTCTTCAGTTGGTTTGTTTTAGAAGTAGTCCAAAAAGCTAGTCTCAATTACCTATGCTCAAATGTTAATTGAAATTAACAAAAAAAAAAAAAAGTTACTCATTATTAAATTACACAAACTGACATCTTTTTATATAATTTTTTTTCTGGTTACTTTGTTCTATACCAAGATATTTAATGATGTTCTTTGTTCTGAAATTGTTTGCTTCAATAACGAAATGCTTCTTGAGGATAACACTTGGTATTTGTAAAATCAGTCACTGATTATGAAAGAGAAAGAATAAATTTATTTAACGGGCAGATACGGCTGCCTATAAAGGAAATTATCTTTTATCTATTATCTGTTCAGAGATTTCTATTTTTTACTTCAAAACAAAACCTTTGTTTTGATGATATAATTTTGAAAACCTCTTCTTACCTCTTCAGCTACCTCTCTATCCTATCTTCCTTCACTCAACCCTCTCTTTGTGGTAAATAATCTCAGGGCTGAGTAAGTTCATTGTATCTCGAGTATAGACATCATGAAATCCAAACAAACATTTGCCTAAAGATAGAACTTAAGTGATAATGTATGTAACATATTAAAAGAAAAAATAATTTTAAATGTATCATCACAGAAGAGGTTATCTATACCAAATTTAATAGTCATTGGGAATTTAGCAGTTTTTTTTTTTTTTTTTAGTTTATAAATAAGCTAAAAATATTTATCAGTGACCTGCCTTACAAGATACCATTTTCTCTCAAGGCAAGGTTTATGAAATTAAATTCTCAAAATCTATCAGTGCATTGTGCATAAAACATTCTTCTGAATATCGTGCTATCTAAAGTTTGTCGGGCAAGACCACCAAACGTGGGAAGTAGAAGCCATGGACCAGAATCACTGAAGAAACATCTGAGATGCCACAACCTACTTTGAAACAGAATGAACTACATTCAAGAAAAGTAACAAGAATGAAGATGGCTGGCAGAGTTGGTCTGGCCTTCAGTAACAATTGCCTGTCCTAATTGTCCCCACCAATTTCAGGTAAGAGTCGGCTTTAAAAGGCATCTGCATACTCTTCGACTGTTCCATCTGCAAAGATAGGTGGTCCCTCCCATGGCAGTGGCAGACATGGCTTTGAAAGCCCAGGATACTCCTGAAGTCAGTTAAGTGTCATACATGACGCTTGGGCGATCATGTCTCGAAAAAGACTTGACTGACTGGGCAGAAGATTATCCCGAAGTAGGTTGGCATTACTTTCTGCGGTAGACTGGTTACCCATCAAGGCTATAGAACCCAATCTGTCCTGTTATTTGACCCATAACTGGAAGGAAGAGACGGATTAATACCTTTCCCAAGGGTATTTGTGCGTATATGATTGCAACGAATTCAACTGGAATTCTAACTCGGCTCTCCGATTTCTTGTTCCGAGTTGATATCCACTGGGCCACAAGAAGAGTCTAATGTTGGGTGACTAGAAAATCCTCCAAGGAACGTAACTGGTGTTGAATTTACAGTTACCTCCCATTACATATTTTTTTAAATGGTATTTTATTTTAGGGTTTTTTTCAGACAACAGAATTACTTGGTGTCACCCATCTCATTTCTAAGTAACATCGGATAGTACTAGGTTAAATGGTACTAATTGCAGAGAAGAAATTATGACCTGATTAAAGATATTTGTAATATCACAAGTACAAGGGTAGTTGATCATCTCTTCTTAAAAACATATATCATAAGTGATACTGAGCAGGATCGGTGCAAGAGTCTCATAATTTATGTATTTTTTTTTTCAAGATTTTTCTTTTTTTATTCATGAAATCTAAAAGAAAAGACACCAAAATGACATAAAAATTCACCAAGATTTTTCAAACTTTAACAGATTTGCTTAATTTAATTTGTAACATTTATAAATATAAGTAGAAAAAGGAACTGTTAAGATAATGGCTGTCACAAAGAATTGCCTTGGGCCATTAATCAGGCTTGTCTCCCACAGGTCAGGGCCTTTGAGGGCAGTATCCACCAGCCCTGATACTAGATTATTTGTTATAAGAAAATTCGTTTTGATAATTTAAATAATTTTTTTAGGTGATTTACTGTGTGTAACACAAATCCGTAAGTACAGAACATTCTGTGAGGATTGAAATCACCATTCAGTCGTCACTCCACCCAAGTTTATTGAACGGGGGAAAAGGCTCATCCCTTGTTTCCTGTTTAGGATGTGGTTTCCGGCTTTCTCTTTTCCAATCTTTTACTCATTTCCATTCTTTTCCTCTCTTTTTTTTTTTTTTTTTTCAATTGGAGTAGATAGACTAAACTATTGCCCGGTTCACACTCCACCCACGTTTATTGAATGGGTGAAGAGGCTCATCCCTTGTTTCTTGTTTAGGATGTGGTTTCTGGCTTTCTCTTTTCCAATCTTTTCACTCTTACGTAGCCCCCTGCACATTAGTGGCATTACTGCCTTGCTCGGGGTGATATGATTAAAAAAAATTAATCTAGCAAAACAAACTTGCTAATCTTACACCATATTGAAGTGCTCAACATAATTTTATTTAAATATATTTAGATATACTCTGATAATAAAATTAAATATGTTCACTTATTTTTTTCGCCACTGTGTGTCTTGCAAAATTACATCCACTCATCAAGAGACTTGATTATAAAATATATATTGATATATCAGAATATATTCTTTTGTATTGAAATATTCAAAAGCTATTCTGAATTCAACTCTCTGTAAGTTTATTATTCTAGTTATTCAGTGTCATGGTGGTATCACCCATTACAGTGGATTGAACTCTTCCTACAACTACGTATACTTCCCCTCACAAGAGGTGGCAGGGTGAGAGATCTGCAGGAGATCAGCATAAGCAGATCAGTGGAGAGCGATAGGCAGAGATAGCCAAGACTGCTACTGTACGACTATTTTGCTGTGTTAATATATATTTATTTTCTATTTTGGTTGTTGTTGTATTATTTCTTGCTGGACTCTTAACCGGGTCCATGACATTCAGAAACAAAGTATAATTGTAAAAGTCAAATGATTTATTTTAAATAAATTGTTGTGTTGTTCTACAACACATGATCAGTCATCAACTTCTTGGTGGGTCTTAGTTTACTATACACTTTATATCTTCAACTTAAAATATACAAATATATACCATCCTATTTACCACTACATGAATTAAAAAAGAATTTATTTCCTAGTTTTTTAAACTTAAAAGTGAATGAAAAAAATTTCAAAAGTAATTCTAATCCTTCTTTATTCTAAAAGCCTTTAAAATAATCTTTTTATACTGTCTTAAAAAATAAGTACTCTTGATATGTTAATAAGCTGATTTTTCAAATAAAACTAACATACTTACCTTTTGTATACATGAAAGAAAATCCTACCCAAGTAGTTAATTACCAAAAAGAATGAAAAAAAAATTGTTTTCACTTGGTTAAAGGCTGTTAGAAATAGGAATATTATTTGGTTAGTGATTTAGCTGAAAATAAAACAAAAAAACCTAACAAATTTACCTTTTCCTGGGGTGACAAAACATCTCCACTATAGTACATCATTTCAGCCTCGTAATCAGGGCCCTTCTCCAAGTAGGTAGGGTATTCCATACCAGAACCAATGTCGCTTATGATGCGGCCTCTGGTATCCTCAGAAGCATTCCGGACTTTATGTAAGTCCTAATGTACAATGAAAGCAACAGAGGGCAGATACTTAAACAGTTCATGCAACAAAAGAATGCAACCAGTAAAGCATATTGACACAATATTGATACAACATTTAAAAAAAAAAAATGGGTGTTTTTTTTCTATTTACTTACCATAAAAAAATAGAATGGAACAGGGAGTAAAAATCTTTATGGAAAATCTTTCTTATTCCTTTTGCCCATATTTTAAACACACGCACACAGGCAACATATCTTCGCACATTTACATGCACACAGGCAACATATCTTCGCACATTTACATGCACACAGCAACATATCTTCGCACATTTACACGCACACAGGCAACATATCTTCATTCAAACATGTTTCATTGAATAACATTTATATGTTATGTTTACTTAATTTTATAGTGATACTTTCCAGTTTTCTAACCAGTTTCTTGATGTTAAGATGAAATTCATCAAGGATGGCACCATAGTTTTTTTTTATCCTAGGCAAGTATTTTCAATCTTTCTAAGATCATCTTCAGAGGTAAATTACAAAGACAACCTACTGCAACAGAGTGTGTTTGCTCATGTTTTTAAAAAATTACTATGACAACCAAATGCAGATTTTATCGCAGTTACAATATCTTGTCTTTGTAATTTACCCTTGAAGATGAAATACTTGAGCTAAAAAAAAATCTATTAACTTCATTCTGACATCAAGAAACTGATTAGACAACTGAAAAGAATGAGTATCAAAATAAGTAGACAATATGTCTATATTATTCAGTAAAACATATATATTTAAAATATTATGAACAGTAACCATTTCAACTACCATGGCTTCCACCACTGAAGGATTCCTCAGGCTTTTCATTACTTAAGGAAACTTGTGAGGAAAACTGCGATAGCTGAAAAAGTTTGTGCTTGTAATATTTTTAATTTTCACTAGCTTTACACTTTCAATTTTCTTAATTGTTTATTGAGCACTTTTTATATGTAACCATTTCCTGGACGAGATAAACCTTGTTAGTAAAAAGTCTTTTTATGTGTGTGGAGATATATATATATATATATATATATATATATATATATATATATATAATTTGCCAGAATCTATCTTACATTTATAAGTTTACCATTTGTAAATGCAGTAAACTGTTGCCACATGTGGTCTGGTGCTTCTTCTATTATTTAGAGATTCTTGATAAAATCAATAGCAGAATCTGGTATCTTCTGTCACTTTCCCACTGCCATAACATAGCTTTTTTGTGCCTTTTTTATAAATATTTTCATGGTAATTGTTCTGATGAATGTTTTGCTTTGTTACCTAGACTTTATGAAATTTAATAGTAGTACTAGATTGGCAGTAAAGTTTCATTATTTTACAGTTGAAATGGTGAGATGTAACTGCAAGTTCTATGTTAACAGTTTCTTATCTTGCTTGTGGAACTTTCTTCTGGATTTTTAATTTCCAGTAAATTTTGATCTTCAAGAACTTAAATGCAATATCGGTTATCTTTCTTTTTTTTTTTTTTTTTTTTTTAAATTCCTGTTCTTTAATTAATATTTTTTTCTATCATATTTTCTCATAGTCAGTCACTTCCTTGCATATTAGTGACTTTATTACTTTGCTTAGGGTGAAATGATTATGTATTTTTGATTTAATCATTTCCCTCGCAGCAAGGTGGGACTGCCAATAGTGAGTAGGGTGTTACAGTGAGAGAAAAGACTGGGCACAGTGGGTATTGAAGAAAGTTTAAAAGATGAATGGGAATCAAGAAGACAGAAGATGGCAATTTACATTGTATTTAAATTTTTTTGAGATTGTAGCAATCAGGGAAGCAAGTCAATGGAAGAGTTCCATAAGTGGAAAGTGCAAGAAAAAAAAGAAACTGTTCAACTAGAAGTACCAGTTGCCTTCATATATATATATATATGTGTGTGTGTGTGTTTGTCCCTTGCAGGCAAGGAAGACCATGATTTCTAGTAGAAGACATGACTTGCACTTTAATTGGATTTAAGTGAGGGAGAGTTTTAATTATCCTGCAACAGGTTACCACTACCTGCTCTGGTAGACTAGTTGCCAGTCAAGGCTATAGAACTCAAGCTGTTCTGTTATTTAACCCATAACTGGAGGGAAGGGACGGGTTAATACCTTTCCCAAGAATATTAGCGCATAAGTGACTGCAGGGCATTCAACCAGAATTTGAACTTGGCTCCCCAATTTCTTGTTCTGAGAAATTAACTGCACCACAATGCACATCCATTAAGAACGCTTACAGCACCTGGCATTCCCAAGTGGTCACCCATCTAAGTATGGGCAAGGCTCAACGTTGCTTAACTTCAGTGATCAGAAGAGAACCGGTGTATTCAAAGCAATATGACCGTAAGAGATGCACACACACACACACCAGTGAAACGAAACATTAGTATCAGACAGAAACTAATATTTTGGTTTGTTATGTATAATAGCCTCATCCACATGTAAAAAAAAAAATAATGGAAGCAGTAATAATAAAAAAGAAATAAAAAAACTCAATAATATCAACTATGAACACAGCCACAATGTGCTGACCGTGTTCAGAAAATAAGATATTCCTATAACTCTAGACATATACATATAAACACAAACATTCAGTTAAATTTAAGATAAAAAAAATATTGTGAAATTACATAAAAAGCTTAATCACATTACATTGCCAGTCACCTTTAATGAAACATGTATAAAAGAGGGATGCTGCCCAAATACTTAATTATATACATATATTTTTCCTTTATAAGATTTTCATTCCCTTTCCAAAGTGAACAATAATTATTGTGAAGTGTAGATAAAATACCAAAATACTATTTACAATATAAATTCTAATAATTTTGTATCATGCATACTAAAGTATTCTCAGCCAGTAATTCACAATTATCTTTAAATTAATATAAGAAAATATAAAAAGGATAATTTGTTAAAAGAATTTAAAATCTGTTAAGTGCAAAAAACAAACTCGTAAATTATTTACATTTGGACTAATGGCCTCTTTGTTGATGAGGATATTTATCCAAAATTAAATGATAAATTCTCATCTGAGAAATTTAAACAGAAAACACTTAAGTTATTTTAAATAAGCATCAAAAGGGAAAATAAAGATTATATATTTTATGTTGTAAAGTTTTTATTGAAGAGGATTTATTAGTCAGTGTGTCTTTATATATTGGTTTCTAATGTAGGCATATCTTTCAAGTATAAAATTAACACTTCAATTAATGGAAGATTTAACTTGGACAAATGCTCACATGTACCCTCACATAAAAAGTGGCGCACCCTAACATACATGAATATATACAAAAAAGTTGCATGTAGGCTAACATATACAAAAACATATATAGTATATTTTTTATATTTATTTTTTAATTTGTTCTATATTTATTTTATATTTTTAATTCTTTTTATATTTATTTTATATTTTTCAATATTCTTTTGCAATTTTATATTTTTTCAATATTCTTTTTAGATTTATTTTATATTTTTTCAATATTCTTTTTAGATTTATTTTATATTTTTTCAATATTCTTTTTAGATTTATTTTATATTTTTTCAATATTCTTTTTAGATTTATTTTATATTTTTTCAATATTCTTTTTAGATTTATTTTATATTTTTTCAATATTCTTTTTAGATTTATTTTATATTTTTTCAATATTCTTTTTAGATTTATTTTTATATTTTTTCAATATTTTTAGATTTATTTTACATTTTTTCAATATTCTTTTTAGATTGATTTTTTTAATTCTTTTTATAATTATTTATTTAATATGCAATTAACATAGAAAAGATCATATGTACCATACAATAAAAAATTTTCTCAAAACAAATGTTTTGTAATTCTTCAATCCACTCTTTGGGAGGCTTCAGCAATTAACTGGCGTTTTTTTTTTCTCTCTCTCTCTCTCTCTCTGACACTATATATATATATATATATATATATATATATATACACACACACACACACAATATACCTAGACTGATTATAGAAGTACTGAAAAATGAAACTGATTCTAGGCATAGTACACAAATATTTCACTGACCCTAGACAGTTTTTATTTATATTTACATAATCTTGGCAATTTTTTTTCTTATTAGTAATATTTTAATTAACAAGAATGCAGTGATCATTTTAAATCCTTTTTTTAAATTATCCCACAGTTAAATTTATGTTCAAGATAAACATTTTATTTCATTTTATTTAATGCTCTATCCAAATATTTTAGAATTAAAAATTTAGTTTAGAAACAGCTTTAAACTAAATGCAAATTAGTGAAAAAAAATCCTCTGGTCATTGTGACATTCTTTTAGTTTTTTTTTCTTTTTTTCTTTCTTTCTTCTCCACCCAAATTTGCCATCTGGCTGAGAATACAAAACCAAAATAGATTATAAAACAACTTTTGGCAACAAAATTTGTGATAAGATCTACTACACTGTAAATAAAAAGACATGACTAAAAAGAAGAAAGAAAGAAATGGTAATAAAACATGCTGATAAGCACCGTGCTTGTTTACCTTGTCAAAAGATAGATCGAGTGGAGATGTAATATCACCCTTCTCAATGGAGATGCTGTCTTCACCTATATAAAAAAAAAAACAATAGAATTTATAAATTATTAAATATTCAAACATTTCTCTTTCAGAATAAAAAAATTAAAAAAAAAAAGTCCATTTTGTGTTTTTCAGATTATTTATAAAAATGACAGCAAAGATAGAGACAATAGTCCATGTGTAAATAATGATAAAACCTCATCCTAGGAATTTAGACAGAATAAAATAAAGTCCAATTTTTTTTATTTGAATTTATATTAGTATTATATGTGAGTAATACATTATTAGGTGAATATTTGATCTGAAACTTTTACTGTATAATGTTCAATCTACAGGATTAGTATTTACGACTGGATTAAATGCCTTGACAAAGAAAGGAAATTATATAGAAAGATAAATATTTGTGTAAAATAAATGCTTTTTCATCATGATACTGCAGGTACTGATCCACCTGTGTTTGTGAAACGTATCCGGGCATCAAAAATTTATTCAAGCAAGGTCTGCTTGTTTAATTTTTCATTGAATTTTCCAATTTTCAGACATGATGTTGTACATGAGTAAAATTGTGGCTAATGCATTCAAAGTTCATGTTTTCATTATTTGTTTGTTCAAGATTTTAAATCAAGCTCCATGAAACTGTTTTACATGTGAAGTCACTTAATATACTTGAACCAAATCAGAATTGTAGCATTAAAAAAAAGATACTTCTCTACCACACTGATAACACCCAGTTCTTGATAATGACCGAGACAAATAAAAACCAAAAACAAACAAAAAGCATTACCTTCTGACAATTTAAATTAAATTTAAACCATCAGACCTTGTTACTTTTGATAAGAATATTTGACCCCATGTAATAACTCTGGGTTTTTGTAGAGATTGTCTCGAAGACAATACAGGATAGACATATTTAACCCATTAAATCTTTACCACTTGCCAGTACACTTGTGGTGATACTGAGCAAAAGTGATGGACCAGATGTTTGCGCTTTCATGATCAAAAAGCAAATGACCTATACTTCATGTATTACTTCAATTGTAAAAACATTAATTGATATGTGTTATAAATAAAATGTTATCTTTCAACTCAATTTGCTTTTCTTGGTTTATAACCTTTCTTTATGACTTATAGTGGGCTATCTACAACAAGGCCAAATTCCGTTAACCTGCAACAGTATACAACTACCCTTCACTAGAACGGACTCTCCACTACTAGCTAACAGAAAAGAATAGATAAGCAACCCACTATACACTATATGTGGACATTTTGGGATAGATTTCACTCTCCAGATCTATCTCCATGACAGTGAAGAATAGCAAATGGCCGGTATAAAGTTGCTCACATGAATAGCCTTATTCTATTAAGAAGGATTTGGTTGGGTGATTCTTTTTGTTGATTAGATGCTGGAGCATTATGCTCATTAACCAGTACATTGGGTTTATTTGGTTAAATTCTAAACTATTTTAAGACAAAATAAACTTAAGTTCTTAATATATTCATCTCAAGTTAAAGGTAAATATAGCAATCAAATAAAGGCACATCCATAGAGGCAAAACTAATTGAAAGAAAATGAATATAAATCTGTTTATGTCAAAGAATGAAGAATTTCTAGAATATATTGATGCATTAGAAAGAGCATATAACGCGGTCAAGACGAATGAGTGGAAAGGTTTGAAAATCTACATTTCCATTAAGACAAGATTCGTTTTTAGTCAGACCAAAGGATTAGCGACAAACCTTTAAAAGACTTGGAAGTTTATTTCTGAGATTCATGCATAAAATATCAGTTTCAGATATTTCAAATAGCAATTCATTTTAAAACAGGCATTTGTATTCTTTAATTTTCTTTGTTTTTTATGAACTGTATGCTGATAATGAGATGTAATCAGGAAAACCAGAGAGAATAACACTTGAGAGAAAGAGAAGAGAAAGATGCAAAGAATGAGACAGACAGACAACAATCATAAGGCTAAGGCAAAAAGGCATGAAAGCACCTTACATTACCAACTTCTTCATTTACAAACTGCATTGAACATGAAATATATATAAATTGCTAATTTTAATTATGAAAATGTTATGTGGTTATAAATTATGCTAGCATAAGACCCCTTTTTTCTTTTAACATATGCATTGGAAATTCTGCCTAGGATCAGATGCAGTAACGATGCACTCAACATAACGTGTTACATACACACTATATATATATATATATATATATATATATATATATATATATATAGGAAAGAATATTAATAAAAAGTTTTGAATTTAAAAACGTACTTTTTTAAACAGTATTTGTTTATTTTTATTGTATTTTTTATATTTCAGACCGCCCTCGGTCCTTCATCAGAAACAAGTGACTTGTTTCTGATGAAGGACCGAGGGCGGTCTGAAATATAAAAAATACAATAAAAATAAACAAATACTGTTTAAAAAAGTACGTTTTTAAATTCAAAACTTTTATTAATATTCTTTCCTATACATATTAAGACAGTATACATGGATGATCATCACTATATATATATATACATATATATATATATATACAAATTGTACATTTGCCTCGATGAAGTCTCTCAGAGAACAAAATGTGTCAGCTAAGTCTTCCTTTTGGCTTTATTCATAAAACTTTTAGTTGCAGTCAGTCATGTTATAGTGGGAATTAGTTTATAAATATTATGTTCTGCCTCAATGCAAGGCATTAAACACATTTTTTTCCCTAGTGTGGGATTCCAAGTAGGCTCTCTCTCTCTCTTTTTTTTTTATTTTATATCTCTGAGCCACTGATTTCCTCTATATATATATATATATATATATATATATATATATATATATGCACACTACCTATTTGAAAGCGCTCAATATCAGTGATAGAGCTAACATATTTAGTTGGATAGGTGTAAGTTTGTGACCTTGTGTTTCACATTTTTGTGATCATCAGATGATCGCAAAAATGTGAAACCCAGGATCACAAACTCAAACCTATCTAACTAACTATATATATATATATATATATATATATAGTATCCATAAAGTCTATGTGCATTTTAAAAAATTCATAACTTTATTTGGACAGAAATAATCTGTAAAAAATGTTATAAAGTTTAATGTACCTAGTTTTAAGTATAGTTATTGAATAATTCTTTACCACAAAATTTGCAAAATATTTTAAATAAATAAAAAATATGAACTGCAAAATCATATTACCCTTTGTATTGCTAATGATGGAGGACATGTGGAGACTTAAATAAAATTTCAATAAAAACTTAAAAATATAGATTTACTTCTTTCTAATCCTTTTTACAAATTATTTCTATCGCAAAACACACACACACACACATAGCTAAATTCTAGTCACTTTCTCACTGACTTAATGTGGCTTCCCTCTGTCTCTTCTACAAATACTTTCATGGATTCTGCTCTGATGAAATTTGTTCCGTGGTGCTCCCTCTGCATGAATTTACTCGAGCTACTAGACTAGCAATTAGGTCCCACCCTTTTACAGTGAAGCCAACTTCTATTCTCACACTTCCTACCTGTGGGACTCCCTTCCATATACTTGCTTCCCTGATAGTTACAATCTCCAAGAATTTAAATGCAATGTCAGTTTCCATCTCTTACCTCCTTGACTTGCATCCTTTCCCTGACAACTCTTTTATCCTGTTCTTCTCCCTTTCCACTCTACTCTCATTCAGCTCTCTTCACACCAGTGTTCCTATCCTTCTCTTACCCATTCTCCAACATCCCCTGTGGTCTATTCCTCCTTCTCTTTACTCTCCTCATGTAACCCCCTGTGCACCAGTGGCAGTACTGCCTTGCTTGGGGTGAAATGATTAAAATAGAAGCTAAAAAAAAATATATATTAGTCCCTGTATATATGCATGACAGTGCACAGATACTACCCTCTGATCCGAGGCAGGGTGTAGATGCTCCAATCTTCAAGAGGTATGCTGATTCATAAATAATCCTGTTATTGTTATGGGTACTATGCTAGTAATAAAAATAATAATAATAATATTATATATATAATATTATTATATATGATAATAATAATAGTAGTAATAATAATAATGATTAAAATTATTCAGTGATAATTTCTGAAAAATAGCTGGACATTAAATTCAAAAGATGATCTCAAAGAAATTTAAAAATGTATTAAATCAAATTAAAAAAAAATAGAACTTGCTTGTTACCAAGTGCATATTTTAAATGTTTTAACACTGGTGTAGATTTTTTTCTCGGAAAATAATGAAAATATTCTAACTTTGTGGGAGACTATAGTGGATTAGCAAAAACATTATAGCAACAACAAAATGAATGATATCTATAGCCTTTTGGAATGGTAATAACCCATCTAAAAATCAAATAATATATCTAGAAAAATATTACTAAATTTTCAAAACAGAGCCCTTCATCCATGTATAATTCTCAGCATTAACAAAATGAGACAGTATATCCAGAATGTGGATTTAAAATATAGAGATGATCAACTGATTAAGATCTTTGCATTAATCTTCATGATTTTTTTAAACTTTGAATTTAAAAAAAGATTTGGCAAACATGGACCTTTGTGCCCACAATCAGGCACAGTGCCAAAAGGATGTTATTTTTTTTTCCTTGGCATTACTAAATTTTAACTAACTTCACTCCTCAGCAATGTTTATTATTTTAAAAACTAATGATTAGAATTGAAATAAAACCTAAACATATGAAAGTGAATTCATACATTTTCTTTGTTCTTGAGAATTGACAACAAAAATAAAAAAACATTATTTAATTATTAACCCTGGAACACTAACCATGAATTAAAGTTACACCATGGGTATATCATACTCAACTTTGAAAATATCAAAAACAAATATTAAATATAAATCTTTATTTGAAATATTTTACATGCAGGCACTTCAAAATTTGTCCTTTGAGATAAAATTAATAGGAACTGAAAAAACATTATTTAGGTAAGAAAATCAGATACAGAAAATTGTAATTAAATTGTCATTAAAAAGGCGTCATTTGTGCTGGGTACTATATACCCATGGTTAGTGTTCTCGGGTTAAATTGTTTATTTACATTATTATATTATATTATTTATTGGAATGGCTGGAAAAACCTTGGCTAATTGCCAATTGATTCAAACTTTATAAAATGGTAAATAATAACAATTTCCTTAAAGTTGATTTCCATTTTAATAATTTAGTAAATGTTCGTAAATTTATGAATTAAAAACTTTGCACATTTATTTCTTTATAAATTGGTAAATGATAAAATATTGCCTCATTAGTTTTTAGAATGTTGTAAATATAAAATTATTCTTGTTAATAAACCATTTAATAAATTGTTTTTTTAATATTTGTTGTAAATTCTCAAGAAAAAAACCCATAAATTCACCATATATTTTGATTTTATTACGATTCTAAACATTGCCGAGGAGTGAAGGTAGTTAAAATAATGGTGATGTTATGGGAAAAAAAAACAGTCCTCCTAACATTGTCTTATTGCAGGCACAAAGGTTCATGTTTGTCAAAGATTTATGCAACACCTGAAGATAAATATTGAGTTGTTTTAATAGAATAAAGACAAACATCAAGAGAGACTTATATAACGTTTATTATCTAGCAGATTCTTTTCGTTATGGTTAGTTTGTTTTGGAAATGAAAATAGAAACAACTATTATTTCACCAACAGTATATTTAATAAATTGGATATGTTTTCAAATATTTTATCAATTTAGACAAGCATAAAAAAATCTTAAAATATTAATAAGACACAGAGCTGTGCAAGTTTTCATATCAACTTGAATTTACATCATTTGCCCAAGGAGATGCTTCTAGCTTGTAAAATAATAATACACTAGTATCTGAATTCTATTACAAATAAGAATATTGTGTTAATTTTGAAGATTTAATAAATATTTTCTGAACTATAATAATTCCAAAGAAACAATGCAATTTAAAAACTCAAACACAAGGACTATTTGAAAGCAGTGTGAAAAAAATATAAAAATTGTGGTTCTGAAAAGGGCAAAAATCATAAAAGCAATTTTGTTTTTCATGATACAAAAGCTAAAACAAACTTAAGAAATGACAAAAGAAAGCCAAAATAAAACAAAAACAATTTGCCGACTGAAAAATTCATCAGGAATTTCATCAAAAGACACAAATATACACTTCAAATATATTTACATTATACACAGAGTCCTATAGTCACTCATTAATTCCAGCCAACTGACAATCCTATTCTTCCTGATTTTCAGTGCATTTCATTAGTAAAATTATTTGTAATGATTTTGCATAGTAAAATCATTAGCAAGTGTATTTATATTATATGTAAGATAACTATTGTCAATAATTCTTGACCACTGACAATCACCTTTCCTGATTTTTAAATGCATACTTCCTAAAAGAAATAAATGTTTCTTTTTAAATTTTAACTACATTTCATCATTTCTTGTTCATTATGCTCTATCCCTTAAAAATATATATTAGTCCCTGTGTATATGCATGACAGTGCACAGATACTACCCTCTGATCTGAGGCAGGGTGTAGATGCTCCAATCTTCAAGAGGTATGCTGATTCATAAATAATCCTGTCATTGTTATGGGTACTATGCTAGTAGTAGTAATAATAATAATAATAATAATAAATGTTTTTCATAAAATTTGTAGTCTTGAGAAATCAAATTTTATTTCTTAGATCTAAGATTATTTAGTTTGAGTTTTCAACAATCTAATTTAACAATCAGCTTTCAATATATCTTGATTTGAGGGGTCTGCTGACTTGGTGATGTAGTAAACGCTATATTTATTTTCTGATATTTAAAACTTTGAAGGAATTAAAGCAGCTGTATAAATAAAATAAATTTAAATTTTATATGAGATATTATTTTTTTATGAGATATCCTAACAAGCAAGATCTTGAGTTATTAGTAATAATTTTCTTACTATCTTTTTTCTTTCACATTTGTTTTTATACTTTTATTTTTTAAATGAAAATTAGCAAATGCATTTTTTTTATCAACACAAACTGAAAAAATTTCTAATTCATTTTTGTTATTAAGTTCATATTAATAAATTTTACAAAAAGAAGTTATTTTCATATATTATGTGGAGACCATATTTCCCAATGTATAATGCATCTTTTAAAATCAAATTTAACATAAAATAATGTCTTAGCATGTCATACACAAAACAGTAAATTGTTGGCAACACTCAAAGCAAGCACGTACTGCATTTAGCATCACAATAAAATTTACTGTGTGGAAACAATAGCCATAATTTTCAGAATTTAAAGATCCCAATAATTGAATAAATTTTAGCTCAGCAGTTAAATTATCTTATCTACAGTATTTGTTGTGATTTAAATTTTCTTTTTTGTTTGTTTTATGTCGTATGTTTGAAATATTTTGTTTCTATTATTTTAATGGATTTTAGGTGAAAAATTAAAGGACATATGGCACAACTTGAAATACTGTAGGTATTTTTACAACAAAAAACCTGTTTACTTAAAATAACAAGTAAAAACAAATGAAGACTTGGTTTTAATTTGTTTAATCATGCAACTTAGAAAGTTACATTAAAGTTGTTCTGTAAACAATAAATATATTTAAAGCTGAACAATAAACATTAAAAGGAATATTTCTATAATTCTCAAATATAAAATAAACATGGAAAATTTTGTTTCCTTTGAATTCACAAGGGAATGTTTTAGTTCAGAGGTTGTTTTAAAGTATTTTTAGTTCCATATTGCAAATAATTTATTTAAAATTGTTTTATTTGTATTTGTTATATAAATCATTAACAATCAATTAAAAAAAAATGTACTTGGAATCAGCTATCAAGACATTGTTTTTCAATGTTATGTAATAAATTTTATCAAGCCATCATTATTAACTTTTGTTTTGAAGAAATAAATTTTTCAATTCAAAACTTGTGTATTTTGTGTGTTTGGAATTTTAAGAATTATCTCACACGCACGCACAAATCCACATTGCAACACATGTAATTAGTGTATTCCTGTTTTTGACAAATATATATGAAGGAGATTTAAAGAAATAAAAATAACTGAAATCATATTTCTCTAAGTTTCAGTTTCTCAATTTTTTCATTAAAGAGATACAGGATAAAATTGTATGCAAATTATATTGAAAAGTTAAATTTAGATAATTAGCATTTATATGAATCGCTATTATGAGAAAAAAAAATCCAGCAAACTTGTATGTTTGTGGGCACAAAAAAACGTCCCAAAAAGGTTTATTTTCCCTTGACTGCTATTATTTTAACTACCTCCATTCCTGAGTGATGTCTATCATTTTGAAGTGATGATCAGAATTGTAATAAAACCTAAACTTATGATGAAAGTGAATTTATACATCTTTTTCTTTTCCTTCTTGAGAACTTACAACAAAAATAATAAAGTTTATTTATTAGATTATTTACAAGAATAACTTTGTATTTACTACCTTCTAAAAAACTAATACAATATTTATCATTGACCAGTTTATAAAGAAATATAGAAACAATTTTTTATTCATATATTTCTAAACATTTACTAAATTATTAAAATATGTGAACCAACTCTAATGAAATCCTTATTTAGCATTTCATAAAGTTTGAATCAATAGGCAATTAGCCAATGTTTTGCCAACCATTTCAATAAACAATAGTGGAAATAAACACTCTAAGAAATAAAGTGGTGATTATTTGTCTTGTCAGTTGTCAAGAACAAAGAAAATGTATATGTTTATATTTTTTTAGAATTCTAATCATCGTATTTAAAATAATAAACATTGCAGAGGAGTAAAGGTAGATAAAACAATACTGGCATGAAGGGGAAAACCATTCTTTTGACACTGTTGTTTTTTTATTTTTATTGGGGGTGGGGCATGAAGTTCCAAGTTTACAAAAAAAACTCCTTCATTTCTTTTTGTCTGTTGAAATCATTCAGTTATTTATACGAGGGATGTACTGAAAAGTTATAGGCCCAATCCACTTCCCTGCTCCTACCCCCCCCCACTAAAAAAAATTCTGATTTTGGTAAACGGGCTGAGTTTAAAACTTTTCAGCACCTCCTCGCATAAAAGTAACTAAATAGTAAAATTTTCTTAAAAAAATTTTACAATTCAATTTTATACTGAGGCTAGCGATTGTAATTATTCCAGGAGTTATTAGGACTAATATCCTTATCATTGTTATCTAGAAGCATCTCTCAGAGAAAACACACACTTAACTGGAAGAATACCACTAACAGAAGACTAAGAACACACAGGTCAAAAATATTTGATTAAAAACAACAATGAAAAGGATATTATTCCAAATCTCTTAGGAAATATTAGTAACTGAAGCCTGTGAAGCTATAATAAAAAAATTAAAATAAACAAAAACAAAACAAAAAAAAACAACCACCTTAACTTGACTTTGCAGTAAGCACATCCATAAGTAGTGATACAAAATGTCCATGTCAGAAAGTATAATTGAATAAGTTGAACTTTGACTTATTTTGGACATGCACTGAAATGGTCAGAGAGTTCAAATGGTCAAAGTAACAAGACACAGTCTCCTGGACAAGACAATGCTAATTGCATGCAAGATAGCTGCTGCAGCGGTGATAGTAGTTGTTCCATGCGATGGCAGACCAGATTGACACAGACTTACGTATCTGTAGTGTTTGTCCCTCATAGTAAGGCAAATAAACATGTTGCTCTGACAAGGGCTTTCCAAACAGAGGCGACTGTGGCATGAGATCATCCCCTAAGGCAGCATTAAAGAGAAACAACTGGGATCTTATTCGGCTACTTTTCAACAGGAAAAAATGCTGCAAACAGATAGGATCAGCATCTCATGGCTTAATGAAATCAACGTACCTCTGTGCATTGAGATTGTGCGCGAATAAACCCTGCCACTTTCAACAACAACGACTTAAATTATAATAGTTACTATTCCACCTTTTACAGATTCCTCAAAAATATTGTTCTACCTTAACTAAACCATGCACTGACTAAATAAGTAGGAATAATTTGGAGGCTTTAAAATTCAATATTAGATCAACTTAATCAGTTACAAAATAAAGTTTGAAAGAAGTGTTTCTCCACAAACACTAATTGAGAAATTTCATTTATATTAATATACACTACACAATCACAACTTTTGTTTTTGTTATATTAAGTAAATGTGATAGTTTTAAAAGAATACATTATAAACACATCTCTAGAATTAGTATTAAAAAGAAACATAAGTTGATTAATTTAATTTTTAATTTAAAAATTCAGTTATTAAAAAGGTATTAAATATACATAAAATAGATCTTAATTCTATAATTAAAAAAAAGTTATCTTTCCAAGAATTGTTTAAATTACTGAACTCATTTCTTATGTTGGATTTGTTACTATCAAGATTTTAAAGTTTTTTTTTTAGTCAATATGTCTCAAGTACGGTAATAATGCCACTAAGACGCAAGGGGGGTTACTAAGAGTGAGAGAGAATGAGAAGACTTTAAAAGTAACTGGAAACCCAATTCTAAAAAAAAAAGAAACAAGAGATAAACCTCTACTCCTGTTCAATTGGAGGAAATAGACTAAACTATCGCCTGGTTCACATTCCACCCACGTCTATTGGACAGGTGAAGAGGCTCATCCCTTGTTTCCTGTTTAGAAGGCAGTTTCTGGTTTTTTCTTTTCCAGCCTTCTCACTCTTATGTAGCCCCCTGCACATTCGCCTTGCTCAGGGTGATATGATTAAAAAAAAAAAAAAAATCAGAGAGGAGTATGAACCAGACAATAAGCAAAGCTATCTACTTCTATTGAGGAAAAAAGAAATTGTAAATAAAATTTTGGGGTTCAGATGAAGATGTTGAAAGTATAGAGTTGAGGTAGGCTTTAGAAGGAACCGGAAATTCCGTTCAAAAAAGGAAATAAGGGATAAACCTCTAGTTCTGTTCAAAAGACTGGGAAGGAGCATGAACCAGACAATAGGAAAACCTATATATTCCTATTAAATTCTTAACAGATCCATTCTACCAGATTTTTACATATGTACAATCAGGAATTAGAAAGTACTCAAGGAGTGCATACCTCAACCAATGATATTGTCACAAAAAAATCTGTTCATCCATAGATGATATGCAGGAGAGATAACTGCATATTCTTTTATGTGCAGCGTATCTTTAGGATCTTGGCGATCATAGATCTCCACAATTTCCTGTCCTTTGTAGATCTTAATAATTTTGTCTTTTTGTTATCTCTACTAAACCCTGTTCTACCATCCATTTATTCAAGCTCACTAAGTAAGTTATGCATTGTTTTCCCTTGTTCCTTTTGCCTTCAGTCTGTCCTGTGAGTATCAAATTTTGCAAGCCCTCTTTTCTTATGTGCTCCAGAAATTTCAATTCTTTCTTTCTGATGTCATGTATAAGTGTCCTTTTTATTTCCATTTTCTCTAAAACTGTTGTTGCTCACATGTTCAGCCCATGGGATTCTCAGCATCCTTCTGTAGAGCAACAATTCTGCTGCTTCAAGTCTTTTTCATCTGTGAGATTATACTGCATCTGTTGCCATGTAGGAAGACTCATATTACATAACGGTTCAGTACTTGTCTATATTTCTGAGATGAAGTATTTACATTATTTGGACTATTGTCCTCATCTTTGTTTCCATTTGTACGACGTTTCGGCCGTTGTACGCTCCGGCCTTCTTCAGGTGCTTGGAATTTTAAACCGAAAGGAATGGAGCTCATATACCCCAGTGATTGTAATAAAGGGTTTGGTTTGAAATTCCTTGCACCTGAAAAAGGCCAGAGCGTACAACAGCTGAAATGTTGTACAAATGGCAACAAAGATGAGGACAATAGTCCAAATAATGTAAATACAGCTCAGTATTCGTTTCTTTTTATTTATAATAAAATTTTCCTGCTTATTAATATATTAGTTGGTTTTGGAAGGCATCTTTGCTATCTCAATGTGCTTTTGGATTTCAGTGTTGCACTTTGTCCTCCTTTTTAAACACTTCTCAGATATTTAAATTGTGCTTTGATTTTGGTGTCTTTGACATGTAATTTGCATGTTGGGCTGTTCCCTTTGCTAACAACTATGATGGTCTGCAAGCCTTTTACCATTTGTCAATTTGGAATTAAGAAATACTCTAGAAGTGCATAAGTTTTGATTTTTTTCCCCCATATAGCGAAAGCTGCTAATTGTGATCACTTTGGGAAAGGATCTTTTAGATAACAATAACTGACTGATAACATTAAGCAAACAATATAATGATTGGTATGATTTATGATCACTGAAGTTAAGCAATGTTGAGCCTGGTTAGTACCTAGATGAGTAACTACTTGAGACTACTGCTGTCAGCTTGGATGTGTGGGTAGTGGAATGAATAATGGCTCAGAATTGTTAATTGGAGAGCCAAGTTTCAATGCCACTTTGGAACTTTATATTCACTTGCAAGCAAATACCCTTGAGAAAGGTACGAATCCACCTATTCTCTCCCAAGCTATGGGTTAACTATTCAAACCTATATCACTCAAGTTATCACAAAAAAAAAAAACCCCCAAAAAACAAAGAAATAAATAAAAAACATTAAAAAATTCTTACAATCTAAAAATAATTTCTGACTTAAAATGACCTTCGAAGGCTTATCAACCACAGAAAACAAATCAATCAATTAAAAACAATTTACGTTTTACAGAGTAAAAAAAATAATACCAAGTATTTTAATAAAAATAAATGGGTTAATATTAAATTCATTTTAAATTAAGTGTTTGGTGCGAACTGATTTTGATAAAAAATAGCTATTTCACAATATTGTCCATGAGTATAATAAGCAGTTTCCTCTACATTTGAACTATTGTCTTCATAAAATAAAATATATCTCAAATGAAAATAATAGTAATTTTGTTTTCAGATTCAAGCAATTATTCTTTAACTTATGGTCCATCCAACAGAATGTTTTCGGACATAATGGGGGAATAGATCATATACTGTTCAACTTTAATTTTAATAATAATTGTTTCAAGACGCTTTCCTCCTTGGCGCCTCAAATGTCCCACCATTTTACTGTTGAACTAACTAGATATAACCATATCTACTATTCTTATAGTTTGTTTCCTTGCAGTTCTCGCTTGTAGAACTTTCTTCTCGATTCTTGCTTCCTTGTTACTTTTAAAAATTTAAATACAAAACCAATTATCATTTTCTTCTTTCTTGAACCCTGTTCTTTTATTAACCTTTCTTCTCACTAGAGTCTTCTCATTCTCTTCCTTTCCAGTAAGCCTTTTGCATCTTAGTGGTATTATCACCTTGCTTGGGGTGAAATGATTAAAGAAAAGAAGGCTTTTATCATTAAGAAAAAACAACTTTTCTCTTTCCTTAATGTACACTGAAGAAGGCTGCAGAATGTATTGGCTGAAATGTGATAACAAAATGAACTAAATAGTAAACAAAAAGAGAAAAAACTCTTGGAAAGATTTTAATTTATCAAATATTTTTTCAATTTTTATACTAAAATTAAATTTCACAAAACAATTTATTTTCTAAGTAATTGTTAAGTATTAACAAATCTTTTAAAGTTTACAGTACCTTAACATTTTTAGATATACTGATAAATTAATTTCACTATTTGAATTTACATCTTATTTTAGGTCAGGTGGTTTGATTGTACAACATATCAACTTCAATTAGGTTATTTAATGTTGCTGTTTGCATAGAGACAGCCAGTGAAAACTAACTACTTTGTATTAATGGCTAGCCAGACAAGCCTTACTAACCATTACTCCATGCGGTGGCAAATAGCTTATTTTAGAGAATAACTACATTATATGAGGTCTGTCTAAAATGCATCCAGCTATTTGAATTGGTTGTGATATAATTTGGTAATCAATCCTGGGAGATGTTACTGTACATGCAATAAATATATAGTCCTGTGGGCTTACTAAGTCGGAATATGTGACTCTTCTATGACATTGTGCACTGAGTGATTGTCACATTCACAATGAGTCGATTCTACAAGTATCATACAAATACATTTACCCAGCCTCCCCAGCATATTGATACCATATTTAACAGCATGTAAACACCTTTCCACTTCAGTTATCACAAAATAAAAATGCTGAAAAATCATCTCTTTGGTTTTATACCTGTCAGTCAAGTGTCATTTATAATACATGCTTGGGTGGTCATGTCTCTTTTGAGACATGACTGACTTGGTAGATTTTTCCTCACAGTAGGTCATCATTACTTTCTGCAGTAGACTGGTTGCCAACCAAGGCTATAGAACCCAATCTGTCCTGCTATTTAATCCATAGCTGGAAGGAAGAGACAAATCAGTATTTTTCCCAAGGGTATTTGCACATAAGTAAATGCAACAAATTCAAGTGAGAATTGAACTTGACTGATTTCTTATTCTGGGCCAATGTCCGCTGCTCCACAATGCACATTTGTCTTATATGCAAAGATATAAAAAGGCTAATATCTAACCAAATTCTAAAGGTTATTAGTTCTTGTATATTACCTAAAACCATAATTCTGTATATGGGTAGGGTTGTTATATGCTATCCAATATTTTTGCCCAGCTGCTGCAACTGCTGTCAAACTGGATTTTGTATTACACCAACCCAACCCAACCCAACCTCTTCATCATGATGAGGAAGGTGCTGATCACAGGGTTGGAATCCCTGGGGGGTTGAGCAACTTCTCCCCTCTAAAATGAGGAGAATCATAGCTCTACTTACAGCAGAGATATGTTAAGCATGTCTCAGTAAACTCTTATTGGGTAATAGTTAACTCCTGTACAGGTTTTTGGAAAAGCATCATATCACCTATATCAATTAGCTCGCCAACAGTTCAGATTTGGCCCATTGCAATCAGTTGCAATGAGCCAAATCTGGACTGATAGGGAGCTAATTGATATAGGTGATATGATGCTTTTCCAAAAACCTGTACAGGAGTTAACTATTACCCAATAAGAGTTTACTGAGGCATGCTTAACATATCTCTGCTTTTACCAAAGATAAAAATTGCTGTTGAAATGCCACGAATGAGATTAACATAAAAAGAATTTTACAAAAATGAGACCAATTCTGTGAGAAGTCAAACTTTTGAATCAGACTAGTAGTAGGCTTTTTTTTTTTTTTTTTTTTTTTTTTTGCTCAATATTAAATGGCTAGATCCTTTCCAGACAGACCTTGTATGTGTAATTGTATACTTTATTCCAAATTAAGACATTAAGATTTGCAGTCTTTAATAGCAGATATAAGACAATGAAATAAACACTGATATTAACGGGTAAATATCAATCACATAATTAGTAATATCTTACTTCCTTGGAGAAACTAAAGTTATTACCATAAACAAATAAAGTTGTGAATGGATCATTTGTGTTATCATTTTTTCCCAATTTCCTGAAATGAAAATAACTGAGAAAATTTGAGGCAGAATAAAATTACCATGCAAATGTATGCAGTTCCAAAAAATAAAATTTCAATTATCAAATAAATTTTGCAAAATGCTAATTTCAGGCCATAGCAAAATATGATTAAATATATTAAATTTAAAAAAATAAATATAACTTAAGATTTTTGCAGTCAAGGTGCAGAATAAATGAAAATAATTCAAAAAAGAATAAATTAGACAATAGGTTGACCCATTAATGCTCACAGTAAAATCCAGAATTAAACTTTTTAAACTAAAAACCTAGTATTACGGATAATAATTTTAAGCTCAAAACCTAGTATTATGGATAATAATTTTAAGCTCAAAATCTAGTATTACGGATAATAATTTTAAACTCAAAATCTAGTATTACAGATAATAATTTTAAACTCAAAATCTAGTATTACGGATAATAATTTTAAACTCAAAACCTAGTATTACGGATAATAATTTTAAACTCAAAACCTAGTATTACGGATAATAATTTTAAGCTCAAAACCTAGTATTACGGATAATAATTTTAAGCTCAAAACTTAGTATTACGGATAATAATTTTAAGCTCAAAATTTAGTATTACGGATAATAATTTTAAGCTCAAAATTTAGTATTACGGATAATAATTTTAAGCTCAAAATTTAGTATTACGGATAATAATTTTAAACTCAAAATCTAGCATTACGGATAATAATTTTAAACTCAAAATCTAGTATTACGGATAATAATTTTAAACTCAAAATCAAGTATAAATTATATGTTTGTAAAAAAAAGAAAAAAAAAAGAAGAAAAAAAAATATATATATATATATATAATTCTTTTAAATTATTGGTTTCTAAAATTCCAATCTGTTATTTATTATTGGTTTCTAAAAATGAATTAATTATAAAAATAAAAAACCAGTATTATAGTTTTTCCCAAAGGCTATTATTAATGCTCACTGTCTTATAAATACAGGGGTGTGAGCATTAATTGGTCAGTGATATAGAAAAAAACAAAAAGAAATTTTAATTTCTATGAAAATGATGGCTTTAATTTTCCAGATGACAAATACTGAAAAGTTGCACTCAAAAATATTTAGAGATCAAATGGTGAGATTTTGAGAAAAATGAAAAAAAAAATGAAAAAAAAAACTCTTGAATTTGGTGATCTTTCCTTTTAATTTAAGGTTTAAATCAGCTTGGAATTGTTTATATTTTTTTATTAACTTTGTTCCATCTTATTGTTTATTTTTATTGCAACATTCTATGATGAATACCTTCTATTAAAGCAAGCAAGCATGAAACAAAAAAAGTAACAACCAAGAAGACTTCAACTCCTGGGATAAGTTTTATTTTGATTTCATGCTGTTTATTTTAACAGAATATTCAACTTAGCGTACTGTGATAAATCCAGCAGTAAAATGAAGAACAATTAGTCAAATATGTAAAAGATAATGAGATTTAATTAAAAATAAATTAATAGACATAATTTTTTTATGTACCTCATCATACCAGTCGAACATAACGATATCAATTTACCACCATAACAATCACAATTCTATGAAAACACTATAAATATACCATAATGCTAAAGCATATAAACATCTGTATATATTTTTTTTTTTTAATCATTTCACCCCAAACAAGGTGGGACCACCACTGGTGTGCATGGGGTTACAGTGAGAGAAAATACTGGGTACAGGGGTTATTGAAGAAAAGATAAAGGATTAATAATAGAATTCAAGGAAAAAGAAGACGGCAATTGATGTTACATTTAAATTTTTGGAGATTGTAGCTATCAGGGAAGCAAGTAAACAAATGTGTAGAGAGTGAGAGAGAGACAAAAAGAATATATTCCTTGATATCAAGAAATTACACTTATAATGACTTAATCATGTACTGAGGCTTTTCAATGAAAGAATATAATCGCCTTGAGATGGACCCCAAATGGGAAGAGAAAGACAGACCCAAAAATGAGCTGATGGACAAAAGGGATGATGGAATTGACAGAGATAAATTCTTTCATAGGAGATGAGGCACAGGCCAAAATACAACTTCAGAGTTCATTGGTAGCGGTATGATTGTAGCTTCATGACTAAATCAGGATGAAAAGAATGACATAAATACAAGAAAAGTTTATTAGGAACTAAAAAAAACATACACTGTTTATTGTCTGGCAATTAACTGACTGTGATATAGTCTAAAACCATAATCCTGTAAAACAGTGAGTTTTTATATGCCATCCAATAAGGTAAATATTTTTGTCATTCTTGCAATTGACAATTAGGAATAGTGGTTATTTTCAGCAAGATTCCTTTTGTAATAATTAAAATTTATGAATGGAGTGTAATGAGTAACACCTCAAAATTGGAAATTGGTGATCTGAATTTGAATTCCAGTCAAATTAATTGTATTAACTTATCGCATATACTCTTGGAATCCATATCTCCTCCCTTCAGCTACAAATTAAATAGCAGGGCAGACTGAGGTCTCTAACCATGATTGGTAACCAATCTAGGAAAAAGAAAAATCCTGAATGTTACAATTGTCCATGGTCCCTGATCCTCAGAAATAAGGTTAGGGTAATAATTTTTTTTTTGCAAGTGACTATTGCATTAAAAATTTTTGTGCATAACAATGAGTTTTCCTCAATATACATCCTATTATTTAACACAAAGCTAGGGGTAAGAAATGGTTTGTAACTTCCCCAAGTGTATTTACATACAAGTGAATGTAACATAGCCAACTGATATTTGAACTCGGTTTTCAGATTTATCATTCCAACATGCTATCTTATACCAGTGTTTCTCAACCTTTTTACCCTTGTGTAACCCTTAAAATAAATTCCATGTATCAATGAACTCCTGCACAAAAAACAAATTATGTACCATATTTTTCTTATTTTATTTTCATCGTAGTTCACATGGTAGATATTAAAGTATACATTTTTGAATAACTGGTTTAAGGAAAAATTAATATTTCTTTATTAAATTTTTCGATAATGCTAAATAAAATTCATACTGTTCATTTATAATACTTCATCAGGGAGCTTCCATTCACACACAAAAACCTTCTAAACTCAAACATTAAAATAAACATAAGAAACCAATATCATATACTTATAAGTATATGATATAAGATATAAGTATATGATATACTTATATCATATACTTATAATATAAGTATATGATATAAGATATAAGTATATGATATATATATCATATACTTATAATATAAGTATATGATATAAGATATAAGTATATGATATACTTATATCATATACTTATAATATAAGTATATGATATAAGATATAAGTATATGATATACTTATATCATATACTTATAATATAAGTATATGATATAAGATATAAGTATATGATATACTTATATCATATACTTATAATATAAATAATATAATATATTATATTATATACTTATAATATAAATAATAGGTTAGATAGGATGATGTATTACAATAACAAAGAATATATTGTGAGTGTTTAGTAATATTACATTTCGCATTGAATACTGCTGCCATATCTGGTCGGGTGCCCCTGCAATTCTCCTCGGACTTCTCGATAAGGTTCAGAGGAGGGTCTGTAATGTGATAGATACCGACTTGGCAGACCGCCTGCAGTCTCTCTCCCACCGGCGCGACGTGGCTTCCCTGTCTCTCGTCTATAAATACTTTCACGGCTTCTGCTCCGATGAACTTAGATCACTGGTGCCCCCTAAATACGAATTTGAATAAGATACTAGATTAGCAACTAGATTCCACCCTTTTACAGTGAAACCGATAAAATGCAACCATAACTTCTACTCCAACAGTTTCTTTCCTCGCACTTCCCGACTGTGGAATTCTCTTCCACACGATTGCTTCCCCGACGGCTACAATCTCCAGGAGTTTAAATGTAAGGTCAATATACACCTCCTAACACACTAACCTGCTCCCATTCTATCAAACACTCTTCCCATCTGCCCAACCCTCATCCTCGGTATCCTAACTCATCTGTCACCTTCCTCCTGACATTCCCTATGTCTAACCACTCTTTCTCTTTACCTTCCCCTATGTAGCCCCATGCGAAATAGTGGCAGTGGAATGCCTTGCTTGGGGTGAGATGATTAAAAAAAAAAAAAAAAAAAAAAAAAAATTACATATATGAAATTAAATAAAAAGTTAAAAGTGCATTAGCTTACCTCACTTGTTTTTGTATAATCCTTAGGGACTTTTTGTGGAAACTTAGGGTTTTGAGGAACCCCAGTTGAGAAACATTGCCTTATACCTTCTGCACATCCAATGAGGATGTGAAGAACTAATATATCACTTACTCTCTTAAAGTTTCCGTTTTTTTAGCCCTAAAAAATGGCTTTGGTTACTGACTCTTTCAAAAACAAATAATTAAATGCTAAGCTTCTTAGAAATCTGCTAAAAATTATTTATTAGAAAATAAGAGAAATTCTATTTTTTGTTAATAAGTGACAGCTTTGAAAAAAAATGAAACAATAAAGATGGAAAGAAAAATTAATAGTGAATTTGATTTTCATAAGATATCCAGGCAACTTAAATCTATTAAGAGAAAATAGTTAAACATTGACTTGTGAAATAAATTCAAATTTTAAAAAAATTTACTTAAATTTCAAAATGAGAATTTCAAGAAGCCTTGTGTTTAGAATAAAGAAAAAAAAATCTTGTGGAAAGCAAGTTCAGAAAATTAAAAAAGATCTATTTGAATATGAGAAATGAAAAATGTTAATAAGTCTTTTTAGTTTAAAAATAAAGTTGTAGGTGTAAAGGCTTTCATCAACTGACCTTCATCTTCCGAATCTGAGAGCATCGTTTCTTGCATTGTTTCAGGTGCTACCACTTTGTATTTATCTTCACTGGTTGGCAAAGTCTCCGTCACCTCTGTTATAGTTTTTAGGGTATCAACCACCGAAATGTAGCCCAGACGTTGAGCAATGGACAGAGCTGTTTGGCCATTCTGAAAAGAAAAAAAAAATTCTCTACATGTATGTAGACTTGACAGGCATTTACTGAAGGATAAGATACGGACCAATTTAGATAGAAGATAAAATATAGACCAATTTAGAGGAAAGATTAATATAAAAATAGTTTAAGGCCTAAATACTGAGAGATAATTTTTAAAAACCTGTTTAACACTTTTTGATACCATATTTGACGGCATGTAAACACCCTTCCACCTCTATCACAAAAGAAAAATGCTGAAAAATTCTCTCTTTGGTCTTAGATATAAAAAGGCTAACATTTTTACCCAGATTCTACAGAGGATATGTTGGTGCAATATCAGTTGAATTTATTGCATTCGTTTATGCATAAATAGCCTTGGAAAAGGTATGAATCCATCGCTTCTACCTCCAGTTAAGGATTGAATATCAAGACAGATTGGGTTCTGTATCCTTGGTTGGCAACCAGTCTACTGCAGAAAGAAATGTCAATCTATTGTGGGAAAATCTTCTGCCTCATTAGTCATGGATCGATAGACATGACTGCTCAAGTATGTATCTTGTATGGCAATGAACTGACTGTGATACAGTCTAAAGCCATAATCCTGTAAAAGAGTGGGTTTTTATATGCCATCCAATAAGGTAAATATTTTTGTCATTCTTGCAGTTGACAATTAGAAATAGTGGTTATTTTCAGCAAGATTCCTCTTATAATTTAAATTTAACTAAAGTAAAAGATTTAAAGTTTATAATAAATTAATAAATAAATTACAGATAAAAAGAAAGAATTATTTAAATTTTATGTCAAATTAAAAAAAAATCTGTTAATAAATTAAAACAATACATCAGTGTGTGAATGTGTGCAAATAATGTGTAGTACAACAGAAATACAAACATACAACAATAATTTCTTTTTTACTTACATTGGTAACTGCGTTGGGAGAAGCTTTGTTCTTCAACAGCAAATTTATGACCATGACATGGCCTTGCTGAGCAGCTTGGTGTAAAGGTGTATATCCCAACTGAAAAAATAAATCAGGTTTAAAAATAAGTAAAACTTCATCATGAAATGGGGTGAGTGAGATAGCATAAGTTTAATATCTATTTCATTCAAGATTTTAAAACAATTATAACATATGCATTTATTTATTTTCCTGTCAATTTTACCGACTAAAACATCATAGCATGATAATATTAGTCAAATGATAATGTCTATAAAATGTTGCATTAATAATGTTTTTTTTTTAAAGAAATAGAACAGAATTAAAAAAAAAAATACAAACCAATAGATAAAATATATATTTTTAGCTTGTCCCTGTATTGAATCCATTAAAATATTTGCTCTTCTCTTAAAAGAAGGGTAGGGAAAAATATGCCCATAATTTCTGTCTGCATATCTGGGATGAGGAGCTATCATTATTTAGATGCAGATTAATGTTGTCATCTTTGTTGTTATTATTATTATCACAACATTTCAAGTTTTGTGCCCTCTGTTCTTAAGGTGTTACCCAGATCAGCAAATACCTGATGAAGGCTGAAAAGCACTAAAGTCAAAATGCTGTGATGACAACAACAAAGATAACGACAATAATCCACATGTAGATAGGCGCATAAGTTAACAAAAACTATATTTTCTTTTGTCACTACAACCCTTTAGCTACAGAAATGAATTTTTGTCTCCATTGGCAGGTTAAAAAAAAAAAAATTCCGTGTAAAAATGAAAATGTCCTTAACTCAAGATAACAAGCTCAAAAAAAAATAAACTTCATCAAAATTTTACACATCAAAGATTAGGTTTTAATTCAATATCTGTGTTTGATATGACCTGAAATATTTAATTTTTGATGATGATCGTGTGTGTGTGTGTGTGTGAGTTGAGTGAGAGAGGGAGAGAAAACATGTATAACTTCTGACCTATTTTTCATTCAGGAGTTGTTTGGGTCAGCTGGTATTTGAAATATCCATTAAGGCTATACAGACCCACAAAAGAGTAAGAGTACAAAGTGAAATTCAAATTGTGTAACTAAAGAACTTTATGCCTCTTTTTCTAATTCAAAGCCAGTACAGTTTTTGTCCGTTTTGTCAATTCTTAATGCAAGAAGTAGACATTACACTGTATATATTATACGGACTATTGTCCTCATCTTTGAAATTCTTAGCACCTGAAAAAGGCCGGAGCGTACAACTGCCGAAATGTCATACAAATGGCAACAAAGATGAGGACAATAGTCCGAATAATGTAAATACTACCTAATCTCAGAAATATAGACAAATACTAAAAGAAGTAGACATCTATGGAACAAATTAGTCCAATCCTGTAAGTATAAACTGAGTGACTTATGTCAAGTTGAAAGCTTCCTAAACAAGTTTCGTGTGATGCAATCACAAATTTCCTCTCCACTAAATGATGTAAATAGTTACAATCTCCAAGAATTTAAATGTAAAGTCAATAGTCATTGACTATCTCACTAACCTGTATCCTCTCTCTCATGCTCCTTTCTCCATCCACTTCACTCTCTTGACTATTCTCATCCTTCTCTTACCCACTTCCTGACACTCCCTATAACCTGTCATTCTTTCTCATAACTTTCCTCTTATGTAACCCCCTGCAAAACAGTGGTAGTAAAATGCCTTGCTTGGGGCAATATAATTATAAAAAAAAAAATTTCTATACTATTATAATGTGAATATAAAGTAGGAGATCAATTCTACACTGCAATCAATATATAAACTGATCCCTCACTTTATGGCCACAGTCATTCTTCACTTACTCACTTCCAGGCCCCGACTTTAACCTGTCACTCTTTCTCATAACTTTCCTCTTATGTAACCCCCTGCAAAACAGTGGCAGTAAAATGCCTTGCTTGGGGCAATATGATAATAAAAAAAATATATATTCTACTGCTATTTTAGTTTCATATTTAATTATTCATACAGTTCTCCCAATCAATTTTTGATTACTACTGTAGGTATTCACTTTAGCAAGTTACTTGGGTCATTTAAGAGAAAAAGGAAAAGTTAGGTTGAGTAAGAGTCTTTTACTTTGGAGAGGAACTCATCTAAGAGAAGGAAATCTCTGAAATAAGACTTTACACCTACTCTGTGTAGAATAGGGTATGCTAAACTCTAACCTTGGTAGGTAATCTTCCTAGAGATAAAAAAAAATGACAGATCCCCTGACTACAAAACTACTAAATAGGATAAACAATCTAACAAAGAATAAAGACATGATCTTCCGTTGGATCCCAGGCCATATCGGTATCCACATGAACAAAAAAACCGATAAAGCAGCAAAAGAGTCATTACAACTAAACCCCACAACAGAAAAAATCCTTCATACGGATTTAAAACCAAAAATAAATACATATGCCCTCAAAAATTGGCAGGAGTCATGGAACTTCTGTATTGACAATAAACTACACCAAGTAACACAAACTATCGGAAAAAAAGAGATAGTGTTTTTAGAAAGACACTAAGACCATGTAAAGCATATTAAGCCAATTTTGTACGTATTTGCTCTTGTGAAGAAAACAAGGTTAAATACACATTCATAAATAAAGATTGATGGATGTTGACAATATTCTTTCATCTTTTCTATTTAATAAAACAAAAAGTAAATAATAAATAAAAAGGTAAAGATTTTACAAGAAAGATGCACCTGCATCTTATTAGGACATACAACCTAAATTTGGTATGAAACAAATGGGATAAATTGAGATAAATTTCTCAAACTCTGAACTGGATCTCATGAGGAGAGATTCATAGATCATTTCTGACCCTTCATGTTGTAGACTCTAAAGAACACTCAATGAAAATCAGATTTGGGCAAAAAGTGTAAAAGGTGTCCTAAGTATGACATTAAACTGTTTAGGCTTGGTAAGAGTCTTTAGCTTTGGATAGAAACTTGTCCAAGAGAAGGAAATCTCGAAAGTAAACCAACTATGTAGAATAGGGTAGGCTGAACTCTCTAACCTGGGTAGGTAATCTTCCTAGAGATGGTGTCTTGATAAAAACACTGAGTTTCCAGTTCTCCTAAACTGGTTGGTCTTAGTCAGGACATACAGCTGAAAACTCTCTCCAATGTTTTATGATGGTTTAATTATGAAGCCATCAAGAAAACCCCATCCAACCCATCCTTGCATGAAAATCAATGTCAAACAATGATGATGACTTTCATGATAACTGTTCTAAGGAACTTTGTTCTTTGGTACCTAAACTTTCTGAATTTAAGCACAGTAATCCGTCTCTTCCTTCCAGTTATGGGTTAAATAACAGGACAGATTGGGTTCTATAGTCTTGGTTGGCAACCAGTCTACCGCAGAAAGCAACGGCAACCTACTGCGGGATAATCCTCTGCCCAGTAAGACATGATCGCCCAAGTGTGTTTCACGTATGGCACTTAACTGACTGACTAGATTGGGCAAAGGCCTCATCATTTTACAGTTGAATTGGCTAGATTCAACTGTAATTTCTTTGCTAACAGTTTCTTTTTTTCACACTTCTCACCAATAGAAAACTCTTTTGGCTTCTTGCTTTTCAGCTAACTTTGATCCTCAATGCAATTTAAATGCAATAACATTTAACTTCTGTCTACTCAGTTACTTTTTTATTGGCCTTAATTTTTTTCTTATTCTTTCACACTCAGTAACCCCTTGCATCTTAGTGGCTTTATTGCCTTGCTTGGGGTGAAATGATTTTTAAAAACATTATTAAATTGTAAATTTTACTGATACAAACTCAAAACAGAATTTATTGTGCAGTAAGATGTAACCAAACAATAAGTAATAACAGAACTTATTTTTTTTTTTTTTTAATCATATCACCCCAAGCAAGGCGGTAACGCCACTGATGCACAGGGGACTTAAGAGTAAAAAGATTGGAAAAGAGAAAGCCGGAAACCACATCCTAAACAGGGAACACGGGATGAGTCTCTTCACCTGTTCAATAGACGGGGGTGAAGTGTGAACTGAGCGATAGTTTAGTCTATCTACTCCAAACAAACTCATCAAAGCGTACTATTATCTCAAAAGTGATTTAAAGGAAAAGTCAGTTCAGCATAAGTAATTCTCTATTACCAAAATGTATCATTTGATAATAGATCTGGCCAGTTTTTAGACCAGAATAAGCAGAAAGTATTTTCATCATACTTAGAAGAGAAACTGAAATGGAAAAATACTTGTTTAAAATTGTTTAAAATAAAATGTTTTCTTTTCAGCCTTCAAATTAAAGTTTAAGAATTTGGCAAAAAATAGAAATAGCTTTGGACAAGGCTTTGGACTTATATCATTTAGGCCTAAAATGCCTAGTTTTTGAAATGTTGCGATAAAATAAAAAAGATTGGCCTAAAAGAATCATTGTGTAATAATCATAAAAGCAGCTCATCTAAGAAATTGAGACAACTATGCAAAAAATAGAAATCAACTTATACGACAAATATATGCTTAACACATTGACCTGCTCGAGGTCAATTACAAAATCTGACTTCAAACACCAAATTTAAAATAATGAACTTAGGCAGTAAAATATTTTTATGACTTGATTTCTAGTTTCAACTGAAGGTATCACTGCAACTAAACTCATTGTTTAACAGCTTCTTTTCTCACACTTCCCGCCTGTGGAATTCCCTTCCACATACTTGCCTCCCTGACAGCTACAATCTCCAGGAATTTAAATGTAAGGTCAATAGACACCTCCTAACACACTAACTCGCATCTATTCTCTCAAACATTCTTCCTATGTACCTCCTTACTTGTCTGTCACCCTCCTTCTGACATTTCCTATATCCAATCGCTCTCTCAGCACCTTCCCCTATGTAACCCCCAGTGCTATAGTGGCAGTGGAATGCCTTACTTGGGGTGAAATGATTAAAAAAAATGCCCAAAATGTATTAGAAAATGCTAAATACAAGATAACTTGTATTTGCCATGAGATGACTCATAGTTAGCGTTAAAATAAAAACTACCAACAGGTTATTGTATTACCATCTTAATAACCCCTCTGAAGATGGCTCATGTGAGCCAAAAGCTGAGAATCAAATTAATAAAAAATTATCTAAATGTTGGAGAATTTTTGTCTTTATTTTCAACTGAAATTAAAGCCAAAATACGATGTTTAGAACAGTTTATGATTAAACATAATAGACATTCATTGTCTCATATTTAACAGTATATGTTTAGAAAATTATTTGCTGCCTCGATACACTATATATATATATATATATATATATATAAACAAATGTAGACAATATATAATTTATTCACTTATCAGGTGATGTGTCAGAGTAGAAGGTGGGTTTGAAAGTGTCAGCACACAAGCATTAAGGGGCCAGAGGTCGTGCTCATCCAGTTTTCCCTGTGTCCTTCTCGGTCTGGATTCCAATCTTAACTCTTGACTGACTGCTTACTACTAATTTCTGTCTCTTTATATAAGCGATTACGTCATATTTTGACACATTGTTTACATAATTTCAAAGCCCACATTATCTGATTTTGACTACCAGCGAATATTTTCCTGACATGGAGAATTTTTCTCGCAATTCTTAACTTTGACAACAATCAAATATTTATCAAAACAATGTCTATTTTTCTTTTGCTAACCAATTTGCATATTTTTTGCTGTTTTATAAAAATACACTTCTTCAGGAAACTATTCACCAGCTCAGACAATCTACAACATTAGGTTATAAGTAAGACTCTTTAAATCTTTCCCTTTTACAAATTAAAATAGTAATAATAAAACTTACTAATATACATAACATACATAATTGAACATATGTCAAGGCAAGCAGAATATAATTTGTGTACTAACAAATTTTTTTTTTAATCTCTAAATATATTCAGAGATGGAGGCACAGTGGAGTAATGGATAGTGGCTCAAATTGAGGAATTGGAGAGTTGAGTTTGAATTCTAGTCAAATTCATTACATTCACTAAAGTGCTAATGCCCTTGGGAAAGGTATGAATTAATCTCTTCTTCCTCCAGCTAAGGGTAAATAGCAGGACAGTGGGTTCTATAGCTATAGGTTCTATACATTAACTGGTCTATAGGAAGGAAAAATCTGAATTCAAACTAGCCTGGAAAAGGTTGGGCTCTGTCAGGCTATTTTGCCTGAAGAAACACCACTTCTACTGTGGCTGTAGTAGAAGTGATGTCTCTGTTACCATAATGGGTTACTGGACTTGTGATATTCACAGAGCAAACATCCATGATTTGCCAGATGTCATCACTAAAGATAGAATACTATTTACATAAAAACATTTATTTATATATATATATATATATATATATATATATATATATAGTAACAAAGTTGTGGAACTCGTAGGTTTTTTAACCTGCTGTTCATGCATTTACTTTTATAAACAGTGCTTGATACAAACATAGAGCGTTATATTGTAATAGTTATTACAATTTTTTTTTTTTATTTATAAATTCATAGTATCACTACACAAAAATTTTAGAAGCTAACTTTGTTTTTAGGTGCTTCTCATCAGGTGATGAAGTTGGAATGAAAATTATCTGGTGAAAAATGGTTTATTTGTGGTGGGTATGCTTTTTTTAGGTGAAAGTGGGGTTGGGAGCTTGGATTCTGTTGGCCATATTGTAGTCTTAGAGTTAGGTGTTGGGAAATGTGGCTTAGTTCAATATATATATATATATATTTTTTTTTATGGTGAAACACCTATTCTATAGTGAATAGAATTTCCCACCTAATTTAAGTAGGAGTAGTAAGAGGAACGAGGGTCAGTCAATGTTGGACAATAGTAGTCGACAGTCGAATACAAAAGTAGTCAGCAACCTGGCAAGATTACACTGCATAATACATATTATATCAAGTTCTTAACGTTTTGTAAGTCAAACCTATTAGGACCGACTTAAGCACAAATACTAGCCTCCACTGTGAAAATAACCCCACAACATATATATGTATAGCGTTCATAGCTCAGAGGTAGAATTGCCAACTGATGTCAATTTGGTCGGGTTTCAATCCTGGCAAGAAGCAATCGGATGTCTAACTGTACTGATGAGCTGTGAAACAGATCTGTCTGCAGATGACTATTTATATTAATTGATTTACCCCAAATAAGGCAATACTGCCACTGGGGCATAGGGGGTTACAAATGAGAAGAGCGGAAAGAAAGAGGAGCAAGATACAGGGGAAAGGGAAGGATAAGAGAAAGACGAGAATCAAGAGGATAAAAGATGGCAATTGACACTGCACTTACTCATGGAGATTGTAGATATAAGGGAAGCAAGTGTATGGAAGGGAGTTCCAAAGGTGGGAGATGTGAGAAAAGAAACTGTTGGAGTAGAAGAGACAGTTACATTTGACTGTTTTCACTGGAAAAGGGTGGGACCTAGTTGCCAGTCTAGTAGCACAAATAAATTTGTATAAAAGGGGGAACCAGGGAGAGAACAGAAGCCATGAAAAATGCTTTCCTCAATATAATAGCTATAAAGTTCCACATTTAGCTCAGAAATAGTTAAAAATTGCAACCCTGATAGTCGTCATTTATCTTTTGTGGAATTGGTGCTGCAAAGTATGAGACAATCTAGATAGACTTGTTCTTACTCTAAAATGTAACATTTCTTGTTCAGTCCAAAATCAAAATTCATTTTATATATGAGGGAGCTCTCTGTTCTAAAAAGAATACAAAAAATGTCTAATATGAGCAGATGCGGAAGAGTTCTCAATTAGATCTTCTGATTCAATATCCAAGCATTTTTTTTTAAATCACTTGGACTGAAAACTTCCCTGCACCTGCTTGTACTATAGTCCATTAAGGGATTAATGAAGGTACACTTAACTCACTGACTGTTACCTCCCATATATATATATATATATATATATATATATATATAAAATTGTATTTTAGATACATTGCATTTATTTTCAATTTTTCTAGTTGAATTGTTCAGATATGGCGGCTGGGTAAGAATAAGGCCAGATATGGCGGCTGGGTAGGGATAAGGCCAGATATGGCGGCTGGGTAGGGATAAGGCCAGATATGGCGGCTGGGTAGGGATAAGGCCAGATATGGCGGCTGGGTAGGGATAAGGCCAGATATGGCGGCTGGGTAAGGATAAGGCCAGATATGGCGGCTGGGTAAGGATAAGGCCAGATATGGCGGCTGGGTAAGGATAAGGCCAGATATGACAGTATTTTAAGACAATGAAGTGTAATTTTTATCTGAATTTCTTAGATGAACCATTGTTACTGCTATTAATTTTTAACTGTATTTTCTTTCATTATACTTATACTTCATTTATATGTGACTTATCTTTACATAAAGTAATAATAAAAATAAATACTAATTTAAATTTATAGTAGTAAGTATGAGTTTGGAGAGTTAAATTATCAAGTCGGGTTCAAATTCTGGGCTAGCTTTTGTACAACTGCCCTTGAGAAAGGTATGAATCCATGTCTTCTCTTTCCAGGTAGGAGTTAAATGGCAGATAAATTGGGATCTTTAGCTTTGGGTGGTAACCACTCTAAGAGAAAGAAAATTCTAAACCTAAGAGAAGGCAACAAGAAACCAGTCTACTATCTCTCCCCACAAATCATGGCAAGTCACAGGAAATAAATAAATAGAATCTGTCGAGAGCCAGATTGCCTATGCCTTAATAGATACAGCTTTATAAATTTAAAATTATGAGACTTGTGTATTACTAAAATTATTCAAGAAAATTAAAGACCTTTGTATGTAATTTATGAATGTATAGGTACCTCCAAAGAAAAGGGATACCTAAGATTTAAAATACATTTTTGAAAATAAAATTTTTTTAGAAACCACAATTAAAACAGTTGAAGTTAAAAATAAAATTACGAAGATTTTGTGTAATTATCAAGAAAAATTTGAATATGAAAACAGATATAATCCATAAAATTTATCTTAGAAACATTTTACAATATTCTTTATATTGTTTCTTTTTCAAACCTGATATTTCTCCAACTCCCATTAAAAATTCAGTATATTTCTCCCCCACTCCCATTTAAAATCTTATATCATTTCTTCTCCAACCCCCATTAAAAATCAGATATCTTATCCCCATTAAAAATGCCAAGTAATATTAAAAACAAATTTAAATTAATCTTATTCTCCATATGTTGACATACAATGGTTTGTCAATGAAAATAATACTAACTTAAAACACAATAGATAATGTTGAATGATTAACAATCCTCATCCCATAATTACTGTGAATAGTCTGGACACGCAAGCACAAACAGATATTTTAAGGTAAAATGTCAATGGTATGCATAAAGCATTATAAGGTGAAAATACTTAAAAACTATAAATTCTCACCAACCACCAAAAGTATTCGCTTAATATAATATATATATATATGTGCAAAAATACAAACAAATCAAAACAGCACATTCAGTTAATGTGTCTAAGTGGAAAATACAATATTTAAGGTTAAATAAAGAATTATATAAAAAAACAAACAACATAAAATAGTTGGCCTGTGAGCATCAAATCTGAAGATTGTCCTAAGCAAAAGCAAGGTGTGTACATGCAACTAGAAGGAATACAAAGAAAGCAAACCAAATTGAGCTTAGAAACAAAGATTCTACAGTAAATAAGAAAGAACAATATTCTATGAAATAACTGAAAGAGAGCACAGGCAGGAAGCCTTCATGTCTTGAACAATTAGCAAAAAGAGGAAACAAAGGAAAAAATGAACTATCTCTGTCCTATAATTGCTGTTATATTTTAGATTATTAAATGTGTCTGCAAATGTAACAACAATTACGGGACTGATGACATATGGAATTCTTAAAAAGAAAAAAAAAGTATGGAATTCTTAAAAAGAAAAAAAAAGTATGGAATTCTTAAAAAGAACAAATAAGCAATTTGGAAACTTCATTTTTAGGAGACATTTCAATAGAAAAATTCACATCAGTTAAATAATTATCATAAATGTTCTATCATACATGATCTATCATAAATGATATTCTTTTGCAGTCAATATTATTCCACTAAAAATCTATAGATAGGTTTTAATAACAATTTCAGGCTTTAAAATGCTACTACTTCTGTCCCATAAAATTTATTACATTTAGTGTATGAAATGCATATAAAAATGTAATAATGATTATGAGACAAACAGAAATAAGTAATTTAATGTATGATGTTCAGCAGACAAGATTATAAGGAATTAAAGCAAAAATAAATTAAAATATACAAAAAGTTACTTTATTTTATTTTTTTTTTTTCAATTCTGGAATTATTCCATATTTTTTAGTAGATATTTTGAATAAACTAATCCCTGGTTTAAATTAATTTACTTAGTTATTGGTAATAGATAAAATATACGGAATCTCACATTATTAGCCATTTCACGTTTTATTATGAAATACATACTTATTGAAATTTAAAAGCTTATTTGCTGACTAGCAATATCATTTACCATAAGTACAGTATAAGCTGGTTCCTTCTACATGGAAGTAAACAAACAGCAGATATTTGGATGAAATATCCTGAATTTCAAAGTCTCATGTTGAAAGTTTGTTTGTTTTACCAACATACCAAAACCCCTGTCGGTCATTTAATGCTGAAACTGGGCTTTTTATTCAGGAATGTTTCAGAAGGTTTCAAGTGGTTGTGAGGTTTTAAAATTGTTTTCAAAACATCACATGCTTTGAGAGTATTTCAAAACATAAATTGTATGGTTCAAAATCCAAGCTCTATTTTCTATAGAAGTCGGAAGCATTTTACTTTCTTTAGATAGCCTATTACCTGGGCAGTAGGTACCTTTTTGAAGAGCATGTTAAGATTTCATGCTTGGTAATAGTTGCTATATAGTTTTTGTGTTTCTTGCATTCTATCAAGATATGCTTGATGGAGAGAGATCAATTGCAGTAGATACACCAAGATGTAGTTTGTGCTATAAGCATATGTGTGCGTATCAGGTATGTATGTCCAATTCTTATTCTGTTAAGAACTATGTCTTGTCTACAGTCAACCAATGGTGGCTCTATATTTGCCTTTCTTATTGTCAGCTGATGTTTATATAGTTTATTGTTTGGAAACATGTCCCAAATTGCTTGTCATTTTCTTTTCATGTCTTTTGTAATTTTGTTTTTGTAATCTCTACATGGGAGGCTGATGTTGGTTATTTTAATTTTCGTTGCCTCTTTTGCCAGTGTGTTGGCTTTATGATTTTCCTTGATGACTATAGGGCTTGGAATCCAAGACAATATTATTGTTTTGTGCTTTATTACATGATAATTTTCTAGGATTTCTTTAATATAGAGATGATTTGTGTTCTTTTCTAATTGCTGTTAAAATAGATAGGGTGTCTGAGAATCTTTGAAATTTTCTATCATTTTAAGTGCCATTTTTATAGTTTGTAACTCAGTTGTTGCAAGTTTGAAGAATTAAACTGGGTCTTAAAGAGAAATAAATGCTTCATAACCTCAACACTTACAAAAGGTAAAACAACCTTGAAAATTGTAAAAATGATTGGTGGATGAAATTTATTGAAGATAATAAACACTTCTGATACAAGTTAGATAAGAACAAGCTGAGGCTTTTTTCTCACTGATTTGTGTCCTTTATCAAGAGAGATTTATTAAACATTAGTCTTTATCAAACTTTGAAATTTTTAGACATTATGGAAGTGTTGAAAAACAAGACTTTGGATTCTACATCAAGTGACAAAATATGTTAGTCCACTCAGCTTTTAAGAGATATCCATAATGAAAATTTGGATGAAATAGGCAACTAAATGTTTGAATACTGATTTTTCAACTATTTTTAAACTTTAAAAAAAAAAGTCATGCTTATCTCAATAGGCATGGGATAAATTAAAAACTAGGTGACTATCAGTAGAAACCATTCACAGAGGTTGATATGTCAACAAGGTGTAAGTGGTGCAATGTTTTAGAGTAGAATTATAAGTAATGAAGTACTAGGTGGGTTCATGGTATTAAGATGAGAGCTCAAGCAATTATTTGAAGGCTCACATGGAGCTATGGTTAAAGAAGAAGTTGAATACTTTCTGACAGTTTTCTTCACCAAATGTGATAACACAAATAAAAACAATATTCAAAGGTACTCATTTGAAATAGCTGGTTTAACCCAACTGAAAACCTGTGAAGCAGTCTGAAGGAGGGGGGAGGGATTTAAGCAGGCTGTCAACAATTTACTAAAAATTTAGAATGCTAGTTTTGATGTTTTAAAGTCTGTTTCACATGAAGTAATACATCAGCTCACAAAATTAATGGACAGACAACATCTGAAACTAATTTCAAAACAGGAGGCATATATTTCGCATTAATTTTTATCCCTTTGTCATAACAATTGCATCGTTTCAATTTTTTGTTCAAAACATGTAAACTTTGCATTTCTTTTATAACTATAATATTTGATTACAATATATTATTTTTTTGAGTCTCTGATAATGTGAAATTTGGAAAGTTTCATGAAACTGCTATCTTATAATAAGAGTGGAATGTATACTAATTTATATGTGAAATATTTAACACATTAAGAGTGCAAATATATTCATGAAGCACTGTTAGTTTCCAAAAAATTAAAAGTGGCTAATAATGTGAGACACAGGGTATAACAATATTAATACTTAAAATGAGCACAAAAACACACACACACACACGAGATATATATTTCAATAGAAAAGACAAAGATAAGGCAAAGATAAGGTAAGTGTACTTGATAGAGGCTAAATTTTAAAAGCTAATGATAGAGACTATATAAAGAAAGGTTTGCATAAAGTCATGAAACTTAAAAGTGAAACCACTTCTAAGTAAAATATATTGCAGTCAGATTTTAGCATAGTATTTTTTTTCTGCAGTAGTGGAAACAGTCTTTTAAAGCAAATGTTCAGAAAAAAAAAATAAATTTACAGGTTTTTTTTTCTTTTTTTTTTAACAAAAAGTAAATAAAAATTTGTTTGGATCTTAAAATATGCATGGTTATCATTTTTAAACCAGTTTAAAAACAGGATTTTTATAGTTATGCAATTTCTAGATTTAAAGAAGCAGTGATTCTTATTGAAAATGTTAAATTATGCCATTATAATGGAAAATATAATGAAACTCTGGATTAAATACAAAATCTAATTTTATTAACACATATATAGGTATGCCTTTGTTTTTGTTTGCTTATAAATGACTAATTGCAAAGGAGAATAAATTCTTTTTCTTATTTTTAATAATGTTCATTATGTAGCCATTAAAAAAGTCTGTTATATTAGTAGATACTTGTAATCTATATCTATAAAAGTGACTAGGGTGGATGTTGTGTAAGTATTTGTTTGTTTGATAGATTTGACTTAGCGTCTGCATTTTGTAGTCTAGCTCAACAGGAGTTGTGCTCAGATGTAGATCAAAATTTTAGAATGCTAATGACACCTTGAAATTTTTCAGAAAGCCAAAATTAGGGGTAGAAAAATATATTATAACCTCACAAAGTCGGAGATCAGTTTATGTACTGATTATAATATAGAATCGATCACCCCCACGTTATATTATCTATATATGTTTACCCTCCCACCCCAATCCAATAAAGACATTCTACATTGTTATCTATATTGATAAAAGTGACGAGGGTGGACGTTGTATAAGTATTTGCTATGTAAATTCATATTTTTTTTATTCTTATTATCCCTTAAACTTCTTCTTCTATGTGCTCTGTCCCTTCAGGACGTAGGCGATCATGGCTTTCCACGTTTTCCAATCCCTGGTGGCTCTGAGCATGCCTTCTCCTGTTACACCATGCAACCTGCATTCTGTCATTCACCTGATTAGGTCCTTCAAATATGTTATCCGTTGCTTTCCCCTGTCTCTTTTTCCCTCTATCTGGCCTGTTAGTAACAGGTTCTCCAAGCCCTCCTTCCTCATTGCATGTCCTAGGAACTTTAGTTGTCTCTTCCTGATGCTCAGTATTAATTTTCTTTTTGTCTTCATCCTTTCCAAAACCTCATCATTGCTCACATGATATCCGCAGCATCCTTCTGTAGAACCACATTTCACCTGCTTCAATTTTTTCATTCATCTTCGAAAATATTGTCCAACATTCACTGCCATATTGAAGAACTGACATCATATAGCAATCCAGTACTCTCCTCTTTGTTTCTAGTGTAATTGTCCTGTTTCTTAATACTTTACTCAACTTCTGGAATGCTTCTTTCGCCATGCCAATTTGCCTTCGGATCTCAGTGTTGCACTTTTCGTCTTTTGTTAGAACACTTCCTAGGTATTTAAATTTCTGTACCTGCTTGATTTTAGAGTCCCTCACCTGTAATTGGCATTTTGGGCTGCTCTTTTTGACCATGCATTCGGTTTTCTTGCAGTTTATTTGTAGTCCTTTCTTATTACTCTCTTCAGCTACCTTCTGTAGGAGGTCTTGTAGTTTTCTTTCTGTGTCTGCTATCAGCAGTATATTAATTTAATTAATTTACCTATTAGTAAAACAGATTTTAAAATAGGGCTGTACAGTAACATAACAGTAATCATTGATGAAAGTAGAATCAGACAGATAAGCTCAAATTCTTAAATTTCTTAATCTGCTGCATTCACTTTCACACTTATGTTCTTTTTTAGAACAAGTTAAGAACTTTACAGCACTCTTGTAAGGATGAACAGAATGTCTTTTTTTAACCATTTGTTGTATAAAATACTTTTAATAGCTATAACAGTTTTTTAAAATCGTCTTTAATCTCAAATGTCTTAAAATATCCAAACTAGTCCATGACTATATGGGAAAAATGATATATAAATTTTTATATATCAACAACAAATTTTAGCGAAATTCATAAACTGGAAAAAAGAAAAAAAAATTTAATTTAAAATTTCAGCCTCCCCTTTTCTTTACTTTGATGTGATTACACATGCATATAAACATCACTTTAGTCAGATATAGCCCTAAAGGATAAAACACAATGCAAAAATATTTTTTCCACTTTGTCATAGATTTTCCTAAATATGTGTGGGTGGGGGGAAGAGGCATACCTATAGATGATCCAAAAAAAAAAAATGAGTAGATACCAAAACATGTATTTAATCTACTAAGATTAAAATAAATGAATAATATTTTCTGTTTAAAATAATATATTCATCAGAAATAAAGCATACTGTTATTTGTAATATGTATGTATTTATATATCAGTACGTGTATTTCACTATTCCAGCAGGAAAGGAAGCTGGCAAGTTGGAGAGCTATCAGCCACCAACCAGGACAAAGCTGCCATGGTTGTTAGCATAGCGACACAGCAGCAGTTATTTTGGAAGCCCCAGCGCCAGGAGCTCCACAAAATCCGTGACTTACCACAGTTAGAGGAAGCTACATGAACAGAACAAGTGTGTAACTATCAGCTTTGTCTATGTGTTGTGTTTAGAAAGAAAATTCATTTATTGGTGAAAACTTCTATGATAGTAGAATATATAAGACAGTGTTTTGGTCAAATACTAAATCATAATGAATGAATACTATCAATAAGAAAATTTTTGAAAGAAATAACAAAATGAAAGCATTGAGACAATATGCAAGACACAAATCAAGACTGGTTTATTTCTAATATCTCTGACTTTTTAAACATTTTTTTAGGAGAATCTGAATTCATAATTTGAACAAAATACGTTAGCACAAATCTTTAGACATTTATGGTCATTATCAAATTTAATTTTACTAAAATACTTATAAGAATTTCTACATTCAAATTAAATCATTAAAAATTTAGATCATTAAATCAAATTTAATCGTCCTATTTCTAAATTCAAATTAAATTCTTAATTTCATTCAATTTCTAAAACCTTTAAATACTTATTCCAAGAATCCACATTGGGATGAAACTTTTTTTTATTTAACACACAGTAACAAAGAAATGACATATTGTAAATTAAGCCTCATAATTAATTTGTCCATTTTAGCATAGCAACACAATTTGATTACAAATATTTTACTTCAACTTCAATAATTTAATTATTATCATGGTGTTACATCCTCTTAAAAATTATTGAATACAATGGTCTAATATTTATCTATATTTCTAAGATGAAATATTTTAACTATTTGCATTGTTCAGACTTTTGTCCTTATCTTTGTTATCATATTCATGATGTAAACTCTAGCTTTTGTCAAGAAAACTTGCAGAGTTAAGTTACTAAAAAGTTTCGTTCTTCACACTTCCTGCCTGTGGAACTACCTTCTGTTTACTTGCTTCCCTGATAGCTACAATCTCCAAAAATTTAAATGTAACATCAATTGCCATCTTCCTTTTCTTTGAATCCTATTAATCTTTTATCCTTTCTTCATTACCCCCTGTACTCAGTCTTTTCTCTCACTGTAACCTCCTGCACACTAGTGGCGTTCCTACCTTGCTTGGGGTGAAATGATTAAGAAAAAAATAAAATGAAGGTTCTGTTATTGAAAATACTAATTTTAAAAATAGATAATTATTATTGAAAATAACCTTAAGTCTTTAATGTTTCATCTACTCAATAAATCAAAGTATCGAGTGTAAAAAAGACTAGAAAAGAAATATAAAATGATGCAACACTGTCAAAATCTTAATCTCTTGAAATTCTAAATGTTACATTTTTCCACTCTCCTTAATCTGTTGACTGAGGCTGAAATTTCTGTTGAGCCATAGAACTGCAATGATGAAAATCCATATCATCCACAATAGGTTAATTAACTGCTTTTATTAGCTGTAAAAATAATTTAACAAATGGCTACATCTATAATTGAAAAAACTCATCCACGTTAAATGTTAAATTTTTCCACTCTCCTTAACCCATTGACTGAGGCTGAAATTTCTATCACTTGCAGTTGATGAAATCCATATCATCCACAATAGGTTAATTAACTGCTTTTATTAGCTGTAAAAATAATTCAATAAATGGCTACATCTACAATTGAAAAATCTCCTCCGTATTGCCTACTAGGAGTACAAAACTAATGACAATGTACAGAGCAATGTCAAAAGTCTTGTGAGCCAACAGGAATCTTTTGTCACCAATATTAAGCGTTGGAAGACGTCACAGTTTGGCTACGTCATGGTAGCCTATGCAAGGCACTGTTGACATTAACGTAAAAGCTGGTCAGAAAACAAAGTGGACAGCCATGACTCTTGAGAGTCACCACCAACAGATCATCCTGGTAGAGGTTGTCTGTTTCTTTGGCCCTTAGCCCCACCATCCTACAAACCAATGATTGAAATAGTCAAGGGACTGATGATCGTGTGAGTTCCTATATGTTGGTAGATCAGTAACTCACTTTCTATGTGCAATGTTCCTTCAGAATGTTGGTGATCATGATTCTCCACAACTTCTTGATCTTTGAAGCTCTTAATAAAGCTCTTTCCTCTGTCCCTGTTGCCTTCAATATGCCCTGTTATTTTCCCTTCCAGTTACATGTTAAATAACAAAGCAGACTAAGCACTCAAACTGAGGTGGGTAACCAGTCAAGAAGGATATTAATTGACAGATTTATTTTCGATGGCTTATAAACCCATTTAAAACCAGAAAATATTTTTACATTGCAAGAATTTTTTTGGGTGGTAGGAGAGATAATGATTTAGTGATATAAATCTGAATAATTAACCCATTGCTAGACAGAAAAGATGTGGATTCATACCTTTCTCAAGGGTATTTGTGGGTAAGTGAATATAATGAAACCAATTGGATCTTGGTTCTCTGATTAACAATTTTGAGCCATTATCCATGACACTACCAGCATATCCAAGCTTGCAGCATCTGGTATTCCCAAGCAGTCACCCATCTAGATACTGACAAGGTTAGACACTGCTTAACTTCAGTGATTTTGGTTCTATGAGAACCAGTGTTTTAACAAGATGTTGCCATAAGCCATCTCAAGAAGAATAATTCTGAATTCAATAATTACAAAGTAGAACACAATAGGAAATAACACTGTTTTCAGCTATTAACAAAATGAAAGGTGTGGAGAGCTATAATTGTCTACGTTTTTGAGAGAACGAGATATCAAACATTATTCTGTGAAAATTCTAAATCAAATTCACTTAATTACACATATGGCTATAAACTTACTGATCCACGCCTGTATATCCTGATTTTGTTAAGCATCATCACCCTGTTCAGACTGTTGCTTTGGATATCTCTAAGACATTTGACAGGGTTGGACACACTGGTCTTCTTCACAAGTTGAAAGGTTATGGTATTTCTAGACAAATTTTTGAACTACTTTAGTCTTTCTTTTTAAATCATGAAATCAAAGTTGTCTTGAATGGCTACTCTTCTAGATCATTTTATGTAAATGCAGGTGTTCCTCAAGGCTCTATTCTTGTACCTACATTGTTTCTAATTTTCATAAATGACCTTCCTGATGTCATCAGTTCTCAACTCAGTATCTATGCTGAACACAACTATTTACTCCTGTCTTAATAGTAAGTCTGATTGGTTCAATAAGGTCAAATTAGCATAGAACTTTTCTGAGATCAGCTACTAACAGTTCTTGGTTGTGGAACTCTCTTTTGGCTTCTTGTTTCCGAGTCAACTTTGATCTTAAAAAATTTAAATGCAGTGTCAATCCTTATCATCAGTCTTAATTTTCATACTTTTATTGTCCTCTCTCCTTAATAGTATATTTTTATTGTATTCTCTAACACTCAGTAACCTCTTGCATTTTAGTAGGTTTATTGCCTGGCTTGGGGTGAAATGATTAAAAAAGTGTGTATATATAATTCAAGTCAAAATATACTGACTTTGTAAATCTAGGCTAAGGCCATCTTGTCGTCTAGATAAAATACTGATGCTAATATCTAACACTGTAAATATAACCTCCTCACTCCCATTTTTTCTCCTCTTTGTCTTTTTTCTTTCTCTCTCTTTGATTCTTTTTGTCTGGATGATTTTAACCCATTCATTGTTGTATGAATTTGGCCTGATGAGCAGTCTATAAGAGATCCGCAAAATATAATATTACCAATGTTTAATTTTATGTGTGTGTATATATATATATATATATATATATATATATATATATATATAATGAGCTCATTATGGTTTCTAAATTTATCAATATTCTAAAATATTTTTCTGTTATTACATTTTGATTCTATTTATAAATTAAAACAAACATTGGAATATTTCAAAAAAAGTGAATTTTATAATTCTCACATTAGGAATTGTATACCTTTTTAATGAAGAGTGATTAAAATGTTTGAATTAAGATGCACTTAACAGTATTTGCTCTTTGAATAGCAGGTAAATTAAACTGGAGGGGATTCTCTTGTGAGATAAGTATGACAGTAAACGGAAATATTCTTTGAATTAATATGTAACAAAAAAAAAAAGTGTGTTAAATATGGAAAACAAGTATACACATACATACATGACTTTTACTATGCATACACACTGATAGACGCATGAGTGGATGAAAAAATTAAAAAAAGACTAAAAATGACAAACTTGAACATTCATGCCCACAACAACTGGAGTGTCAAATGTTTTTCACATTGAAACTACTATTTTAACTACCTTCCATCCTCAACAGTGTTTGTTTTAAAAAGTGATGATTAAAATTGTAATAAGACCTAAACATAAGATGAAAGTGAATTTACACATCGTGAGTGAAAAAGAGAGAGAGAAATTTTATATTTACAACATTTTAAAAACTAATACAATTGCCATTTCCCTTCACCCATTTGCTAATGTATTTTTGTTCGGTGACTACAACAGTATACAGCATCTCACAAATTTGGTTCCAAAGATTACTGGCAGCTTTGCAAGAGTGTGCTGAACAAAAGTCAGTTAAGTGCCATACATGATACATGCTTTGGCAATCATGTCTCGAAAGAGACATGACTGACTTGGCAGAAGATTACCCTGCAGTAGGTTGCCATTACTTTCTGCAGTAGATTGGTTGCCAACCAAGGCTATAGAACCCAATCTGTTCTGTTATTTGATTCATAGCTAGAGGGAGAAGAAATGTATTATATTATTATGTAGTCATTAGTGGAGGAGCAGTTTATTACTTCATAACAATAAAGAACTGATCCTCCACTTTATAACCAGTAGAAGCCTTAATCATGATTCCATCTATTATATTTAGTCAGTTAAGTGCCATATGTGATACATGCTTGGGCAATCATGTCTCGAAAGAGACATGAATGACTGGGCAGAAGATTATTCTGCACTAGGTTGCCATTGCTTTCTGCGGTAGACTATTTGCCAGCCAAGGCTACAAAACCTAATCTGTCCTGTTATTTAGCCCATAACTGGAGGGAAGATATGGATCAATACTTTTCCCAGGGGTATTTGCATGTAAGTGTATGCAATGAATTCAACTGGAATTCAAACTCGGCTTCCTGATTTCTTGTTCTAAGCTGATATCCACTGCACCACAATGCCTATCCCTGAACAACATAAGACTCACTTCCTCCTCTATTCAATCAATTCAAAGTCCTCACATCTACAGCAGACAAGGTCAAGTGGTTTGTTTGAAAATTCTCATCTAACTTCACACTTGTCTGGAATGCCCACACCCAATTTCCCACCTAAAACTGAGGCTAAATTGAGTAATATATATATCTAATATATATATCTATATATAAATAACCTTGTCTCTGGTCTCTAACATAATTTCTAAGCTTGACTTCCATAAGACAAGCAAAGGTGATGGGATTCCAATCATTGTGCTAAAGAAATGTGCCCCTGAGCTGAGTCCTCTCCAAACTCTATAACTGTTGCCACACTTCTTCCTGCTTTCCTGCTTGTTGAAAGACCTCCTCTGTGGTTCCTGTTTTTAAGAACTCTGGGGAGCTTTCTGACCCTTCTATCACTATTAACCTCATACCTCTTTTTGGCAAGGTATTCAAAGCTTTTATCAATGCTGAAATTAAGCATCTCACAACCTGATCTCTGACAAACAATATGGCTTCTGTTTCACAATGTCTACTGCTAATATGCTAACAACCATCACTGAATATATGTGCTCCTTTAATCACCATAGATAAACTTTCCTACCTACCATCAGGATGGATGATGTTAAAGAGCAACGCACTACACCTCCCTTGGCCCCTCTCTTTCTCTCTCAAACAACCTCAAATGAAATGGTACATTGAATCTATAGCTTCATCTACTGCTAGGAAAGTTGGTTCACTGTGTCGGGCCAGGAGATTTTTCTCTTCAGAATCCATTTTATCTGAACTTATTTATAAATGGAACTTTGTATGTGTGTGTGTGTGTGTGTGTGTGTCTGTCCATTAGCTATAAACTCCGAAACGGCTCAACCGATTTTCTTGAAAATTTACAGTTGTACTATAATTTACAGTTGTACTATAAGCATCTGCAAGTGTTCTTAGCTAGGTTTTGTGTCGAGGTACACCCAATAAATATCGATAAGCGAAAAAAATCGAGTTATAGAAGAAGTGGTCCGATTTTAATCAAATTTGATACACTTATAGACAAAGACATAAGAAACAATGTCTTTGTCTATGAGTGTATCAAATTTGATTAAAATCAGACCACTTCTTCTATAACTCGATTTTTTTCGCTTATCGATATTTATTGGGTGTACCTCGACACAAAACCTAGCTAAGAACACTTGCAGATGCTTATAGTACAACTGTAAATTTTCAAGAAAATCGGTTCAGCCGTTTCGGAGTTTATAGCTAATGGACAGACACACAAGCTTCTGACAAGCTTCCCTACCCCACGTATTACCTGTGCTACCTAGATTGGCATCAAGGTTCCACTTTTACCATCAAAATAGTTAAATGTAACTTTCTCTTCTATTCTGACAGTTTCTCTTCTCTCACTTTCATTTGCTTGCTTCCTTGATAGCTACAATCTCCAAAAGCTTAATGCAATGTCAATTGCTATACTTCATTCCCATCTCTTATCCTTTTTTCAACATTTCCTGTCCCTTTATTCTCTCACTGTAACCCCCTGTACACCAATGACATTCCTGCCTTACTTGGGGTGAAATGAATATAAAAAAAAAGAAGAAATAGATCAAGTACAGTACAATATTTATCATTTACCAATTTTTAAAGAAATAAACATGAAAACAATTTATTTATAAATTTATAAACATTCACTAAATTATTCAAATATGTGAACCAACTAAATGGAAATCATCATTATTTACCATTTTATAAGGTTCAAATTAATTAACAATTAGCCAATGTTTTACCAATTATTTTAATACACAATAGTGTAAATAAACATTTTAATAAATAGTTTTTACTATTTTGGTTGTCAGTTGTCAACAACTAAGAAAATTTATAAAGTCGCTTTAATAAGTTTAAGTTTTATTACAATTCTAATCATCACTTTTTAAAGGAATAAATATTGCCGAGGAGGCAAGACAATTAAAATAATAGTGGTGTCAAGTGGAAAAAATTGTCATTTTCACTTTCTTTTTTTTTTTTTTTTTTTTTTTTTTGGACACAAAGGTTCAAGTGTGCCAAAAACCCTTCATTTTCTTTTGTCTGTTGAAATCATTCAGTTATTTACACAAGGGATATACTGAAAAATTATCAGTTATCTTTTGTGTGCATGAAGGTCCAAGTTTGCCAAAAAACTTGCTTTTAAAATTAACGATAAAATGCTTTTATGTAATTCATCAAATATATGCAGTCTATTTTCATACCTTGATCAACATAAATGAATTTCTAAGAAATAAATTCAATGTAAATTCAATGCTAATAAGTATTTCTCAAAAACATACTTAATAAATTGCTCAAATTGGAAGTATTAATTAAATTATTAATAGTATTAAATAAATATCATAGGTAAAAAGGTAAGAAAAGAAAAGTTTAGGAAATGGAAATTATATTCAGTTAACACCTAATAACAGTAGCAGTGTGCAAACATTATTGCAAAGTCATGAACTCAAATTTCCTCCCTAACAGCCTGTTCTCTTTCCATTCACTTGATTATTGTTGACTTACTGGCACAAAGATATCAGTAAAAGAGATTGTTCAAAAAATTCTGACTAGCAAGTCTTCAGATAGTTTGTTTTAATTTCTTTATTTTTGTTGAATCTACTTCTTTCAAGATGACTAAAAACTTTCACATAATTAAAAAGAAAAATAGTCAACTTAAGAGATTTACTAAAGATACACGGTTCTTTTGTAAATTTGGTGATTGTTGCTCCAGTTTTGAAGTCGATATATAGCCAGAAACACAAAGGGGCTAAATCTTTGAAAAATTATAACAAATGAATTCTATCTATAAAATTTTGTTAGAAAATGGCATAAAATCTCCACTAATAATTTATTGATATGATATATAATTGTTATTTTCTTCAAACAAAATTTGATTATAATTTTCTTCTTTTTCTAAAGTAAACTAATTTTATAAAGTTTGCCATAAGTATTTTGTGAGCATCATACCAGTGGAGGGGTTTTATATAGTTATACAATTAATGTTCAGTAGGAGATTCTATATAATCTTACAGTTAATGGCCAGTGGGAGGGAGGGATTCCATATAGCAACATAGTTCATGGTTAGCATAAGGAATTCTATATAGCTATACAGTTCATAGCCAGTGTGGATTTTCTCAATACTTATACAGTTTGTAGCCAGTGTGGATGCTATGTGTATATATATATATATATATATATATAGATAATGGTTGAGCGGGGGAGGGGTCAATATAGTTCCTGGCCATTAAAAAAAAACAAAAAAACAATGTATTAATAATCTGGTCTCCCTCTCCATGCTAATGAAATAATCTGTTGTTATGGTAATACCAATCATGCTTTCTTACTGTAATTGAGTCTTTTGTTAATGTATCAAAGAAATATTTTATTAATGAGGAGGTGAGCTCAAGCTGCATGACTAACAAATAAAGTGATATTGTGTTTTGTATATAATGGAAGAAATGTTTGTTTTTTTTATCTTAGGGTCAGATTTCTATGCCTTCTCCTTATTTAAAATTTAGAACATTCATATAAAATGTTAAAAGTAGTTGAATCTAATTTAATGAAATCTCCAAATAAAGGTTATATTCAAACTAAATCATAACAAATCAAGTCCTCTGAAAGAAGAGAGGACGATGACGGTTCAACTGTGACTTACTGTATTACATTTCATTTATAAAAAATATTTAAAAAGAGCGATGAAGGAAGATTGTGTGAAATTTCCTCCAATAATTTTTTTAGAATATTAAGTGAAATCAAATGTTAAGATAATATGAATAAATACAGAATTACTTTTTTAATAAATGCACTTTAAATTTAACATAATAAGCAACTTTTAACAGTTCTATACAAATGTTATGAGATAACTATTAGGTATTATGACGTAATTTAACTGTTTAAAATAATTTATCATCAATAAACTTGAGACAATTGAAAGAAACGTTTATAGGTTAGAAATTTTGTACAAACCTTTGTAGTTGAGCTGACTGATGCATTATGGTCCAACAGGAATCGAACCATATTGGTTTGTCCAAAATGGCAGGCTGTGTGGAGTGGAGTGTAGCCAGCCTAGAAAAATAAAAAGTAAGTTATATGAATAGTATTCAGAAATATGGAAACAGAATTTTTTTTAATATTATATTAAAAAATAAAAAAATAAGATGGAGAACATCATGTCTTGTGATATCTTTGGAATTTAACCTTTAACCTGTCCAGGGCATTTTTGGATGTGGAAATCACATGCCCTGTGTATCAAGAGTTTAAACCAGGTGAGTACACTTAAAACTTATGATAACATTAAGCAAAGAATATATAAAATTTGTAACAATTTATATTCACTTTAGGAGCCATGATGGAGTAAAGGACTGCGGCTCAGATTGAGGAATTAGACAGCAGAGTTTGAAATCCAGTCAAATCCATTACATTCTCATGTACTTAATACCCTTGAGAAAGGTATGAATCCATCTCTTCTCCCCACCAGTTATGAGTACAGGACAGACTGGGTTTTTGTTATGGAACCTACCCTTTTTGGACTATAACGAACTCTTCCTATTATAATGAATACTGGGAGAATATGCCTCTCGGAGTTGAGTTGGGTTGAGTCACCCCGGTCTAATACTTGGCAGCCAGACTGACTGACGTGTAACACTCTTGTATTTGTTTTCCATTTAATATTTATGTTTCACTAATTCCCGAGTTCGAGTTTTCTTCTGGAACTATTCTGGGTCCACAACAATTTTATAGTCTTGAGTGGCAACCAGTCTAGGAGAAGAAAAAATCTCTGAATTCAAACCAGCCTAGAGAGGGTTGGGCTCTATCAGGCTGTTGTGCCCAAAAGAAAAACTACTTCTGTTGCAACTGCAGTACATGTGGTGCCCCTACAACTCATGGGTTGAAAAAAAAAAAAAAAAAAAAAAAATCACTTTTATGAATTCAATTCATTGTTTTAAACAATTTTGTATAAAGAAAATGAATACAAAGTTTGACAAGAATTTGTCTTTTTCATTTTAAACTTATTTTAAATTTTGGGACAAGAAATTTTGACAAAATATGAAAACTGTCAAAATGTGAAAGAAAACTGTTTATTGTGGTTTAAAATTATCAGTTAATTCTGTTAAAATATAATTTTTAGAAATTATGAATTAAATGTTCAAACGTTTTTTTCATAATTTTCGAAAAAATTATTTAAAAAGAAAATCATGAAATAGTACATATTTTGCTCTTAGAATTTTAAGAATGTTTTAAAAGTATGATGTCAAATATGAAACTAGATTTTTAATTAAATATTTTTTATATATTTAGTGATACGAGGGGATCCTGAAATGTTTTCAGACCAATTTACTCATGTATAAACTAATTTCATGAAAAGTGCAACCCCTAAAATCTTTTGCATCAAATTTAACAAAAAAAAAAAAAAAAAAAAATGAAATTTACCTGTGTTTAGTACAACCAGTCACCAAATATGCATGAATTTAAAACTCTCTTCAAAAAAATTACCCATGTATAGTATGACCCCCTAGTTTTTGTGTCTGAAACTAATAATAAAAACTCACTGTACTCTAGTATATATGGTACTTCCCAAAACCTGAGAAAATAAACATCAGATTTTTTTTTTAGAATTGTTTCTTGATTGGACTTAGAACATTTTTTAGTCACCTCACACAATGAATCTCAAAATAGCAAAAATATATCCAACCTTTGTTTGAGGGTCAATTTCAGAACCAAATTTAACCAAAACTTCTGCCACATTGACTTTGTCTTCTTGGGCAGCAAGGTGAATTGGAGCCAATCCATTCTGCAACAAAGATAATCCATTACTGCATATAACAGTCAAATTTTATACAATTTTAAAACAAATTTTAATTGATATACCTATGAATTTTATATATATGAAAAAGTGAAGTGCCCCAAAATTAGATTCACTTCATCAACTTGTAAAAATGTAACATGATAGGTAACTGTGGTAGCAATTAAAATAGTAGTTAACACCAATCGCAGAAGGTGTTTAAAGCTAGAAACATAGGACATGATCTTCAATGTTCCAGGCAAACCTCAAAATCATGTAGAACCCTAGAACATTAACCATCAATTAAAGTCACACCACTACTAACCATAGGTATATCATACTTGATATCAAAAAAATATTAAATATAAATCTTTATTTGAAATATTTTACATGCAGGCACTTCAAACTTTGTACTTTGAATTAACATTAATAGGAACTAAAAAACATTATTTAGGTAAGAAAATCAGGTACTGAAAATTGTAAATAAAAATAAGAAAAATTGTGCTAGGTACTATATACACATGGTTAGTATTCTAGGGTTAATAGGTTCATATTGACAGGTGCAAATGACAAGGATGTAACTATCAAATGAAAGAGAACACTGCATTAAATCATATATAAGTTAAATACTAGTGCTGCTAAACCCATCAATCAACTAACTGTACAACAGACTATTAGTCAACTAACTGTACAACAGACTGAAATCTATGGGGTTTCATAGTCATTGCCCACCAAGAATACCATTTTTGGCATGGCATTGGTTACTACACCAAGGAACATCATTAGTTAACTGTGAAAGACTGTTACCATGTCGCTTAGTCAAACAAACTAAGTTCCTAAGATTTTGAGGGAGCTGACAATTGCATAAGAAATTACTAATGAATTTGCGACAAAAATCAGCTTGTTTAAAGTGGATATGGAAGAATAAAGATAAAAATTTTTTTAAATTTTTATCTTTATTCTTCCATATCCACTTTAAACAAGCTGGTTTTTGTCAAGTGAAATAAATCAATCTATTTAAGTCTGATGGCATCCAACATGTTTGGCAATTTCACGGTGATGTATACAAAGAAAAGTGTTTGGTCTTAAGAGGTGAGCATAATGGTGGAAACGTTATGACTTGTAATGACACAAATGGCCTGTATTTTGACAGAACCATTAATGTTGTAGATTATATTGAAATACTGAAAGGAAATTTGATTGTTGCTTAAATGTTTGGGAATGGCTATGTTTTAGCATGTCTGGTTTGGAAGAAAATTAAGTTTGTATGAGAAAAATTAATACGGGATGTACTTATTCATGGCCAATACTCTCACACCTTAATTTATATATGTAATCAAAGCATGAAGAAAAAGACTTCAAAGTCTGAATTTTCAGACATGCCTGTCTTTTATCAATGAGACGAGTATTAAACAATGATGTTGTATTCTCTTTTCCGGGGAATTTGTTGTGGGTCTCTTTGGTATATTTTTGTATTTTTTTTTTTGTCCACGTGTTGTATGACTGAGAAATTTTATAGTTTTGGCTGAGTAGTTTGCCATGATTAAGGTTGTGGAGGTTTTATAGAAGTATTTTTTGAGTTAGCCTAAATTCCTGTTTAACCCTATTTGTTCTTTATATATATATATATATATATATATATATATATATATATATAAACAAATATTTTCTTATCATGCATCTATTTGGTCTGAAGGCCTATTAATATACAATAAATATTATTATTGTCAATATTATTGTTTATCTCACAGATTTCATTCATTGGCCCACCATATTCACACATATACACACACACACAATTAATATAGAGAAGTTTGTCACTTAGCTAAGCAGTGTTATGCTGACTTTGAAGTTTCATGAAGACACTATTGTGATGTCTTCACTTATTCACTGTTTTTGTTTTTTTTTCTACTGCTGTTTCCAAATAAGTTTAGTGTAATTTGATATCTGTGTGAGTGATTCTTTTTGCTTGATGTTGTTTAAGTTATGTAGGATTTGTAGGTGGTTAATTGCTTTTTATTACTTTTTCTTGTGTTGATCTCTTTTTAGCTTGCTTAAGTGTGTGTCTGCTAAATTGCTTCATTATTGAGTTGACCTCTTTTTACTATGTCAGTATATATGACTACTTAAAATTGTTTTAGGTCATGTTTAAGTGTTTGTATTCATGTGTTTGCTTAGCATCAATTAATTCAGTGCTAATGAAAATAGGCAACTGATTATAATAATTTCAAAAGTACTGTTATCCATTCTTTTAGAAATTAACTCATGATGACCTCTCTCTTCACACACATAGAACTATACTAAAATTAAAGATAAAAATCAAATATACTTTATAGATATAAAAAATCCTTTAGCATGAAAAGTGCAGATAAATAAAACATAAGTATATCTTACTGAAGCTTGAGCATTGACATTTGCATTATGTTCCAAAAGCAATGAGACCATATCAGTGTGACCTTCTTGTGAGGCCAAGTGAAGAGGTGTGAATCCATTCTGTGAAATAATAAAAATGGTTTCAGCAAAATAGTAGAAATTTAAAGAAAAAGAAAGAAAACTTTGTTTTAAAATCAAGAAAAATTATAATACCAGATTTAGATTAAGTACTAATCTTTTAAATTGTTTTATTGAATTAATTGAAATTTTTAAGTAAATAAACAGGTAAAAAAAAAAGAAAATTCTTGAAATTACCTTGGATTCTGCATTTGGTTTTGCACCAAATTCCAGAAGTGTAGTTGCAATGTCCATCTGATTTTTCTTTGCAGCAATGTGAAGTGGTGTGTAGCCATTCTATAAAAACAAACAGTTAAAAACACTAAATAAAATATATATATTGCAGGTTTCCTTAAATAATATAGACAAGTTTTGTCTGTTTTATGTAATTTTTTTTTCATGTTCTCTGATAAACTTAATAGCATTATAATTAAATGAAAAAAGAAAATTACAATATTGATACATAATTTCTTTAATAATCCAATCTAAGCTTTCGGCTGACATAAGCCATTTTCAAAGATGTCAATTACATTATATATTATAAACACAGACAAACTATAATGACAAACTGTTTTTGTTTACATGGAAGATTTCCAAGCAACAACAAACTCGTGCATTTAAGATGCTGGAAGCGAATGTCGCATCACAGCTTGTGATGTCACACATGACCAAGCGAGAATGAAAACAAGAAATATTAAATATGGGAAATAAGAAATATATATATATATATATATATATAATTAAATATTGTCGACAAGGACAATTTACATGTCACTTAGCAGAGAGCCACCAATGCAGTCAGTTTTTTGCAATACATTGTTTTGGGAGTGTCTCTCGATAAATGTCTAAAAACTATGAAAGACAAGTTTTTCCTTTCTCTGAAATGTGTATATATTTTTGGGGAAAACTGTGTGTGTGGTTATATATATATATATATATATATATATATATATATATATATATATATATATATATATGAGTATAGGGTACGTATGGGTGGAATAATATTCCTTGTCCAAAGAAACACTATTCTTAAAAAGTGCTCAATACGAAGTAGAGCTAATATTTATTCAGAAATTATAACATGGATATGTTATAATATCACTACAAAAGTAGCTATTTTATTTCAACACTTCTTGTCTTGTCAGATAATATATATATATATATATATATATGTGTGTGTGTGTGTGTGTGTGTAGGTATGTTTGTAAACACACATCTACAAAATATAAAAATACATTTTTTTTTTTCAGTAGTGATAGAATTTAAATGGAATATTGCTAAAAATTAGAAAATGTGTTACCTTTGCGACTGCGTGTGGTGAAGCTTTGTTATCAAGTAGAAGTAAAGCAACATTGACATGGTTGTAGTGAGTGGCAACATGGAGAGGGGTCAGACCATTTTTGCCTTGGACGTCTGGGTCAGCATCCTTCAACAGCAACAAGCGAGCAACTTTGATGTTTCCATACTTTGCTGCGATGTGCAGTGGGGTGAAACCCTTCTGCAAGAGACAAAAAACACAAACATTAAGAGTTAGATAAAAGAAAAAGAAGAAATTTAAAAAAAAAAATCAATTATTTTGTGGCAAATGAGACATTCCCACTAACCAAACCCGACTCTTTAAATCCCCAGCATTTGAGCTGGCAAACGTGAATCGCCCAGCATTTGAGCTGGCAAACGTGAATCGCCCAGCATTTGAGCTGGCAAACATGAATCGCCCAGCATTTGAAGGTCATAGATTGATGTCATGAATGGGTTAAGACGGGATTTATGTGTCTAATATGCCAAAAAATATTACATAGTTAACAATAAAAACAAACACTGAATAATCAGAGAGGGCAAGTAAAGCATTTGTTATAAATATTATTAGTGAAAAAATGTTATTTTTTAAAGAGAGTAGACAGTATTTCTACCCTAAATCAAGATATGCCAACTTTTCTTATATAACCATGTAGTGATATCATGGCTAAGCCAAATAAACATTTTTTCATTGAGCTAGCCTTTGAGGGTCAGCTACTGGGCCAGATCAAACATTTTTTTTGTGGAGCACCACATTTACAGCTGAGGTCATAGTCAAAACTGTTATATATATATATATATATATATATATATATATAATGTCTTAACTTCTTCAGATTTTTATGCAAAACTAATTTGCATTCTCTTTCACACAAATAACTTTAGTAAAAAGCATGAATCTATCTTTTCACCTACTAGCAATGGTTTATTAATAGTAAGTGGGCTCTCTAGGTTTGGTTGGCAACCAGTATAATAGTAAGACAATACTAAATTCAAGACTAGTTGAGTACGTGGCTAGTAAAAAAAACTCACTTGTTATAGAAACCACAGCTGTAGCACTTAACATAATGTGACTGTGGCTCTATACTTGACATGTAGAGTATACAGAGTTCACATAGAATTAAATAGCATATAATTTAATTCAAGTATAATTAAAAAAAAATCTCTAACTATAAACAGTATGAAAAAGAATAGAGAACATTTTAATTGTTGCAATTTTCTGTAAAAGCTGCAAGCTAGGAGTCATTTAGTGGCAGACTGGGTCTAAAAATATCAGTTGCCTTGAGATAAAGAGGCTCACCTACAATTACAATTCTATCATTTAATTTTTATAATGATTAAATAAAATTTTCAAAAAATATGTATTGCAAAAAATGGTACTTAGAATTTTGTAGAAAAAAATCTGTATTTCTTAACCATTCCATTGTACATGTACTGTACACATTACTGGCAGGAGATACCAAAAGTAAATTTGGAATGTTATAATCAAATTTTTTTTTCATTTTGAAAAGTTTAAAGTAAAGTAGTTTATTGTGCAATGTATACCTTAAAACATAGGTTCCCAACTTTTTTGCTGCAATTACCCCAAAATACAATTTCACTATTATCCATTACCCCAGTGAACAAATACCCATAATATAGGAAAAGAAGTAATTATATTTTCATACATCAAAAGCAAAGTTAATGGAAATTATTAAATACAATAGTACCAATCTATAATAATCAGAGGTATAGTAGCTGTAACCTCGCCATGATTCTTAATGTGAGTGTTGAGCTTGTATTGCCTGTGCCAGTTTATTTATTCTTGGCTTTGTGACTGAAAGGGTTATTCGGGCATCGTTTACCACATTGAGTCTGCTACGTTTCTTGGTCTTCATTCCAAGGACACTGTGAAATTATAAGCTGATTGCCTCTTCCCAAATCAAACATCCATTACCCCCAAAATATGGGCTCATTACCCCACTGGGGTAATTTACTCTGGGGTTGGGAACCATGGCCTTAAGAGATAGTTCAGAAGGACAACAGAGCATTGTATGCACTTCACTATATTAAAAGCAATCATTTGCTAGATGATTGCATGAATCTACCAATAATTGCTTGTACAATTCCTTTTCAATGGATAGCAACATGCATAATTCAAAATTTATCCTCAGACGGCAAATTTCTTAACGTTGTCTTTATGATTTTTAGCTTTAAAAATGTCCTCTCACATTGGAATTTAGTAACTAATAGTGTGCAAATGGCTTTATAATGTCCTAATTCCTTTTTTTTTTTCTTACTAAAACAGATGTCTGTGTTTCTTTATTGCATCCTTATTTGATATAGGAGGCTCACTTGCCATCAACAATCTGACAAATCCCACACTAGTTATATGTTGTAATATATTACATGTATTTGTCAAGTGCGGATGTGCGTTGTGGTGCAGTGTATATTGGCTCGGAACGAGAAATCAGGGAGCCGAGTTCAAATTCCAGTTGAATTCATTGCATTCACTTACATGCAAATACCCTTGGGAAAAGTATTAATCCATCTCTTCCCTCCACTTATGGGTTAAATAACAGGACAGATTGGGTTCTATAGCCTTGGCTGGCAACCAGTCTACCGCAGAAAGCAATGGCAACCTACTGCGGGATAATCTTCTGCCCAGCCAGTAATGTCTCTTTCGAGACATGATCGCCCAAGCATGTTTCACGTATGGCGCTTAACTGACTGATTTGTCAAGACTAGAATAGATTACACTAATACAGGACTTTATAGGTCTGTGACCCAACTGATTCTTCAGAAATCCAAAAATATAACTGCATGACTAGCATTTCTCACATTATTATTTTTTAACTCTGAAATCTAGAGAATATACAGAGAAGAGGTTCTATAGAACTGGTTTTGTCAAAGAATACCTACCTTGGTTGTAAGGCTATGGTCAGCACCTTGGTCTAATAGTGCAGCAGCAACTTCTTCATGTCCCTCCTTGGCAGCAATATGCAGTGGAGTGTACAAGTCTTTAGTGGTAGCATTTGGACTAGCGCCATGTTGCAAAAGTAGAACCACATTGTCTACGTTACCAAGTCGGGCAGCGATATGCAATGGAGTTTGTTGTTCCTAAAATGAAAATAATTCACATATGTAAAACATGACCTGTATCAATAAATTTTAAATGCAAATTCTACTCCATCAGCTTCTTTTCTCACAGTTCCTGCCTGTGGAATTCTCTTCCATTTACTTGCTTTCCTGACAACTATAATCTCCAAGAATTTAAATGTAAAGTCAGTAGTCATCTCCTATCTCACTAACCTGCATCTTCTCTCATGCTTCTGTCCACTCCACTCATCAGTATTCTCATCCTTCTCTTACCCACTTCCTGATACCCCCTATAACCTGTCACTCTTTTTCATAACTTTCCTCCTATGTAAACCCCTGCAAAACAGTGGCAGTAAAATGCCTTGCTTTGGGCAATATGATTATAAAAAAAAAAACCCAAAAAACTATTATATAAGGGTCGGCAGAAAAGTTGATACCCTGACCAAGACCAAGGTGTAAGTAGACACATTTTATATTATGGTAGACTTACATGTCTTTTGGTCTACTAACTGGTGTGTCTACTTACATTCATATATTGGTTGGCTGATTAACTTCTCAGCCGACTTATGTATATAACAGTAATAACAATATTACAACTGAGTGATTTTGATTTTATTGCTTAATAGCATATCAACTTCTTATAGGTCATTTAATGCCAAAATTTAATTTTTTGGGGAGCTTTAAAGTAATAAAATATGTTATTCTGCTTTCACAATTGAATATATGGTAGATGATTTTGTGCGTATACATATTTGTGTGGACATAATTACTAGAGGTGGTAATATGTGAGTTTTATGTGGTAGTTTTGTTGAAATTATATTCTATATTTTTGTATTTTAAATACAATTTGATTTCTTTTAAGAAATTGTAGAATATATAGATTTGATGTCATGAAACTTCTTTCATAGTGATTCTTTTGTTGATTTTGTTGAGCAGCATATCAACATCCCTATTTTTGTTTGGGGATTCATTATTTGCCCATAACTGGAACCCTAACAGGTGCTACCACCCCAGCAGACTTGGGAACAATAGCAACTAAGAGGAGGTCCCATGCTCCTCAAAAGCCCTAACATCCCAATCAGAGGCCTTGCTGCGGCATGTCATTTGCTGTCATACCAAGGACTAAATATGACAACTGAAAAAATATGTAAAAAGTACAAGAATTTAAACAAATTCCCCAAGAAATAACTAATATTCAAGAAAAGTTCAACGAATCCCTTGAACTTTTGATTCATTGTGTGTGTGTATGCATGCAAGTTTCATTAAAAATGTGCGACAAGGTGCTATGTTTAATTTTTCATGTGATCGTATATTTTTATTTTCAGAAGATAAACTATATAAAAAATTGTCTGAATATTCTATCTAAGCACTTTTGGCTATACCTTTAGCCATTATCAAGGAAGAATTTTATTTTATTTTTGACTGAATATGTAGATTTTTTTTCTCATTTTTAATGAAACTTGCATAAAAAGAGGGATTGCTGCCTTAATACATACACACACACACACACACACACACATATATATATATATTTTCTGTAAAACAAAAGTTACATATAGAGCTGTAGTTCTTCTATGTGCTGTGTTTCTTCAGAACATTGGCAATCATGGCTCTCCACAATTTCTTGTCCTTTGTAGCTCTTAATAAATTTTCTCTTTTTGTTATCTGTCCTTGCCCAGCCACCCATTTACTCAAACTCACTAGACAGGTTATTTGTTGTTTTCCCATATCCCTCATGCCTTCAATCTGCCCAGTGAGTATAAAATTTTTCAAGCCTGCTTTCCTAATTGTGTCTCCTGGAAATTTCAGCTCTCGCTTGCTGGTATCTTTTTTTTTCATTTTCTCATTTCTCACACGTTCGACCCATGATATTATCAGCATCCTTCTGTAGAACCACATTTCTGCTGCTTCAAGTTTCATTTTTTTTGCCATATAGAAGGACAGATTTCATGTACTATTTGTTTCTAATGAAATTTCCTTGTTTCTTAATGTTTTTCTAAGCTTTTGAAAGGCATCTTTTGCTATCTCAATTTGGATTTCAGTGTCACATTTTCTGTCCCCTTTTAAAACACTTCCCAGATTATGAACATTTAAAATAGTATGGAGCCTGCTAAATTTTCATTAAACTCTAAACATTTATACAAGAAAATTCATCTTTCATCAATCAAAGATTTTTAAGTGTATTTAACTGATAATCATTAAATTTAAATTAATTGTTCACTTTCAAAATAAAGACAGAAAATCAATCCTGCCAAATATGCTTAATTAAACTTAAGAATGAAAATGCAACAGAAATTAATTTTGTCTGAAGTTCAACAAATTTCTAATGCATTAAAAAGGATAGACAAATTTAATCCCTTAAAGCTAAGAGTTCCTAAATGCATACACAGTCCAATAACATCTGAATGTGCCTGCAATGGGGTAACACAGCATTTCACAAAACAGCATTAACACCAGATACATTATCAACTGGAGGTGCCAGAAACATACATTTGAAAAATATACAATTTTGTTAAAGTTTTAGATTTTTAAAATGTCTTATAACCAGAAATGCAAACATGTATACATTTGGTATCCTTTGAAAGTCAAATCAATTTACTTTAATATCAAATTAACTAGTGATATTTGATTTTGAATAATTTTTTTAGATATACTACAAGGCCAAAATTATTAGGCCACCCCAGTTTTTAAAAAAAAATTATTTCATACTATTTTTAGTATTTATTGCCAAGTGGATAATTCTAAATGAAAATAGACTGGTTCTTTTGTTATTATTACTTTGCAAAATTTTACAAGGAAGCCAGCCAATAAGAGACTAGCATGGGGAAGAGAGCACAAAAACTAGGCACCAGAACAGTTTATTTGATGCACATGTTATTGTGCAGTTTTTACAAAAGAACCATTCTATTTTCATTTAGAATTATCTACTTGGCAATAAATACTAAAAATAGTATGAAATAAATCACTTCTTTTAAAGACTGGGGTGGCCTAATAATTATGGCTGGTAATGTATATCATTTCAGTTGTACTAACATCACCTATTCAGATCATTCGACAATTCTTTCAAGATTCAAGGGATTTAACAATTGAAATCAGCTAAGGCCTGATGGGATTGAAGAAAGAAAAAAAGTTTACTTACTCTTGCTTTTGCATCTACTGTGGCTCCATTTCTGAGAAGGATCCGAATAATGTCAGTTTGGTTGGCCCGGGCAGCCAGGTGTAATGCTGTTTCTCCTCGAACTGTAGGGTAGTCAGGGTTGGCATTGTGTTGTATCAGGTAAATGCTGATGTTCATATGACCCATGAAGGATGCAACATGCAGAGGGGTAAGACCAGACTGAAAGATCAAACAGGTAAATTAGTTGTTAGTCAACAATTCAGGTATTACTTTACTAATAGTTTTACTCAATCATTTTAATCATAGGAAGTTGAACACCACACAGGAGATTTAAATCAGAAAAATATAGATAAGAAGTCTATGGCCCCAAAATTACATTACATGATTGTTCTTAGAGAGCATCTTAGGGTACAATAATAATCTCAAAAATTGTGAAAATTTCTAATAACAATTTAACCAACTTATTCTTTGTAGACAGAGACGCAACTGAGCTGATGACAAATTTTTTACATATGTATAAACAAGTAAATATTACAGATTATACTTCACAGATAATACTTTAATTTTTCCTTCTGTTATAAATTTAAACTGACACAGTTTTTTCCTACACACACACACACACACACACCATTTTGTGTCAGTGAAGTGCCATACGTGATACACACTTTAGGCGATCATGTCTAGAAAGAGACCTGACCAACTGGGCAAAAGATTATCCTGCAGTAGGTTGGCATTGCTTTCTGTGGTTGACCTGGTTGCCAGCCAAGGCTATAGAACCTGATCTGTCCTAGTATTTAACCCATAACTGGAGGGAAGAGATGGATTAATACTTTGTGCGAAAGTGAATGCAAGGAATTCAACTGGGCTCCCTGATTTGTCATTCTGAGTCGATATCCACTGCACCACAATGCACATTTTGTGTAAAGTTTGTATTTTCTTGATTTCAGATGAAAACTTGGAAATTTTTCAATATATTTCATTGAATAGTTATGTATGGAAAAAAGAGGTAAATTTAAACTGACACCAGGAGGATATGCATTAAATGGAGTTTTGTAATTAAAAAAAAAAGAGACTTACCTCAGTCGTAGCTTCAATGGAAGCGCCGTACTTGAGTAGCAGTTCCACCACCTTGATGCGGTTTTTCTTGCATGCAATGTGCAACGGGGTGAAACCATTCTGCAGAAGAATTAATGATGATTTAATATCATGCCAAGATGGAAGTTTGTTTTTTTAATCATTTCACCTTAAGCAAGGCAACAAAGCCACTAAGGTAAGGGGTTACTTGGATGTTAGATATTATTTTATTTTATCATTTTTAAAGAAAAAAAGATAAAATGTTTAAGTTGGTTATGAAAACTAATATGCAGAGATTAAAGAAAATATCAACCAATTTAAAATAAATTTAAATTATTTTTAATAATTCAGAAAAAAAACAACAACACAGGAATGATCAAAATGTTTAATCCACATACCAGGGCTCTTGCATTCGGATCACTTTTTCTGTCCAGAAGTAATTTAGCTGTTTTTACGTTGCCACAATGGGCTGCCACGTGTAGAGGAGTTAAATAGTCCTGAAAGTAAAAGATATAATTAGAATTTTGATCTTTTTAACACCATGACCATTCCCACCAAGTTTTGGAAATCAAACATTACCCTCAAATAAAGTAATCTAAGAGGGAGAAATACTTTATTTTATTCACAAAGTTAAACATATTGTTTTTTAATTTCGTTCTTGTAAAATCACATCTTTTCAGAAAGTAGAATCATGATTCCCCACATCTTCCTTTCTTTTGTTACTGGATTCTCCTTGTCTTTGTCAGATTTTAATTCAGAGTATTCCTTCTCCTAGTCTGATAACCAATTAATGCTAGAGATCAGTCTACCCTAGTATTTAACTCATAACAAGGAGTGTTCACTCATACGAATGTATACATTTTTGAAAGCATTATCATTAAATATGTTTTGACATTTAAAAGTATATGCATAAAGATGTTTTGCGTCCACGGTTTCATCAGATTCAGTTACATATTTTAAAAAGCTATTCTTGTAACCAGTAAATAACTACCAATGGTTCCTCTACAAGTGTGGGAAGAATGACAGATTTTAACGTGTTATCAGCCGTAAGATATTTTCCCTTCAACTGAAGGATGTTAAAGAAATACATTAATTTATTGGCAAGTTATGAAGCGACAGGGAGTTTGTTTTGAGGTGTATAAAGGGGTCTCTGAAAAATATTCATATAATATTTTGAAAATTATAAAGTAAAAAAATAATTAGATGTCTTTTTTTTACCAGACAAGTGCTCCTTTATTGATGTTGGTATTTACTTGTTTTTTTTCTTCATTCTTTATAGAAGAGAAGGAACATCGATGCCAGAATTTTTGCTGTCTACTTTTGTTTTGTTTTTTGCCCATCATCTCCTCCATTATCCTCCCAACTGATTATTCAAACATCAGTCAGTGAAAAAAAAAAAAAACCCACCCACCCTATACTGGCATTTCTATTCTCACCCACAATCCCTTTAGGTTTTTTGATTGTGCCTACGACTGCCAAGTATTTAATTCCTTGCACAACACCAGTTACCTTATTCATTTGCCACACCTCAGGTAAAATTGTTTTTTTTTTCTTTCTCCAAAATACCCCTGTTCCCAATAGGTAAAATTGTTTTTTTTTCTTTTTTCTTTCTCAAAATTACTGTTTTAACTACTTTATTCTCTTTCCTTACAGATGCAGTGTTGCAGCTCAGACCTGACATCAGGTTCGTTATTATTCTTCCAGTCAAACGCTTATGGGTTAAAAATTACCCTTTGTCTAGATTATCACCCACAAACTAATACCATAAGAATTTGTAGCAGTAATCAGATTTTGTTCTCATTTGTTGTTAAACAGTAGATTTCTGTCATGTTTCGGTTACACCGCTCACTCCACTCGCAGGTTTGAAGCTAGCGTCCAGCTTGCAGACAAAAATAAACAGTCGTAACTCAATATGAATCTCTATAGCAGCGCACATAACCACAGTCCCAACAGTACTGGCAGCCAATGCCTCGGACCCTTTTTATGGAAAAAAAACATTACCAACACGCCAATAATCGCTGTCAGCCTTGTTCTCACTCAGAGTCCCTGGCTTCCGCCAATTAGCATAAAATGACAGAGGTCGAAGAATATACCTTTCTTGGACCAAACTTGCGAGAGGAGAGAACACAGCTGACGAAACAAAAAACTGTCGTGGGTTTACATATGCATCCATCACAACACAGCAGCCCGACAATCAAAACACCTTGGAACCCTTTGGCTCTGGTAAGTGTGAATGTTTATCGTCACATCATTATATAGCAAAAACGAGCCAAGCCAAGATTAGGTGAGAGGTGAACAGTCTAACAGGCCTCTTTCCTTTTCTGTAGTTCCCCTTTGGTCTCCTCTGAATCTCTTTGCACTTTTCACAGGTAGTGGCCACTGTCTTCTGGAGAACATTTTTCTTTGTCATGTCATCTAAATAGTAATTTATCTTCATTCAGTGACTTTCTTTGTTCAAGCTTATTGTCATGTACTTGTGAAGTTTACTTCAGTTAGCTGTTAATCATTGGGAAAATAAATGTCTGAATCTGTTTTTGTGACAGGTCAGCCATCCATGCATGCGACAGGTAGTATTGGGTTGCAAGTTAAGTCTAACTTAAGCTTGCTACTGCTATCAAAATTTATCAAATATTATTGAGATATCTGGTAGAGAGATTGCAAAATGTCATGGTTATGCTGGCAACGTAGTATCATAAGATATTATGTCCATGGGCAAAATACAGATGAGGAAATGTATGTATGTTTAAGAGAAAACACTTTATCTAATTTCTGAAAATTTAAAGAGAATTTTGTTTTGTAGAATATGGGATTACTTACAACGGTGACATCATCAACTGGTGCTTTATGATAAAGTAGCAATCGAGCACAATCAACATGGTCGCCTTGTGCAGCCATATGCAAAGGAGTCAACCCATTCTAAGAACAAAGATAAAATTATGAAATTAGCAAAATAAATTAAAATGGGAAAAAAGTTTTTCTTAAATATAATAAAAAGCAAATAAAATTGAATTTTTTTTTTTTTTAATCATTTCACCCCAAACAAGGCAGTACCGTCACTGATGTGCAGGGGGTTAAGAGAATTAAAGTTTTAGGCAGGAGGAGAGTGAAGACAAAGACGAACCAGCTACAGGGAGTGAAAGAGAAAGGGCAAGAGAAAGATGTGAACACAGGAGTGAAGACAGTTGCGAAGGTAGAGAGAGAAAGGAAAAGAACAAGATATGCAGGGTGATGTAGAAAGGGCTGGAGTTAAGTGGATAAGAGATGGGAATTGACTTTGCATTTAAATTCTTGGAGGTTGTAACTGTAAAAGCAAGTAAGCATAGAAGGGCACTTAAAATGAAGATGTTAGTTTTTATTACAAACTGATTTGGGCAAAATTGGAAAAATAATATTGTAAATAAGGTTGTTCCTTAGGAAGTATGTACATGCATTATATCTTACCAATACCTCACAAATAATAGATATCGCCCGGTTCACACTCCACCCACGTCTATTGAACAGGTGTAGAGGCTCATCCCTTGTTCCCTGTTTAGGATGCGGTTTCCGGCTTTCTCTTTTCCAATCTTTTCACTTTTCCTTATTTTTTTTTTCAATTGGAGTAGACAGACTGAACTATCGCCCGGTTCACACTCCACCCACGTCTATTGAACAGGTGTAGAGGCTCATCCCTTGTTCCCTGTTTAGGATGTGGTTTCCGGCTTTCTCTTTTCCAATCTTTTCACTTTTCCTTATTTTTTTTTTCAATTGGAGTAGATAGACTGAACTATCGCCCGGTTCACACTCCACCCACGTCTATTGAACAGGTGTAGAGGCTCATCCCTTGTTCCCTGTTTAGGATGTGGTTTCCGGCTTTCTCTTTTCCAATCTTTTCACTCTTACGTAGCCCCCTGCACACCAGTGGCCTTACCGCCTTGCCCGGGGTGATATGATTAAAAAAAAAAAAATTATTCTCTTTTGATGAAGAGAAAGAACCAAAAAGATATATTAGAGACGCTGTTTAGTTTCAGTGAGAAAAAGAAAGAAAAAAGAGATAACTAGTTCTCATTTCTGATCTACTTCAGTGAAATGGCAAACCTTGTTAATTTCAAATCTCCACATACTTCATACTACTTCAAATAATAACTTGCATTTATAATTATGATTGTTAATGCAGTATTTCTTTAAAACTGTTTAACAATGCAACAAAGGAATTTCTATAGGTATTTTATAGTCTTAGAATGACAGCTAATTATTCATTCATTAACTTAGGGAGCATGATTCATCAGAAAATTCAAATAACTTAGAAATTTTCGCAGGTATTATTTTTGTTATCATTATTGTTAGTAGTAGTAGTTACTATTACAATTAGTAGTTGGTAATTATTATTATTAGCAGTAGTAGTAGTTGTTGTAATTATTATTATTATTAGTAGTAGTAGTTGTTGTAGTTATTATTATTATTAGCAGTAGTAGTAGTTGTTGTAATTATTATTATTATTAGCAGTAGTAGTAGTTGTTGTAATTACTATTAGTAGTACTATTACTATCAGTTAAGTGCCAGACATGATACATGCTTGGATGATCGTGTCTGATTAATACCTTTCTTAAGGGTATTTGCAAGTAAGTGAATTAGTAGTAGTAGTTGTAATTAGTATTATTTTTATTAGTAGTAGTAGTCGTAATTAGTATTATTTTTATTAATAGTAGTAATTACTGTCATCATCAACCAGTGTTTAGTTTTATTTTATTTTTAATTTGTATTTTTATTATAGTTACTGGATCATGATTCTGTGGTCTTTAAGTAAACAATGAAGACTGGAAATGAAGAACAAGTCTCCAGGGAGATTTGAATTTCCAATCTTTACCTTCAGGAGCCTGCCTTTTTGTTGCATCATCTTACTGATGAAGCTATGAAGGCCAACTTAATGATATCAGAATGATACAGTAGAAATTAATAACTATATGATGAAAGAAAAACTAAGCAAGGCTTGGTGGTGAAGATAAACCTTTTAAAAAAATTTGAATATTATGTTTAATACTACAACTAGTGTAATATGATGACTGGTTTTGTTCAATGAACTGAATTCTATTTCATGAGCAAATATGTTAGATATAAAAGGAATTAGCATATAAAAATTATGGAAGCAAATAAACTAGGCATAAAGATGGTATTTAAATTTATATTCAAATTAAATGCAGGTATACCTCGGGTTACATCGTTTCAAGTTAACTCATTCTCAATGATGTGTTGTTTGTCCAAAAAATTTATAGAAAATAAAAATCAGGTTTAAAGAATTTTATTTGACTTTAAATCTGTCTGCCACAAAATATTGAAGTCGTAATATCACTAGAAAAGCATTAAAAGTGCATAAAATCATCTTACTGTACAATAAACAAGAATAAAAGTATATAAAAACATTAAAATACTTACATAAAATTGAATGTAAATATTGGTAAATTTAACATAAACTAATTTATTTTCTACTATTGCAAAGTAATTTTAATCACTGTATTTTTTATTTAACTTCACAAAATCATTTTATTTTATGCCTTAGAGCAAACCACATTCACAAATAAAGAGTTCACAATGTACTGTAAAGATCGCCAAATCGTAAACATCTACATTTACAAGTATGTCTGTACATGTATTTGTAAATTTAGATCACTTTTTTTTCTGTACTATATTAAAAGCTAAAATTTATTAGTAAACTTAAGATAGATTCTTATTGACCATATATTATTAAAAATGCATTTCTGAATAAAATACAGAACTAGGAATGGTTATTTGTGGAATTTACTTGTGACAAGTAAATTCAACATAAGTCGTTTTTCGACTTAAGTCATCTCTCCTGGAACAAATTACCAACATTAGGTGAGGTATACCTGTATATATGTTCTAACTTGAAGCCTTATTGATAGTAGATCAAACATTGTCAATCACTTTCTCATAAGTATTTCTTCGATCTTAATTTCAAATGCTTTCTATTGCAACTACTCAGATATTTGTTCTTTAGTCACATACAGTGACCATAGAATATAAAAAATAATTTTTTAACAAGACTTGATCAGACATTCCTTTCTTCCTTGGAAAATCAGATCTTGTAGAACAGTTCTGTCATCTGATTTACAAGACTGAAATCAACCAAACCTAACCATATAACCATATTCTTTATTTTTCTTGAAAACTATACTGTCATTTTTCATGTTTCTGTTTACATCAACTCAGAATAACGTTATCTTGAATTCTATTATTAGATTAAAAATATGGTCAATTAGTACTGATGACTAGTATTTCTTTCATCTTAATCTCAGTTGCTTTTTATTACCATTTCTCAGACTGTTCTTTTGTTGCTACTTGAAAACAACATGGATCAGAAATAAGCTTTTGGTAGAATTTGAACTCGTATCTCTTTTTCTTTATCAAAAATAATAATTAGTAGTAATGTTGATGATGATAATAATTGAAAACAAATAAAATAAAAATGTATTTGCATTTCTCATAATTTAATTAACTAAGCAACATACCAAATTCACAATTAGTGTTCCCAGAACAAGTTACTTGCCAAAATCACCCTCACCAAAAACAAGAATATTTTGCTTCTAAAATTGCTCCCTACATTTTGCAGGTGAACAGGTAACAGTGACTTGGACTCAAATACACTGCAGTTTCAAATAGACGAGGTGGTTGAAATAAAATGGCCGGTTGAATTTTTTTTTATAGTCTCTAGTTATGAAATGTTAAGAATGCTCACAGTCTAAATTAATTAATGGTTGGGAGGAAACTTCTTGTGGATCTAATAGAAGAGGTCATTTGAATAAAAATATCCTAGCATTTAATTTTTCTCCAAAAATGAATACAGTTTGACTGTTACCAATCAGCAATCCAGTCCAGTTAGTAATCCTGCACTAATTTCCACAAGAATAATTTAAGTTGTGGGATTTTGTGAGTCATTACTGTTTGGTGGTGCTAGCAGTTGCATTGACTATTTTTGCACATTTTTCAATCACTGGTAAAGAATTCCTACTTGGCTTTTGTGCATTTTTATTATAACTTGCTGATGTTTAGCACCAGTCATGGCTCCAATGGATATACAATCTGCTTTTCATAGTGTGAAGCACAAGCACCATATTTTGTCCATAACTGATAAAGTAGAACATATGAAACAAAATTGATGGTAGGGTGTCTGTTCGAAATTAGTGTGATTAATACAACAATGTTTCGTCGACAGTTTATAATAAAGAAACAGAAAAAAATTAAATGAGAAAAAAAGTAGCCATCAAAAATACAGCAAATTCAGTTATCTGGAACCCTACAGCACCCATGATGCTCGATTAGTGATGGCCAACCTGTATTTATCATAGCTCGTGTATTTGAAACTCAGTGGTATATCTGTTTAAAAACAAAATATTCTTGTGCATAATATGTGAGTAATATTGTATTTGTAAGAAAAAGAAAATATTTCATAAAAAGATACCAACTTTAGTTTTTGCTGAGAAGGGTGCTCCTCGTTCCAAGAGCAGGTCGACGACATTTTCGTGACCACTTCTAGCTGCACAATGTAATGGTGTCAAGCCATCCTGTAGAAAAGAGAAACAGAAAAAAAATAAAAACAGAATAACAAGAATAAAAATAAACACATGAGCAAACAAATTACCCCCGCCCTCTGTCTGTGATACTAGAAATGACATTGTTATATTATCTTTGACACTCAGAGACAAAAGAGGGGGGTGGGAAAGGAATACAAAGTAAGGAGACAAGGAACTGATAAAAAGCAGACATAGCCACAACATGTTGATTATACAGTATTTACATTATTTGGCCTATTGTCCTCATCTTTGTTGACATTTGTATGACATTTCGGTTGTTGTTTGCTCTGCCCTTCTTCAGGTGCTAGGAATATCGAACTGAACCCTTTATTATAATCAGTGGGGTATATGGACTCCATTCCTTTACTTAGAGCCTCTTCTGGTAGTCATGAGTTATCTCCCTCTAACATAATCAAACCTATTTTCCAGCCCCCTACCTCTCCACTGGGCATGAATTTTTGCCCAGCAATGAATCTGCTGCTCTTGCACACTGCCAAGCTCTCTGTCTTCGGGCGGAGAGTATTAACCCAGTTGAGGCTCCGCTGAAGGGTAGAGTCTCAACTGGGGAAAATTAGACAGAAATTTTTGGTCTGGCTATATGGCCCGGATAACCCATATTAAAAAGGCCTTGTGCCACATTTGGTCTTAAGTGGGAAGACAGATAAATACTGCAATGAATATGCTGCTCTTGTAAAAGTGTGCACCACAGAGGCGATCCTCTTTTTGATAAATGCTATTGTTGCTACTGCTAAAACACCTAACTGTTCTCATATTCACTGTTTGGTTTTATGAATGTTTAACAACTGTTGATGAATGTCAAAGGGTGCAATTTTTTTCACATGGAGGTATTCCAAGATACCATATGCCTTTAGTGATCTCATGATCACAAAAAATAAAAATAATTTCTATGATTCCATAGAAAAAAGAAAACCATGGTAGGAAATTTAGAGACTTTCTCTCTTATTTATTTTTTAATTTTTTTCATTAGCCTCTCAAAGAGAACATGTGGAATTGAGCAATCCCAGGAATAATAAGTCTTACATAAATGTTACTTTTTCATGTTTAATATTTTAGTGATAAATATGAATTATTGCAAATATTCATTCATTCATTCATCAAGACAAACACAAAAATTAGAAACGTTTACTAACAACCACATTACAAGAACTTTCATACATAAGCCAAACTAGTATGACCAAATCCTTCTGATAATAAAAGCTCTCACACCCTGATTGAGCACTACTATGAAATCAGTAGCTACTCATGCATCTACGCATCATTCATTCAGTAATGAATTTGAACTTTTTTTTTTTAATCATATCACCCCAAGCAAGGCGGTAACGCCACTGTTGTGCAGGGGGCTACGTAAGAGTGAAAAGATTGTTGGAAAAGAGAAAGCCGGAAACCACATCCTAAACAGGGAACAAGGGATGAGCCTCTACACCTGTTCAATAGACATGGGTGGAGTGTGAACCGGGCGATAGTTTAGTCTTATTGGTGTGTGTTTACATTGTATATAACATACTAAAGTATATCTTCCTCTACCGAGCGTCCATAGCTCAGAGGGAGAATCACCGACTGATGTCAGTTTGGTTGGGTTTCAATCCAGGCTAGAAGCAATTGGGTGTTTAACTGTACTGATGAGCTGTGATACAGTTAATCAGACTTGTTTGTGGATGACTATATATATATATATATATATTTTTTTTCATTAAGTTCTACTTTGTACTGAACACTTTTTATGAAAGTAAATGCATGAACAGTAGGTTTTAATCTATCTGTTATTTTCACTTCCTTATAATATTTTATATATATATATATATATATATATATATATATAATCACTTTGTTATTATATAAGCTATGATGGGTAAGTTGTCACCATTTTATAGTTTTAATTTTGCACTTGTTTGTTTTGATTCTGTTGTTTTCACAGTATAGTAGGGTCAGTTGGTGACTGTCTGTGAGTAAAAGAGCACATGATGCAATTCCTTCAGCCAGAAATTTAGAAATGGCATGCTGTACTGCTTGGCATTCATGCTGGAAGCTCTAATGCGGACATTTCAGAGCATTTAGGTGACAATCTGAGGACAGAGCAGAGGATTCAGAAAGAGTTGGATTATTGAATATTGCTGCCATATCTGGTCAGGTGCCCCTGCTGCTCTCCTTAGGCTTCTTGACAAAATACAAAGGAGGATCTGTAATGTGGTTGATACTGACTTGGCAGACTGGCTGCAACCACTCTCTCATCGGCGTGATGTGGCTTCCCTGTGCCTCTTCTACAAGTACTTTCATGGCTTCTGCTCCGATGAACTTAGATCACTGGTGCCGCCTAAGCACGAATTTACACTAGATACTAGATTAGCAACTAGGTCCCACCCTTTTACAGTTAAACAGATAAGATGTAACTGTAAATTCTACACCAACAGCTTCTTTTCTCGCGCTTCCCGCCTGTGGAACTCCCTTCCACAAGTCTGCTTTCCCGACAGCTACAATCTCCAGGTGTTTAAATGTAGGGTCAATAGACACCTCCTATCACACTAGCTCCCAATTATTCTCAGAACACTCATCTACCCAACCCTCATTCTCCGTATCCTTACCCGTCTATCACCCACCCTCTGACATTTCCTATATTTAACCATCCTTTCTCCACTCTATGTAGCCCCTTGCCCAGTAGTGGCAGTGACATGCCTTGCTCAGGGTGAAACGCTTATAAAAAAAAAAAAAAAAAATATATATATCAAGTTGTTTGGAGTGATCACTGGTGATGGTAATGTTATGCTGCCATTCACCTTCCCACAGAGTCTCAGACTCATCATGAAGGCCTACATCAAGTGTCTTTATTGGGTAGTGGTGCTTTGAGTCAAGAGGGTGGCTGCTGGAGGACCCTATGTCTGGTAACACGACTCTTCACCATGCCACCCAACAGAAGAACCCAGTCATGGCTGTCAAACAATTTCTGTAACCACATTACCCCTTACTGTAACCCTCTTGATTATTGTATGGGGTGCAGTTGAGCGAGTGACCGACAAACTCCTTTTAAAACCAAAGATGAACTAAAGGCAAAGGTCATGGCTTTGTTCACCAAATTAAACAAGGAGACTGTCCAGAAGAGATGCAGGAGATTCTGAAATCGTCTGGAGGCTGTGGTTGAAGTGAATGACGATTTTATTGCACAAATTTATACTGTAGTATTTCAAGATATTTTTGTGTAATCTTTGTAAATATCTGTTAAAATGTGATGTGAGTGTTATTTTTATTTTTGCCTAATTTAGACGACAATCTATCCATCGCACCCTCTATGTTAGAATTTACTAATCAAAATCAGGAGTCAAACAAGGCCTATCATAACATGCCCTTTTCCATGAGATACTATTTTACCAGACTACCACGCAGATGCTGTCTTTAGCAAATTTATGAATTATTCACAAAAAGGTTCTGTTTCTTTCACTATACTACCTTATATGGTGGGAACAAACTTAATAAAATAGGAAACACTATTTTCAGAGTGTATTACGGGAGACAATTATGGTTCGTATAGCTTCACATTATTTCCTAAGCTTAGTCTAGACAAGAACAAATATAAAAAGTGATATAGAGGATGGATAGATTGCATTGCACCAGTTCTCCAAGTGGAGAGGGTCTGCATTAAAAATCCTGTTTTTTTTTATATGAGGCATGAACAAAAACCAATTGAACTAATAAGAAATAAACCAATTACTTCAGCTACCAAATATGCAAGTCAGTAACAAAGTTTTTTTTTTTTTATTTCAAAGTAATTGTGTTCAAAAATATAACAACAATAAATGTACCCGAGTTCTTTCTTCAATGACTGCTTCATGATCTAAAAGTAAGGTAACCATATTTGACTTGCCCCAGCGAGATGCCACGTGCAGGGGAGTGATGTTGTTCTGAAAGGGAAAAAAAGAACAGCCATATAGAATATACAGAATTAATTAAAAAAAAAAAAAAAATGAAAAAAATCTCAAGTTAATATACACCATAAATACACATGCATATGCAGACAATTGAATAGTAAAATACAAAAAGAAATTCTGTGACACATTTAGTTCTTCAAAAGAACTTCTTCAGACTAACATTTATATCAATAGAATCATATATAAGTGGAGAGGACAAAATTCAAGAAACATTAATAAAAAGTCTATATTATATTTATATTACATATAGATATATAAGAAAATGACAGTCTGTCTTTAAAACACTGAAATGTCTTCAACAAATTATTAGGTCATGAAACATGATTTAACCCTTCACTACAAACAACTGCCTTTATCTAAAATGACAATCTCCTCCAATCCCTCTGACACATTCTAATTGCAATAGAAATTCTTTGTAGATGGATCCCCCAAGATGACATTTACAGAGTTACTTCCCTTAGTCTTCTTCTTTTATGTGCCATGTCCCTTCAGGATGTAGGCGATCATGGCCTTCCACGTCTCCCTATTCCTGGTAGCTCTGAGCATGTTTTCTCCTGTTACCCAACCCAAACACCACTCTGTCATCCATCTGCTCAGGCCCTTCAAATATGTTATTTGCTGCTTTCCCCTGTCTCTCTTTCCCCTCTATCTGACCTATGTGTATCAGATTCTTCAAACCCTCCTTCCTCATCATGTCCCAGGAACTTCACCTATCTATTCCTGATGCTCAGTATTAATTTCCTTTTCATTTCCATCCTTTCTAAAACCTCATCATTGCTCACATGATCAAGCCATGATATTCACAGCACCCTTCTGTAGAACCACATTTCAGTTGCTTCAAGTTTTTCCTTCATCTTTGATGATATATGTCCAGCATTCACTGCCATATTGAAGAACAGACATCACATAGCAATCCAGTATTCTCTTCTTTGTTTCTAGTGAAATTGTCCTGTTTCTTAATACTTTACTCAACTTCTGGAATGCCTCCTTGTGCTTTTGGATCTCAGGAATATAAATGTATAGAAACTGCTGTGACCACAAAGTGAGGGGTCAGTTTATATATTGATTGTAATATGGAACTGATCACCCACTTTATATCCACTATGCTTCTGTAGAACCACATTTCAGTTGCTTCAAGTTTTTCCTTCATCTTTGATGATATTGTCCAGCATTCACTGCCATATTGAAGAACAGACATCACATAGCAATCCAGTATTCTCTTCTTTGTTTCCAACAAAATTTTCCTGTCTCTTAATACTCTGCTCAGCTTCTGGAATGCATCCTTGGCCATGCCAATATGTCTTTGGATCTCAGTGTCGCACTTTCTGTCTTCTGTTAGAACACTTCCCAAGTGCTTAAATTTTTGTAACTGCTTGATTTTAGTATCCCCAACCTGTAATTCACATTTTGGGCTCCTCCATTTGCTGATGACCATACATTCGGTTTTCTTGCTGTTTATTTGTAGTCTTCTTTACTTTCTTCATCTACCATTTTTAGGAGGTCTTTTAGTTTTCTTTCCATGTCAGCTATCAGCACTGTATCATCTGCGTATCTTATGTTGTTCAAATTGTGACCACCATTAAAAAAAAATTACTTCAAGAGATCACTTGCAATTCAGAATTTGTCCTCAACAGACTGTTAGGTCAGGAAACTTGATTTAACCCTTCACTACAAATCACTACCTGTGGGTCCAAGGGACACACTACTTTCAAAACCTATCAGCATTACTGTAGGATTATCCTTAATATTTGCATATTAATATACTTGTCATGTTTGTTTAAGGATGTAGAAAGACAAAAGGAGTGCAACACTGAGTGGGCTTGTAGGAGAGGAGACAGATAAAAGCAATTATCTGTAGTGAGGGTTATTGGTTGGTCTTGTACAATGTATCACTTTTCATGAGAAATCTCTGGGACATACAGGGAGGAAAATTACTGTGTTCTTAAACTTTTTATGCAACTTGGATACAGGCTGCACAACTATGAACATCTCTGATCCTGCATGATTATCATTAATATTATTTGCCAAAAAAAAAAAAAATGTGTTTTTACCTTAGCTTTATAGTTGACATCTGCACCTCTTTGGATGAGAAGGGTTCCAACATTAACATTGCCGTAATGAGCAGCAATATGTAATGGAGTAAAACCACTCTGGAAAAAGAAAAATCAAATTAAATAGAGGATTTAAACAAATAAGAGTAACTGGAAAAATAACTAAAAGATTTAAAGGTATATAAGAACATGACAAACGTAGTTAAACTTTAAAATGTTAAATACAAAATGGTTAATGTTTTTCAGCATTCTTTTTGTTTCAATATAAAGAAAATTAAAAACAAAAATATTCCAACTGTCAATTTTTGTAATATTAAGAAGCAATAACTGCCAGATATGGTAATTGATACATGTTTGAAAATAATGGTAATTATGATTAATATTGTTCAAATGTTTGAAAAACAATGATAATTATGATGCATATGTTTTGAAAAATAATGGTAATTATGATACATGTTTTTGAAAAAAAAAATAATGGTAATTATGATACATGTTTTTTGAAAAATAATGGTAATTATGGTACATGTTTTTTGAAAAATAATGGTAATTATGGTACATGTTTTTTGAAAAATAATGGTAATTATGGTACATGTTTTTTGAAAAATAATGGTAATTATGATACATGTTTTTTGAAAAATAATGGTAATTATGATACATGTTTTTTGAAAAATAATGGTAATTATGATACATGTTTTTTGAAAAATAATGGTAATTATGGTACATGTTTTTTGAAAAATAATGGTAATTATGGTACATGTTTTTTGAAAAATAATGGTAATTATGATAGATGTATAAAAATAACATTTTTTTTTTCAGTGATACAAATTATGAAATATGATGTAAAACAAGAAACATTGAAATAAAGTGATGTTTAAGATGATGAATGAAACAGAAACCATGAATCAAACAAAAATTAATAAAATGTATTAGGTTAAAAATTTATCAAATTTGACTGAGTGCCTACACTAATTAATGGCAAAGCTGATAGGTATGTGCAAGCCACCTAGAAGCATAAACAAGTAAAACAACCAATTCTTTTTTTAATGAACAATTGTTAGAAATTATGATAATATTAATAAATAATATAATAAAATAAATTCTTATGGGAGATACATAATATATTGTCTATTTATATTATCTATCAAATAGACACTAATATTATATAAAACACTGCCTCAATTCAGTGAAGATTTATTCAATATAATGTTTTTTAAAGTAAGAATAGACACAATATAATGCTTTCCTAAATATTGAAAAACATTTAAGCTCATATAAAAATAAAGTGATAGTATTAATGCCGAGCATAAAAAATATTTATTAGAAAAAATGAAATATATAAAGAGCTCAGAAAAATAATATGGTAAATCATAAGATAATAATCGTATTATTATCATTAATAATAATAGTTGTATTTGTAGTAATAAATTAGAAAACCCTGAAATTTTAAGTCTTTAAAAATTAAAGCTTTGTTTCTCATGTTGTGAATATTCAATATAGGGTATCATCCACTATGCACCTATAATTTTCCAAGGAAACACTTTAACAAATGAGTGATTCATATTCATCTCATTTTTAATCTACTATTTTGATTTGATTTGTAATGGATATTTTCACCTATCACCCGGTTTACACTCCTCTCCAGTCTTTTGAACATGAGTAGAGATTTATCTCTTGTTTCCTGTTTAGGATTGGTTTTTCAGTTTCTTCTAAACCCTACTTCAACTATATGCTTCTAACATCTCCACCTAAACTCTAATTTTATTTAGTATTTTTTTCTTCAACAGAAGTGGATAAGTTCACCTATCATCCAGTTCACACTTCTCCTTGGTTTTTGAACAGAAGTAAAGGTTTATTTTTTGTTTCCTGTTTAGAATTGGGCTTCTGGTTCCTTCTAAAGTCTTCTCACTCTCTTTCACTCCTAATAGCCTCTTGCATATTAGTGACATTATCATACATATTTTATTTTGGAATCATCAAGGGACTAGTATGTGAAATATGAGTATTGAAATGTTAGTCTAGTACAGGAACCACCAGACATTGGGTTATAAAATAGAGGATGGTTTTGTACATAGAATTTTTTCCTTGGAAAAAAGCAGCCTGGCAGAAAATACAATATGTTGTCATAAAATAACTGATATTTAAGATGTTCAAATAACATTTAATATTAAAAGGAATCAATTCAGAGAATCCTAAATTAATATTTTGTATTTCTTAAAAAATATACAAATTAAAACAATTCAAATATTTAATATTTGGTAATGTTCAACCATCATGCTCTTCCAAAAAAAAAAAAAAAACAACAGTGTGTCAAAAAGATGATCATTATCTTGATATCACTATTATTTTATACTCTCTTGGCAAGGTTTGTTTTAAAAAGTGGTTATTAGAATTTTATTAAACCTCAAACATATGAAAATGGATTTATACATTTTCTTTATTCTTGAGAATTAACAATAGTTCATTGATATTTTTATAAAATCATGAATAAAAAATTGGTAAATGAATATTGCATTCTAGTTGATTTATATATTTTAATAATATTGTAAATTTTTATAAATTTTTTAATAAAGATTTTTCTTTAATAAAATAATAAATAATATACGTTTATAAGAAGTAGATAATAAATATTCAGTCTTGCATTAGTCTTGTAAATAACATTGCTGAGAGAGTCCAAAGTGTATACAATAATAGTGGTGTCAAGGAAATAACATCTTTTTGACATACTGGGTTGTTCTTGCAGGCAGAAAAGTTAAACATTGCCTAATATTTTATGATGAAAGTAAAAGGGAAACGTTTTATTTAAATAGTTCAATATGAAATTATTCCAAGATTTGACTTATTGAATTATATAGTATTCAATCTCTTTAATAAAATGAGAACCACTTTTAGTTAAATCTAGAAAGGCTATAATTTAGTATCTATTATTTTTATAATGTGTAGATTACTAATCTTTACTCAGGCCATGAATATGGGTTATATAATAAGGATTGGAATTTATGGTTAGTGTAATAATTATCAATACAGAAAATGCAATCAACAGGCAGAATTTAAATTTTGGTCAAGACCGTTGTGTTCACTTTATACCAATACCCTTGTGAAAAGCATGAATTCATTGTTTTTTCTATTTCTACATTAAATAGCAAGGTAGACTAAGCTCTTTAGTCTTGGTAAGGCAGCTAGTCTGAGAGAAGGGCAACACTGAATTCAAAAACAATGTATTCTCAGTTGCCAAATAAATATTTCTACTTTGCTAATCTTTGGATTTCTCCAATCTCTCAACTGTCTAATTAAATTTTGGTTATTCAGTCACCCTACAGTAATAGGAAACTTCTCATCTTCCCAAAGAATGCTAGACAACTGAAATATTAAAGAATAGAAAACTGGAGAGCCATGACTGCCCATGTAACAAAAATCTGATTTATTAATTTTTATTGATTTTTATGGCTTATCAACCTTTTGTGAGTTATTTAAAGCCTGAAAATATTTTTAGATTGCAAAACATTTTTGGAGAAGATAATAATTGACAGACACAAGTAATACTAATTAACTCATAGCTAGAGGAAGGGGAAGTGGATTCATACCTTTTTCAAGGGCATTTGTGTGCAAGTGAATATAACAAACCCAACTGAAATTGGAACTTGGCTCTCTGATATCCAACTCCAAGCCGTTATCCATTACACCACCTGCACATCTAAGTTTACAGTATCTGGTATTCCCAAGCTGTCACCCATCTAGGTATTGACAAGGCTCAACATTGCTTAACTTTGGTGATTGTATGAGAACCAGTATTTCAATAAGAAATGGCTGAAAGCATGTAAATTCTTTTGATATCATTTTAAATTGTATCTTTGTTAATCTTATCTTTACTAATTTCCTTGTGTTATGATAAAAGAAATGGTAGAAATATCTAAACAATTTTGTATAAGTAATCTAGGAGGTTTTATCTATACAAAGGAGTGTTGAAAAGTTCTGAGTCTGACTACTTCACCAAATCAGATCAAATGCATAAACATCAATTTTTTTTTTTAATTTTCTTATTCTTTTCAGTTCTCAAATTACTTAGTATTTCCTGTGTCTCAACAGATATTTCTTCTATGTGCACTTTTGTTTCAGGATGTAGGCAATCATGGCTTTCCACATCTCCCTATCCTTATTGGCTCTTAGTATGCTTTCTCGTTACGCCACGCGACCCTCGTTATGTCCTTCACCTGATCAGGCCCTTCAAATATGTTATTCACTGTTTTCCCCTGTCTTTTTTCTCTATCTGGCCTGTTAGTATCAGGTTCTCCAAGCTCTCCTTCCTCATTGAATGTCCCAGGAACTTTAGCTGTCTCTTCATGATGCTCAGTATTAATTTCCTTTTCATTTCCATCCTTTTTCATACATCACATCTCAAGTCTATAAGGAAATGACTTCATTGTCTCTCTCTTCATCTTCTTCAAAAAAGCTAGATTGTGACTGACTGTTGGGTGCCTCAAAAATTATACTCGGGTATTTTAAAGTAAAACCTCTTAAGCAATTCTATTCACATACTTGTAAAATCTGTAGCACAAAAAATTAATCATTTTATATTTAAACAAAGAAAAAAAAAATCAATATTTGAATATACTAGTGTGTTCATTGAAACAAATGTTCCATGTGACTTACAGGGGACACATCCATTTTATTGGAAAAAAATAATGTCTGGTCATTTAGTCAAATTTTGGAAAATGGATAAAGCGAACATCTTTTCACTTTCTGCTTATAAAATCAACATTTATAAACTCATTCTTTTTTCCAAATTATTAGAAATATCCAACAAAAGCTAACAATGTAACAAAAACAATAGATTGGCATCCTGGTCTCCCCTATTTACTTAGGAGTTATTCTAATTATTGGGGTTGATTAATGTTGCTTATTACTGTAAGAACAGAATCTCATTACTGTGAGATCAGGTTGTGTGACAAATAGATTTGTTTTATAGTTAATTTCACTTGAACAATTAAGCAAGTCAACATATGATGCTTAAAGCAATACATATGTTTTTGTCTTTAGAAATGGTTAGCTAGAAAAACAAAAGAAATCTCATTCAGATCAGTTTAACAAGAAGCATCACCTGTTAAAAGATTTTTGGAAGTGTGATATTGTTGTATAATATCATTCATAGTGAAATATCTTGTCAATAACTCTAGGAAAATCATTGCTTTCAACTGAGTTCATCACTCTCTACAAATTGTCTCTGAATCACTAGCCAATTCACTGCCAGAGTAAGAAGCCTCAGATGAAATATAATTATCACAAAATATCTTATCTGCCATTATAAGAAGAAAGAAATTTTTCATATCTCAAAGAATACTTCCATGTCATGTTTACAAGTGATCCGAGAATGAGCCCACTCTTCCTTCTATTTAATGTCTTTCTGACTTCAGCCATAGTTGCAATTTTGAAAATGTGGTAGTAACTTTAATAAACAGAAGTATTTGCAGTTAAGCCTGCAGTAACTTAAAATGAATTTGTCAAAAATGGCTTAGCATCAATTTAAATCTAATAAATAATTATCTTAGAGCCAATATGAAAAACCTCTTTTGAACTAAAATCTTCTAATTTGAACTTTAAAGGATTCAGCCAACAACACCTGGATTAGTTGCTACAGTTTGAAAGAAAATGCGTTAGATTTAAACCAATCAGAACATTTTATTTTGACTCTCCAAAAAAGCTTGTTTGATCCTACTAACTGCTATATAAGGAATAATGTTTGCCAGTTTAATCAAAATTGAGCTTATTCATATCTCAGGCAGTTATACACACATTCTCACTGAACACATAAGCTGACTAGTTAAAGAATATCTTTCGTATCCCACCTTCCTCCCTCCTCTTATCTTGTATTTCAGTTCAATTCTTTCTTGTTTAATATTATTATTATATTGATTTCAACTCAGAAAGGCCAAGGATTGAGCATAAATTAGCAAGTAGAATAACAGTATAAATTGGCAGTTATTAAATCAATGCTGAAGAGGCAAAATTAGCTTAATGGTTAAAATAGAAAATGAAAACCAGCAAACAGAGTTCAAATTCTGGTTGAAGTACTTTGCAATAATTTCCCTGGAAAAAGCATGAATCCACATCTCTCAGTAGTTTACACCAGAAAATATTCTCTTAGAGTACCTTGTAACCAATACAATCTGCCATGTGCTACCAGACTGGACTATTTTTGAAAACCAAGTGCTACTAAATTTTAAAATTTGCTATGTACAAATTTAGGGGATACTTTTATAGGTTCAGCTAACTTGGACTACTAATGAAAAAACAATTTAAAATTTAGTATTAGTGGTTCAAGTCATTACTTGGTAGCTCAATATGGTAACCCAATTCTGCCTTCATGTTAAAAATAAAATGAATGCCATTATAAAGTTATAAATATATGAGTAGAGTTGCCAGATTGGGCAACTTTTGATAATCAAGTTTAAATTTCATCACAATTGGAGATACCTTTGGACTATTACATATAACAGCAGTTGGCAACCCCTGGCTACATCCGGCCCTCGAGTGAATCTTGTCCGGCCCGCTACCTTACTCTGGACACGATATAAATATAGGTAAACCAAACCAAAGTGACAGTTGATAGTCTGAATATATTGTGTTAAATTAAAAAATTTATTTCTTTTTACTTGAAGAATGTGTTTTACTTTTATTTTTTTTATTTGTAGGGATCACCAAAATTAGCGTACAGCCTCACTTTTACTTTTTTTGTGAAATTGCTTTTATGAGTGGGCCTTTTTAAATGAATATATAATAGTGTTTTCAATCGATTTTAATGGAATTTTTTTTGGTACTGATTTATAAAACTTATTTTTAAGATGTAATATTTTTTTAACAAAATTCCCGTCAGATATTAAATTATATTAAATCCTTGCTTACTTTAAACACATAAAAAATTTATTCACATATATTTAATAACATGATTCTTCTCCATGACACTGGAGCCATAGCTGTTTGGCCCTCCTCCATGATTCTACATAGCATTTTGATCCCCACTCTCCAAAAGGTTGCCAACCCCAGACATAGAAGAAAGTCAATTCAAAATTTAGGATCAATGGGCATTTTTATATTCACTAATTGTATCCATTCATTGAATTCATTGCATTCACTTATGCACAAATACCCTTGGGAAAGGTATTAATCCGTCTCTTCCTTCCAGTTATGGGTTAAATAACAGGACAGATTGGGTCCTATAGCCTTGGCTGGCAACCAATCTACTGCAGAAAGCAATGGCAATCTACTGCGGGATAATTTTCTGCCTACACAGTCATGTCTCTTTCGAGACATGATCGCCCAAGCGTTTACCACCTATGGCACTTAACTGACTGACTGAATTGTATCCAAATCAATATTTCATTAGCAAGTGGGGGATCAGTTTTACTTTATAATTAAGTCAAACTGATTCCTTACTTTTTTTGCCATATTAGAATCATTATATTTCTCTACTTTGGAAATATATTTAGTCAGTTGCCACATTGGACAACATTGTTGTTTTTGATACTTGCAACATTTTCCACTTATTTTTTTTTTTTATGAGCTTGTCTAATTTGGGTGAATTAAGAGAAATCCATTCAAAATTTAGTATTGACAGCCTTTCAAATGTGGGCCAATTTGTTGTTGCTTTTTTTTTTTTTTTTTTTTTTTTTTTTTAATCATTTCACCCCGAGCAAGGCAGAAACGCCACTGATGTGCAGGGGGTTACATAAATGTAGAAAGATTAATTAGAAAAGAGTGAGGAGTACAAGCTAGTTAGAAAGGAACAATAGAAAACTGAGAAAGCAGGTGCAATGACAGGTACATGGGCGGAGAGAAAGGGAAGGTTATACAGGGGAGGGGAGAGAGCTAGAGGCCAGTGGTTAGTAGGTGAGTATTAACTTTGCTTTTAAATTTCTGGAGGTCGTAGCCGTCAGGAAAGCAAGAATACGGGAGTGAGTTCCACAGGCGGGAAGTGCGAGAGAGGAAGCTGCAGGAGTAGAATTGTCGTCTGCGTTTGGCTAACCTGACTGTGAATGGGTGGGACCCAGTTGCCAGTCTGGTTGAACGGGTAAACACCTGTTGAGGAGGCATCAGTGACTTAAGCTCATCTGAGCAGAAGCCATGAAAGTATTTATAGAAGAGACAGAGGGAGGCCACATTTCGACGATGGGAAAGTGGCTGCAGACGAGTCGCCAGATCAGTACCTATCACATTACAGACTCTCCTTTGGAGCTTGTCAAGAACACTGAGGAGAACGGCAGGGGCACCTGACCATAAATGGCAGCAGTACTCCATGCACGGACGGATGGTTGACTTGTATATATGCAGGATGGATTCAGGTGGAAAAAACATCCTGGATCGACATAGTGACCCAATCTTCTTAGCAGTAGATTTTGCTATGGATTCAATATAGTGCTTCCATTTGAGGTCTGAGGACAGGGTAAGTCCGAGGAGGCGTAGTGTATTACTCTCCGGGAGAATCATCTGGTCCATGCTTATGGGAGGCAGAAGAGGTTGCCTGTAATGGTTGACAGACAACAGCTTGGTCTTAGAGGAATTAAAGTTGACAAGCCACTTCTTGCCCCAGTTCACCACAGAGTGTAGATCCCGCTCAAGGTCAGCAGCGAGATTATGTCTGTCCGCCACGACAGGTTTCTTACTGGAGCGGGAGTAATTCAATTTGTCAATTATCTTGTTAGGTAATCAGTGTTTCATTAAAAATTAAGTGGATATTAAATAAGGTTCAGATCTAATTTACAAGTCATAAACAAATCTTTCAGTTTTTGCCATGGTAGATTCCATACAAGAAAACATTTATTGGCTAAGTTGCTAGATTAGGCAAATTTTCAAATGGCAGTATTAGTAATGTTCAAATTTAGCTACTCACCACTTCTGGGGCTATTTTTAAAAATAAACTTGACTAATTTGAACTTCTTAAATCCATTCAAAATTTAGTATTTTCAAATGTGGTCACTTGTAACCCAATCTGTCAATTCTGTTGTTAGATAATCAGTGTTGTATTAACAAACAAGTGGATATGAAGTTGGGGATTAGATTTTACAACTAGGTCATTAACAGTTGAATCCCTTTCTGCCATATTAAATTCATTACATTTTTCTACTTTAGAAACAATACTTATTGATAGGGTTGCCGACTGGTTGACTTTAAAACGTTCTGCTTTACTAAATTTCTGATTTTGTGACTTTTGACACTACTTTTACATTTGGATAACTAATGAAAACAAGACATGATTGCCCAAGTATGTATCACATATGACACTTAACTGACTGACTGAATATAACAGTTGGAATCGTTATTAAGGCTTCTACTGGGCATAAAGTGGGGGATCATTTTTCTGTTGTCCTGAACTAATTAACTGATCCCTCACTAATTACTACTTAATAATATAATACATCTCTTCCCTCCCTAGGTATTAGTCAAATAATAGAAGAGATTGGGTTCTATAGCCTTGACTGGCAACCAGTCTACTGCAGAAAGTAATGGCAACCTATTGCTGGATAATCTTCTGCCCTCATGACCCTCTCGAGACATAATCGCCCAAGCATGTATCACATATGGCATTTAACTGACTGACTGAATTAAAAGAAAGTCAAGTCAAGTCAAAATTTAGTAACACTAGGTCTTTCACCTGTGGACCAATCTAGTAACCTGACTTAAGGGATACTGGTCACCACCCCTTGCAAGTAACCCTATTATCCTAAAAAATGCCATAAATGGTAATATTGGCCATTTCTCTATAAAGAAATATTTAGAATTCATTGACTAAACAGCCAGTATTGCTTTTGGTTGAATTATATAAAACCTTTCTCTTAAAACAATTTTTCTGGAAAATAGATTCTTCAGGTTTAGTAGCTGTTATTGCTCTTTGGGGGTTTCCTTTCTAACCTTTTCTTTGAAGTACTGTGGAATGTCAACATCTTGATTATATTATTTTCTCTTCAAGCTATGTGTGCTATCCATTTTAGTTGATGCCATTCTTGGTAGTTCTCAAGTGATGTGGTTTCTGTTATCTGGTACAGTTCATTGTTTGTGATTCTGTATCAACAGTCCACAATATTCAAAAGAAGGCTGATCTTTGCCAAGACCCTTTAGCTTCATTCATTCAAAGCTTTTTTTAACCACTGATCTTAAAAAGTGGTTGTATACAACTTACAGTTTGTATATTTCTGAATGAGTCTGGTGCCACTCTTGACATCCACATGAAAGTCTCAATCTGATGAGTGTATTTAAGATCATGACAATTTTTCATGTTAATGTTTTGGTTTTGTATCAATGTGCAGTGTTGCGTGAAACTACCTCTGGCACTGCCTATTCTATGTTTCTATTTCCTTTTCTTCTATTCTTTTTTTGAATTGATTCAACCCAAGCAAAGCAGTACTGCTACTGGTGTGCAGGGGGTTACAAGTAAGAAGCACAAAAAGAAAGAACAAGAAGATACAGGGGAGGGCGAAGGATAAGAGAAAGATGGAAATCAAGGGGATAAAAAATGGCAACTGTTGTTGCAATTAAACTCATGGAGATTGTAGATATCAGGGAAGCAAGTGTATGGAAGGGAGTTTCAAAGGCAGGAAGTGTGAAAAAAGAAACTAACAGAGTAGAAGAGGAGGATATATTTTATCGTTTCACTGTGAAAAGGTGGGACCTAGTTGCTAGTTTAGTAGCACAAATAAAATCATGTAGAGGGCGGGGCACCAGGAATATAAGCTTGTCAGAGCAGAAACAGTGAAAATATTTGTAGAAAAGACAGATCCACATTTGTGAGAAAGTGACTAAAAGTGAGCTGCCAAATCGCTATCGATTATGTTGTATAGATCTTCCTTTGAATTTTATTAAACACCCTGAGGTGAACAGCAGGAGCGCCCAATCAGATATAACAGTATTCATTGCATGGATGAATGGTAGATTTGTATATTTGCAAGATGGATTCTGACAAGAAAAAACTTCCAGGCCTGACACAGTGACCCAACTTTCCTAGCAGTAGCTATTGATTTGATGCAGTCATCCCACTTCAGTTTGTATCAATCATCCTAACATAGTGTTCCAGTGATCTGCTGGGTCATGGAATGATTCAAGATTTGAAGTCTGTACTAATCACAAATGTTTATCTAATTATCTGCTTAAATGAAAATACATCTAAATCCTGATGTAAATGCTGATCTTTGAAAAGGACCTCCAATCTGTGGTGGACTGGGGTTTTGTAAATTTTAATGCTTCCAAAACAAAGCTGTTATCCTTCAGCTAACATAGACAACCGCTCATACCCCGCCCATCAGCATGGATCAGGCTAGTCTTCCTGAAAACAAAACACTGCACCTCCTTAGCCTAACTATCAGCTGACCACAAATGGAATGACTACATTGAATCCATAGCGAAATCTGCTGCAAGGAAGGTTGATTCCTTATGTAGAGTCAGGAAGTTTTTCTCTTCTGAATCCATCTTGCACATACATAAATCTACCATCTACCCGTGCACTGAATACTGTTGTTACATCTGGTCGGGTGCCTCTGCTATTCATCTTGGTTCTTGACAAAATCTAATGGAGAATCTGCAATGTAATTAATCCTGACCTGGCAGCTCAACTCCAGTCACTTTCTCACAAATGTAATGTGGCTTCCCTCTATCTCTTCTATAAATACTTTCATGGTTTCTGCTCCGATGAGCTTAGCTCCCCAGTGCCCCCATCCCTGCATGAATTTACTTGAGCTACTAGACTAGCAACTAGGCCCCACCCTTTTACTGTGAAACCAATCAAATGTAACCACAACTTTTACTCTATCAGCTTCTTTTCTCGCACTTTCTGCCCGTGGAATATACTTGCTTTTCTGACAGCTAAAATCTCCAAGAATTTAGATACGTCAGTTGCCATCTGTTATCTCCTTGAATCACATCCTTTCCCTGACAACCCTTGTATCATGTTCTCCCTTTCCACTCTACTCTCATGCAACCCTCTTCCCACCAGTGTTTTTATCCTTCTCTTATCCATTCTCTGACACCCCCTGTAACTTGTTTCTCTTTCTCATCACTCACTTCTTATGTTACCCCCTGCACACTGGTGGCAGTTCTGCCTTACTTGGGGTGAAATGATATAATAAAAAAAAAAAATCAATTTGGTGATGAATGACAATTTTTCAATGAACTCCAATAAAATTAATAAACTTTTTCGTTATAAAAACAAGGCAAACTGATATTTAAGATTAACTATTTCTCAAGTGACAACTAATTGTGACATAAGATGCCTGGAAATACTAAATTCTTGGCAGATAATGATTTAACATGAAACATTAAGCCCCAGAACTACTTTTGTGTGTTGTGTCCTTTCAGGACATAGGTGATCATGGCCTTCCACAACTTTCTATCCCTGATAGCCCTTAACACCTTTTTTTCTTGTTACCCCTCCCAAACCCTGCTCTGCTATTCATTTGCTCAAGCCCATGAAGTATGTCATGTGTTGCTTTCCTGTCTCTCTTTCCCTCTATCTGTCCTGTGAGTATCAGATTCTCTAAGCCCTCCTTCCTCATTACATGTCCAGTAACTTCAGTTGATGTTAAGTATAAGTTTTCTATTTGTTTTCATCCTCTCCAAAACCTTGTCGTTGCTCACATGCTTGGTTCATGCCATCCTCAACATCCTTCTGTAGAACTACATTTCAGCTGCTTCAAGTCTTTTCCTCATTCTTGATTTGATCGTCCAGTATTCAATTCCATATTGAAGAACAGACATCACATAACAATCCAGTACTCTTTTCTTTGTTTCCAGCAAAATTTCGGTGTCTCAATAGTCTGCTTAGATTTTAGAAGGCATCCTTGGCCATGCCCATTATTCTTCGGATCTGTGTCACACTTTCCATCTTCTGTTAGAATACTCCCCAGCTAGTTAAATTTCGGTATCTGCTTGATTTTAGAGTCCCTGACTTGTAGTTGGCATTTTGGCCCCCTCTTTTTACTGATGACCATGCATTCCATTATTATGTAATTTGTTTAGTCTTTTTCACTTTCTTTAGCTATCTTCTAGAGAAAAAAATTAGGATTTGTTCAAAAACATGAAATGCACAAGAGATCATAGAGATGAGTAGAAATGTATAAACTATTTGTTTCAGGTCATATTTGATAAAATAGTTGGATATTTTTCTTTAGTTCCCACCAAAAAATTCTATTTTAAGTATGGTAGCTTAAAAAGATAAGAAAATTGTATTTCTTTTTCATCTATTTTAACTATGAAAATGTTCTTGGTCTACTAAGGGCTACCACAAAAAATATATTGCTAATATCTATTTCTTTTTTTTTATTTAAAACTTTAAAGATTTTGTAGCTTTTTTTTGGGAAAAGCTATAAAATCTGACAGCTTCACTGATATGGAACCCAACTAAAAAGATATACAAAACCGGGTGGTCAGTCTTGTATATCTTTTTAAATATCTAGAAACATCAGGTACATTCTTTAAAAGTGTACAGGTATGATTTGTCGGCCTAAAGTTGCTTAAAATTTCTAAATTATAAGTTAATGCTTTCACTATTTATCAGCAGTTAAGAATTGGGTTATTCAACGGGGAAAATAAATAAAATCAAAACTGTTTTAGTAAATGCGAAAAAGATTTAATTCTTCAAAATCAAATTTTGTCTCAAACTAAAATCATGAATTTAGTTTCTAGTCTGTAGTAAAAAGAAAATACAATTTAATCTTTTTTACTTCTTTTTAGGCTTTCATACTTGAAAATAATGGATGTTAGATTTTGGTGGAGATAAATAAAAAAAGACCGATATTTGTAATTGATTTTATATACATTAACAGAAATATTCAAACTTAGAAATTTTCATGCAAATAGATAACACCAGGCAAGAACAAACTTAAATTTAAAAAAAGATAAGAAAATTAAAAGATAAATATATCACAAATCTGAACTTGAATAAAGACTAAATTGACAACACATTGCAAAAATTTGTCAGAAAAAAAAAAAAAATCAAAAAACAAAAAAATCTCATGATCCAAATATTAAGAATGAAAGCAGGATAAGCAGCTGTAGAAAAAAATGACAAATATTAAATACAACCAGAAATAAATGTACTAAACACTTAAAATGCCAAAAAGCTCTGAAAAAAATAATTTGGCGGACCTGAAGGAGACTACCACCACCTTTAAATTTGTTGTTTTTCTTTTTTTTTTTTACTTTTTTCAATGCAATCTTATCAATTACACCCTAAACTTTCCGAATGACAAAAGAAATTTAGAAAAATTTCAATATTTAAACAATTTAGTGTGTGGGGGGGGGCTCAGTTTTTCATATAATGTTATGGTAAATCGATCCTCCATTTTGGAGCCAATCGCCAATATGAAATTAGCACCATCTGTAAATTTGTTGATATTCAATTTTTTTTTACTTTTTTCAGCGCAATCTTATTGATTAAATCCTAAACTTTCCGATTGACAAAAAAAATTTGGAAAAATTTCAACATTTAAACAATTTTAGGGGAGAGGGCTCAGTTTATGAGAAATTGCCCCCCCCCCCCCCAAACTGTTTAAATATTGAAATTTTTCCAAATATTTTTTGATAATTAAAAACTTTATTTAATAATCGATAAGACTGCGCTGAAAGAAGTAAAAGAAAAAAATGAAAACCAACAAATTTAAAGGTGGTGGTAGTCTTCTTCAGGTCCATCAACAATTTAAACTCTTTAGATATTGGGCACTTTCCTTAAAAGTGTACATGCATGATTTGTTGAAACAATGTCATTTCTAAATTGTAAGTTAATACTTTCACCATTTATCAGCAGTTAGAAATTGAGGTATTCTACATAGACAATAAATAAAATAAAGTGTTTCAGTAAATTTAGTCATGAAACAAAAACTGAAAAAATAGTATATTTCATTATTACACACTGATCTATTCAAACGGTTGTTCTTATCTTGGTCATTATAGTAACATTCAACTATTGCACTCTGACCTTCAAGTATATGCCATTTAGTAATAGCCTTCGAATTTCAAATTGAAATTCAATCCATGTGGTAGAATATTCTCATTCCACTTTTTCATGATAGGAGAGATAACTCATGTTTGTCCATTTTTCTGTTATTTCAAGTTTTTATTAATTCATCTGAGTGATGTTTTCCATTGAACCATAATATAAGGATTCCACTGACACAGAATGAACCCACATCCATCAAATAAAATGCAATGCTATAAGCATTGTAGAATGGCAGACACCCCTGCCGCACTCTTAATGATGAAATGGCCCATGGTCTGAAATAGTCTATTTAAGTAAAGAAAAGTAGCATTCGAGGCGATATATTTGAGTGTCATTTGAGTGATATCCAGACTGATTACTTCGGTGACTATTGTGATCTAAACCCCTCCTCTCTGTGTTGTAAGTTCTGTCTTGTCTGTTATTGCAACTATTGTACTGTTGTGTATATCTGTTTAACACTGGATACTGTGCTGAATATCGCAGCACACTTTCTCTGTGTATCGTATCCACCTCAGTGATACAACACATTGTCACTGTTCTGTCGAACAATCAAGTGGTACAATTTTGGAGCCTTAAAACTGTTTGTTCTTTTCTAATCAAAGTATTTAGAGTGCTCGACAATATACTGGGCCAACTGACTGAGTTATCAGAGTTTTGGATGTGCATTGATTTCTTTCTTCATTTCTAGTGTTTTGGTCTATTATCTGATTTATTTTCACAAGAATTAGGGATTCTACTTTTCTGTCCATAGTCAAGACTACGGTTAGACGGTATCAGCAATATCCAGCTTCATAGTCCCTATATAGACTATGACTTTCCAATATTCTTTCAACCTTACCCTTAGAAAGCCACTAGTCTTGCCTTCTCATTCTCTGCCACACACTAAAAAAAGAATTACTAAGAGATATACAAAAAACTATTTCCATGAACTGAAAAAAAAGATACATTTCAAAATTGTAATACCATTACTGAATTTGACCAGCTCTTGAAGAAAGCTTGCAAATACAATAACCAAATTTGGCTATAACTACCAAGATGAAGACAGCAAATAAATCAGTGTATAATAATGAGAACTCCTCATCCTTGAAATTCAGATAGAAATAAGCATATTTTAATTTAGAATGTACAGTAAAAATTTCTTGAAGACTATGTCAAATAAAGTATAATCAGGTACAGCAGATTATCTTGTGTCTATCCAAAAAGAAAAACAAAAAAAAACAAACTACAGTGCAACCAAGTGTATCTAGTATAATTCTAAACTAAACATTGACAAACTTTATAAAGAAACTACTAATGTGGTTACATTATTCTGAAAAAACATCTATTTACTTCTTTTACAAACTGAAACATGCACTCAAATTTGTCATAATAAATGTTACAGAAATGAAAACAGATTTTTAGGAGACAAAGAAGTTGAAGTAATAAATAATTCTGAATTCTTTAAGAGATTTCTGTGGATGTAGAAGCAGGAATTAAGAGAATCATTTCTTGGCATCGATGTACAAGCTATAGTCAAATAATTTGGTAGGCATATAAAAAAGAAAAAGAGAGAAAGTTACTAAAATGTTAATGCAACAGTCATGAATATGTTCATAATGAACAGAATGATGTAATGATTACTGGAGAGTCTAGAACTATCTTACTATATGGAAATTAGGAAGTGGTTTCAATTAATATGTGTGAAAGAAAGACTGTGTGTATGTGTGTGTGAGAGAGAGAGTGAGACTGTGTGTTTGCCTGTGATGTTTTAAAATGCATACATGTAGAAAACTAAAATGAAAATTAAACACAGTGAATTTAACAATTATTTTTCAATTTTATAAATGAAGCTCAGTGTTTAGAATAATGAATATTATCTTTGAAAAATGATGAATGTTACTGTTGTAAACTTCTAAAAATGGAGCATTTATTAAACAAAACATGAAGCCAATTATAAATTATTACATATTTTTGATTAGCATTTGTTATATCTTTATTCTGTTTTTCTTAAAAATTCTCAGACTGCCAATTGATTATTGTTAGCAAACAAGTCATAAAGAATAAAACTCTGATATTTGAATTCATATCCCATTTGCTTGGGAAACCATGTCTTAATGCCTCATTCAGTAAGCCAGTTGTTCTCAACTGGTAGTATTCCCAGGGAGAAATTGCTGTTAGGACTAGGGACTAGAATATGATGAGTACATACCTTGTGAAAAGGTACCCCCCCCCCACACCACCACCAAGTAGAGCACATTCTGGGTGAGTACTTGCAGATTCAATTACAAATTCAACCAATGATTATCTGAAGAAAGATGGGGGTAAAACCAGTTTAACCATAGGCATGGTGTGGGCACAACAATAGTCTATGATTGACCAGAGTCTAACCATGGGGTCAGATATGGGCATGACCAAATTCTAACAGTGACTTGGGGAATGATCACATTGGACTTGGGTGGATTCTAACAGTGGCATGGTGTATGGGCATGACCAGAGCCTAATCATGGGCTTGGCTGTGGGCATAACCAGAGTCTAACCATGAGTTTTCCTGTTGACTTACATATTATCATAATAATAAAAACATGTAATATTAAATAACCTAACATAACATCCTTCCTTTATGGATTAATGGATTTTAAGTTTGAATCTTATCAGAGGTTTATTTTCAATCCATGCAGTTTAATTTTTATAGAATTACAGTCTGAGAGAAAAAAAAAAAACAGAAATAAAATTTAATGAAATACTCATAAGAATTAATAACTGACAATGCTAAATCTAAGAAATTATTACAATGAGTACCAATTCTGTAGGAAAAATAATTGTCAATTTCCTGAGTTTCAAATGCAAAAACTTAAAACTGTTCAACTACAAGAAGATTTAAGCAACAGGGGCAAAAAAAAAAAGAAAAAAAAAGGAAGGTATCATGCGCAAAATGAGAAAATGGATGTGATATAAGTAGTGAACAAAGGGGACAACATTCCAAGGTACGGAGAAGGAAAAAAGGAATCAACACTCTGGGCTCAAATACCAACCTTAGTGGTGTCATTAACCAACCCTCCACTCTGCAAAGCATGCAGGAGAAAATAAAATAAAGCATCATCACCTTGTCCACAACAACCAACCATGAATCACCTTAATCACACTTCAGGTTCTAATACCACCATTTTGGTGCCAAAGTTCATGTTAAAAAGTTACAAATTGACAAATAGAATCCAGTATTGGAATTTTTATTTTTTATTATTTTCATTTTTTTTTAAGTTAGCATAATATTTTTTTTATTTTAAACAGTCCATAATTTTTTTAAAGAAAATAGTAAAATCAAAACAGTTTAAATTTGTATTTTTTTACCATGAACTTTAAGCAATATTCTGCTTTTTATACTAAAATAGGGTGAATATAATCACAAATATTACAATGAAGCAGAAAATATGGTAAAATACTACTTGAAAAAGCAGTAGAATATAATAATGTGTACAAAGCTACATATTTCAAACACAAAAAATTCAAACAAGGTTTTTTCGTTTTTTTTTTTTAATCAAACAAAATGGCAGGTAATAATTTCAAGGGAGGTAAATATGTAAATCAGCGAAGTGGCTAAATAATATTGTAATTGATTAAAGGAAAGAAATCTTTTTCTTTTTTTTTTTTTCATGGAGAAAAGAATAGAACAAACTGAATATAACAACATTAGTTTTTAAATGACTTGTTTTAAGTAAAACTGAATAATTAAAAACAAATTTTTTTAAAAATTAAAATTTAAAAGAAAGTTAATGAAATCCGATATTATTTTACACATGCTAATATAGCTTTAAATATCTAGCCAGACAGCTGAAGGGGAACAAAGGAATTGAAGCAGACAGACAATATGAGGTATTTCATGATAATCTTGTGCATATTCATTGCACTAATTTGGAAATAATTTTTTTTTATTTCCTATTGAAAAAAAAATTTAAATGCATGCTGCTTTAAAATTTATCTGGAAAGGCAAGGATAAGTATTTATTAGTAAATCAGAAAGAGGAAGCTGAACAATTGTTAGTAATTTGCATGCCTTTTGATTTCATTATGTATTTATGTATATATTTCATTTTTTTAATGTACTGCAAGTGAAAATTATGACAATATCTAACAATTCATTTGTAATCTTGTTGGGATAAGAAAAAAAAAAATATATAGTTACATTAGTAGACTACTACTCATCAAAAATATCAATACTTTTATGATACAGGGTGTGCTAAAAATACCTCACACATAATGCTAAGATATCAGCATCAACATTCTTTTCATCTAGCTAATGTCTTACAATTATGGAGGAGATATTTCTGGGACATATTTCTGCTGAACCCAGTATCTATACAAATAATTCAAGTGAAGTAAATACAGAAAAAAAAAACTATGAAATAAATTACAATTTATATATTTAAAACATTTCAAATGAAAAACTACTCTTTTCTAATATCAAGGTTGGTAATTTGTTTCCACTCAAAATAAGTAAAAGATTTACCTAGTTTCCTACAAACCAAAGCTAACTTTTCATCTTGCTTAATTTGTTTAATTTTTAATAAATTCTGCAAGCCAAAATTAGGGCAAGTCCATGATGTTAGGAAATATGGTAGATTATTTTATTAGCATTAAAATAATGATGTTAGTAGATTCTAAGTCAATTAAAAGTTCTTTGAATTTTAACTTGTATATAATAATATAATAAATACTTTGATAATTCTATAAGCATTATAACTTAAATGATGCTTTCCCATGTTGTCTTATTTCTAAACTAATTTTAATCACTCAAGCTCACTTTTATCGCAAAGATACGATATAAATGAAAAGAAAAATAAATTAAGCAAAGTTTATATTTTTCAGATTTTGTTGAGATTTAAACATTTAAAAAATATTTTATGCTAAGGTATCTGTATTCACTCAATATTTGAATTAAGGATTTAGTCAGAGACCAAATCAAGGATTTTCAAATGATGTACACTTCATCTGGATTATGGTTTATAATCTGATACAGGTAAATTAATCACCTGTAATCAATTCAAATTTCATTCAGTAAGGATTAGAAAGGCTTTATCTTTAGAGGCAAGGATACTGGATGTTCAAATTTTGCAATGGTTTAGATTAATTCTATGAAGGTAAGGTATAAATAATTAATCCAAACCTTAAATGAGGAATTGTATTCAGTTCATTAAATAACAGAGACATATGAATGTTTGAGAATATTTTATGGAAAAGGTCCAAAATATTTTAGTAACAGTTGGTAATTTTTATTTTAAAATAAAAAATTTTACAATTTTTATTTCTCTTTTTTTTTTTTTTTTTTTTTTTTTTTTTTTACTAAAATCGGTTTAAGAGAGCAACGAAGCAAACCTTATTTAACCAGTGATAAATATTATTTAAAAAACTTATCTGCATTTATATTTTTTAATGTGTGAATGGTGTAATGGTAAGTAACTTGGAAAGAAAATTGGCAAATTAGTCTCAAATTCTAGCTGAGTTTGTTGTGCTCTCTTTTCTGCAAAAACAAAGACAAATCCATGTCTTCTCAACCCACCCAGCTGTGAGTTAAATAAAAGGTTGACTGGACTATCTTGCCTTGAGGTAGCAATCAGTCTAGGAAAAGGAAAACTTAAACTTCAAACAAGCTTGCAAAGGGACAGGCTCTATCAGGCAGTCTTGTCAGACACATATCACTGCCACTCTTGTTGAAGTACATGTGGCGTCCCTACAACAATAATGGTTTATAAACTCATGACATGACAACCTATGCTATTTTACTATTGTATTAATTTTTAACTAATGTTTATTTTTGTGTTAATTTTTTCTACTAGTTTTTATTGCAATTTTACTCCAGTTACTAATCTACAACAGTGATTAATCAGTACAATATTGAAAATGAAAGAAATGTTTTCTGTAACATAAAAGATAATCCTTTTTGAAAAGATAATCCTGCTGCTACATATTATTGTTTTTTTTTATATCCAAACGTAAATTTATTTATTACATATAGAATATTATTTGTGTATTTTTAAGTCTAGAAGCCCATAATTCATATTTTAATTAATAAAAAATAAAATTCCTTTGTTTTTTTTTTTTTAATTTCCATTATTTCCAATCAGACTAATATCCTCATCTTTGTTGTTAACAAGCCTAGTAGATTAAAGCATTGGTTCATGAATTTAATGATATAGCCATTGTGAGTTCAATCCCTAGTCTGGATAGTACAGACCTCGACTCAGTGGAAACAAAAGTTGTAATAACTGAGCAGTAGTAAAAATAAAATGATATGCCAAGACATAGTATAATGCAAACAATCTATCCTTTTAGATTGAATAAAGTGTTCAGTTCAAAATCCCCTGAAAGTTATCCATATCAGCAGACACTTAAAGAAAGCTGGAAGGCAAAACAGCCAAAGCATTTAGATAGTAACAAAGATGAGGATATTAGTCTGATAGCAAGTAATATGAGTAAAGACAGAAAGTTGTTGTTATTATTATTTGTAGAATATTGGTTAGAGTAAGAAGAAATTATGAATGTTATCAATAGAACTTACCTTGGTTGTACTATCAGCGTTGTGATCATTTTGAAGTAAGAGGTTTGCAGAACCAATGTCATCTTTCTTGGCAGCTATATGTAAAGCAGGGAGACGTACTTTGCCTTTGGTGTCATGCTCCAGCAAAACCGCCACAACTTTGTCATGTCCTTGCTGCAATGCTACAGCAAGGGGAGTGAAACCATCCTACAAAGGAAACATTTTTTTTTTAATTTACTTCCCTTAGTGACTTCTGCTACTTTCCTAGTTTGAACCATAAATTAGCAATTTATAACTTAAAATTCAGTAACTTTCAGCATTTCTTTTAGCATAAAAAAATAGACATGTATTCAATATTTTTCTGAATCTTATTATTTATAATCACCAGAAATTTTCTGGTAAATTTTTGTTTTGTTCCCCGAAGGCCTTTACCCACTTCAAATCTTTCGAAAACATCCTTATTTCCGTGCAAAAGTAAATGCTGAACTCAAATCGATAATTGTTTATTGACGAAACCTAACTTGTTTCAATTTTACAACCAGAAAAATATCAAACTTCTTTTCGCTGTTTATCTTAGCCCATACCACAGTTCAAAACATGTTATTCACTGCTGACTGACTTCACACGTAGATTGGCGATTTTTTTTTACCAATTTGCCTTTCTTTTTGCTATACATGCGCAGAAATTGAGTTCTGAACCCAAACAAATCGCGAACTAATCACTCAAAAGAAGTACACGGGCCGTAATAAGTATCCTACGCCCCAAGTCATTCAGCGGTGAATCAGTTAGGAAAATGGTAGTAAGGGGTGACATATAGTCCGACTTTTTTGTGGTTGAAAACAGGAAAAATGGTAGGTTTCTTCAATAAACAATTATCAATTTGATTTCAACATATACATTGGCACGTAATTAAAGAAGTTTAGGAAAGATTTGACAGGGTAAAGGGCTTTGGGGAACAAAACAAAAATTTACCAAATTTTCAATATATTTCAGTGAAATTTTAGTTTATATAAATTTAAAACAAAAAAAGAAAATGTCAGTGAACAAAAAAAGATACCGAGGTTAAGTTCACACATTTTAGGAGTAACTTAATTTAATACTTCTGACTATTATGAACCATTTCAGCTCCTTAGAAAAAACATACAAACATAACACATTTAATATTATATACAGATACAACACAAGCTAAAATTCTTACCACAGTGGCAAGACTCTGGCTAGCCCCATTATCCAGAAGAAACTTTACCACTTCAGAATGGCCCTCTTGGGCTGCCATGTACAATGGAGTAAACCCAGTCTGAAATAAAAATTGGTTTTATGTTTAAAATATAAAGATGTCCACATTAATAGTACAAGTAATTCTTTAGCATCTTGTAAAAAACAATAAATAAAACTTTTTATATTTTTTTTTAATTTAAATTTTCACAAAATTAAATTTTACAAAATTAATGGAAGAATAACAGTAATAAAAAAACTAAATTATTTTTCAGGTGAAGTCATTTTATATTTACTAAATTTTGATTAAAACTTAATATTTGAAATTATTTGGAAAGGAGATTTTCTAATAAAAATAATCTTTTAAATAAAATGTAAATTTATATTAATTTTTGACACTAACTAGTCTTTCTTTCACCTGGAGTTCTGAGATGAAGAATTAGAAGAATTTGTTATTTTCAATATTTTTCCTGTTGTACTTTTTTCTTTTTTAATCATTTAGCCCCAAGCAAGGTGGGGCTGCCTTTAGGATGCAGGGGATTACAGTGAGAAAAAAAAGACTGAGTACAGCGGGTATTGAGGAAAGAATAGAAGATGAATGGTATTCAAGAAGATAGATGGCAATTAACATTGCACTTAAATTTTTGGAGATTGTAGCTATAAGAGAAGCAAGTAAATGGAAAGAAGTCCTACAGGCAGGAAGTGCAAGAAAAGAGACTGTTAGAGTAGAAGAGTTGGCTACATTTAGCTATTTCAATGGTAAAAGGGTGGGACCTAGATGCCAACCTAGTAGCATGCTTAAATTCACGTTGTCAGGGCATCAGGGAAAAAAGCTCATCAGAGTAGTTGCTATGAAAATATTTGTAGAAAAGACAGAGGGAAGCAATATCACATTGGTGAGAAAGTAGGTAGACTATATCTACCAGGAATTCACTCGGCCGATTTCAAGCCTTAATGGAATAATGTCTTTGTGAATTTGGGAGAAACCATATTTATGTGTATAAAAGCTTACAATTTCTTTGATTGTTATGGTGAAACACACCTATTCTATAGTGAATAGACTCTCCTACCTAATTTAGGTAGAAGTAGTAAGAGGAATGAGGGTCAGTCGATGTTGGACAATAGTAGTCGACAGTTAGTCAAATACCAAAGTAGTCAGCAACCTGGCAAGATTACACATATTATATCAAGTTCCTAACGTTTTGTACGTCAAACCTATTAGGACCAATTTTAGCACAAATAATGGCCTCCACTGCGAAAATAACTCCACAACAGGGATCCCAGTTCTCGTTCAGGCTCTGACATCATTTTAGTTTTCCAAAGTCAGTAACTTTTTAGGTGTCAATATCTCTTTGGAACATAGCTCTCCACAATTTCTTGTCCTTTTTAACTCTTAGCAAATTTTGTCTTTTTGATATTTCTCTTAATCTATTCTGCTAACCATTTACACAAGATTATTAGGTAAGCTATGTCCTGCTTTCTTCTGTCCCTCTTGCCTTCAATATGTCGTCTCAGTGTTAAATTTTCCAATTCCTTTTTTCCTCATTCTTCTTCTTTTATGTGCCATGTCCTTTCAAGATGTAGGCGATCAAGGCCATGTCCCTGGTGGCTCTTAACACGCTTTCTCCTGTTGCACCATGCAACCGTCGTTCCGTCACCCACCTGATTAGGTCCTTCAGATATGTGATCCACTGCTTTCCCTCTTTCCCTCTATCTGAACTGTGAATATTAGATTCTCCAAGCCTTTCTTCCTCATCACATGTCCCAAGAACTTTAGCTGTCTCTTCCTGATGCTCAGTATTAATTTCTTTTTTCATTTCCATCCTTTCCAAAACCTCATCATTGCTCACATGCTCGGTCCATGATATCCGCAGCATCCTTCTGTAGAACCACATTTCAGATGCTTCAAGTTTTTCCTTTATCTTCAAAGATATTGTCCAGCATTCACTGCCATATTGAAGAATGGACAACACATAGCAATCCAGTACTTTCCTCTTTGTTTCTAGTGAAATTGTCCTGTTTCTTAATACTCTTCTCAGCTCCTGGAATGCATCCTTGTGATTTTGGATCTCAGGAATATAAATGTATAAGAACTGTTGTGGTCACAAAGTGAGGGGTCAGTTTATATATCATTGTAATATAGAACTGATCTCCCACTTTATATCCAGTATGTTTTTGTAGAACCACATTTCAACTGCTTCAAGTTTTACCTTCATCTTTGATAATATCGTCCAACATTCACTGCCATATTGAAGAACAGACATCGCATAGCAATCCAAGACTCCTCTTTGTTTCTAGTGAAATTCTCCTGTTATGTTCCTTAAAAATTTCAACTATCTCTGATTCTAAATGTAAGTGTTTCTTTCATTTCCATTTTTTCTAAAATTTCATTGTTGCTCACATGTTTTTTCCATGGTATTCTCAGCATTCTTTTGTAGAACCACATTTTATGTTGACTCAAGTTTTTTCTCTTTATCTAGCATTCACCGTCTTATAAAAATGACCAATAGAAAACAACAGTCTAATACTTTGTTTCTAATAAAGTTTTCTTGTTTCTTCAGTCAATCAGGTCTCCATGTAATTTTCTTGTTTCTTCAGTCAATCAGGTCTCCATGTAATTTTCTTGTTTCTTCAGTCAATCAGGTCTCCATGTAATTTTCTTGTTTCTTCAGTCAATCAGGTCTCCATGTAATTTTCTTGTTTTCTTCAGTTTCAATCAGGTCTCCATGTAATTTTCTTGTTTCTTCAGGTCAATCCAGGTCTCCATGTAATTTTCTTGTTTCTTCAGTCAATCAGGTCTCCATGTAATTTTCTTGTTTCTTCAGTCAATCAGGTCTCCATGTAATTTTCTTGTTTCTTCAGTCCAATCAGGTCTCCATGTAATTTTCTTGTTTCTTCAGCCAATCAGGTCTCCATGTAATTTTCTTGTTTCTTCAGCCAATCAAGGTCTTTTCCATGTAATTTTCTTGTTTCTTCAGCCAATCAGGTCTCCATGTAATTTTCTTGTTTCTTCAGTCCAATCAGGTCTCCATGTAATTTTCTTGTTTCTTCAGTCCAATCAGGTCTCCATGTAATTTTCTTGTTTCTTCAGCCAATCAGGTCTCCATGTAATTTTCTTGTTTCTTCAGCCAATCATGTCTCCATGTAATTTTCTTGTTTCTTCAGCCAATCGGGTCTCCATGTAATTTTCTTGTTTCTTCAGTCAATCGGGTCTCCATGTAATTTTCTTGTTTCTTCAGCCAATCGGGTCTCCATGTAATTTTCTTGTTTCTTCAGCCAATCGGGTCTCCATGTAATTTTCTTGTTTCTTCAGCCAATCGGGTCTCCATGTAATTTTCTTGTTTCTTCAGCCAATCGGGTCTCCATGTAATTTTCTTGTTTCTTCAGCCAATCGGGTCTCCATGTAATTTTCTTGTTTCTTCAGCCAATCGGGTCTCATGTAATTTTCTTGTTCTTCAGCCAATCGGGTCTCCATGTAATTTTCTTGTTTCTTCAGCCAATCGGGTCTCCATGTAATTTTTTCTTGTTTCTTCAGCCAATCGGGTCTCCATAGCAATTTTCTTGTTTCTTCAGCCAATCGGGTCTCCATGTAATTTTCTTGTTTCTTCAGCCAATCGGGTCTCCATGTAATTTTCTTGTTTCTTCAGCCAATCGGGTCTCCATGTGTAATTTTCTTGTTTCTTCAGCCAATCGGGTCTCCATGTAATTTTCTTGTTCCTTCAGCTAATCGGGTCTCCATGTAATTTTCTTGTTTCTTCATCCAATCGGGTCTCCATGTAATTTTCTTGTTTCTTCATCCAATCGGGTCTCCATGTAATTTTCTTGTTTCTTCATCCAATCGGGTCTCCATGTAATTTTCTTTGTTTCTTCATCCAATCGGGTCTCCATGTAATTTTCTTGTTTCTTCATCCAATCGGGTCTCCATGTAATTTTCTTGTTTCTTCATCCAATCGGGTCTCCATGTAATTTTCTTGTTTCTTCATGTCCCGAGTCTCCATGTAATTTTCTTGTTTCTTCATCCAATCGGGTCTCCATGTAATTTTTCTTGTTTCTTCATCCAATCGGGTCTCCATGTAATTTTCTTGTTTCTTCATCCAATCGGGTCTCCATGTAATTTTCTTGTTTCTTCAGCCAATCGGGTCTCCATGTAATTTTCTTGTTTCTTCAGCCAATCGGGTCTCCATGTAATTTTCTTGTTTCTTCAGCCAATCGGGTCTCCATGTAATTTTCTTGTTTCTTCAGCCAATCGGGTCTCCATGTAATTTTCTTGTTTCTTCAGCCGTAGGGTCTCCATGTAATTTTCTTGTTTCTTCAGCCAATCGGGTCTCCATGTAATTTTCTTGTTTCAGCCAATCGGGTCTCCATGTAATTTTCTTGTTTCTTCAGCCAATCGGGTCTCCATGTAATTTTCTTGTTTCTTCAGCCAATCGGGTCTCCATCTTAATTTTCTTGTTTCAGCCATTAGGGTCTCCATGTAATTTTCTTGTTTCTTCAGCCAATCGGGTCTCAATAATTTTCTTGTTTCTTCAGCCAATCGGGTCTCCATGTAATTTTCTTGTTTCTTCAGCCAATCGGGTCTCATAATTTCTTGTTTCTTCATCCAATCGGGTCTCCATGATTTTCTTGTTTCTTCATCAATCGGGTCTCCATGTAATTTTCTTGTTTCTTCATCCAATCGGGTCTCCATGTAATTTTCTTGTTTTGCTAGCATCCAGCATTCCGGGTCTACTTCTGCAATTTTCTTGTTTCTTCAGCCAATCGGGTCTCCATGTAATTTTCTTGTTCTTCAGCCAATCGGGTCTCATGTAATTTTCTTGTTTCTTCAGCCAATCGGGTCTCCATGTAATTTCTTGTTTCTTCAGCCAATCGGGTCTCATGTAATTTTCTTGTTTCTTCAGCCAATCGGGTCTCCATATGTAATTTTCTTGTTTCTTCAGCTCGGGTCTCCATGTAATTTTCTTGTTTCTTCAGCAATCGGGTCTCCATGTAATTTTCTTGTTTCTTCAGCCAATCGGGTCTCCATGTAATTTTCTTGTTTCTTCAGCAGCCAATCGGGTCTCCATGTAATTTTCTTGTTTCTTCAGCCAATCGGGTCTCCATGTAATTTTCTTGTTTCTTCAGCCAATCGGTCTCCATGTAATTTTCTTGTTTCTTCAGCCAATCGGGTCTCCATGTAATTTTCTTGTTTCTTCATCCAATCGGGTCTCCATGTAATTTTCTTGTTTCTTCAGCCAATCGGGTCTCATGTAATTTTCTTGTTTCTTCAGCCAATCGGGTCTCCATGCTTAATTTTCTTGTTTTCTTCAGCCAATCGGGTCACTCATGTAATTTTCTTGTTTCTTCGCCAATCGGGTCTCCATGTAATTTTCTTGTTTCTTCAACCAATCGGGTCTCCATGTAATTTTCTTGTTTCTTCAGCCAATCGGGTCTCCATGTAATTTTCTTGTTTCTTCAGCCAATCGGGTCTCCATGTAATTTTCTTGTTTCTTCAGCCAATCGGGTCTCCATGTAAATTTTCTTGTTTCTTCAGCCAGTCGGGTCTCCATGTAATTTTCTTGTTTCTTCAGCCAATCGGGTCTCCATGTAATTTTCTTGTTTCTTCGGCCAATCGGGTCTCCATGTAATTTTCTTGTTTCTTCAGCCAATCGGGTCTCCATGTAATTTTCTTGTTTCTTCAGCCAATCGGGTCTCCATACTTAATTTTCTTGTTTCTTCAGCCAATCGGGTCTCCATGTATTTTTCTTGTTTCTTCAGCCAATCGGGTCTCCATGTAATTTTTCTTGTTTCTTCAGCCAATCGGGTCTCCATGTAATTTTCTTGTTTCTTCATCAGCGGGTCTCCATGTAATTTTCTTGTTTCTTCATCCAATCGGGTCTCCATGTAATTTTCTTGTTTCTTCATCCAATCGGGTCTCCATGTAATTTTCAGCACGTTTCTTCAGCCAATCGGGTCTCCATGTAATTTTCTTGTTTCTTCAGCCAATCGGGTCTCCATGTAATTTTCTTGTTTCTTCCAGCCAATCGGGTCTCCATGTAATTTTCTTGTTTCTTCCAGCCAATCGGGTCTCCATGTAATTTTCTTGTTTCTTCAGCCAATCGGGTCTCCATGTAATTTTCTTGTTTCTTCAGCCAATCAGGTCTCCATGTAATTTTCTTGTTTCTTCAATCAGGTCTTTATGTAATTTATCAAACGCTTTTGCATAATCTATAAAACAGGAGGTTACATTCCTATGTATTTGCATTGCTCTTTTCGATATCATTTTGAGAATATTGACTTCCTTGTTCCAGTATCTTTAACAGAACTGCACCATTCTTGTCCAATTTCTGGTCTAATTCTGTTGCATGCTCTATTTATCAAATTTTGTTATATGGAGAATTAGGCTGAATGCTTGATGGAGTTCATATACCATCACTTAATAGGCTTAACAAATTTCTCTGAATATTCCAACTGTTTTCATTTTTATTGTCGTATTGACTTTTTAGTGGCGGTATAGTATATGGCGTACCTAGTTTGAATGTGTCCTACCTCAGTAAGTGTATATTTCTAGATATAAGTATTAAGCTATTTATTGAGACTAATTATTTTCCCTAACCCTAACAGACAGTTATATTTTCTTATAAAACATTTTTTAAAGTAGTCCAAATACTATACCAGTGATAGAATTTCATAGGTCACATTCAAAAGGTAGGTCATATTCAATACTGGCACCGACTTTTTCTTCATGTCTTTTTGATGCTTTTTATTATCGTATTTTCACTGATCACTTAAATTCTCAAGGTATAAAAATTGAATTTCACTCTTATCCAAATTTATGCATGATATATTAAGGCACATACTTTGACCTCAACATGGTGGGTTGATGACAATGAATTTGTTTTACCTATGTTGTCAAGGATAACAATCTCTTGTAAGGACAACAGCAGTGTCTTAACAAAAGAGAGTTCTGGTAAAAACTTAACAGAAACTGTTTTAGGATCCAGTAGCTCTTTGTGGGATGTGCGTTGTGGTGCAGTGGATATCGGCTCAGGACGAGAAATAAGGGAGCCGTTCGAATTTCAGTTAAATTCCTTACATTTCATTGTGAAAGTTATTAATCCCTCTCTTCCTCTCAGTTATGGGTTAAATAACAGGACAGATTGGATTCTATAACCTTGGCTGGCAACCAGTCTACTGCGGGATAATCTTCTGCCCAGTCAGTCATGTCTCTTTTGAGACATGATCGCCCAAGCTTGCATCACGTATGGCACTTAACTGACGGAGCTTTTTGTGGCACCAACCCTTGTATTTGCAAGTCACCCTACAGTATTTTAGAGTTAAACCAAACATTGCATTACATTTTCCTACAGTTTGGTTGAGCAGAATCTGTAACTTTATAGAAGTCACTATCATAGAACTGTCGATGAGAACCTGTAATAACTAAACTATCATTAGATTAACCCATCCTTGGTGGGTACCAAGGCCATAGAATATATATAAAAATAAAATGGTTTGATTTTTCATTCATCTGTTGTCATTGTAAGTTTTTTTTTTTTTGTTGTTAGTCAATTGCTTGGATTTAAGCTAAAATTGCAGAAACTCACAATGAAGAATTAACCTCAAAATATCTGAACTCACATAATAAATACATGTTTTGTCTTTAGTTTAATATCTAGAAAAGTAGGTAAGTTAAAAATAAAGTACAATAAGGAAAAAATGATAAAGAAAAAAATAAAGTCTCAGAAAACTAAAGGTTTTTAAAACTTAAGATAAAAACCGTTATTTGATAAAAAACTGTTGAGATAAAATTTACAATAAATTGTTTTAATAAAAAATTTAAAAACTGTTAGATAAAAATGTAAAAATTAATGGAGGAAAACAATTTGCAATTGTATCAGTAAAAGCATAAATAGTGACCACAAACTTTTTAAATTTGCATTTAGAAAGATTGTTTTTATTGAGAAAATTTCCTTAAAAATTTCAGTTGAAAATACAATGAATATTCAATTAGATAAGCAACAATAGATAAAGTGTATTTTATACAAACCATGGATTGAACATTGACTTTGGCTCCATTCTGCACAAGGATTTTGACAATTTCCTCATGTCCTGCAAGGGATGCAATATGAAGAGCTGTGTTTCCTTTCTGAAATACAAAAAATAAAAGATGTTCAATATAAATTAAATTATGTCTTGGGTTATTATGAAATAAGAACATAAACCTTATTAAACAAAGAAAAAACAAAAGAAAAAAGCATTAATCTAACCAAGATTACCACTGACATGGTGGCAAACTATGCTGCCATTAAAAGTCCGTCAAATACCACCAGATTTCATTTTCTATGTGCCATGTTCCTTTATGACATAGGCGATTATGGCCCTCCACATCTCCCTATGACATGTAGCTCTTAACAACCTTTCTCTTGTTACCTCTTCCAAACCCTGCTCTATCATCCATTTGCTCAAGCCCATCAAGTATGTCATGCGTTGCTTTCCCCTGTCTCTCTTTCCCCTCTGTCTTGTGAATATCAGATTCTCTAAGCCTTCCTTCCTCATTATATCAGGAACTTTAACTGTCTTTTCTTAATGTTAATTATAAGTTTCCATTTTGTTTCTATCCTCTCCAAAATTTCGTCATTAACATGTTCATTCCATGGTATCCTCAGCATTCTTCTGTAGAACTACATGTCAAAAAAACAAAAAAGTATAAGGGTAACATTACAATATTAACCATTTGAAAAAATTGTAAATTAAAGAAAGAAATGAAACCAACCAGTTGACAACATAAGTAGAATCAGCCAAAATACGATAACTGGAATAGTCAAGAAACTAGATGTCATTAAAACTCCAACAAGAAATTACCACAGACTAGTGATGCTAATCGTCAGTGAGTACAAGTATATGCAAGTAAAATATCCAGAGCACAGATACTATACACTGATCTTACACAGAGGGTACAGATAATCTGATTCTAGGCAGAAGTGCTGATCCATATTCAAAGAATCACATAAATTTTTGATAGGTACTATGCTAGTATTAATGTAATATAACAATAAAGTAATGTTAACTCTCACATCGATATGTGTATTTACTACTTCTCTCATCATCATATATAACAGGGCAAACAAAAACCCTAAAGAGTGAAGAAATTTCAATAATGACTTCACGAAAACTTCAAAGTTGGCATGATTGAAACAACATTGCTCACCTAAGTGACAAACTTCTCCACATTATATATATATATATATATATATATATTTAGTATATCGAGGCAGCAAGTAATTTTCTAGACATATGCTATTAAATATAAGAGACAATGAATGTCTATTATGTTTAATCATGAGCCGTTCTAAACGTCGTATTTTTGCTTTAATTTCAGTTGAAAATAAAGACAAAAATTCTCGAACATTTGGATAATTATTTATTGGTTTTCTTCTAAGCTTTCGGCTCACATGAGCCATCTTCAGAGAGGTAGTTTAAACTGAAATATTATAAAATCCACCATCACCGACGATTTTATTTTGTGTTGACATAAAACTCCGCTTGGCAACGGCAATAGTTACCAAAAATAATAAACGCAGTTCTTAAGTTTGCGATGCGGTTTTATGACGTCACACCGCGGGATAGCGCGAAATGACAACAAAACCATCTAGTCAAATGCAATGTAATATGTTATTTCCTGTTTTAAAGTTGATTTTATTGAGTGTTGGTTGTTTTGATTTGATGTACATGGCCTCCAATATCTGCAGGTTCCTCTTACTGTGTGTATGAGTAAGGATCACCGTATTGTTGACCAAAATCTGTCTGATATTACCTACATGTTTATGTGTGTGTGTGTTACAGAAATTAATGAAGATTAATGAAACTGGTTATAAACAACCAACAATTTGAAATGATTTGTTTGAACAATATTTTTGATTGATATTTTTATTTAAGTAGATATTCTGTTTATAATCAAACAGTATATATTTATTTCTACCAGCCTGATTATTTACGATAAATTTTTCTTACAAAAATGTGTAAATCTTGCCGGATGATACATTTTCGTAACAAAAATTTATCGTAAATAATCAGGCCAGTAGAAATAAATATATTATACTGTTTGATTATAAACAGAATATCTACTTAAATAAAAATATCAATCAAAAATATTGTTCAAACAAATCATTTCATATATATATATATATATATATATATATAGTTTAATACTTAGTTTTTGGTCCTAATAGGGTTAGACCAGTACACATTTGTATAAAAAGTGTTCTATACAATTATATTGTCGAACTTTTAAATAAAATCAAAATTAATATTATTAAAAGTTATTAAAAAATCGCCTGAAGAAACCACTCGTGGTGAAAACCAAGGTAACGAAATAACTCGTTTAAAAATTAAATATATGCATAATCCATTAACTTTTTTTTAGAAATATATGGTAAAGGTAACACCAATCAGCTAAATGACAAACTATATTTATATTATATAAGATACATGAATAAATATACATATGGGAATACACACATGTATAAAAATATTATGCAGATGTTAATAAACCAGTGCTCAATGTAGTATAAGCAGAGCTATTAATTATATATATTAATAAATATACATATTATCCTATGTTGATGATACTCATCCCTCCGTGCATTTTCTCACTTCTTCCTTTTTGTTAAGCCCAGTCGTCGCGTGACCCTTATGTGTATCTATCTATATTTCACCTCCTACCTAAATTTGGGTTAATTTCTCTCTGAGCCGTTGTCATTGGCTCTCTCCTCTTAGCTCTTTCTTTCTCTCCTGTTTTCCCCTCTTTGCTTTCTACTTTCTCTGCGTTCCTTTTATTCTCTGTATCACACTCGTTATTTCCTCTGTATCTCTCTTTCCTTTTTGTTTTCTCCATTTTTTTTTCAATTTCCTTTTTTGTTTTCCCATCTTTTCTATCCTCTTTAACTCGTACAAAAAATTTTCCAAAAATAAAGGGGAAGTGAGATTTTTTTTAAATTTTCTTTTTCAAAAATTCATTATTAACTACCTGATGAGACATTGTTTTTTCAATGTCGAAACAAAATGTACACTTTTGTAGTAAATTATAATTTGTACAAGTTCTAAACTATAACTTATAATAAATATTCATTGGTCTATTTCTATATTGAGTACTGTTTTAAATTAATGTTTTGAATGTTGTTAATACTTTATTCGTTCTTTATTCACCTGGATTTGGAGATATATATATATATATATATATATATATATATATCTCTATGAAATCTAGTTTTTTCTACCCAATTTCAATTATAAGGGTTTGGTCTAATTAACAATATGGTTTTTCAGGCATTATTATAGGCTGATCTTATCAGGAAATCACCTTGACAAATTGTCTATTTTGTGTTTGAAACCAATGTCTTTAATGTTCTTAACCAATCAGTCAGATGCAAAACATTAAGTGTGTATGTAAACATATTTTGTGCGTAATGCTTTTCATTGAATGCACAAACACTGATCTCTGATCCTAGGTAGAAAACCTAACCCACATCATTTTATGGATGCTACGCAAGTGTTTTAATAATAATATGAAAAAGGCATAATTTAAAGCCGAATTAAAAACAATTTGATAGAGCTCTGATTACAAAATTGAACCATTTCAATGTCACTTTTGTTGCTGTTATTTTTCATTGTGCATCAAATTAAAGTGTAAAATGAGAATAGGTTCATTGTTAATGGTTTAAGAGTGACTTAGCCTCAAATTGTGAAGAACAATATGAAAAAATAATGGAGACAAAATCACAGAATTTAAAAACAAATACTTTTCAATTAATGCCAGAATTATTGAAAATGGTTAGCTCTCTGGACTTCTAAAATGTCATTAATCTACAAGTTATTCAGACTAATATCTTCATCATTGTTGTTTTTAGAGCATTGTTTCAGCTGATGTATTTTTTGAAATATAATTTTTATTTTCAAAATAATTTTAGATATTGATTTTAAATATTCCTGCAGAGAGAGGCTATCTAGTTGTCACCCTGATTTTAAAAAAAAAAGTTTTTATCACGACATTCCTGTCAAAGAAGTCATTGGCTGTGATAAAAACAACAAAGGTGAAGATTTTAGTTTGTTGAATTGTAGGAACCATAATTTCATCACAAATTATTCAAACATTATTTGGTGACAAGTTATAATACATATTCTCAAGATTAGTATCAATAAATACTATATCTTATGACATTGTACTAATACCAAATGGATAAGATTAAATGTATCAACTTATAAATTAAAATATTAACATTTGTGGACTCTTAAAAATTTTTCAATGGTTGTATAGCATGCATTTCATCAGAGTTAGATATGGTTTTGAATTCATGTTTTCCCTTCCCCCCTAGTGAAGAGTGGGGAATAAAAATATGGATTCATACATTCCCAACATGTGTGAAAGTGAAAGCAATTAAATCATTCAGAATTTGATCTCAACTTGCTAATCTCTCTTTCCAAGCCACTGTTACTTTGCCCACACATCAAATGTCTTTTAAATCACCCACATTCCTTTTGTATTCCATTAGTGAGGAGGAAGTTCCACTAAGACAGCTTCCTCAGAACAGACTCTTGAGAGGAAGCTTTCAACTATTACAATATTAATCTCTTCAAGTCTGTGACCAAGTTTTATCTATCCTGCATATCCTCATAATATTCAGCTCTTCCTTCTTCCCCTTCACCGTTATAACAACATCATTCAGTAAACCCTTCTTCATTTAATGGCTCTTGAGCCTTGTACTGGATGAACAATAAGAAAAAAAATTTAAATTATTATTCTGTTTCTGTGATCTGTCTTTTAAAAATTTTCTTGGTAATTTTAATATAATTTGTTTTTAATATGTTGAGAGTTTCACATTAAAATGTTTTCCCTTAATGGAAAACCACAAATAGTCAATAAGTCAACTATTAAGCTGTAATGGCTGACCCAGGGTCATCATCTGCTGAGGTCTTTGTTGGCAGTGTTGCAGTTGATGTGATTGTTTTAACTTCAAGTGCAAGAGAAGGTAAATATTCATCTCTTGCTTAGAAGTGATCGCAGTCAAAGCAGATTAAGCAACTATTATCAATAAATTACAACAACAAAAAAAAACTAATGAAAAGAAGTAAAACAGAAAAGATATAACATTAGCATTCAAACCGGAAAATATATTTTGTTTAAATTTTATTTTAAAAGAAATAAATTAATGCAAGATGCAGAATTTCAATTTGATAACAGTTAAAATAATATAATTTTCTCTACTAGCTCTCTTGGGGATAATGAAAAAAAAAAAAAAAAAAAAGACAAAAGAAACTCACAGATGCTAATCCAGGTTTGGATTGAAAATGATAATGTAAATTAATCAGTATGACACAGCTAATCCAGTCTATTTAGTGTCTACTTAATTAGATATCAAGTTACCAAAAACTCAGTCATGGTTAGCACAATTTTTAATAAAGTAAATCATTTGTGCATTTTATTGAAATATTTTTTATATGTCAATGTATGCCACCGGTCATAATTATAAGGCCACCCAATTTTTTAAATAAAAAAAAATGATGTAGTTCATACTATTTTTTAGTATTTATTGCCAAGAGAATAATTGTAAATGAAAACAGAATGGCTCTTTTGTTAATACTGTGCAATAACAGTCAGTCAGTTAAGTGCCATACATGATACATGCTTGGGTAATCATGTCTCTTTTGAGACATGACTGACTGGGCAGAAGATTATCCCGCAGTAGGCTGCCATTACTTTCTGTGGTAGACTGGTTGCCGACCAAGGCTATAGAAACCAATTTGTCCTATTATTTAACCCATAACTGGAGGGAAAAGACAGATTAATACCTTCCCCAAGAGTATTTGCGTGTAAGTGAATGCAAGGAATTCAACTGAAAGTTGAACTCGGCTCCCTGATTTCTCGTTCAGTGCCTATATCCACTGCACCACAACATGTGCATCAAATGAATTTATAAATATTTAATAATTACCTATATTGCAGTTTCATCAATGAAAGAATGAAGAAAATTTAAGGTGATTCAGACGAGTTCATCTTTGCTTCTATATTTTGTAAAATTTTGCAAAGTAATAATAACAAAAGAACCATTCTATTTTCACTTAGAATTATCCACTTAAAAATAGTATTAAATACATCATTTCTTTTTAAAAAAAACTGGGGTGGTCTAATAATTATAGCCGGAAGTGTATTTTATTAAAAATTAAATTTCTTTATGCTTTACTTATGAAAAATAATTAAAAACAAAAAAATATTTTACATAACGTCTTTTCAGTTGCTTTATTTCAACAAAAAATATTCACTAATTAAAGGTTTATAAATTCCTTTATTTGGTTATAAAAAACGTGTTTTTTTCTGGTGCCAAGTTGATCTGGTGTTGAGTTGCCCCTTCTCGTGACGTACAGAGTGCAATGAATAAATTGTTGTCTAAATTACACAAAAATGAAAATAACACTGACATCTCATTTTAACAGATATATTTACCAAATTTACACCAACATATCTTGAAATACTAAAAGAGTAAATTAATTCAATAAAATCACCATTGGCTTCAACCATGCAATACTGATTCCTATGTCCTCAATGTCTATATCTATAAATGCTCTGCAGGGTGCGATGGATGAATTGTCGTCCAAATGACACAAAAATGAAAATAACACTGACGTCTCATTTTAATAGATATATTTACCAAAATTACACCAACATATCTTGAAATACTAAAAGAGTAAATTAATTCAATAAAATCACCATTGGCTTCAACCATGCAATACTGATTCCTATGTCCTCAATGTCTATATCTATAAATGCTCTGCAGGGTGCGATGGATGAATTGTCGTCCAAATGACACAAAAATGAAAATAACACTGACAGCTCATTTTAATAGATATATTTACCAAAATTACACCAACATATCTTGAAATACTAAAGAGTAAATTTATTCAATAAAATCACCATTGGCTTCAACCATGCAATACTGATTCCTATGTCCTCAATGTCTATATCTATAAATGCTCTGCAGGGTGCGATGGATGAATTGTCGTCCAAATGACACAAAAATGAAAATAACACTGACGTCTCATTTTAATAGATATATTTACCAAAATTACACCAACATATCTTGAAATACTAAAAGAGTAAATTAATTCAATAAAATCACCATTGGCTTCAACCATGCAATACTGATTCCTATGTCCTCAATGTCTATATCTATAAATGCTCTGCAGGGTGCGATGGATGAATTGTCGTCCAAATGACACAAAAATGAAAATAACACTGACAGCTCATTTTAATAGATATATTTACCAAAATTACACCAACATATCTTGAAATACTAAAAGAGTAAATTAATTCAATAAAATCACCATTGGCTTCAACCATGCAATACTGATTCCTATGTCCTCAATGTCTATATCTATAAATGCTCTGCAGGGTGCGATGGATGAATTGTCGTCCAAATGACACAAAAATGAAAATAACACTGACGTCTCATTTTAATAGATATATTTACCAAAATTACACCAACATATCTTGAAATACTAAAAGAGTAAATTAATTCAATAAAATTGCCATTGGCTTCAACCATGGCCTCCAGACGACTTCAGAATCTCATGCATCTAAAAGAATTGCAACAGGATTCTGCACCATGCCAAACATGCAGTAAAACCCAGTTGTGGTTGCAGAAATTGTCTGACAGACACATCAAACCTTACATCTGGCCACCTAACTCACTAAACTGCAACCTTCTTGTAACACGAACCAGGCAATTATTACAGCAGCATTCACCAATTTAAGCAAGGTGATTCCAAATTTGTCTGGAGGCTAGGGTTGAAGCCCATGACGATTTTATTAAATACATTTACTCTTTAGCATTTCAACACATTTTTGTACAATTTTCATAAATATAACTGTTAAAATGATATGTCAGTGTTATTTTCATTTTGCATAATTCAGATGACAATTCATCCCTCACACTAGTTCTGGTGGAACAATCAAAAATTCCTTTCAGGTCACGCCTTTAGTAACAGTACCTAAATTTATAACAGGCTACTTAACCTAAATCACTTACATTCCTATCAGTATTTTTTTAATGTATTCCCAATTACTAATCAAACCTATTCCATCCTGCTCACTTTGGCTGACATAAATTTATGGTTAATTTCAAGAACTTAAGATCACTTGACTTTACCATAAACAAAAAACAAAAAAAAAACACAAATATTAGTCATTAAGCTACAATTAAATTGATAGACTTATTTAGTTAACAGGACAAATAGTTTATTTTATTCATAATTATTACTGTGAGCCTTTTTAAAACTTAATTATAATTGTTATAATCTTAGTATTGGTTGGTTAGTTGACTATGCAGACTCTTGTAGAGTTTAGGTTCCTCAGGTTCATCATGCTAGACAGAGCTACACTACAGTCATAATTATTTGACCACCCCAGTCTTTTTAAAAGAAATGATGTATTTCATACTATTTTTAGTATTTATTGCTAAATGAAAATAGAATGGTTCTTTTGTTATTATTACTTTGCAAAATTTTATAAGGCAAGGAAGAAAGGATGTACTCATTCGAATTACCCTAAATTTTCTTCATTCTTTCATTGATGAAACTGCAATATAGGTAAATATTAAATATTTATAAATTCATTTAATGCACATGTTATTGTGCAGTATTAACAAAAGAACCATTCTATTTTTTTTTACAATTATTCACTTGGCAATAAATACTAAAAAATACATCTTATAAAATTTTGCAAAGTAATAATAACAAAAGAACCATTCTGTTTTTTTAAAACACTGGGGTTGCCTAATAATTATGGCTGGTAGTGTACTTCAGTTTCAGCATCAAATAGGTTTTAAATAGTAAAGTTGCTAATCCCACCACCCAACTAGTTTTGAATTAAGAAGCATTAGTTGCTGTTTCTTTTGGGTCTGTTGAACAGCTTTCTTTATGCTGTGAAATACGTATTATCCATGAAATTGTAGAATGTCTAAAAATTCTTTCTAAGTTATATTACTCTGTTAAATTAAATAAATATAAATTTAACATTGAGTTCTTTCGAGTTCGTCTGTCGGAATTTATCGGACTTATATATCAAGTATTCTCTGTTTTTTATATATATATATATATATATATATATATATTTGTTTTTTTTTTCAAGATATCATGAAATACCAGTTACAAGTTTATAGCAGATAAACTAACTAGCATTTAGTACTATTTCCAAACCTGCACATAACATACAACACAACCTGTTTTATTCTGTATTCTTCTTATATTGGAGGTGGCATTTAGCTTAGTTCAACTGCTAATTGAAACTAAAATAGTAGCATCCATGAGAAATCCCTGTCAGTGTCTACAGTTATTTATTTCCAATAAATGGCAATTTCATACTTTTCATGGTCCAGCACAACCAGGTTACAATGCAAAAATGATAATCTAAGGTTAAAAAAAATAAATAGCAGATAATACAGAACCAGAAGAATTAAATAATTCTTTGACAACAAATAATTTTGAAAATCTGGAATCTCACCAAACACCAACTGCCAGTTTTTAATTTTTTTTTTCTTTTATGATACTACTCTTGGCAATACTATTGTTGCAATCATCAAAACAAAAGATTTTTTTGGATATTTTTTTTTTATCAAGAGATTGAAAATCTAAATTGTGTAACCAAGAATCAGAAGTTTTTTTTTTTTTTGGGGTTTTTTTTTGTTTGTTTGGTTTTTTTTTTGTTTGTTTGTTTTTTATGAATAACATCTGCTTTTGAAAGATTTGTTTTTCAAATGTGGAGTTTTTTATGCTTTCATTAGGATAAAAAACAATCCTTAATAATGCCACATGTCTAATGTTGCAAGCTATAAAAAGGAAATGCAACTATAAAAATTCTTTATATCAAAAGACAAAGTCCCTGTTTGATTCCTAGTTTATTTTATTTTTTTTATTTAGAGAGCCGAAAAAGAATTTTCATATACAGAGCCATTGTTGGGCTGGTGATTGTGAGTATGATAGCATAACAGTAGGCATTTTGACAGCCATATCACCAGAAAATCTACATGGGATCTACTATTTAGAGGAAGCTATATGGATAGAGCAATTATGCAGGCTATCAGCTTTGTCTGTGTTTTCTACAAAAAGAAAATTCCTTAATTTTCACATAATGTGTAAAAATTTGCCCTGATAAAGTCCCTCAGAGAAGAAAACACATTAGCTTAAATAAGTTTTTCTATATTTTATTCACATAATATAAATAAAAATACAATTCTGTTCGGTTGTTCAGAAAATAATTTTCAATTTGTGTTCTTATATTTTTTAGATTAGTTTCACAACAATATATTACTCATTCCTAATGATTAAAATGTCCTCCTTGTTGATTTTATATTAATCTCTTTCAAAATTTGGTATAAAAAATATATTTACAGAATTTAACTTTCAACATTGGATGATAAAAATTACAAAACAGATAATTATGATGACTGTCTGGGGGTTGGATGTGTGTTGTGGTGCACTGGATATCGGTTCGGAACGAGAAATCGCACAAATACCCTTGGGAAAGGTATTAATCTGCCTATTCCTTCCAGTTATGGGTTAAATAACAGGACATACTGGGTTCTATAGCCTTGGTTGGCAACCAGTCTACTGCAGAAAGCAAATGGCAACCTACTGCAGGATAATCTTCTACCCAGTCAGTCATGTCTCTGTCGAGACATGATCACACAAGCGTGTATCACATATGGCACTCAACTGACTGACTGTCTGGGGGTCTGCCATTAGTGTTGTTCATTACAATTTCCTTTTTGAATCTAACCAGAACATCACTACTGAAATTTAATGCCAACAATTGGATAAAATGTACATTAAATTAAGCAAAATGTAATTGACATTAGTTAATCAATAAGGTCCAATTCAGCTTCATGACAACGCTTGGCCATATGTTGCCAAATATGACACTGCTTACCAACTTGGGATACAAGTGTGGCGCCAAATTACCCTAACATCTCACCACTTTCTGCAAACATTTTGACAATTTTTTAAGCAAAAAGACATTCCATTGCAAAGAAGAAGCAGGAACTGCATTTAAAGAAAAGCATATGAAAGAATATAAAAATATTATTTATCTCAATAAATTAAAATGATTTCCTTTTTACGATGACAAACGATTAAATTAATAGCATGATGAACCCTGATTTGCTAAGCACATCAGAACAATATGCTGCTTGATGCAACAACAGTCTGGCAATGAAAGCCCAAATCTTGAACTCTCTCTCAACAGATAGTGATTGCTCAAAGCTAATGCATAATTCTCGTTGTTATGAGGAAACACTTATTCCTCAGATAATGGACTCTCCCTCCTATATTAAGAGTTAACAGGAAATTAATGGGAGAAGTTCATAGGAGTTCTTTAGAGTTCTATTGGAGTTCAGTAAAACTACTAGGCAGTTGATATAGTTGGCAGTTAGCTGAATACTAAGGAGTCAGCATTCAGAGGAAGATTACCAAGTTCCTAACATTTTGGGTGCATTAAGTTGATTAGCAACTGACAGGGCATGATTCTAACCTTCAGTGCGAAAACTACTCCACAACACTAGTATAACATTTTATAATCCACTAATATTTTGCATGTGACCCACCAGTGGGTTGCGACCCATAGTTTGGGAAATACTGCACTAGAACAACCCATTCATGTGATATTTCTTAAGCTGAAGTTCTCTTTCCTAAACTTTTCAAACTATCTTCAATCAAGCAAAATGTGGTAACAACACCAAAAATGAAATAGTCCTGACCGAAGTTGTTATAAGTGAATCAGTATTAGCTATTTCTAATTATGATAGTGGTCTTTCAAGAAATAGTGTATATATGAACAGATTTAAGTTGAATAAGGGGTCTTTGATATTCCTTTTATATCCTTTCATCAGAACATAAATGAACTCTATGATTAAGAGATTTCATAAGAGTTAATTTATTGTGATAGCTTTAAAAAAAGAAATTGTTCTTACAAAGAGATTCTGATGAGTTTTGCAGACAAGATGGCTGCTGACATTTTTAAACTGTCAATTATGAAGTAGTTACAAAAACATTTTTTTTCAATTATTATATTTATATTTTAATTTATTCATTGCTATCAAGAATGGCTAACAAGTATTGCCTTTGATGGCATTAAGACCCTCATTCTCTCCCCAGCACCCACCAAAAAAGTTTCCCAACATTTATATGCAAAACAGATGTGTATCAGTTAGACTAATGTTTACCCATACATAGGACTAGTACTTTTTGTACTAATTCCATAACATTATATACAGGGTGCGGTGGATGAACTGTCATCAAAATTATGCAAAAATGAAAATAATACTGACATGTCATTTTAACAGATATATTTACCAAAAGTATACAAAAATATTTTGAAATAGTATAGAGTAAATTTATTCAATAAAATAACCATTGGTTTCAACCATGGCCTCCAGATAATTTTGGAATTTCCTGCAACTCTACTGGATGGTCTCCTTGTTTAAGTTGATGAATGCTGCCATAATCCATGCCTTCAAGTCATCTTTGGTGCTGCTAAGTGTTTTTTGGTCTCTTGATCAGCTGCTCTCCACACATAATAATCAAGGGGGCTGCATTCTGGGGAGTTAGGGGGCCAGATGTAAGGGGGTGATGTAGTCACAAAAATTGTCTGACAGCCATGACTAGTTTACCCTGCTTGTGTGGCATGGTGCAAAGTCCTGTTGCCAGGCAAAGGGTCTTCCAACAACAACCGTCTTGACCCAAAGCAGCACTACCTCCTCAAGTCAATTGATGTAGGCCTCCATGTTAAGTCTGAGGCCCCATGGGAAGATGAATGGAAGCATAATGTCAACATCATTAGTGATCACTTCAAATGCCATGATGTTGACTGGATATATCATCCAACTCTTTTCGAATCCTCTGTATTAACCTGAGATTTGCACCCAAACCCACTGAAATGTTTGTATTGGAACTTCTGGAGCAGATGCTAAGCAGTATAGTACACTGTTTACAAATTTCTGGAATTGCATCATTGCGGTCTTCTTGTCACAGACAAGCTACTATGTTGGGCAGTCGACAAAAACAAAAATTAAAAATATAAATGGCGACAATTTACCGATCGCACCTTGTATATATGTGTTTGTGAGATAAAAAAAATTACTTGAGAAACAACAAAATATGGATTTATTTTATTGTATGATAGCCAACATTATGTTTCGATTGTTATAACCATCATCAGGGCTTATATTTACTATTTTGAAGTTTTTTTTGCTGTTACGGCCTGTGAATTTATATTTACTACTGTGAACAAAAAAACTTCACAATAGTAAATATAAGCCCTGATGATGGTAATAACAACCGAAACATTATAATGTTGGCTATCATACAATAAAATAAATCCATATTTAAATCCAAATTTTTTATCTCACATTGTCGGGATTTATTTTCTATTTCCCTTAAAACATGTGTTTGTGGGTGTGTACGATAAAGAAACAAGTAGGAAATATTTGTGTATGAATGAAAAAAGGGAAAACTTGACTCATTTCGTTTTCAAAGCAAATGTAAGGATTTTATTTGGCAACAAATATTTATAAACAAAAGCAAAAATGTTAGTTTTTCAAAATTATATAGATATGTACAAACAAACTTTGTTTATAACTTCAAACTGACAGGTTTCTCACAATATGTGTTTAGTGAGACAGATAAAACTGAACTTTTATATTATATATTAGAAAGAGATGGGGAGACAGACAGACAGACATGCGTGTGTGTATATAAGCAACTATTATTTTCCCTGCAACTAATATGAATTTAAGAATTTTAAGCCACTGTCCATTTTTTTTTCAAGGTGCCATATCCAAGTGAGCCAGCACAACCTGCTGCATAGACAGGTGGTTGTTATGTAAATCAGTTCCACCTAGTTTTTCTGCTGTTGAATAGGATGGCATGTAAGCACACGGGGGACAAAAAACAAGACCTGTCAAAGGGTAGATGAGCTTAAAGGAGCCAATGGCTAACATGAAAAAGCATCCAGCCTTGAAAAACCTTACCTCAAATCCTTTGTCAGGCAGAACACATCTTGATTAATCTCAGTCCTCTCTCAACAAAAAAAAAAAAAAAAAAAAAAAAAAAAAAAAAATCGAAAAACAGCTAGGTCTCATCATTCTACTCTTGAACTAAATAAATGCAACTATCAATTCAAGTCTAAGTTTCAATTCTAGTCTAACAGTTTCTTCCGTTGTATTTCTTGCTTGTTGAATTTCCTTATTTCTTGCTTCCCTGCCAACTACAACCTTCAAAACTTCAAATGCAACACCAATTGCCATCTTCTGTCTCCCTGAATCCTGTTCTTTTTCCTTTTCCTCACTAAAGTCTTCACATTCTTTTTCACTCCCAGTAGCTCCTTGTGTTTTAGTAGCATTATCATGAAATGATTTAAAAACAATGTATGTATCTTATACATAATAGTAATATGTCCATTTTGATTGCAGTAATAAAGATATTATGTTGAAATTCTGAAGAGTCAAGAACGGATTATTTATCAATTTGAAGATAAGATGAGGATTTAACTTGATCCGTGATCAGGTGAGGATGACTCAGTCTGATTCAATTAAAATAGGCCAGTAAACACATCAATATCCTAAAACCTGTGTAGTGGCTGAAGTGGTCAGTCTTCTAAACCTTATTTTAAGAGTGGTGCAACAAAATCTTCCAAGGCTCCATTTCCTGCCTGTAAAGGACTCCAGTAAATGTAATATTGTTGTGCTAGAGATATGTTTACCAAGTGATAGATGACAGCTGTTATCACTTGTAAATTTATACTGTATGGTTCTTTATAAAAAATAGATGTTTATGCTTTCAGTATCTAACACAAATGCAAGGGAAAACACTAACTACTATTCTCATCTTTTACGATGATTTAAATATTGAAACAAAAACAGCTAAACCACAGAACCATTTATTTAAAAAAAAACATTGAAGATTTGTGGAAGAATATCTTATTCAGTAATACTTCCATCAATACTTTTTTTTAAAAATTCAATACATATTAGATATACAGTAACAATATTCTATCGGTAACCCTATTCTGTATCTGAACATTGACAAAAGACACTTTCTTAAATTAAAACTAATTTGAATATCTTTGTTATAGTCATTTTTGAAATTAGGTTTATGACCATATACGTTCCCATATCATCACCATAGTTAAGCAACATCAAGCCTGGTTAGTACCTAAATGGGTAACTGCTTGGGAAACAAGGTACAGTTAACTTGGATGTGTGAGTGTTATAATGGATAATGGCTCAAAATTATTAATTGGAGATCAGAGTTCCAATTCCCATTGGGTTTAGTATATTCACTCATGTGCAAATACCCTTGAAAAAAGTCCACTTCTCCCCCCAGCTATGGGTTAATTAGTAAGACTTAAAAAAATCATATAGTACAAGCAGCCTCCAAACAGTTTTGTCAACCCAATTTATCTTACGGGGATTGAGTTAACCAAGGTATAATTTCCAGGAACTTTCTAACAGTGCCGCACGGTAGAATCAGTTCCTCTGGCTGATATTATCAAGAAGTCACCCCATTGACAAATCAACAATAAAGAGATTCAAACCTGGAACTGTATATTAAGCTGGTTCTGGACAAATAACAAGGGACATGTATATATAAAAATATAAACATATTCTTAGTCTCCGATGATGAAGCTTGTGTGAAGCAGGAGAGAGTGTGCATATGAAGGTGCCATTGGGTTCTGTCTCTTCAGCCAAAAATTCTGGACTTTATATAGTCTTAAAATTTCCACACATTTTTGCTTTTTTAGGTTGTCACTTTGTTGACATCTATGGCCAGATATATCTGTCAACCACCCTTGTCCTCAGCTGACTTTTATCTCTGGCCGGATGTATCTGTCAACCACTTCCTTGGCAGCCATTGCCTTTGAAGCTGATTGTTGCACTTTCTCGACATCATCTATGGCCAGATATATCTGTTAACCACCCTTGTCCTTTGTTGATCGTGCCTACTGCTGGGTGTACCTGTCAATTACCTCTGCCATTCAAGGTAATATATTACACTGGGTTTCATGGTCAGGTGGTTAACACTGACCTTTTGTACATGCAAAAACATAAAAATAATTACAAGCATCGCCAAGACATTTTCAGTATAAAAGAGAAAACTACCTTAGTAGCTGCTTCAACATTTGCTCCTCTTCTGAGCAGTTCTGTGACAATGTTGATGTGTCCTTCCTTGGAAGCGAGATGTAGAGCATTGAGGCCATTCTGTAAGAAAAAAAAAACAATTATTTTGCATTAAAACATTAGATACAAATACAATATATTTTTGGATCTAGTCTATTCCAATGATTTAAAAATTATGACTTCGCTTCTTTTTCTACAAATATTTTCATGGCAATTGTTCTGATGAGCTTTCATACCTGGTGCTTCGACTTCATGAATTTAAACACAGTACTAGAATATGGCTTAGCAACTCCAACTGACACCAAACCAGCTGAGTTTTGATCCCAGCCAGAAGCAAGTGGATGTCTAACCACACTAATGAGCCGTGATACAGCGAAACAGGCTTGTATGTAGATGACGAATATATGTATTGAAACCTGACCGAATCGGCGTCAGTCGGCGATTCTACCTCTGGGCCACAAGCATCCGGTAGAAGAAGGCAGACTTTTTAGCGCGTATAAACACGCCAAATAGCTAGAGTGCTCTAATTCATTATTGAATGAGCGATGTGTATATGCCAGAGTAGCTACTGTTTTCAAAGTCCCCGAATCTTCCAGAGTGCTCAATCAGGGTGTGAGAGCGTAAATATATATATATATATATATATATATGCATGTTTCATTGAATATAGACAAGTTTTGTCTATTAATTTTGTGTAGGATCCGTTCATACCGTCTGATATACTTGATGGTGATATCGTTGAAATCACAGTAATTGTTGATTTTTTTATCGGGTCTAAGCTTTCAGCTCACATAAGCCATTATCAAAGAATATTAACACACAGTAAACATAGAACATTTAAGTTATTAACAATAAAGAGAATTAAATTGAAAATATAAGTTCATCCCTACCGTGGCGGATGGCCGAAGACTTCTGAGAAAAACGCTCGTTGATAACACGTACATACAAGAAAATAATAAACAGAAACTAAAAATCCTGGAAGCAATCTACATTAAACAATTTAAACCTGGTTTGAATACAATCAATTTTTATATTTCCAATAACGTACTCAAATGCCTGTAATCAGATCAGAGACCACAACGCCACTATTTTGTCACTGTCTTCGGCCATCCGCCACGGTAGGGATGGACTTATATTTTCAATTTAATTCTCTTTATTGTTAATAACTTAAATGTTCTATGTTTACTGTGTGTTGATATTTATTCTTTGATAATGGCTTATGTGAGCCGAAAGCTTAGACCCGATAAAAAAAATCAACAATTACTGTGATTTTTTGTTGTCTTTCAATGATATCACCATCAAGTATATCAGATGGTATGAACGGATCCTACACAAAATTAATAGACAAAACTTGTCTATATTATTCAATGAAACCTGCATTAATGAAAAAATGCTGCCAAAATACACACAATTTAAATATATATATACACACACACACACACACACACACGCACACACACATGTTTGGGTAGCAATCTTTCTTTATGTATGTGCGTTGTGCTGCAGTAGATATTGGCTTGAAACGAGAACTCGGGAAGCTGAGTTTGAATTCCAGTTGAATTCATTGCATTCACTTATGTGCAAATACTGTTGGGAAACGTATTAATCCGTCTCTTCCTTCCAGTTATGAGTTAAATAACAGGACAGATTGGGTTTTATAGTCTTGGCTGGCAACCAGTCTACTGCAGAAAGCAATAGCAGCCTACCGTGGGATAATTTTCTGCCCAGTCAGTCATGTCTCTTCCGAGACATGATTGCCCAAGTGTGTGCCACATATGGCACTTAACTGACTGACTGACTTGATTGTCAAATAGGTCTTATTTTACTGTTGAACCAGCTAAATGCAACTGCATATTTTTTTATTGTACTTCTCACCTAAAACCCCCCACTCCTGATCTCTTGCTTCCCTGCCAACTACAATCTTTAAAAATGCAATGCTAATCGCTATCTTCAGTCTTCCTGAATTCTGTTCTCTTATTGTTGTTTTTCTTCACTAATGTCCTGCCATTCTCTTTCACTCCGAGTAACTCCTTGCATTCTAGTGACATTATTATTTTGCTTGAGGTGAAATTATTAAAATAAAATAAGGATTTTTTTTTTAACTTATGTAAATCTAAAGAAAATAATGTTGAAGCTGTTACTTAAAACCATTAAACATAGAATAATAGCCTTATCAGTGAAGCTTGCATCAATTCCTGACCATTAACAATACCTTTCTTCATCATATTCAATGCTTCTACATTAGATATACAGTCAGTTAAGTGCTATATGTGATACATGCTTGGGTAATCATGTCTCAAGAGGCATGACTGACTGGGCAGGAGATTTTTTTTGTGCAGTAGGTTGCTATTATTTTTTGCGGTAAACTGGTTGCCAACTAAGGCTAGAAAACCCACTCTGACCTGCTATTTAACCCATCGCTGGAGGAAGAAGAAATGGATTAATACATTTCTCAAGAATATTTGCATGTAAGTGAATGCAATAAATTCAAATCGAATTCGAACTCGGCTCTCTGATTTCTCATTCTGAGCCGATACACTCTGTACTACAATGCTTATTAGATATATGCTCATCCTATTTTGTCTAAGTTTTAACCTCGCAATTGACAATCCTTTTCTTTCTGATTTTCAATAGACAACAGAGAATGCTAGAAGTTTTCTTTAAATCAGTTCTTAATCAACAAATTTTTCTTTTACTATTTCCAGAAAGATTTAATTTGTTCATACAGTAAATTAGGCCAAGTAGATAAGCAGGAGAGTGATGGAGTAGAGGTAAAGTCTGTGGGATGTAATCAGATATATTTAAAATTAACAGCATGTACTGGATTCAAATGGAGTTGGCATTAAAACACTGATGTGATTATATTTCAATTTTCTACTCTTAATCACACAAAGATGCCTGCCACATGATATTCATAATCATTAGAGAAAATTAGGATTTTTATTTAATAAATCTTTCTTGTGATGCCGCAGGTAAAATGTCAATATAATAATCAATAACACAATTTTATTTAATCCAATTCTGATTCACTTTAATAAAACTTTTCAGAGATTTTGCTGGATGGTTGGGGTGTGAACACTGCCCTCTAACAGCTTTGGTAATCCAAAAGTTTAAGGTGTCAGTCAAGAATAACAAGCTATTAACAAGGGTAAGGTATTTGGAGTTTTGATCAAAGATATTTTGAATTCCTATAATCTAATGGTTAGAGAATAGACTAGTTGTGACAAAAGTCAACTAAATGATAAAAAAGGAAATAGTAAAAACTAGTATTAGTAAATAGTTTTAAACTGTTCCAATTCCTGACTCGATACATTTTTCAATATCATTAATTTCAGACTTGTTTATCTTTCATCATATCTTTGTTGCTTTTTATGTAGATCATTTTATATTCTACAATTCCCCAGAAACAAAAAAGAGCCCCTGATGGTATTTGAATTTGTATATTTTTAAATATGTCCGACATGCACAGTCCATTACTGATTAGCTAACTTTTAGATATTCAGATTTACTCACGTAGCAATGTTATTAAACAATTTTTTTTTTCCATACCATAAGACCTCCCATAGAAGAGAACATTAAGAATTGTGTGTATGCTATCCCATGCAGCTGTAGTAAGAAATATAAAGGAAAAATGGGCCGTCCCCTTAAGATAAGACGGCAGGAACACCTTAATGCCATAGCAGAGGGGAAATAGTAAGATCAGGCATGGTTGACCACATATGGAGGGGAAAAAAGATCCCCTCTTGTGGGATGAGGTTGAAATAATAGAGGACATTATAGGAAAATAAGAAAACTTAAGGAATCAGCATAAATGCTAGGTTACAAAAATCTCCTAAGCCAACTAAGCATAGGAGACAATACTGAATCCATTGAATACAATATGGGAACCAGTAATCCAGAGTGCTAGAAAAATTGAGACATTAGGTTTATAAGTACCAAAAGTTCATACACTGGTGTCTTCAAGGACCAGTGAATAAAAGCATTGGTTGAATCCAGTTATAAATGCAATACCTGAGCAAAAACTTTGAGAGTTAAGTTCAAGGTAGATAACAAATACTCAGATATGCGTAAGAGGCATGGCCCGTGGAACTAGAAAAATCTACACTAGTGGATGAAGTAAAGGGTTCAGTTTGAAATTCCAAACACCTGAAGAAGGCCACAGCACACAATGCTCGAATCATTGTGAATATGGCAGCAAAGATGAGGACAAGTCTGAATAGTGTAAATAATTATAATAGCTCATCTGAGAAATATAGACAGTGTGTGTGTGTGTGTATATATATATATATATATACACACCCAATTAATCTGTTTCATTTTAAACATGATTGTCAATCATCGCTCTATATCTGATATTATGCACTTTAAGATATAAATATACCTTAAAACCATATTATATATATATATATATATATATATATATATATATATATATATTTTATGGTATGTTATATTTATGACTAAAAGTGCCCAATATCATGGATAGTGTGTGTAAATATAAAAATGGATGCTGAGGTCAACACAGAGTAGCAAGTGTTCCATCTTGAACACAAATTTTCAGGCCGTATATTTTTAAATCTGATATATATTTATTGGGGTGAGGAGTATTCAGTATCAGAGATAGAGCATTTGTAGATACAATCTGAAGATCACTTGAAGCTGACAGTCACTATACAGTGTTGATTCTTATATCAACACTGTTTTTTATATATATATATATATATATATATATATATATAAAATAGCTTATCAACAGAAAATTAAATGATCATTAGAGCACAATTGCCTATATTGGGTTTCTTTTCATGTGTTTATTTGATACCTGTGTATAGAATTACATTTCATATTTGGTGAGATGTAAGCTCCACTGAAACAGCTTCCTATAAACAACTAGTTTGTGCAACCAACTTACAAGAGGATGCATCTGCAATCACTACAATTTTAACCTGTTCAAATCTAGGGTTAACTATTATCTTCCCCACATATTATTGGGATATATGCTTCTTTCTCTGTAACCCTTCTATCTAGAGTGGCTCTTGAGTCTTGTACACGATTTAAAAAAAAATTAGACGGGGCAAAAGCAAAACCAGATCTAACTTGAAATGGAAGCAAAAATCAAGTTCTTTTGCAGGCACCAACTCAAAGTATCAGATTCTACTATACCAAAAATAGGATGTTCTAAAAATTACTTCTCTCTGGAGTGCAAATATTCTGTTTATTTGTACTTTGCCAATAAGGAGATACATTTTTTTTTTTTTTTTTTTTTTTTGTCAAGGCAACTGATATATCTGTGGTAGTCATCTAAATTCCGTTATAAAATGGTGCTTATCTATTTCATCTCAACGTTATATTACTGGATATGAAATATACCTGTAACTTAAAAATAAGATTTTTTAAGAAAGTAACGTATTTATGTTATGTTTGCAATTACCTCAAAATTTAAAAATATCTTCAGTAAAAATAAAGCAAAATTTTTGTGCAAACAAATTTGCTCCTAAGAATATTGCTACAAAAAGAACAGAAATAACTTCAATAAATTTTATTAGAGATTATATATATATATATATATATATATATATATATATATATATAAACGAATTTTAACAAAACTTAGTTATAAACAACCAACAATTTGAAATAAATTGTTTGAACATTTTTAATCGATACTCATATTTAAGTAGATATTCTATTTTTAATTAAACAGTAATATATATTATATATCTACCGGCCTGATTATTTACGATAAATTTTTATTACGAAAATGTGTCATTCGGCAGGATTCGAACCTGTGACCCCTATCCACATATCTAAAATGTGCCAGATCACATGATAGCTTCCCCTATGTGGATAGGAGTCGCAGGTTCGAATCCTGCCGAATGACACATTTTCGTAATAAAAATTTATCGTAAATAATCAGGCCGGTAGATATACAATATATAATACAGTTGAATTAAAAACAGAATATATACTTAAATATGAGTATCGATCAAAAATAATGTTTAAATAAATCATTTCATATATATATGAAATGATTTGTAGATTTTAAACCCACTGTTCAAGCATTTGCTTTTATAAAGAGTGCTCGATACAAAGTGGAGCTTCATATTATAATAGTTGTTACAATGGTTTAGAAAAGCATAGTATCACTACACAAAAATTTTCATGTTTCAGAGCCAAACTGCTCCTCTTCAGGTGATATGTGTCACTGAAAATAAATGGTGGAAGCAATTTATTTTTGGGAATATGAGGTATAGGTGATTGTTGTATGGGATTGGAATTTAGTGTGTCTAAACTAGTCCATCAGCTGTTTGTAACCATAGAAATACACATTTGGGTTAGGAGAGGGGGGCAAGGTGGCTTAGCTTCGGACAGGTCACTTTTTAGTTTTTTCTGGGTAAATCACATAGTGGGACCTTAGATTTTTTTAAATGGGTAGACAATTTTTATTTTAAGTTATGCTATATTTATGGGTAAAAGTGCTCAACACCAAGTAGCAACAGTCTTTCATGCCTGAAAGCAACCTTTATGACATGAAGTCTACATTTGAGCATGAAACACTTGGTGTTGATGCCAGTTTTAAACTGGCCATTTTCATTATTTTTTTATTTTAGTTTTATAAAAATAAAATAAAAAAATAATGAAAATGGCAGTCAATTGCTGAAACCTACTGATAAGTAGACCAAATAATTACAAAAAGTTTTGGCCACAAAACTCTTTAGTCGGGTGAAAATTTTTATAGTTGTATTAGTCCTATATAAAAATCCTCAGATGCTTTCATCTTAAACAGTTGTTAAAATGATCGATGTGAACATTTGTGTTAAATCAATAAATTTAAGATTTAAGCAAATTTGAAAAATAATAAAATTAAGCACAGCTGTCAGGCATGAAATAAACTATAGCTGCTTGGTGTTGACCTCAATGTCCACTTTTATATTTATATATGCTTTACCCCTGATATTGAGCACTTTATTCTATACAAATATGTATATCCATATTGTGTACATCGAATTTTCAAGACAAAACCCTAATGATGAAAAAATATAACTGTCTAAAATAAATTTGTTTTTAAACAATTTCCTTTATAATATAATATACTTAGTGAAAATTTAAAATCAAAATTCAACTTATATCTGTGCCAGGCTATGGACTTATTGATCCATTCTAGTATATATATATATATATATAAGAAAAAGAAAAGGACAGACAATCATGTGCATTCTTATCTTGGCTTTGGTTCAAAGAAAAAAAAAATCTGAAAATTCATTCTTGCTTGGCAAATAGGATTAATGAAGGTTAATTATTTTACCAAATTCTTTTATGCTAGATTTTTTTTTATTTCAAGAAGAGTAATAATTGATTAACCTACACCCACCCACCCATACAAAGTTGCCAAACAAGAACGCAGAGCATCTAACAGATGAGAGAGCAACAATCAATATTTTCTTGAACGAAAGACCTTGCATTCTTTACAAGCAACTGAATGAAAAAAAAATAAAATATTAAAAACAAAAACTTCAAAACCCATTAACAATCTCCTCATCAGATGCTTTCATCTTAAACAGCAGTTAAAATAATCAATGTGAATATTTGTGTTAAATCAATAAATTAGTTATAAATTAAGCAAACTTGAAAAATAAAAAAACAAAATCAATATTCTGATGTTATTTAGTTTGGTTAAGCTACTATATACATGGTCACATGGGAGAATATATTGGAGATCTCCTCCACAACAACAAGCAATACACAGAAATGTCAATAAACCAGAAATATTAAAAACTGAAGTAAAAACTGCACTGGCCAAATTGAATAGAAACAAAGCAGCAGAACCAGATAGTTTTAGATGATTTTTGGCATATACAGGATTACAAAAATAATAAATGAAATCTTCAACAGCAATATACTAGAACACCTAAGCAGATCAATTTTAATAGAAATAAGAAGCCAGGTGCAAATGAACGTGAAGTCCACCGAACAATCGGCTTAATGAGCCACAAAACAAAACTCATCATCCGAATTCTAATAAATAGAGCATACTGCAGAATCAGGCTAGAGATAAGACAAGAACAGTGTGGGTTCATCAACGACACCAGAACAAATAAGGGGACATTTATGCGCAGAATGTTATCAGAAAGAGCAATTCAAACATGTGTCTGTGTTTTATAGATTCGACAAAGTACGCTACAAAGACTTGATAGAGATGCTCAGGAAAGGCATTACAATATTTAAAAGTTTCTACTGGCAGCAAACTTCCTTCATATGGACAGGAAATGAATTCAGTAAATGTACAAAAATAGAAAGAGGTGTAAGACAACGATGGGTCTTCTCACCGAATCTATTCAACCTGTACAGCAAAACAATTTTGAAAGAACTAGAAGTCCTGCCAGAATTTGTCATTGGTGGCCACAATCTTAACAATGTAAGATATGCAGTTGACACAGTGCTGATAAGACATGAAATGGAAAATACAGTACCTCCTACAAAAAGCAGCAAGGGAAAGCAAGAAAAAGAAAAACAAGAAAACGGGAAGAGACAGCTGAGGTTTCTGGGACATGTAATGAGGAAGCAGGGCTTGGAGAATCTAATACTCATGGGATAGAAGAGAAAGACTGACAGGGGGAAAGCAATGTGAGACATACCAAGAAGAAAAGTGTTAAGAGAGACAAGAGTAAGTAGTGGCCTATGACTGCCTACTTCCTGAAAGAACATGGCACATAAAGATATACATATGAGAGGGAGAGAGAGAAACAATACAAGGGGTACATGATATGAAACCCATCTGAAGTGCAAAACACAATCTGTACTGCATATATATATATATATATATATATATATATATATATATAAATTAAAAAAAAGACAAAAGGAAAAGTGTATTTAACTTGCCTACGTGTTTCATCCTGTGATGAAAAGGCAAAAAGACGAAATGAGCTTTATTTCAAATTACGTAGCTATAAACAGTGTTGGCAACTATAAAAAAACTCACAAATCATTCAGAAAGATTAACAGAACATTTTTAGTTTTAGAATTCCTTCATGTGTAATGCAATATCACGAGATGTTAAAATGAAGAGAATTTAACTGTTTTCTTTGGACTTTTTATGATGTATGTTAGTCTGTTTGAGTATTGTTTCCAAAAGAAAAGGTAAGATTGGGAAAAAGATATGTAATTTATAAATACATCATTTGGAATAAAGCTCATTTTGTCTTTTTGCCTTGATAAAGTTCATCACAGGATGAAATGCACAGGCAAGTTAAATACAGTTTTCCTCTTTTCTTTTTATTTAAACATCCTGTCCTTAATCTCAGATCATAACTGAGTATATTTTTACACACACACAAGTTTTTTTTTTTTTTTAAGTCAATTCACACCAAGGAAATAATGGCACAAAATACAAGGAGCTACTGAGAGTGAAAGAAAATGAGAAGACTTTAAACTGAATTGAAAACTCAATTCTAAACTGGAAACAAGGGATATGTATTGACATGCCATAAGTCATAGGATAAGTGCTTAGTAGAGGACACTTTCCAGCCTGGCTAATAATTTAATGTGGCATTAATTCCAAAAATGGTCTGAAGACTTCTTTAGAAATAGTGAGCATGTTTACAACACTGATATTTTTAGATTCAGGATTTTATCTCTGAAGAGAACTCTCCCTTATATCTCAAATGCTTGATTGGGATCATGGTGGTCAAATGTGGTATCTATAACATTTGTCAGAAATTTTCAGAATTTCCAATTCTGGACACTAATGACAGATGAGGTTCTATGCCAGGTATTGTGTCATTATAACAAGTTGCATTCTTGTGAATCTTCTGATCCCATATCCCAAGGAACCTAAAGAATGTTGAACTAATCCATAGACCTGTATCTGGTGCCACTTGCATGAATGTTGATATCACCACAGATATTTCTAGCCAGAGTTCATTAATAGGACCCATGGTTGGTCACTGTAATATCCACAGTGGCTGGAAATGTCTTTTGTCAGATATTTCCAGTACACATGATTAAAAAATATCAAATGCCCCCAAAATTTCAAAAACTGAATGTCTTACCAATATGGCATTCACTATTATATCTCATTAAAAAACTGATAATTCCTGTCACCTTGCCAGGAGTAGCATAGTCAGTATTCACACTAACTCATGAGATATCTTTAAGTCTGAGGTTACTCATTGTCTTTCTCTTATATCCTCATAAACTCACAAACATCAGCAGGCAAGGTTTTGGCCTCCATATTTTGGAATGCTCAAGGTATTTTGTTCATCAATTACCTTGAGAAAGAAAGAAACATCAACAGTGAATATTATGTAGCATTATTGGTGCATTCAAAGGAAGAAATCATCCAAAAGGCCACAAAAAGACATACATATGAGAGGGAGAGACACCACACTGTGTCACAAGTTGATCGCAACGATGGCAAAACTACATGCATTTCACTTTGAATTGCTTCTGCATCCACCCTATTCTCCAGATCTGGCCCCCAGTGACTACTGGCTGTTTGCAGACCTCAAAAGAATGCTCTAGGGAAAGAGATTTGGCTTCAATGAAGAAGTGATATCAGAAACTGAGGCATATTTTGAGGCCAAAGAAATCGTTCTACAAAAAAGGCATCAAATTGTTAGAGAAGCATTAGAATCAGTGTATCACTCTAGAAGACTATGTTGATGAATAAAGTCGAATTTCGCCTAAAAGTTGTTTTTATTAGTTAAGCTCAGGATTTATTGAGTGATGGTTTAGTCCTGTTGATTTTCAAAGTACTTTTTTTTCTTTTTTTTTTTTTTTAATAACATTTTTAGATTAAGTATTTAATTTTTTTTTTTTTTTTTTTTTCATCAAACATTATTTCCCAGTAATATAAACATATTTCATGGGTACACTGGTTTGAGTAAACATTTGTTTTTGTGAATAGTGAAATTAATGTTTTTATGGCTTATCAACCTGTTGCAGGTTATTTAAAGCCAGAATATATTTTCAAATTGTAATAATAATTTTTTATATATAATAAGGATTTAGTGAAAGAAGTCTTAATTAACTCATAGTTGGGGGGAGAAGAGATGGATTTCCCCAGGTATTTGCATGTAAGTGAATATAACAAACCCTACAAGAATTGAAACTCAGCTCTCTGATTAACAATTTCAGTTGGTTTCTTTATATACACTTATGCGCAAATATCCTTGGGAAAAGCATGAATCCACCTTTTCCTCCCCAGCTATGGGTTAATTATTATGGAATTGGAACTTGGCTGTCTGATTAACAATTCTGAGCTATTATCTACTTGTATATTCAAGCTTACATCACATGGTATTGCCAAACAATCACCCATCTAGGTACTGACCAGGCTCGACATTGCTTAACTTCAGTAATCATATTGGAACTGGAGTTTCAACATATTACTGTAATCCTTTGAAATTAATATCTACTGGCATAGAGATCAAAAGTCTTATGAAAGAAAATTCACCTCCTTTGTATTATCTGTATAACTTGGAAAAAAAAAAATTACATTTAGAACAGGTGCATCTTTTATTAAGACATGAGAAATGTGTATTCTTTAAATAGGATAACTGAGCTTTGCTTCACTGAAATGTTTTATAAAAAATGTACATGTACAAGGATGTGCATTGTGGTGCAGTGGATATCAGTTTGGAACGAGAAATTGAGTAACCGAGTTTGAATTTCAGTTGAATTCCTTGCATTCACTTATGCACAAATACCCTTGGGAAAGATATTAATCCATCTCTTCCCTCCAGTTATGGGTTAAATAACAGGATAGATTGGGTTGTATAGCTTTGGATGGGAACCAGTCTACTACGGAAAATAATGGCAACCTACTGTGGGATAATGTTCTGCCCAGTCAGTCATGTCTCTTTTGAGACATGATCGCCCAAGCATGTATCACATATGGCACTTAACTGACTGTACATGTACAGTGTGTGTGTGTGTACACACACATACTTATATAGTACTGAGTTATAATAATGTTTGGCAAAAGATTGTTTCTATTTTCAGTAATTTTATTGATAAAAGGTAGTTTGGCAAGCAGGTCATTGTAAAAATGCTCAGTATCGGAGTGGAGATAGAGCAGTGATACGTTTAGTGCAAAGAATTTGTCACTTTAACTGAGCAGGTTCATGCTGACTTCAAAGATTTGTAAGGACACCATTATGATGCCCTACTCATTGGGGCTGGTTTTCTTGCAAGAAGCAGTAGACTAGTTGCCAACCAATGCTATATAACTCAATCTGCCCTGTTATTTAATCCATATCTGGATGAAAGAGACAGATTAATACCTTTCCTAAGTGTGTTTGTGTATAAGTAACTGCAACAAATTTAATTGGAATTTGAACATGGCTCTCCAATTTTTTGTTTTGAGCTGATATCCACTTCACCACAAATGCATTATCCATTAAGGTGGTTAAAAAAATAAACAAAAATAGTGAGATTAGCTTTTTTTTTTTTTTTTTTTTTAATGAATGACTAACGGAAATGGACTGATGAAAATTTTAAAACACTGCTCTTGATTTTTTTTTTTTTTACTTGTCATCACTTTCTAGAAAAAATTGTTTGAAGCTGGTGTCATTCATAGTAATACAACCTGAACAGCTTTATAACATGCCTACATGTAAAAACATTACTTGACTAATGACTGGACAATAACAGACCAACCAAAATAAAGGCATTCCACACACTCCATGTAATAATTTACTATAAATAAGAGATCGGTGGGGGGGGAGATAAAAGGCATGGGCACGAAAAGACCAATTTACCAATGGGGGAGACAATGTATTAAATTCTTTGGGGGAGAAGTAGAAGGACTATGTTGCCTCCCACTTAAATCACCAGAGCATTCACTTAAATTATCCCTTTGCAAGGAATGCATTTTTCTAATCTTAAATTACCTAACTTGAAAATAGTGATTGGCAGAGAGTTTAACATTCCAAAGACATGGGCAAATCAAACAATACAAGTGAATAGTCAAAGAAATATTTCAGAGCAATTATGAACAAAACAATTAAGTACCTGTTTAAGAGAGACATACATACATACATTATATTATATATATGCGGTAATAAATCCAGAAATAAGTTTGGCAAATAATCCCAATGGATCCCAGTAATATTAGAGTAAATATTAAAACTGATTCAACAAAGCTCAATGTAAATTTAATTTACAGAGCAAATATTTATTTCACATGTAAATTCAAGAGATATCTTAGCGCTGATGAAACACACTTTTAAAGAGCCTGGAGAAATGGCTATTCTCCAAATGTACAATATTGAATTTATATGTGATATATATATATATATATATATATATGTGCATGTATGTATGTATGTCTCTCTTTAATAATGGAACATGTTTGAATGAAGATCTGCTACCAATGAAGATAGATATATTTAGGCAGCAGAATAAAACAGACATATTGTGTCTAGTTATTTTTATACTAATCATTTCCAGTTGTTTAATCAGTTTCTGCAAATACCCTTGGGAAAGGTATTAATCTGTCTCTTCCCTCCAGTTACGAGTTAAATAACAGGACAGACTGGGTTCTATAGCCTTGGCTGGCAATCAGTCTACTGCAGGATAATCTGCCCAGTCAGTCATGTCTCTTTTGAGACATGATCACCCAAGCATGTATCACATATGGCACTTGACTGACTGACTGAATCAGTTTCTTGTTGCTAAAATGGAATTCACCAAGGAAGGCGCTGTAGGCTTTTTCAGCCGAAGTACTTTTGATCTTTTCTAAGATCATCTTCAGGGCTAAGTTACAAGGACATGCACATTGTGTATATAGGATTGATTTTAAATTCCACACCTCAAATCCAGAGTTTCGTAGACCTTTTTTGTAATCATTCAGTCCACTCATCAGAAGGTTTCAGCATTTGACTGCTATTTTTCTCAATTTATCGTTATCTATATATATACTAAGTTTGATGGAATTATTTATACACTAGTGTTTATCTTTTTGCCTGTGTTTGTGTACAAGTCAAATGCCGTGGTTGTTTCACTTTTTCAACATTTTCTTGTCCAGTTATCCACTCACCCTAGTTTTCTTTGTTTTTTCTTACACACAATAAACAAAAAATAAAATAATCAGGGACCTGCCTATCGTGAATGAAACAGATAAACAGTTACATTTTCCTTCTGTGGAACGATATGCATCTAATCTAACAAAATTATGAAGTTCAAATTCCAGTTGAATTCTGCATTCACTTACGCACAAATACCCTTGGGAAAGGTATTAATCCATCTCTTCCCTCCAGTTATGGGTTAAATAATAGGACAGATTGGATTCTATAGCCTTGGCTGGCAACCAGTCTACTGCAGAAAGCAATGGCAACCTATTGCGGTATAATCTTTAGCCCAGTCAGTCATGTCTCTTTTGAGACATTGTCGCCCAAGCCCACTTATGGCACTTCACTGACTGACTGAATATAATAGTTAGAATCATGATTAAGGCTTTTACTGGTCATAAAGTGTGGGATTGGTTTTCTATTATTATAAAGTAATAAACTGATCCCCCACTAATTACTAAATTATATAATACATCTCTTCTCCCTATAGCTATGAGTCAAATAATAGGACAGATTGGGATCTCTAGCCTTGGTCAGCAACCACAGAAAGCAATGGCAACCGATGGTGGGATAATCTGCCCAGGCAGTCATGTCCCTTTCGAGATGATCGCCTAAAGCATGTATCACATATGACACTTAACTGAACTGAACTTTGATTATTATGCATAAAATGCAAAATATTTTATTCTTCTGTAGATTTACTGCATAAAGGTCACAAACTGCCTACCCTGAGTAGTTACTGACAGTATATGCCTTATATATGTATGTGTGGGTAAAATTTCACATGACTAAAAAATATATCTGTAAAAGTACATCTATATCTATCACCCCACTTTATATTATCTATATATATGTTGCCCCTCCCCTTCCCACCCTAATCCAATAGAGACATTCTACATTGTTATCAATATCTATAAAAGTGACGAGGGTGGACGTTGTGTAAAGTATTTGTTTGATAGATAGATAGATAGGAAAAGACTTCGATAGATAGATTGATTGATTGGACTTAGCATCTGCATTTTGTGGTCTAGCTCGACAGGAGTTGCGCTCAGATGTAGATCAAAATTTTAGAACACTAATGACACCTTAAAATTTTTCAGAAAGCCAAAATTAGGGGTAGAAAAATATATATTATCACCCCCCACAAAGTCAGGATCAGTTTATGTATTGATTATAATATTGAATCGATCACCCCACTTTATATTATCTATATCTATATCTATATATGTTGCCCCTCCCCCTCCCACCCTAATCCAATAAAGACATTCTACATTGTTATCAATATCTATAAAAGTGGCAAGGGTGGACGTTGTGTAAGTATTTGCTATGTAAATTCATCATATGTTTTTTATTCTTATTATTCCTTAAACTACTCGTGTGAAACTGGGCTAAACTGATAGATATGAATAAAGAAAAAGACATTTGCCTTGATAAAGTCAGAGAATGAAACATGTTGGCTAAGATCAGTTTTCCTTTTGTCATAACTAAAGGATAAATAGCTAACCAATCGCTTTTTAGCATTTTGTTAAATATGCTCTACATGTTCTATTTTGACTTTTGTGTTGAGCAATCTTTTGCTGGTTCATGCCTTTGGAGTGACTGTTTCTGATATCCTTTTGTGCTGATACAGAATATTTTTACTGGAGATCCATGCTTGAAATACATACCCTGTTCTTAATGTTAAAATGTATTTTGTCTTGTGCCCTTAAGAAAAATGTGTCTCCCTTTGTAGGAGAATTTACTGTCTAATCCAATAGAAACATTTTGTTTTACCCTTTTTAAGAAATCCTACTCGGCATTGACAGTCACAGTAACTGAGCAATCTAAAGCAGGCCAGGATCATAAATCTACAGAATTGGCAGACCTGAAGGAGACCACCACCACCTTTAAATTTTTTTTTTTTTTTTTTTGTGCAATCTCATCGATTACCCCCTAAACTTTCGGATTAACAAAAAAATTTGGAAAAATTTCAGCCTTTAAACAATTTCAGGGGGAAGCTCAGTTTTTCATACAGCCTTATAGTAAATCGATCCTGTGCAATTAACTTTTTTGCTTGCCCATACAACAATTGAATCCTTTGCGAATTTGTTGAATAAAGCCATTCTTGGAGTTTCCGAGGAAGATGTCATCATAAAAACTGAAGAAAACTTGAAAAAGACAAAAACAAGAGCAACAACTCATCTTAAAAAAACAAAACAAAACAAAGCGACCCCAAGTGGTTCCAAAATGGAGGATCGATTTACTATAATGCTGTATGAGAATGTGAGCTCCACCTAAAATTGTTTAAATATTGAAATTTTTTTCAATTTTTTTAAAATTGGAAACTTTGTAATATCAGATAAGACCGTGCTGAAAAAAAGTAAAAAAAAAAAAAATGAAAAACAACAAATTTAAAGATGGTGGTAGTCTCCTTCAGGTTTGCCACAGAATTTATTAACTCTACAGAGTGCTATGAGTAAATTATCTCCATTTTATATTTTTAATTTCCCACATACTAGTTTTTGATTTTGTCAACTGTATAGTATAGTATCAACCTACTGCGAGAAAATCTTCTGCTCAAGCGTGTATTACGTATAGGAACTTAACTGACTGACAGCATAGTAGGGTCAGTTAGACACTGTAAGAAACAAAAGGACCATGACACAATTCACTCTGCCAGAAATTTGGAAACCATATGCTGTACTGGTTGGCATTCACACTGGAAGCTCCAATACAAATATTTCAGAGTGTTTAAGTGTCAATCTGAGGACAGTGCAAAGGATTCAGAAAGAGTTGGAGGAGTTCAATGGTGATTATGAAGGTATGGCAGCTCAGAAAATTCACTCTGATTATTCTGATAAGAAAAGAACTTCCAAATTTGTTGATGAGGGCTAACATGAAGTGCCTTGAGGAAGTAGGGTTGCTCTGGGTCAAGAGTGTGGCTGCTGGAAGACCTTATGTCTGGCAACAATACTCTGCACCATGCCACACAAGCAGGATAACCCAGTCATGGCAGTCAGACAATTTTTGTGATTACAACACTCATTCCATCTGGCCATGCAACAACCCAGATTGCAACCCCCTTGATTATTATGTATGGGGTGCAGTTGAGCGAGAGACCAACAAAATTCCTTGAAGCACCAAAGATCAACTGAAGGCAATGATTATGGTAGCATTTACCAAATTAAACAAGGAGACTATACAGAAGAGATGCAGGAGATCCTGAAGTCTTCTGGAGGCTGTGATTGAAGCCAATGTCAATTTTATTGAATAAAATTACTTTTTGTATTTCAATATATTTTTGTGCAATTTTGGTAAATATATCTGTTTAAAATAAGATGCAAAAATGAAAATAAAACCCAAAATCATTTAGATGACAATTTATCCATCACATCATATATTTATTAATTACATCATTTACATTGTTCGGACTGTTAAGTCACTGGAACTAACCAATGTCTATCTTCAAAAGAGTTGAGAGTTCAATATCTGGCTACAGCACTGGTGAACAAACAACTTAGAGAGTTGAGTTCAAGGGAGATAACTATGACATCTAGAAGTAGCATCATAAGTGGAACAAGAATGATATACCCCAGTGATCGAAATAAAGGTTTCAGTTCAAAATTCTTAGCACCTGAAGAAGGCCAGAGTGTAGAATGACCGAAACATCGTAAACATGGCAATGAAGATGAGGACAACTGTCTGAACAATACAAATAAGGTAAATACTACCTCATCTCGGAAGTATAGACAAAATTGTTAATTATTGAGAAATTTTAAATTTGTTCTATTATACAACATTATAACTTGACTGCACTTAATCTGAAAATTTTCTATTATGAATTTTATATTGAGTAGAGATCTAGTCTCTTGACTAGATGCTTATTGTTATATAACACCCGGTTCTGGATCTCAACGTACAAGAACATGTATATATAAAATTATAAACTTATAGTTTTAGTCTTCATTAGTGATGGTTGCATGGAGTAGGAGGGTAAGGGGCTGTCAGGGAATTATTAACCAGCAGGAGTTCTCTCTGTGTGTTTTGATTTCTTCTTTTTGGCCAGAAACCCTAAATAACCCAAAATTCCTGTGCAATTTTGCTTTTTCAGATTGTTGATTATTATTCTGCATGTGTTGTCGATCATATCTTTGTCAGCTATGGCTTTTCAAGCCTTTGTTGTTACACTCCCCCGCCAACCATCTATGGCCGGAATATGTTTTTTTGTCAATCATACTTTTAGTGATCCAGGCAGTATATTACACTATGCTAATATTAAATACTAGTTCCTATATGATCACTGAAATTTAAGTAATGTCAAGCCTAGTCTGTATCTAGATGGGTAGCTACTTGGGAATATTAGTTGGCTTGAAATTGTTAGAGAGCAGAGTTTCAATTCTTGTTAGGTTTGTTATATTCACTTACAGGCAAATACCCTTGAGAATTCAGCTCTTTTACCCCAGTTATGGGTTAATTAGTAAGATTTTTATCACTAAACAAAAAAACACACTTGGCTGGGAACCAGTACCACAGTGATGATGATGATGTCATTGCTGCTGATGACTTTTTGATCAACAGGATGAAGGCTTCTTTACCAATGAGATCCAAGCACTGCAACACCAATGGACAATGGAAGACTATGTTGACAAATAAACCTCATTTAGTCACATTCCATAATGGTATCTTGGTCAGACTATGAACTTTTCAACTAATCCTTGTATACTTAACATTTTGTCATTTTTATTTTTGGTTTGCTTCAAATAAACAACAGCTTAGTAATACCAATATGTTTCACTACAGTTGAATTCATTGTACTTGCAACATAAGCTCAAATAGTATTTATACTAATATACTGGAAATTAGTTATTCAACATTTATTAGTCTACTTACTACTTATTTTGATTTAAAAATGATTACTAAAACTGCAGCATACTTCCCAAGGCTATTTGTCTTCTGAAATATCATTTAATCTCATTTATTGTTTAGCTTAATTATTATTTAATGACATTGAATCATGCTTTTTAATTTTTTTTTTTTTTTTTTTTTGAAAAGTAAATTGAACATTGAAGATATACAGGGTGACTCCAAAAAAAAAGAATGGGAATTTTTTATTTGTTTGTTTGTGATTTTCTTTCTTCTGGGGATGGATATTTCAAGAGTAAAGTGTACACAACTCGACCAAGAACTCTGGATGAGTTAAAACAGAATTCAGAATGAAATTCACAGTATCCCAGCTGAGATGCTGCAGCCGTCAAAGAAGAATCCGAACAGCAGATTTCAAGAATCTAATTTAAGATAATGCCATCTACAGGACGTACATTTTCAAAAATGAAAATTCCATCATTGTTTCTTAAACAGCATATTTTAGGGTTTCAATTACTTTGAATAAAATATTTTTCTTTCATCACTTTGGTTTTATTGGATTGTTAAAAAGTTCCTATAATTTTGGGTCACCCTGTGTTTAATGAGAGGACATCAGTACTGAAGCAGGGAGTTGAACAGAGAGCTTTTAACTCCAATGTCCCTATTATAAAAATTTATAATTGTCCCTATTATAGACATCACTCCATCTTGCTACAAAAATACCCACCAAGTTTTAATTTCAAAGATAAGATGGACACATAACTTTGAGTTTGGGGTTCAAATTGCTGCTTATTTTATGGTTAAATATTTTCAACTTACTCTTCTTTTATAACAGTCTGAAAACATTTTTTGAACAACTATTTTTTTTTGTAAATATCTGATGCCTTTAACAGAGATTCAGGTTATGATGCAAATGAATAATTGACATTAATATGCAATAATATTCAAGCAATATCAGACATGTAGAAGACATTGAAATCAACCAGTTTCTGGAACAAGGACTCTCACAAACCAGAGGCATTTTGTTTCCTTGGAAATGAGTTTTAAATCTGAGTGGGAGTAATTTTACCCAGGGAAGAAATAGATGAATTTCAGTTATGCATAGGAGCATAATGGTGAAACAATTCTTCCTCTATGTGCCATGTTCTTTCAGGACATGGGCGATCATGGCCCTCCACATCTCCCTATCCCTTGTCGCTCTTAATACCCCTCCTTCTGTTATCCCACTCTACCATCTATCTGCTCAAGTTCATCAAGTATGTCATGCATTGCTTTCCCTTGTCTCTCTTCCCCTCTATCCATCCTGTTAGCATCAGGTTCTCCAAGCTCCTTCCTCATATGTCTTCAGCTGTCTTTTCCTGATATTAAATATCAGTTTTTTCCGTATCATTGCTCACATGTTCTGTCCATGGTAACCTCAACATTCTGCTGTAGAACAAGATTTTGGTTACTTCAAGTATTTCCTTAATTTTTCATGAGATTACCCAAGATTACTCACAAGAAAAATCATGGCAATTAAAAAAGAAATAGATAAGATCCAACAGCGTGAAGAGGGTTAAGTCCAAGAGAATTAATTCCTCGCCCAGTAAGGACCAACATAGTGAAACAATTACTTAATGAAAATTAAAAATTGGGGAAGGATTGTGGAAACCTGGAATCAGATGGGGAGGAGTGTGATCCAGGAGTGAGAACGAATGCTTGAGAATAACAAAGGCTAGTAAACATTATCTTCTATGAGGTTTTGGATCCTTTTTTGGGAAGACTGAACAATTTTAGGTTTATTTTATTTTTATCATCACCTCTGACCCATGTATGTATTCTTATGAAAAAAAAAGAAAAGATGTTTAATGTATCTATAAACAAAACAGATTTTACCCATTAAATCAACAAATGGATAAATGAACTCTTTTCTAAGTATGCCATTAAACGTCTTTAGGCATCATGAATTTATGATAATGAAGACAATTAGTCCAGTAATATCTATTTCTAAATCCCCACTCTCTATCTCTCTATCTCTCTCTCTCTATATATATATATAATAATATTAATAATTACTTTATTTTTAAACCTGTCCCAAAAAAACCCACCAAGTATAAACACGGGAGGGGGAAAAATGGAAATTAAAAAAAGAAACAAACTAAGTACTTGAACATACATCGAAGTACCCGTTGAAAGAAAAAGAACCCGAGACGAGAACCCTAACACTAAAGTGCTCAATACAAAAGTAGAGCAAACAAATAAGAATAAATCTAACCTAGAGCCAACGAACCTACCTAGGTTTCACTTAACAGATCGTCAGGTGAAACCTAGGTAGGTTCATTCTCTTATATATATATATATATATATATATATATATATATATATAAATCTCCCCGAGTGGGTACAGAACGAAGAATTCTTTCAATGTCCAAAACATTAATTTAGAACAGTGCTCGATATATAATGCACAATATAGAGTTGTGAATATTTATTATAAATTATGCTCTAGAACATGTATGTAATTTCTCTCCATGCTATGAAGGCACGTTCATTTCAGCATTGGGTCGCCATTTTTCGCCTGAAGAAGCATTGGTGATCCAATGCTGAAACGAACGTGCCTTCATAGTGATTATATAGAGAGAAATTATGTACATGTTCTAAAGCATAATATATATATATATATATATATATATATATATCTCCTTCAGAAGCATGTTCGTTATTTCTGGGGGGGGGGGTTTGAGAAAAAAAAGAAAAACAAAAAAAATAGAACACATTTTCAAACATCAGGTTACTAATAATATTAGTGCATGAAAAATCATACTTGGATTATAGATTTTTTTTTTTCTCACAGGCCACTTTTAACAACAGATGTCTAAATAGGCATAGCAAAGGAATGAGTCACCAAAAAGAGGCAGTTTTGGTGCTTTACTACTATGGAGTTTGTCATAATGCAAATAATCATCATCGTATGGTAGCGGTTGTAATAGCAGTGATGCTGAAACAGCCATCAAATCATGATAAAATATTACTGAAAATTATTTCTGAGGAGTGTCAATCAAATCAATGGTTCTCAGCCATTTTTAACTTTTTAGTTGGATTTGTTTTTTTTTAATTATTTTATTAAATTTGTTTAAATTATTTCTTTTTTAGATTTTATATAAAAAAAAAAGTCAAAGTTTTCAAATATTTCAACAGAATTTAAAAAACTTCACCGAGGAGAAAATGAACGATTTATAGAATTTTCTAAAAGGCAATATTCTAAAAAAATTTAAAAAATACTATGCTAAAATTTAAATAGATAATTTCGTAGATTTTCAGAATAAGTAGAAAACTTCCATCATAATAGAAAGCTTTGTCTTTTCAGTTTATTAAATTTATTATCATTTCCTAGAAGTCATTTTGCTCATTATAAATAGTTAAAAATATATTAAACAAATTGACATTTTAAAAGCATATGAACAAAAAGCAAGTAAAGAAAAAATATCAACTCTAAAAGAAATGTCTAAGCAAAATGTAGTGTAAATAGGATAAATATTTTCTTGAGAAACTTATCTACTTATGTATTGAAAATCAAATAGTTTGAACACAAGAATATTTAAATATTCTTATTTGATATTCTGACACTCAAAATGATTAAATACAACCAAGAAAGAGGGTTTCATTCAAAAATGTAGAAAATAACCTTAGATACAAAAAGAAAAACTGCTGAAATTCTATTTCATCGTTTTTATTTTAAAGACTAAAATTTTCATCTTAAAATGATTGGGTATAAAATTGGAAAATTCTGAAGCAGAAACTGAAATAAAAAAATAGTTTCCGTTTTACAGTGATTGTTAAATAATAAAAATAAAATAAAGAAATGATAATATCAAAATAAATATAAAAAGGAATAAAAAATTGCACTATCTTGATTATTCTGATATAAACAAAATGGGGTCAGGGTATTTTTTATTTTTTTTATTTATTTAATCTGTTGAAATTCTAAAATTCTTTGTGCAGAATGAATTCTATTGCTGGTGCCAAGAGCAACAGTAGATGACTGAGCAATAATCAGCCTGTGGTGGAAGAATATGACCCACTACTGCTTGCTTCAACCTTGGAGTACAGATGAGATAGAACCGATTTACCAGAGAAATCAATACAAGCAGCAGCAGCAAGTAGCAAGCAACATGGTTCAGTCAGTAATGAATTCAAGTAGGCAACCGCTTCTGCCTAAGCGGCTGCTGCAGCTGTTGCTGATGATGATGCTGCTTGCAGTAGCAACCTTTCTTCAATATTCAGAAATGCCACTACTGGTACCACCAGCCTAGTAGGGGGGGGGGGGCTCTAATATAAACGGCATTTCAAATCAAAAGGTGGGGAAAGTGCTAAAATTACAGTCTTCAAATGATTCATCGTTAAATGTACACAAATGAAAACTGGACAAAATACTGACATGATCAGTCGGTTTACAGCTACTACAGAGGTGAAGTAGGAAGTAGGTCATGTGAACATCTCAAATACCATCATCGTCTTTTGCAAACGATTTATGATAATATCAAAAGGCACGATGATATTTCAACTATTGTTGTTAAAGGTATCATGTGAATCGATAGAATAGAAACGAGAATAAAAGCAAAGATACTATGTAATTATTTATGATAAAATATTTTCTTGTGGGTGGGGATGAGGTTTTTTTTTTTTTTAAAAAAAGATACAAAAAACAAGGCAAAAAAAAAGTAAAATATTTTTCTTTATAATAAAATTAATTAGTTAATTAACATTTTTTAAATAATTCTTCCTGGAAACATTTTTTTTCCTTTTTTCTTATTTGAAAAATCCTGATTTTACTAATTCAAAGATCATTCACAATTTTACTTTTCTATAATTTTAATTTGTTGATTCTAAAGCAACAGGCATGAAAGCAAAGATTAAATACATTTGCAAATATAATACAAAAAAGTACATAATTTCACCTCAAACAGAATTAGAAAAGTTAAAATATACTAATTTACTGAATTAAGTAATAAACAACCAAGAGTCAACAAAAAGAAAAAAGAAATTAAATATAATATTTACTGAATTGCTGGTATTAATGTCGGTACTGCCCTTCAGGTATTCCAAAACTTCCGACAAGTTCCCATCTCTTGCTGCCCGCAAAAAACTTGAATTGCCGTCACTCTGAAATTTAAAATAAACAAAAAATAAAATTCAGTTTAAAAGTTTTAACTGTCACAAAAGTAAAATAAAAATTGCCTTCACAAAAAAATAAATTATATATATATATATATATAAGAAAGTAGTCTATCAAAGATTAAATGAATAGAAATATTTAAGTATGTCATACCTGTAATATCGCCTAAATACATAAACATTGCAATCATTTAAAAAAGAATTAATCATTTAAAAAGCAAAAACTCTATAAATAACATGAAAAAAGGATGTTTAATAGGCTTTCAAATATTACATTCTTTAACAGAATTGCAACTACCTTTTTACACAGTAGAGTGACTTCTCTAAGAGCGATAGAAAAATGAATTATAATGGAAAACACTTGTGTATAAATTCAAAGCTACCATTAAAATAAATTAAAACAAAAAAGCCTTGCTGTAATTGTTTTTTCTACTGATAAAAAAAAAACCCAAAGAATTTCAGCTATATTGGAACAAGAGAAAAATTGACAATACAAACTAGCACAAATTTCAGCATCTTGCTTCCTTCACAGTTGCATCTCGGTGAATAAATCAACTCAACAAAGCAACAAATATTGAGGCTTTGGCAGTCTGCTTAAATGGTGGCGCTGTTTTAAACTCAAATTGAAGGCTTCCATTGATTTACATGTGATGACAGAATCGATCATGTAAAACATCAAATTGAACAAGAGTAGAATCTAATGGGATCAATTAATTGTTTAGTCTTTCATATAAACTGTCGGATCGTATTTGCTATTAATCTAAGAAAAGACTGAGTAATCGACATCTAATCCAAACATCGAACTCATCACATGAAAATAAATCAATTAAATGAAATTTAAACAGAGTTCAAGGATTCCAAACATTCAAACTGCTGAGAAAACCTGACCACAGAGAGAAAAGGAAAAAAAAAAAAAGAGCTGCTTCATTTGCTATGTTTTTAATTTGGTAAATTATATCCTGAGAATTGCAAAATAAAGGGGTAAAAATAATTTCTTTAACAAATTGTAGTTAATATTTGATTCAGAAAAAACTACAGCTAAATTTCTTAAAAACCTTTTTTTCTTCTTGACAGCATCTTTAGAACATAAGATGAGTATGGTACAAGGCTAACAGTATGAGGAACCAAGTAGAAATCTAACTTGTTTATCGTAGTGACTAACATCTTGGGTTCAGTCACTTTCTCACTAATATAACATATCTTCCCTGTACGTTTTCCATAAACATTCTTATGATAATGGTTCTGATGAGATTACCTCTTTGGTACTTAGACTTTATGAATTTAACTGCAGTACTAGATTGGAAGCTAGGTCTCATCATTTTCCAGTTGAAATGACTAGAAGTAACTAAGTTCCATGCTAACAGTTTCTTCTCTGGCACTTCTCATTTGTAGAACATTATTCTGGCCTCTCCATCGGCTTTGATTTTTTTAAAATTTAAATGCAATACGAGTCATTATCTTCTGTTTTTATTCCTTTTCTTTTATTGTTCTCTCTCCTTAACTTTTTCTTCTCCAATTCTTTCACACCCAGTAACACTTTGTGTCTTAGCTTCTTTTTTTATCATTTCACCACAAGCAAGGCAATAAAATCACTAACACCAATCCTATCAATTAAGTTTCTTTGCCATGAGAGTTTTCAGAAATAAGTCAAATGATTTCCAATTGCCTAGTCCTTGATTTTTCAGCTTCACATTTGTCTTTCTCCTAAACTGATTAAGAAAAGAGCTCCAATCTATCCTGCTATTTAACTCGCATCTTATGGGGAGAGATGGATTCATGCCTGCCTCAAGAGCATGATTGTGAAAGGAATACCACTGACTGCCAGAATTTAAACTCAGTTCATCATTTCCACTATTTAGGCCAGTAGGACTCAAAAACTAGTATCTTACTAATGGCGAGTAAGCTAAAGTTATTTATTAAACCCAATAACTTAAGCACAAGACCACATGTGTGGAGCTTGGGTGAGGATTAAAATCATCACAGTAATTTTCTAGAACTAGGTTTCTGACTATTATTATTTTATTTTTTATTATTATTCATGTGCCTGACTAAGCTTAACTTAGTCAGGCACATGATCCCAAGTGTGAGTATCTTGCTATCAACTGAGATATATTTTGTTATTACAATTGTTTATAAAAGCATTATATCACGACACAAAACTTTAATGTTTCAAAACAATATTGTTCTTCTTCAGTTGATATTTTCAAAACGAATGGTGAAAATGATTTATTTTAGAAAATATAAAATGAATTTATGGTTATGTCTGTTGCATTGTTATAAAAATGACAATTTCTCCGGGGAAGATACATACATTATTCAAATATGTAGATATCAGTTTTTGACAGAAGGTCAGATTTTTTTTTTTTTTTTTTTTTTAAATTTAATTTTTATACTAGTGTATCTGTTAAAGGAGCTAAAATTTGAATTAAGTAATTATGGTATACTAAGGTATATTGGAGTTAAGAAAAACCAAATAAGTATTGTATAGGTCATTATTTTACTACTTAAACATTAGATTTAGTGAATACCTTTTATTTGAGTAAATACTCCAGTAAGACTTGAATGTGCAATTCCCTAGGGGAGGGAAATTCATTAAATCAGATAAGCTTTGACCTCTTGACGACAAAGAACCTACTGACCAACAATGGCATTTTTTTTTTTTTTTTTTTTTATATAATTGTATCACCCCGAGCAAGGTGGTAATGCCACTGATGTGCATGGGGCTATGTAAGAGTGAAAAGATTGGAAAAGAGAAAGCCGGAAACCACATCCTAAACAGGGAACAAGGGATGAGCCTCTACACCTGTTCAATAGACATGGGTGGAGTGTGAACCGGGCGATAGATAGATCTAATAGTACTTTTGAACATAGACTTATTTTCAAAATGTGTAATCCAGAGACCAAATTGGTAGAAACTGAAGAAATTAAAAATCCCAAAAGTCAGCAAGTCATGTGGACAGATTTTAGAGACAAGGAATATATTTTTAGTGACTATAGAGAAAAGCCACAGAGTTTATGCAGAATATTACCCCAACTTATTACGTTAATTAAAAGGTGACATTAAAAAAAGAAAAACAAAAAAGGTAGAGCAACAGAAAGGTGTTTACTTCTTGCAGGATATTGCACCTGTTCACAATACTACTAAGAGACATTTTTAATCATTTGGGGCGTGAGTGCTCAGAACGTTCACTCTCACTTGGTCTATTTTCGGGTCTTATAAAGAGTTTGAAAGGGGGGAAATTTTTTAAAGGGGTTCAAAAGGTAGGAATATATATTTTTAGTAAAAACAAAAGATTTGACAATTCAATAGACTTATATATCCTTGTTCAAGTGTAAAAAAAAAAATATATATATTTTTTTTTTTTTTACACTTGAACAAGGATATATATATCCAAGTAAATAAAGAATGAAGAATGAAGAAAGTATTAACAACGTTCTAAACATTAATTAAAACAGTCCTCAATATAAAAATAGAGCTAGGGATATTTATTATAATTTATATTTTAGAACATTTACAAATTATAATTTATGACAGTGTACATTTTTATTCGACATCGAAAAAATAATGTCTCATCAGGTAATAATAATGATGGTAATAAACGTTATTTTTGAAAAAGAAAATTAAAATCTCACTTCCCCTTTATTTTTGGAAAATTTTTTATACAAGGTAAAGAGAATAGAAAAGATGGAAAACCAAAAAGGAAATTGAAAAAAAATGGGGAAAACAATGCAGAGGAAATAACGAGTGTGATACAGAAAATAAACACAGAGAAGGGAGAAAACAGGAGAGAAAGAAAGAGCTAAGAGGAGAGTGCCGATGATAACAGCTTATATATATATATATATATATATATATATATATAAAAACAGGTATGTTTCAGAGTTTTAGGTCATTATTTTTCTTTTTTGGGTAAAGAACTTTTAAAGTATTCACTTGTGTGTACACACACACACACACACACACACACACTATATATTTTCCAATCTTTTCATTTTTTTTTTTTTAATTGGAGTAGATAGACTAAACTATCGCCCGGTTCACACTCCACCCACGTCTATTGAACAGGGGTAGAGGCTCATCCCTTGTTCCCTGTTTAGGATGTGGTTTCCGGCTTTCTCTTTTCTAATCTTTTCACTCTTACGTAGCCCCAGGCACATCAGTGGCGTTACCGCCTTGCTCGAGGTGATATGATTAAAAAAAAAAAAATATATATATATATATATATATATATATATATATATATTAGTGTGTGTTGAGTTGTGACAGTTTTTGACACCAAGATTGTCAGTAAAGCTACTGAAAAAGACAGACACTTTGGCAAGTAGGTTTTTTTACTGAAAAATGCTCGACATGAGGATGGAGATGGTTTTAGTGCAAACAATTTGCCATTTTAACTGAGCAGGTTCATACCAACTTCACAGTTTCATGAGGACACCATTATGACATCTTGTACCAAACAATGGAAAACAAAATGTATATTTATTATTATTTCCATAAATTTTAGCTTTATTATTTTACGACAGGTTTTATTACCAACAGCACTCACTCTACAATATATATATATATATATATATATATATATATATATACATACACCATAAGTGGACATTCGAGATCAATATTGAGTGGTGACAGTTTGTTTCATGCTTGAATGGAATGTTTAGGCCTGAAGATTATGCCCAAACATGAAAACTTGACGCTTGCTGTTAACTTCAGTGTCCAGTTTCATATTTACATTTTCTATAAGCCAGTATTTTTTTTTTTTAATCATATCACCCCGAGCAAGGTGGCAACACCACTGAAGTGCAGGGGGCTACGTGAGAGTGAAAAGATTGGAAAAGAGAAAGCCGGAAACCACATCCTAAGCAGGGAACAAGGGATGAGCCTCTTCACCTGTTGATTATTGATGACCATAGACTAAGGGTAATATATTATATTTATATATTTTCTAAACATATGCTTTTAAATATAAGAGACAATGAATGTCTTATGTTTAATCATAAGCCGTTCTAAACGTCGTATTTTGGCTTTAATTTCAGTTGAAAATAAAGACAAAACTTCTCCAACATTTGGATAATTTTTTATTAATTTGTTTCTAAGCTTTCGGCTCACATGAGCCATCTTCAGAGAGGTTATTTAGACTGAAATACAATAACATCCACCATCACCACTGATTTAATTTTGTGTTGACAAAACTCCGCTTGGCAATAGTTACCAAAAATAATAAACACAGTTCTCAAATTTGCAATGCGGTTTTATGACATCACACTGTGTGATAGCGAGAAATGACAACAGAACCATGTAGTATGTTATGTCCGGATTTAAAGGTGATTTTATTGAGTGTTGGTTGTTTAGATTTGATGTACATGGCCTCCAATATCTGCAGGTTCCTTTTACTGTGTGTATAAGTAAGGATCACCGTATTGTTGACCAAAATCTGTCTGATATTACCCCCACACACATATATATATATATATATATATATATATATGCACCATTATATTTGGATTTTGTAATCAATAGAACATGTCGTTCAGTTTTGCATACCTGTCTATGGTGAAAACCCACTTCAATTATATGATGGCTGTTGTATGACAGACCAAAAATAACCAATAAATATAAAAATAAATTTCTAAAATTAAAACATTATCACATGATAGCCAACGCTAATATTAAAATTTATCACTGCTGGGGCATATACGAGATGCCTGTGCAACTTATATGCTATCAAAAAGGATATATTTTTGTTCAAATTTTTCTTTTCAAATCATTTCACCTCAAGCAAGGCAATAAAAGTTATTAAGACACAAGGGGTTAATGAATGTCAGGAATTCAGATTGAAGATCAATGTCAATCGTTATCTTCTAAGATTCAAATGCAAAGTTGACTGGAAAGCCGGAAGAGAGTTCCACAAACGAGAAATGCGATAGAAGGAACTATTAGCATAGAATTTATGGTTGCATTTAGACAATTCAGTTGTAAAATGATGAGCCCTTGTTGCTAATCTACATGTGTATGGCATTGGATCAATAAGTTTGTAACCTGATGAACTGAATTTTGAACTGAAATTTTCAGCATATGTTTGAACTGTTATTAATAGTCGAGGTTGAATTAAATGCATTGACAAAGATTATGTTGAAAAATAAATATTTGTACATAAAATCATAAAATGTTTTTCTTTTTAGGCTGCTAAAAACTTATTAATGCATCTATGTGTGTATATATTTTAGTCTTTATAGATACTGTATATTATGGCAGACCAAATCAAAACAGGAGCAGTATCACCTACCATGGTATTTAGCCCTGTGTTCCACAGGGAGTTTACAAGTTCAAAAATAATTTGAAAGTTTACATGTTAAAAAAATAAAAAATAAAAAAAATCTGATTATGAATCATCTCACCCCGCCCCCGCTAGTCAGAATCATCTCTTCCCAAAAGAGACATGATTGACTGGGCAGAAGATTATCCTGCAGTAGGTTGCCATTGCTTTCTGCAGTAGACTAGTTGCCATCCACGGCTATAGAACCCGATCCGTCCTATTATTTAAACCATAACTGGAGGGAAGAGACGGATTAGTACCTTTCCCAAGGGTATTTATGTGTTAGTGAAGGTGAGGAATTTAACTAGAATTCAAACTTGGCTCCCTGATTTGTCGTTCCAAGTCAATATCCGCTGTACCACAACACACAGCCAGAAACATTGGGTTGCATTATACACAAATTGTAATTTCTTTTCTTCCTTCACTGTGGATATAATTTCCTTTTGTTTTTGGAACAAATATAGGATCATTATTGCTGAAGTGAGCACAAACTCAGCCATAAACTATTGAGTTCTAAAATGGACAGAAAATTGATTTATTTTTTAAATTAGAGCCTTTTAATATTACTCTTGATAAGAATCTTGCTGCAATGAATTTTTTTTTTAGTTTTTTGTTATAGTAACAAACACACCCACAATCCCAAGGATTAACTTAATATAGATTCTTCTATGTGCCATATCCCTTCAAGACATGGGTGATCATGGCCTTCCACGTCTCCCTATTCCTGGTAGGTCTTAGTACACTTTTCCTGTTACCCCACACAAACCCTGCTCTTCCATCCACCTGTTCAGGTCCTTCAAATATATTATCCACTGCTTCCCCCTGTCTCCCTTTCCCTGACCTGCGAGTATCAGATTCTCCAAGCCTTCCTTCCCCATCACATGTCCCAAGAACTTTAGTTGTCTCTTCCTGATGCTTAGTATTAATTTCCTTTTTGTTTCCATCCTTTCTAAAACCTCATCATTGCTCACATGCTCAATCCATGACATCTGCAGCATTTCAGATGTTTCAAGTTTTTTCTTTACCTTTGATATTGTTCAGCATTCACTATCATATTGAAAAACAGACATCACTTAGTAATCCAGTACTCTCTTTGTTTCTAGTGAAATTTTCCTGTCTCTTAATACTCTGCTCAGCTTCTGGAATGCGTCCTTGGCCATGCCAATTTATCTTCGGATCTCAGTGTTGCACTTTGTCTTTTGTTAGAACATATCCCAATAACTTAAATTTTTGTACTTGCTTGATTTTAGTATCCCCAACCTGTATTTGGCATTTTGGACTCCTGTTTGCTGATGACCATACATTCAGTTTTCTTGTAGTTTATTTGTAGTCCTTTCTTTCGACTTTCTTCATCTACCTTTTTTAGGAGGTCTTGTAGTTTTCTTTTCATGTCAGCTATCAGTACTGTATTATCTGCGTATCTTATGTTGTTCAGATTGTGAGTGCCAATGACAAATCACGGCATAACTTCTAGGGTCCTCAGAATAGTCTCGCTGTACAAGTTGAATAGATCCGATGAAAAGACACAACCTTGTCTTACGCCCCTTTCTATCTTTGTATATCTGCTGAATTTGTTACATTTCCGTATGCAGGCGGTTTGCTGCCAGTAGGGGGTTCTTCATTACTCTGATTTCTTTTCCAAATATGCCAAGGTTGCTGAGCATTTCTATCAATTCCTTGTGACGTACTTTGTTGAATGCCTTGGCATTATCTACAAAACACGGGTAAACTTCGTTTTTCATTTGTATCACCCTTTCTGATAGCATCCTAAGCGTAAATATCGCATTCCTTGTTCCAGTGTCCTTGACAAAACTGCACTGTTCTTATCCTATTTCTGGTCAGATTCTGCTTTGTGCTCTATTCATCAGGATTTGGACAATGAGTTTCTTTGAAGTTCGTATTCGATTGTGCCTGAGCTAGGTCATCTGGTATTACACCACTGTTGTAGATTTCATTAATTATTTCTGTAATTTTCTCTATGCCGAAATCTAAGGCTGTCAGTATTTCTATTACAATGTTGTCTGGTCCAGCTGCTTTTTACCTATTCAGTTTGGCCATTGCAGCTTTCACTTTGGATTTTAGTATTTCCGGTCTGTCAGCATCTGCTTACTATTGGTTGCCCTCTCTTGTTGTGGAAGAGATCTTTTATATATTCTTCCCATGAGTATTTCTTTCTCCTTTCTCAAATATGATCGTTCCATCCTTGGATTTTATGCATCCTGTTGAGGAGCATGTTCTTTGTCCTGTCAGTTCCCTTATTTCATTATACATTTAATTCAGCTTAATTTATGCTTTGAAATAATTCCATGGTACAATGGGTTAAGTAATGTTCATCCAATCAAATTAACTGTTCCAATTTACTTGATATTCCAAAGCAAATCAATACATTTCAATCTTTGTCTATGTTACATGTTTTTAAGTCTAGCATCTCAACTTCAGTCACTTCCTAACCAACATGTCATGGCTTCTGTCTATCTTTTCTATAAATATTTTCATGGCAGTTGTTCTGATAAGCTTTTCTCCTTGGTGCCTTGACCACATGAATTTAAATGTACTACTAGGTCTCATCATTAAACTAGCTAGAGGCAACATTTCCATTCTAATAGTTTTACATGTATTCATAAATTTAGATTACTTTTTTTTCTGTACTATATTAAAAACTAAAATTTATTTGTTTGTAAGCTTAAAATAGATTATTAAAAATGCATGTATAAATAAAATACAGAACTGGGAATGATTATTTGTAGTTAAGTCATATTTTTATTTAAGTCACCTCTCTTGGAACAACGGTGAGGTATTTATTTCTTACGGTTTATCGACCCCATTGTAGGTTATTTAAAGCTAGAAAATATTTTCAGCTGTTTTTGAGATATTAATGGTTTGGAATAATAGAGTAATGATTGGTTTCTTTTCTCATATTTCTCACCAGTGCAGCTCTGGATTTCTTGCTACCTATAATCTTCAAAAATTTAAATGCAATGCCAATTGATATCTTCCGTCTTGCTGAATCTTGTTTCTTTATTGTCCTTCTTCCTCACTAAAGTCTTTTCATATTCTTTTGCCAGTCCTGAGCATGACTAAACTGCATCCCGCAGCAAGGCTTCTGATTAGGAGGTTATGAAGAGTATAAAACCACCTCTTAAATGTTGTTGTTCTCCAGTCCACCCTGACCTGGAGTGGTAGCACCTGTTAGGGTCCCAGCTATGGGCAAATAGCTAACCCCAAAACTGGGGTCAAAACACTATGAAAGTATAAAAATACACTTTTATAGAAAAATATACATTTTTGAGGGAAAAAATATTACCAACAATACTTTTGTTTTTTTTTAAGAAAAAATGATTACTAACACATTTTTGAAGGAAAATAAATTATTCTCAGCAAAACATTTTTGAATACAAAACTGGAAGATATTTTCAGTTTTCTAAAATAAAAAAAAACATCCCCAGGACACTTTAGAAAAGAGACTATATGTATAGTCAAAGACATTTTGCTTTAAGTTTTTTGCACATATCTAGTTTATTATTTTTAGTTGATGCAATTAACTTCCAACAAGAAGTTGAATTCCACACTTTAGAAATTCTACTTTTATAAATATCACCATGACAGTTTTGCACAAATGATTAACCTTTATCAATGTCTTTGACTTCATTTGTTCTACAAAAAGTTTATCTTGCCACTGAAGGTGACCGTTATCACTAAACAGTAATGTGTTTGAATTACATAGTTGTGTTGTCATATCCACAGAAAATAACTGGATGAAATTAACAATAAGGATACTGCAATTGAGAAGCCTTGAAAAAGAGTGAAGTGGAAAGGGAAATAATAACCTTTAGCACTCTACATTATTGATAAGTGAAGTACAAATCCTTCGTCATTCTATTGTCTTTTTCTTTTTTATTTCTATAAACCATTTTTTTGTAGGTCTACGGCTATATCGTGTTGAATACACCGGTTCCCATCCAATAACCAAAGTTAAGCAACATCAAGCCTGGTCAGTACTTAAATGGGTGACCATTTGGGATTACCAGGTACTGTAAACGTGAAGACCAAGAATGGTCCACCAGGTTTGGGGGTTGGGTGCAGGGCTAACAACCCTGTCCTGTAAAAAACAGAAACAACAAAAAGTTGCTGCCCTATGCACCATCTGAGTGTGATGGATAAATGATGATTTTTTTTTTTTGTAGCATAATACAGGTATATCTCAGATTATGCCTGTTCTTGATTAAATGCTGTTTGTCAAAAAATATTTATAGAAAAATTAAAATCAAGTTTAAGTCATTTTATTTGACTTTACATGTCTGCCACAAATATTGAAGTCGTAATATCACTAGAAAAGCATTAAAAGCACATAAAATCATGTTACTATACAATAAACAAGAATAAAAGTATATAAGATCATATTAAAATAAAATATTTAGTTTATTTTCTATTATCGTAAAATAGTTTTAATAACTGTATTTGTTATTTAACCTGACAAAATAATTTTATTTTATAATGTCTTAGAGCAAACCACATTCACGAATAAAGAGTCCGGGATGTACTTTAAAAATCATCAAATTGTAAATATCTACATGTACATGTATTCATAAATTTAGATGACTTTTTGTTTTTTCTGTACTATATTAAAAACTAATAATCTATTTTAAGCTTACAAACAAATAAATTTTAAAAATGCATTTATAAATAAAATACAGAACTGGGAATGATTATTTGTAGTTTAGCCTAGTGACAAATAACTTTAGAGATAAATAAAAAAAAAAAATGACTTAAGTCACCTCTCTTGGAACAAATTACTGATGTAAGGTGAGGTATACCTGTAATATCAACTTAATTTTGTAAACTTTTATTGAAGAATTTGTACAATTGTTGATAGTATCATACTGATTGTTTTATTTCTTACTGTTTATTTTTTTTAATCATATCACCCCCAGCAAGTTGGTAACACCACTGATGCGCAGGGAGCTACATAAGAGTGAAAAGATTAGAAAAGAGAAAGCCGGAAACCACATCCTAAACAGGGAACAAGGGATGAGCCTCTTCACCTGTTCAACAAACATGGGTGGAGTGTGAACCGGGTGATAGTTTGGTCTATCTACTCCAATTAAAAAAAAAAAAAAAAAAAAGTCGGTGACTTGAAACACATTGTAGGTTATTTAAAGCTAGAAAATATTTTCTGGTTTGGAAAAAAAAAAGAGTAAAGATTGGTGACTTGAATTGAGAAATTAGAAAGAGGAGTTTAAATTCGAGTAGAGTTCATTACATTCACTTATGTGCTAATACTCTTGGGAAAAGTTTCAATTTATCTCATCTCCCTTCCAGCCATGGGTAAAATAGCAGGACTGACATGTGGCAACCATTCGAGGAGAAGGTAACTTAGAATTCAAACCACCTGCTACCTTGTAGGTCCTGCCTCTTTAGGCAAAGGTTAGTAACTTTAAAGGTTACTGAGAGAGTGGACAGAGTAGGCTTAACATTCCTTATGCAAAAGGAACTATCAAGCCTTGCATTATTCTGCCTTGAATGTCACCATAATTGTGAGATGAAGGAGAATGATGACCACAGCAGCACAAAATGTGCTAATTGAATAAAATAAAATGAACAATGGTTTAGTGATACAAGTCTTACTAATTAACCCATAGCTGGGGGAGAAGAGGTAGATTCATACCTATGCAAAGGTATTTGCAGGTAAGTGAATATAACAAACCCAACTGGAATAACAACTTGGCTCTTTGATTCTTCTTCTATGTGCCCTGTCCCTTCAGGACGTAGGCGATCATGGATCTCCACGCCTCCCTATCCCTTGTGGCTCTTAGTATGTTTGCTCCTGTTGCTCCTGGCAACCCCCGTTCCGTCATCCACCTGATCAGGCCCTGCAAATATGTTATCCGCTGCCTTCCTCTGTCTCTCCTTCCTTCTATCTGTCCAGTCAGTATCAGGTTCTCCAGGCTTTCCTTCCTCATTGCATGTCCCAGGAACTTCAGTTGTCTCTTCCTGATGCTCAGCATCAATTTCCTTTTTGTTGCCATTCTTTCTAACACTTCGTCGTTGCTTGTATGCTCAGTCCACGATATCCGTAGCATCCTTCTGTAGAACCACATTTCGGCCGCTTCCAGTTTTGTCCTCATTTTCGATGATATTGTCCAGCATTCACAGCCGTACTGAAGAACTGACATCATGTAGCAGTCTAGCACTCTTTTCTTCGTTTCTATTGAGATCTTCCTGTGTGTTAGTATTTTGCTCATCTTCTGGAACGCGTCCTTTGCCATGCCAATTCGCCTTCGGATCTCCGTGTCGCACTTTCCATCTCCTGTTAGAACACTTCCTAGGTACTTAAATTCTTGGACTTGTTTGATTCTGTTATCCCCCACCTGTATTTGGCATTTTGGGTTCTATCTTTTGCTGATGACCATGCACTCAGTTTTCTTAAAGTTTAAAGCTCTTTGATTAACAATCCCAAAACATTATCCATTACACCACTCACACTGCCATACTTACAGCACCTAATATTCCTGAGTGGTACTTAACTTTAGCAATCATACCATTAAAGCCTTGATAGTATCACAAAAAAAAAAAAAAAAAAGTTACAGATTTGAAAGTTTTTCCATTAGTGGAAATTAAAAACAATTTTTATTAATTTTTGACAAGTATCTTTAATTTTCATTAGCTAAAGCATTATCAACTATTACTTATTTCTTTTAGTAGTATTTACTTTCATTTTCAACTTTATTTAAGGAAGCATTATCAACTATTATTATAATTGGATAATGGCTCAGAATTGTAAACCAAAGACCCGAGTTCCAACCCCAATTAGGTTCATTATTCAGATACCCTTGAAAAAGGTATGAATTCACCTCCCAGCTAAGGGTTAAGTAATAAGTCTTGTATCACTAAATCATTATTACCTAAAAAAATAGAACAAAAACTATATATATAATATAATTTATTACAATCTAAAAATATTTTCTAGCATTAAAAAAATATGTAAAAATTAAAAATCTTTACAATCTAAAAATATTTTCTGGCAATATATATATATATATATATATATATATATATTTCTAACAAATCCTTACAATTTTTATTGATTCTAGAGATTTTTAAAGATTTTCTGGCTTTAAATAACCTATGTTTTGTAAGTCATAGAAAATGAATGAATCATCTCTTATTTGTTCATTGCTTTTTATCACAACTTTTGTAAGGCCGCCACTCTTCGTCAATATGTAGAGTGGCCCAGATTAAAAATAAAGTTGTTATTGAAACCTCAACTAACATCAATAAGCTGCTCTTATTGTTTGAACAACAAAAGCTCAATAGATTTAGAAAAGATCAAGTTATCTCTTAAAATCATCTCTCATTCCTTCCACAACCATTCTAGGAGCCATATTAGTTTTATATAAATGTATCACTAACAATGGTATTTTATTTACTTTTTTTATATTTTTAAGATGGAAAACTGACAACCCATATTAGTTCAGGTTGTTGGTAGTGGTGGTGGTTGTTCTTGAAATATTCTTGGTTTATTTTCCAAATCTGTATTTTCAGTGTCTCAGCATGAATACTTTTCAGCACCAGCTTAATTTATTTTTATTTTAAATTCCTTTTTATTACAACTTTACTCATTGGTGTAAATTCATAAATCTAAGTAGACAGGGTGATTGAAGCCTTGAGTAAAAATGTAATAAAAAGCTACTAATAAACATAAGAACTAATGGAATACAAATCAAGATATGAAAATTAAGAATGTATCCAATTTTTTTTCCAAGTTTTTAGTAAGTTACAAAAATGGGTTAGATATTTAGGTTTTAATTATTAAAGAATTCTGAAAATTATAGACTAACTTGATAGTCAAATGTATGAAATCACTTATGTAGTTTTGGTAAAGGTCAAATGGATCACAGCTGGTAATTACTGATTTTAGTTGTAATTAAGTCTGTGCATAAACAATGAAGTCAAAATGACTTTTCACAGACCAATCATTGATCCTATGTTATACATAATTCTGGGTAAAAGCAATTGGATGTCTAACCATACTGTCTGCAGATGACTATTTACGCTCTCACACCCTGAGTGAGTACTATGGAAGAATGGTAGACTTTGAAATAAACAGTAGCTACTCCAGCACTTATGCATCGCTCATTCAGTAATGAATTAGAGCACTCTAACTACTGGCGTATGATACATCATACACTAAAAAGTCTGTCTCCTTCTACCCAGTGCCCATAGCTCAGAAGTAGAATCACTGAATGACGCCAATTTGGTCGGGTTTTAATTCTGGGCAAAAACAATTGGATGTCTAACCGTACTGATGAGCTGTGAAACAGATCTGTTTGCGGATGACAATATATATATATATATATATATATATATATATATATATATATTATTGCCACTTTACCAGCAATAATTCAAGTTTGAAGAGATTCCTAGTTTTTCTGCTCTTTAAAACTTTTTATATTTATGACCAAAACCAAATCCCAAACAATCTTTCCATCAATAATTATCATACAAAAAATTAGTTTCACATTATTATCAATGCGTAAGAATAAAACATTACCTTTTACTTATTCGTGTTTGATAAATTTGTTTTTAACCAAAATACTATACACTGCTGGATTTACCTATAGGCTTTTTAGGTTGAAGACAAAGGCCTCAAAATATTTTTGTCGGAAGCTCCAGCAAAGGTATATAAAATTTCGCATTTGTGTACTGAATTCCTGTGACTCAAGAAACTCTGCTAGAAGCAGAGGGGGAAAAGAAAAAGAGGTAAACTTTAACCCTTGTACTCGATTCCCCCCCTTCCTCCCAGCTGTCAAAAAGGCTGGTTTTTTCCATTGGCACTGCTATTATTTTAACAACATTTCAAAACAAACATTTCCATGGATGCAAAGTGATGATTAGAATTGTAATAAAACATATGAAAATGAATTTGATTTTTTTTTGTTTTTGCAAATTTACAACAAAAATATTAAACACTATTAAATTGTTTGTTTACAAGTACTCTTAAGTTACTATTAACTCTAAAAATTTGAACAGTGTCCTGTATTTATATTTGGAAAATCCAGTAATCCTGCCATATCTATACTTTTCCATACTGATTCTATCCAAAAGTATCATCTATCAAATTATGTTTTATATATTTTAATCATTTTACACCAAGCAAGGCAATAAAGCCACCAAGACAAGGGGTTACTGAGAATATGGGAAAAATATTATTATTAAGGAAAGAAGATAACAATTGACATTGATCTTCAAAAATTTAAATGCAAAGTTGACAGGGAGGTAAGAAGCCAGAAGAGAGTTCCACAAGTGAGAAGTGCAAGAAAAACTTTTAGCATCAAAGTTATGGTTACATCTAGCCATTTCAACTGTAAAATGAGACCTTGCTGCCAATCTAGTACTGCACTTAAATTCATAAATTCTAGGTACAAAGAGAAAAGTTTATCAGAACAATCACCATGAAAATATTTATAAAAAAAAAGTACAGGGAGTTATGTTACAATGATGAAAAAGTGACTGAAGCTGAGATGGCAGGCCAGGACCTAAAATATGGCAGATTTTTCTTTGGATTATATTAAGAATCTCTAAATATATCTAGTCTAGTGCACCTGCCATATATGTAATAATATAACAAATTTTTATAAATCGAAACAATGTGAGGCAAATGATTAACAAAGTGAAAAAATTCTATGTAATGTGTTTTGTCCTCTAAAAATTTTTTTCTTGATGGAATTCTATATGTATGTTGTCTAAAAGCATGGGATAAGGAACCTTCATTGTCGTCAAGCCACATACAAGGTGGTTTTGTTCTCCAACAGATATTGGCAAATGTAGCTGGAATATATCCCATTAATAAAGGCATCATAAAGGTATTCATTTTTGCACTCCTCGGCAGTATGAAACTGAAAGCTGAAGTGCTGAACGAGGCTTTCATTTGAATCGTCATGCAATTACCTCATTCTTAGACTTAACCTAAAGCTTTCTGAGGATTCTTTAATATGTTTGTAAATCACTAAGGACAGAAAGTTCTTTTTCCAGATTTACTACTAGTCCCCTGATTTCTGGCAAGACAATTTTTTTTTTCCCCCAGCAGAAGGTCTGGTAAAGGAAGCTCTGCTTATATGATGTTGCCTCTTTTACTTCAGAGAGGAAGGTTTAATGGAAGGCTTTATGTCTTATGTCAGCAGCTTATGGGACATGAAAGAGGAAGGTCATATCTTGCCACCCTAGCAGAAGGGTATACTCAGAATTGAGCAGTCAGGTATAACTTACCATTACTTCTCATTCAGTAAATGAATTAGAGCACTCTGGCTATTGGGCGTGTATAATGATAATATACATGCTAAAAAGTTTGCCTTCTTCTACCGAACGCCCATAGCCCAAAGGTAGAATCGCCAACTGATGCCAATTCGGTTGGGTTTCAATCCTGGGTTAAAAAGCAATCGGAGTCTAACCGTACTGATGAGCTGTGAAACAGATCTGTCTGCGAATGATATATATATATATATATATATGGCTTCTATAAAAGCAATATTATATATTTAAAAAGCCATAATATAAATGTTCATATGGAAGTGCTGAGAAGTTTTCAACAGATGTGACCTAATGATCAAACATCAGATTTCTTTTCAGAACCTTTTGTTGTTAAAACTGATGCCTCAGAACAATCTATCCCAGCAATGAACAGCCAAAATGGCAAAGCCATAGTTGTTTTTTCTAGGACATAGACAGATGAATGTTTACATTCAGTAACTATCAAAAGAGATGTACAATATCATAGTTTTTGCATAAGTCAGTTAAGTGTCATGCGTGATACACGCTTGGGTGATCATGTCTCAAAAGAGACATGACTGACTGGACAGAAGATTATCCCGCATTAAGTTGCCATTGCTTTCTGTGATAGACTGGTTGCCAGCCAAGGCTATAGAACACAATCTGTCCTATTATTTAACCCATAACTGGAGGGAAGAGATGGATTAATACCTTTCCCAAGGGTATTTGTGCATAAGTGAATGCAAAGAATTCAACTGGAATTCAAACTCGACTCCCTGATATCCACTGCACATAAGTAGCAGCATTATTTGCTAGAATCAATCAATCATAGATAAAAAAATTTGTATCCTTTATGTTTGCTGGAAGAGAAACAAGAAAAATAAAACTGCACAAAAATTGCAAGATGACGACTCAAACTTTCTTGCTATTCTTATAACATTTATCGTTCAGGGAAGCAAAACTATGCTATTGATACATTGTCTAGATCACACTGCTCAGCGACTAATACAAACAATTTAAGAGATTCATGATTCTTTGTGTCATCCTAGAATAACACATATAGCACATTTTGTACAAAGTAAAAACATTCTTCATTCAATGGAATGACAAAAACCTGCCCTGTGCTCTGAAATAAAACCCCAATTTTATTTCAAGGAGGAAAGTCATGTAATAAAGGCTATATGGCTTTTTGAGAGACTTTACACTAACTTTAAAGGTCCCCTAAAAATAAATAATAAAAAGTGGTTTATGTTAACTAATCGACAAATTTAGTATGTTTGCATTTCCCTGCAAGGACCCCTCAAACAGGTATTGACCGTTTGCAAAATATTTTCTGCCTATTTGGAATACCGGCGTATATTAATTCTGCCAGAGGCCAGTCGTTTCTTTCTAAAGAACTCATCACATTTTTGAACAAGCAACTATTTATAATCTGCATGGAAATGGTCTAGTAGAAAATGACAATTGGAATATTTTGGTAAACCATTTCTCTGGCTCTGCATTTGTTAGGTCTCCTGGTGTCCATGTGGGAGACGGTACTACCCCATTGCTGTGTACAACTACTAATGAAACTATGAAAACGTTTCATTACTAATGGTGGACAGTAGATGGGCACTCACTCCCTTCATCGCTGTCTCAACTTAGAAGTGTTTTGATGAGACATCATGTATGCCTAAGTAAGTAGACAGGGTTTAGCTAGTCAAGGCTGACCATAACTACTGCCTACTAGTCAAGGCTGACCATAACTACTGCCTACAAAATAGACCTGAAACTACAGTTTCACTAAGTGACTTAAAGTGCAGATTTACTTCTATAAAACTTAGATTATAAGTCTTTGAACATTTTTATTTATTATATTTTTTTTTTAATAATCATATCGCCCCAAGCAAAGGCATTTTACTGCCACTGTTTTGCAGGGGGTTACATAGGAGGAAAGTTATGAGACAGAGTGATAGGTTATAGGGGGTGTCAGGAAGTGGGTAAGAGAAGGATTGAGAATACTGATGAGAGTGAAGTGGACGGAGAAAGGAGCATGAGAGAGAGGATGCAGGTTAGTGAGATAAATGTAAAGTCAATAGTCATCTAAATTCTTGGAGATTGTAGCTGTCAATGTGTGAGATGATGATGATGATGATGATGGACTCTCCATCCTCATCATCACACGCACACACGTGTGTGTGTGTGTGTGTGTGTGTGTGTGTGTAATGATGGACTCTCATTAATTTTAAAGTATGAGGATCCGAGAAAATCCTTCAGTTTGTTTATGTCCTATGTGATACTTCAGTCCTTCTAGTGACCTGCATACAAGTCTTAGACCTCTCAGCCACGAATAGCCTCCAGTCTAAACGTGGTCGAGAGGTCTAAGACATTACCAGATCAAATGGTAGCTTCCCCTGTCTAGATAGGGGTCGCAGGTTCGAATCCTGCCGAATGGCACACATTTTCGTAATAAAAATTTATCGTAAATAATCAGGCCGGTAGATATAAATATGTAATACTGTTTCATTAAAATCAGAATATCTACTTAAATATGAGTATCGAGAAAAATAATGTACAAACAATTTATTTCAAATTGTTGGTTGCTTATAACCAAGTTTCTTTAAAATTCATTGAGTTCCGTATATATATATATATATATATATATATATATATTATAATATTATTTATTCATAAATTATAACATGGATATGTTACAATATCACTACAAAAGTAGCCATTTTGTTTCAACGCTTGTGTCTTGTCAAGTGATGTGATAGTTCTTAAATGAAAGGTTTAAAAGTCTGAAAATGAGCATGGCCCCTTTAATCAGGGAGGTCGCGTAAAATACATACAAGTATGTATACTACTATTGAATTATAATTTTAGCAACAAGAACAATGTAGATATAAGTATTAATAATAATAATAATAATAATCTGATTTCAAACAAATATTAATAACAATACCCGCCAAAATTAACCTTAAGCCTGCCCGCATATTTTCCAAATGAGAAGTTGCTTTACTCTGATTGGTCCACATTGTATATACAATAATAATCCATGTTATAATTTATGAATAAATAATGTTATTAGCTCTACTTTTGTATTGAGCACTTTTTAAAAATAGCGTTTCTTTCGACAAGGAATATTATTCCAACAATACTTTGTATATATATATATATATATATATATATATATATATATATATACACCCACACATGAAGATACACATCAATATATTTAATATTAATCAGGTGTTAATAGAACAGTGCTCAATGCAATATTATAGAACAAAAAGTAAAAAGAAAATTACATATATTCCATTTTAAGCATAATTTGGAGTTTCATACATTATATGAACTGGATGTTGTTATTCGAATTCGTATATAAAATCTGGAATCTGACAGAACGGTATGATAGGATAAAGAACAAAAAACATTTATAAGTAACTTGCTTTGCTTTTATTAAAACTTCAAGATAGAATAAAATATGGAAAAAAAAAATTCTACTATTTTTATTTTTTCGTCCATGTTTTATTTTCAGGCAAAGCTTTAATAAAAGCAAAACATGATAGACTTATAAACGTTCCATATTAGATCCTCATCCTATCATATATTGGTCATATTCATGGGCGGAAATATCTTAAACCTGAAACTAATAGACTTTTCCTTTCCAAGTTGTTCTGGGATTTCATGATTAAGTATTTTCATTATTACTCATCCATTTAACACAGATGTCTTGATGATAAATGAGAACGCAGAAATAACATGTCAGTTTTCGAAATGGGTTTTACGTTTTCAGAAAGCTTACAAATGCAATTAACAGAGATTCTTATTTATTTAAAATTATACGTTTATAAATGCTTGAGCATAGCAACAGTTCTCAAAAGCAGGACAAATATCTTCGTCCACTTGTTAGTTGTTGATTAAACAATGGTAACTTCAATATTTTCATGTTTTAAATTTAAAAACAGAAAAAACCCTTCCAGCTGATGTTGCTTCAATATTATCATTTGTAATTAACTGGTCTTGACCAGGTGTTACACAGGGTAAAAACAGGAATTGTAGTGTAAATAAGTAGTGGTGTTATGTGGTGGTGGGTAAAGGCAGGTATGTATTTTTACAGCTACTGGGAAAAAGATGGCTAACTACAGATGTGTGCTTCTAAGACTCAGCGGCACACACCCAGGATCTGTGGGGATGAGTCATAAAAAGAAAAAGAGAGAGAGAGTCATCTAGTGAAAATATTTCAACCTTCATGCATGAAGTAATAGCATCACACAGCGGGATGTGGGGGTGTGGCATGAAGCTGCAGAGAAGTAGGAACAGGCAAGGGAGAAGGAAGTAAGGAATTGGGATGCATAAAAATAAATAAGCACCCGCCTCCTTCCCCCCAAAAAAAATCAGGAGAAAAGAGAATAGGTTAGAAAAGATGTAAGGAATTGGGAACTTGATAAGCAAGTAAACAAGAGAGCTACAATTAAAAGCAAGAAAGGTTAAGGGATGAGATGCAATTTTAAATTCAAATAGGGATAATGTCTTCTGCTTCTTGCAATCTGTCAAATAGCAAATGTTATATGGTATCCTTAAACAAGGATCATACTTTGGTTAATTTTTCTTTAAAAAGATGAAAAAAAAAAAACACAGAGAAATGCAAAACATAATCAAAGTTGTACGTGTGTGTGTGTCTGAGTCTGAGAGAAAGAGTTATTATAAATCACCTGAAGATACCAAAAGGTTGAAACCTAGGTTGCAGAACAAACTCATTTCCAAATGAAAAATGTTTAAAAATTCTACAATATAAATGTATTGAACACTTTAATACAACTGTGTACTGGTGTAATTTAATTATGACCAAAAACTAACTAACTATATATATATATATATTTGTCATTCACGTACAAGCCTGTTTCACAGCTCATCAGTGTGGCTAAACATCCACTTGCTTTTGGCCATGATTGAAACTCGACCAATTTGGTGTCAGTCATCGGTGTATGGATTCAGAGAAGGGAAATTTTAGCGTGTTGTATATAAGTGGGGTATACACATGCCAGTCACTAAAAGAACTCAATTCATTACTGAAGAGTAATGCATAGATTGCAGAAGTGGTAACTGGTTTTTTTTTTTGTTGTGTGTGTGTATGTGTATGTATATATATATATATATATTTACGCTCTTACACCCTGATTGAGCACTCTGGAAGAGTGGGAGGCTTTGTAAACAGTAGTTACCCCGGCATATATGCATTGCTCATTCGATAATGAATTGGAGCACCCTAGCTATTGGGTGTGTTTATACACGCTAAAAAGCCTGCCTTCTTCTGCTGGATGCTCGTAGCCTAGGAGTAGAATCGCCGACTGACGCCAATTCGGTCAGGTTTCAATCCTGGGTTAAAAAGCAAACGGAGTCTAAGCCGTACTGATGAGATGTAATACAGTGAAACATATCTGTCTGCTGATGACTATAGTGTGTGTGTGTGTGTGTATATATATATATATATATATATATATATATATATATATATGAACGTTAGTTCATCAACTTAATCTGTTCCTGGAGGCTGTTTGTAAACTGAAACTATTTTTTTCCATAGGAATCAATATAAAACATTAATCCTTTTCTGGACCCACAGATGAGTATGCATTCATAATTTTGCTGGGAAAGTTTCAGTATAATATTAAACTCAAAATTCCTACAAATCAAAGTACCAAGAAGGCTTGAGCAATATTTCCCTGGTCTTATGGTTAAACCCACTATACAGTCATGGCTCCAAAGTAAACTAAGGGTTAATGAATAGAAAAAATACAGTACAATACACGAATGTATACAACACAGGGGTTGACTCATAAATGATTCTATTTGGTTTAACTCAGTTCAGCAATGTTGTTTGAGAACTGAAATTTTGTTCAAAAACAAGGCATCTCCATTTTGAATTTTCTGTTCAAAAACTAATTTGTGCAACGTCTGAGGTTACTGTGCCTGCACACACTCATAATAAAAAAAATATAGATTTAAGCCATGTTACGGAAATTAACAAATTTTAACGAAACTTGGTTATAAACAACTGACAATTTGAAATGAATTGTTTGAACATTATTTTTATCGATACTTGTATTTAAGTAGATATTCTGTTTTTAATTTAAACAGTATTATATATTTATATCTACTGGCCTGTTTATTTACGATAAATTATTATTACGAAAACGTGTGTCATTCAGCAGGATTCGAACCAGCAACCCCTATCTACATCGGGGAAGCTACCATTTGATCTGGCAACATCTTAGACTGCTTGATCACAAATGACCTCCAGTCAATGTAGATAGGGGTCGCAGGTTCGAATCCTGCCGAATGACACACATTTTTGGAATAAAAATTTATCATAAATAATCAGGCCGGTAGATATAAATATATAATACTGTTTAAATTAAAAACAGAATATCTACTTAAATATGAGTATCAATAAAAAAAAAATAAAAAAAATGTTCAAACATATATATATATAAAAAATCTCATTAGTCCTTTTTTGAATTTCTTTCAGCAGTCTACTATACTTATATGTAGTAGGGTGATAAAAGATTTGATGTAAAATATTGTTTTAAGGTATGTTATATTTATGGGATGCCGAGTTTGAATTCCAGTTGAATTCCTTGCATTCACTTACACACAAATTCCCTTGGGAAAGGTATTAAGCTGTCTCTTTCCTCTAGTTATAGGTTAAATAATAGGACAGATTGGGTTCTATAGCCTTGGCAAGCAACCAGTCTACTGCAGAAAGCAATGTCAACCTACTGGGGGATAATCTTCTGCCCAGTCAATTATGTCTCTTTCAAAACATGATCACCCAAAGCGTGGATCATATATGGTACTTAACTGACTGATATCTATGGATAAAAGTTCTCAATATCAGAGATAGAGCATGTAAATATAAATATAAAAGTGGATGCTGAGATCAACACCAGATGGTAACAATTCACTTCATTTTCATGCCATATATATATATATATATATATATATATATATAAAAATCAAAAATCTAAGTGAGCCAATAACCTATCACGGTTTCGCTTAACAGCTCATCAGGGAAAATTGCCCAATTTTCCCTGACGAGCTGTTAAGTGAAACCGTGGTAGGTTATTGGCTCACTTAGATTTTCGATTTTGTTTGCTCTACATTCGAGTTGGGTGCTTTGTGCACTCTGCTTTCGTATTGAGCTCTTTATTGTTAAGGTTTTCGTCTTGGGTTTTTTTTTTCTTTCTCACGAATGCTTGACTTTTTGTTCAGGTATTTCATTTGTTTCTTCTTTTCCCTCTAGGTTATTTCCCGGTGGGTTTCAAGATGATCTCAGTTATAGTTTAATTATTGATGATCTTGACAGAATTAGTTCTGCTGTTATTGGTATTATAACTATAATTAATATATTAGAAGAACCTAATAACCCTGAAAAGTGAAGATATTACAAGTCATCATGATTGAAATAACATTGCTCATCTAAGTGACATGATTCTCCACATTCATTCTATTAATGCCCTATCCCCACCTTGATATCAAGCACTTTATGAGAAAAGTGCATGCCTAAAATGCCTTTTCATTAGTAAACTACTAGATAAAAAAAATTTAATTTTGTCACTAAACATCACTACAATTTTAACATTTATATATACATGTGCCTATTCTTGAAATAATAGGGTGCATTGGTGTAACTGTTTCGTTGGTTTTAGGGAGGCCATAAAGTTTGGGTATTCGAGAGCAGGGGTCGGCAACTTTTTGGTATGTGCCGGCTTAAGGTTTTAAAATCATTCAGTGTACCAAAAGCATACGTATTTTTATACAAGTCAAGGTTCATATGCCTGTTCTACAATATATTTTATATAGTAATATATACAATAATATGTAAACCATATTAATAGAAATAAAAATAAAACTTTTAAAAATAGTTTTATTTTTAAGTTTTTATTACTGATAGGAGCCTTACCCTTGCATGGTCTTAGTCAATTGCTTAAGTGGACGTAACACTGCTTTTATGTGAGAGAAGGAATAAATTGAACCAAAAGCCAAAAGAAGAGCAAAATCAATTTTTTCTTAGTCTATATATAATGTGGAGAAATTTGTCACTTAAATGAACAGTGTTATTGTAATTTCTTCACTCTACAGGTTCTTTGCTTTCTGCTGCAAAGGACCCTAAAGAGTGAAGACATTATTGTAATGTCCTCATGAAACTTTGAAGTCAGCATGACTGAAATAACACTGCTTATCGAAGTGACTTGGTTCTCCACATTAATTCTATCAATGCCCTATCCTTACTTTGATATCAAGCACTTTATAACAAAAAATCTGCGTACCTAAAATGCCTTTTCATTAGTAAACTACTTGGGGGGGGGCAGATATAGTGTTAAATTGTAATGATGTTTTATGCCAAAACTGTTTATATAGCGTGTTTTTTATATAATATATGTGTGTGTGTGTGTGTGTGTCATTGTTATATGTATTATATAAGTTTAATTCATTTATATAATTAATGTTCCTTTTTTTTATTAAATAATATATATTATGTAACAGACACTAGTTAATAAATTAATAAAAAGCTCATCAGTTTCTGTCTGAATTTCTGAAATGTGGAGTCGTCATTATTTACACAATTTACATATGGACTATTTTCTTTATCTTTGAGCATTGTGATAACAACAAAGATGATAACAGTCCACATGTAAATAAAGCTCATCAAGGTTAGAGGGTCAGATCTATCTGACTGTTGAGGGATGTGCCCCCAAAATTTGAAGGTGTTTTAAAAATTTGTAAATTGAACTTTTTAATCTATTATTGATCTAGTTTCCTACTGAGCACGAAACACATAAAATTATTAGAATTTAATGTATTTTGATACATGTTACTGATTCGTATTATAATTTTTACCTTGACTACAAATTTAAGTGCAGTACAGTCTCATTTTATAGTTACATCTAGCCATTTCAACTGTAAGTCCTATGCTAACAGTTTCTTCTGTCGCACTTCTCACTTGTGGAACTCTTGCTTCCTGGTCAAATTTAAATGGAATGTCAATCATTGTCTTAATTCTTGTTCTTTTATTGTCCTTTTTCCTTAATAGTAGTTTTCTTCCCATATTCTCTAAGACTCAGTAACCCCTTGCATCATAGCTTTATTGCTTTGCTTACAGTGAAATAATAAAAAAGATTTTTTTTTTTTTTATCATGTTCCCACTTCTCCCCATTTTATTTATTTATTTTTTTCTTTAAACAGAAGTAGAGGTTTATACTTTGTTTTCTGTACTCCCAATAACCCCTCTGCATCTTAGTGGCATTATCTTCTTGCTTGGGGTGAAATGATTTAAAAAAAAAAAAAAAAAAAAAAAAACAAATATAAAAAAAGTGACCTCATTTCCAATGATAAGCATGTAAGGGTGGTATATTGGTTAGCAGCTTAGCAAGAGAAATATTTCAAAATTCCAATCATTTTCATTAGATAACATATGCATAAATACACTGGGGAAAGGAGGCATGGCTCCATCTATTAATCTATCTCAAGACTTAGGTAAATCAGTAGGGTAGCGTGAGATCTTTAGACTTGTTGGCAAGTCTAGAAAGAGGACAATTTTGAATTCAAAACCTGAAAAGGGTTGTTTGGAGACCTTGTGGTGCACTATGTACATCAGGCCTTCACCCCTATAATCAAAATGGGGGTAGTCTAATTTTTTGATTCTAAGAAAAGAGTTACTGGCCCTTCATATGTAACCAAAAAAAAAAAAAAAAAAAAAAAAAAAAAAGGGGTGAGAAAGTTCATTATTATTATATTATGCAACCACATGAAAAGATATTTTTTTGCAAGTATCTATGCATGGAATAGAACAAGAATACATATAAAAATGGATAGAATCATAAACTATATATATATATATATACATACACACACACACTACCAGCCATAATTATTAGGCCACCCCTGTTAAAGAAAAAAAATGATGTATTTCATACTATTATTAGTATTTATTGCCAAGTGGATAATTTTAAATAAAAATTGAATGGTTCTTTTGTTATTATTACCTTGTAAAATTTTACAAGGCAGCCAGGAAGCCTTTGCTTTGGCCAGCCAATAAAAAGAAGAGACTAGCATGGGGAAGAGAGCACAAGAACTGGACACCAGAACAGTTCATTTGATGCACATGTTATTGTGCAGTATTAACAAAAGAACCATTCTATTTTCATTTAGAATTATCCTCTTGGCAATAGCCTAATAATTATGGCTGGTAGTATATATATATATATATATGTGTGTGTGTGTTTGTAAATTATTTTCAAATAAATAGTGTCTGTAAAAGAACAAAATTAATAAAAATATAATTTTATAATATTTTATAATAAAAAATATGAGGCAAACTATTCTTAGTCAATGTGTTTCATACTCTGAGGAACTTTATCAAGCCAAATTTTCTCGTCTTTATATATATTTCAATAAAAAGGTGCTGAACAATGTTTCCTGTTTCCTTTAACAGATGGTACGCCATCATTTCTAAAACTATATATATATATATATATATAACATTAAACTCATTTAATACACAACAATAACACACACATATATATATATATACACACACACACACACACACTTAGCAAATAAGCTGTCACATCAAGCTACCTGGGTTTGAGCCATGATGTATCTTAAGGCAAAAGGTATATTTTGCTCTACATTCTTCATGCTGAATTTTGTATTGAGCACTTTTTTTTTTTACTGTATCATACTTTGCAAGTGGTTTTCTGCTTTTCTCAGTGTGATATATATCTTAGAAGTAGTACCAACTAATGGATTAACAGTCCACTGTAGTGATTTACTTTATTAAGATTGTTGAATACATAGTAGAGCATTGTAATATTTTTATTATAAGTTTTTAATAAAAACAGTTTACAACAACACAAGAGCCATTCTGTTTCAGTACTGTCCTTATTGGCACCTTGTCAGGCAGTGAAATATCTTTTTCTGTAAAACAGTAAAAAAAATATTTCACTGCCTGACAAGGTGCTAAGATAATTTGCTGCAACACAAGAGGTGTTTCGGTACTATGTTTTTATTATAAACTTATAAAAATATTTCCATATGTATATATATATATATATATATATATATATACATACACACACAAAAAAAAATTAGATAATTTATAAAGGGAAACTAGCAATTAAAATGATTACATAATTGGTGCATGTAAAAGTCTTATTTGAAATAATATCAAATAACAGTCTAGCTTGATGTACCATGTTCACAAATAGCTTCTTTATAAAGAGTTTGGTTTATTTTATATAGTAGCAGGAGGAGCTAGGTTTGCCAAATTGATGATATGCTTATCAAGTTTGCTTTGAGAAGATACACCTCTTCCTTGAAAGAAAAAAAAAATGTCCAACATTTAATAAGTAATTGCTGATAAGAGTGAATAAAAAATGTCTAACACATGTGCACATTTATTATAAGATCATGTACAAAAATAGTAACATAAAAAAAACATTTACTGTATTACTTGGCCACAATGATGGGTTTCAATTTTGACTGGCAAAATTTGGTGAGGTGGGGTGAGAGGGGGAAGAAATAAAAATAAGAGTAACCTTCAGTCACCACAAGGTAAGATTTATTTCTGAGAGAAAAAAAAAAAAAAAAAAAAAAAAAAAAAAGCATCTTTGGCACCAGTTAAGTATGGTAAATTTTAAGGAAAAAAAAATTCAAACATTAAACTTTTCAGAGTTAGCATTTTAAAACCAGATTTTTTTTAAAAATAATGTCAAATGACACTTTACTAGGAACAAAGAAAATGTTTAATAAATTTTACACTATTTCAGCCACACTTTAACTAAGGTCTTACAGCTGTTTTCTTGTACTTTGATCAGAAAATTGAAAAAAAAATAAAATAAAATAAAATAAAAAATGATTATATTGAATCTCTTCAGGAAAGGTCTTTAATTTAAATTTGATACAATTGAGCGAATAACATTAGGTGGTTCTTTTACCAGGGGAGATTATAAATGTATCATACAAATAGGTGAGAATAAATTTGATTTTAAATAAAATTTATTCACATGAATTCATTTGGATAGCCCAGGCATGCAAAAATAATTCTAAAGTTTTTGATTTTTTTTATGAAACAATAATAGTTGTTTTGATTACATTAATAACATCAAGGTTATAATTAATATTTAATAACATTTTATCCTTAAAAAGAAAAAAAATAAACT